>PVNU02001199.1:0-1200000 GCA_003013855.2 Liriodendron chinense
GCATAAATGCCCTGTAGCGTGCGCTACAGGGGCTTAGCATATGCTATAACTACGTAGCTTGTAGCATATGTAGCTTAAACTACACTATATGTTTTTTTTTTTTTTTTTTTGTGAAATTTTCTTAGACTACAAGTGTTATATTTTCAAGATCATTAGAGTTCAAATGAAGGAGAAAATCAAAATTTCCCTTTTCAAATCTATGCGGCTATGAAGTTAAAAAATCTTTTTTTTTTTGTTGATTGAATCTCTTCTCAAGCTTATAGAGGTATGCTTTTGCCCCTTAATATCTGTTAATGGGTTCTTTTTTGTTTGGATGAAGATTTTTTTATTTTATTTGAGATTTGTTCAAATTTTTTTTTCTTTTTTCTTTTCCATTTTAGAATGTCGGTTATTATGCAATGATGTAGGATAGGGATTGCTATCCAACCCCCCCCCCCCCCCCCTGAGGGCCTGCTATGGCGTGTGCATGGGCACACCTCTTCAGAGGTGTTTGGGTGGCTGTGCATTGTTTTCTATGGCGTGGGGCCCACTATGGTGTGTGTATGGTATGCATTAATCACTTGTTTGAACATGCTTATACTTGAAAAAATGAATCATTTTTAGATATTTTTATATTTTTTGCTTTTTTTTCTTATTATTTATCATATTTTTCCTATTTTTAAATTAAAGGAATAGAAGTATGGTGTAGCTTACGTTGCATTCTACATAGCTACAGGCTATAGAGGGCTAAATGCTACGCAACACACTCCCGCTATTTAAAACATTGCAAGACACAATAATGTCAATGTGCAGTGTACCTAGACATGTGGCATGGGTGCCCAGTGCCAAGTGTCCTAAAGTGTTCCATATGGCAAACTTAAAAAAATCAAGGCATGGGGACACTTCTGTACACAAATAAATAGTAATTAAAGTAAATAAAACAATGAAAGCATTAAAGACGAAGGACATTAGAAAGAATGTTCACATGGTTTCAATGGAAACAAATTACTAGTAGTTAAAAATAATAAATAATTGATTAACAAAGCATAAAAAATTATGGATAATCATTTCCGGAAATAGTAGTTCCTATGAACATCACTTGTTTTGTTAAAACACTAGAATTGAAAGAAAAGAACTTAAATCATGGATAAGGTGTTGGTCAGGGTAATCTTCTTAGTAATGATATTTTCTTTTTTGTTAAGATGTATATTTGTTAAGATCTCTTAACTCTCTCACAGATTTCCCGCTTCTATATGTTCTTATTATTCTTAGGTGCTGTTTGGTAAATTGAAAAATAAGGCTTGAAAATTAATTTATTGAAAAATAAGGCCTGAAAATTAATTTAAGTACTGAAAACTTAAAGTGCTGAATTATAGTATTTATAAGTATTGAAAAATCTATTTTGTAATTTGTCTGAAAAAAGTACTGATATCTAAAAATAAGTACCTTTTTCATAAAAACTTGTTTGGTAAACACAAACAAAAAATGTATAAAAATTAGCAATTTTCATATTTGCCCCTATTATCTCAATTTCTCTCTTGTAGGGTGTAAGGTGAAAGTTGTAAGTTGTTATTGTCATGCCACCAAATTTAGCATACCTTATTCACCATCCAATGAAATTTTAATAATTTTTCTACCAAGTAAAGTCAAGTGAATGAATGGTCTGCCATCGTTGGTTGTCACCTAACCGTTTTGGCATACCATGATGTATAACCCCTTTGCTTCTTACTCTGCTTCAATGGATCCTTCCTATTGCAGGGAAGATGCCATGAATTGCTTATTCCATTACCAATTTTGTTTCATCTCACTCACTTTCACCTTCATATTGTGCATTTCTTTCCTAGCTTTCCTCTGTTTCGTTTCTATTCTGATAGACATGCCCTCTCTCATTTGGAGTGGAAATTTGCCATGTTTGAGAAAAACCTGAACTGAAGATAGTTCAGTTACCCTCCAAAGAGAAAGTGGCTGGGACGTGGATGCGAAGTGAGTCTTCACTTGTCACAATTAACCATAAGCGTAATGGAGAAGGGAATACTACAAGCTTGGCTTATGGTCACAGGCTTTGCTTAGTGCCATGGTCTAGATTTTCCATGAGACCTTTGCTCTGTTGGCCAAGTGAACTTTGTGCAAGTCTTGCACTCGTTAGTTGCCAATTTCTCCTGGCCTCTTCATCAACTAGATGTTGAAAATGCCTTCCTGCATGAGGATCTTCAAGAAGAAGTGTATATGGCTCCTCTCGGTTTCCTCCCTACTGCTAGAATGGGGTCTGTTGTAAGCGTCAAAAAATTATCTATGGTTTGAAGCAATCTCTAGGAGTGTGGTTTGAGCGCTTTAGTCATCCCTTACTAAAGTTTGGATAAACTAGAAGTCAATGCTGATTGCACTCTCTCCTTCAAGTGTGTTGTGGGCCTCTCTGTTGTGGTTCTCTATGCTGATGATATTATTGTCATTGGCAATGTTGCTAAAATTGTTGTTGTATTGCATATCATAATAGGGTCAGATCGTATCAAATTGCGAATTGTATGGTAAATTATATATATATTTTTTTTCATTGCTTAAAAAGAATTGAAAACGTTTGTAAGAGTATAAATAAATCAGAAAAAACTCATAAATAATCCATTTTCTATTAGTATACACCATGAAAGTAATCACGTATCATGATATTATCGAATGATAACATGCATATGGTATAACATATCATGTGTAAAATGGTAACAAGTGTAAAAAAGAAGAAAAAAATGTATAAGCATAGGGGAGGGCCTTTTCATGTTTTATAAGCAAAAGGATGAAAAGAAAGAAGAAAAATAAATAAAAATAAAGAATTTATTTTTTTAATGTAATTTTGCCCATTTACGCAATTCTACAATTATCATACGATTTGATACAATAACCATAAGATTTTCGTTACGATTCGTATGATAGTTTGTACGATTATTTAGGTTTGCGATTTGGGTTTACAATTTAAATCGTACACCAATACTATACGGTATGAATCGTACGATCATATCGTGAATCATACAATCTGGACAACACTGGTCATAGGTGATGATGTAGATATGATCTCGTCCTTGAAATCATTTATGGGCAAGAAGTTTGAAATTAAGGATCTTGGGCCTCTGCATAACTTTTTAGGTATTGAGGTTGTGCGTCCATGGCGAGGTATTGTGATCTCTCAATGGAAGTATGCTCTTGATTTCCTTCACAATATTGGCCTTCTAAGTGCCTGGCCTGGGGATACCCCAATTGAGCAAAATCTTCTCCAACTAGATGGTGGAGAGTTTCTTCTTAATGTTGGCATGTATCAACACCCTATCGGCAAACTCATTTACCTGGCCATCATCCGTCCTAATATCGCCAATGTTGTTAGTGTGGCGAACCGGTTTATGCATGCTCCTCGTACCTGTTATCTTGATGTTGTTTGTCGTATCTTGAAGTTTCGCAAGGGTTCTCATAGTTGAGGCATTCTTGGTTGGTTGAAACCTTGAGTTTTGGAAAAGCAAGAAACAATTGTTGCTTGTTCTAGTGCTAAGGCGAATATCAGGCCATGGATCATGGTCTATGTACTCCTTTGGTTGCACACCTTCTTGTTTGAACTCAGGCTTCATATCTCCTCTCCTATAACTCTTCACTGTGATAACAGGGCTGCTATTCACATATCTTCTAATCCAGTCTACCACATGTGCATCAAGCATATCGAAGTTGATTGCAACTTTATTTGTGACAAAGTGGTCTTGAATGAAATTCACCTCTCTTATTAAAAGTCCGACAATCAACTTGCTGATTTTTTTTACCAAAGGTACCAGCCGTCATCACTTGAGGTGGCTATATTACAAGTTGGGCATGATAGACATTCATGCTCTAGCTTGAGGGCGAGTGTAGAGAGACATTGTAGAGATATATTTTGTTGATGTATGCTTGTGTATATTCTCTTGCATTCTTGAGGAGGACCATTCTCCTTTCTTTATCACATACTTTATAGTCTTTGGGCTAACACAAGTATCTTGCCTAAACTCTCTCTCTCTCTCTCTCTCTCTCTCTCTCTCTCTCTCTCTCTCTCTCTCTCTCTCTACATATTATATATAGCATGTCTTTAGTAACCATTGTATGTCAAATTGCGATCGCATAGTGCATATATGTGAAGAGATCACATATGCCATCATGGCATATGCGATCCTGACAAGTATGCCATGGCATATTTTATTATGCGATAAATATGCGATCGCATATGTGAGTATGCGATTGCATACCTTCTATGCGATCGCATATTTTTTCCCAATGAGACTTTATTTTTTTATTTTTTATTTTTTCAATTTCAGTCACTTTTGCCTATAAATGGGCACTCAAATTCCCCCTCCATTTTCACTATTCTCTACTCTAAAGCTTAAAATCACTCACTCTCCCTCTTTTATTCATCTTTCTCTCTTACTCTCTCTTTTACTCGTCTTTCTCTTTAGTTTTAGAGTTTCTAATAATTAATTCTCTTTTAATGTAGCTTGTAAGTTGTTTTGTTAAAATTTATGTAAATATAATATAAGTAATTAACTATATAACTTAATGAAATACTCAAATTATAATGAAAAAAGTAAAATAAGTTATCTAATCTCTTTTACTAATTAGGCAAAATTTCCTAATTTTTTAGATTTTTTTTTCAAATTTTCAATTTTTTTTATTTTTCAAAAAAAGAAGAAGAAGAAGAAGAAAGATATGCGATCGCATATGCTGATTGCATGCAATCGCATATGTGATTTAACAACATTGTTAGCAAGAATATACCCTCCCTACGTTTGTCTAGTGTCATTGATTGTCAATCTTAGTCAATGTTCGAAGTATCAGTATCACTACAAGTTTTGTTGGCCGGGGATATGGAAAAAATATTGATATCGCCAATAATATTGTTGATAACCAGAAATGTGGGGAGACTTGGGTAAAATGGTGGAATGTTTTGGGGAAACTTCAGGAGATGCTAAAATACACATATTTACATATTTAGGAATACAAAAATTGCAAGAGGAATGCATACATAGGTTTCCATTTAATGGGGACCTAAAAGTGAAAGCTATTGTAAAAAATCAATCCAACCATCCCATCAATCCCATCTATCCATCGAACCTTCCATTCCAACATCCATTGATATTTCGCCGAGCAATCGTGTCGACAACTAGAAAGGAACGAAAGACCGTGGTCTCGATATCACCCATGTTGCGATAACGATAGTATCGCGATATTATTATCGAAAATTTGAAAAATGCATACAACCATGCACCCATAAAAAAATTGAAATAATTTTTTTAATAAATAGATTTTTGGCGATATTATTGATATATCACTGATACAATGGCAATACAAGCGACACTTGGAATTTACACAGTTGAAAAATATTGGTGATACATTGGTGATACAAGGTGACACCTGGAATTTACAGCGGAAAATATTGGCAATACATTGATGATATCGACATGTTGGCAATACTAAGCGATACATCTCCAATACCTAGAATTTCTGATACTACCAGTTTTATTGGTACAGCTACCAGTGTTATAGGTATTGCCAAGCTGGAGATACGGATAATATCGGGGATACTCTGAACAATGATCTTAGTTAGATAAACAATAAAATATTTTATGGATGCACGTGGGCGGAGTGCAAGTAGTCGGCTGAGTTTTTTTTTTTTTGTAATTCTCTTAATGCTGTTGAAATTTATATATTTTCTATTTTCCCTATAAGTTTTCTTATGAGTACCATTGATGAAAAAAGAAAAATAATTGGATGCTGTGGGAGAATGTGATGTTTGATAAGCATGCACACAGAAATTGTAAGGTGGCATACAGGTAACCGAATTAACCCATGCAAATTCTGTGCCCACTTTAGATGGGCCAAGAACAAAAATTTCACGGAACTGATGTCTTACCTGGCCAGTTGGTAACTTCTAAATATATGGTTGAAATCCAAATATTTAATTTTCTAAATTCAGTAGACAAATGTGTATCAATGAGAGGATATGATCGTCCAACCAGTCTGATTTGGGTATATGACCTATCTGCAGTGGATCCCATGGTTCACATGATTCTCATGATTCACATTGCGTAATTTGAGTTACATATATGCCATATCTCCAACTGCTGAGTTCATGCTTATGGCTGTCATACTCTGCCAGCATTTCAAATACTCCCCTGATGTAAATCTTAATTGTTATACTATTTGGTTGAATTCTCTGATGTTCATTGTCCTGTTACATTCTGAGGATTGTCTTCTGCATGACAGGCTATCAGTGACAATGATGTCCGCAACATTGTCCTATCTTACCTTGTGCACAATTGCTTCAAAGAGACCGCAGAGACATTCATTGCCTGTAGCGGGATGAAGCAGCCGGCTGATTATCCTGTGGACATGGACAAAAGAAAACGTGAGCATTATTTTTTATTTTTAACTTGGAGACAAGCCCGTATAGGCGTCTGACAGAGACATGTGCTGGACATGGAAATGGTGGAGAACCTGATAGTAATAAAGGACATCCGGATATGCAAAAGCATTTTTTCTTTTACATGGATACTTGAACAATTGACAAGAAATCAGGTTTTCCTGGTTGGTCGTGTGGCATACGTCTGACACTGGATGATCAAGATCTTTGCTAAGCCCACACACATGTAGAACACAGCCCATCTACATGTCTCCACATGTGCTAACATGGAAAATTGGTATGAGATTCAAGCCGTCCATCAGGTGTTTCTCACTGGTAGATGTCCTCCCTAAAATAAGGCCAGTCTATTTATTAGGATACGTGCAGTTAATGCAACAAATGCATGAATAACAAAACTCGGCCAATTTTTTTGATCGTTAATTAGTTTTATAACAAAAAAATGAAGGAAAAATGTAAAGTGATCCCATGTACAGGATTGATGAGAAGTCATTCCCATCCACCCTGAGTTGGTCTAGCCACCGATGCTGAGGATTGACTCTATAGTCTATATCTTTCACTTTACAACCCTTGAATAATGGAAACCCAAGAGCTTTGCCCTCTGAAATGCCATGACACCTGATTACACTTTGTTATTAAAACTTAAATGTCCTATTATTTTGCTCCTTTCATATAGATCAAAGTGTTGCTAGGATCACTAAACACCACTGGATAGCTTTCCTTTCTCTAATGTTATCCCCTCCAAGCCTGGAATAGATTTGAAACCAACTTCGGCATATCCCAATGCATGCCAAAGATCCCAAGAACTCTCCTCCATATAACTGAGAAAAATTCACAGTGGATGAAGATATGAGTAACTGATTCTCGGCCTTTTGGCATTAGATGCAACCTTTTCTGAGAACCATCTTTCTTTTCCAGAGTTGATCAACTGTGAGAAATTTTCCCCAGGAATTGCCAAATGTGTGTATCTGGCTGGTCATTATTTCCCTAACCTCCTATTGATTTCATGATAGAAAGCTTTCCTATGAAGGTCCCATTAGAACCCAACTCCCATCTCCATCTATTCCTCTTCTCTAAGACCGAAATGACATTTTCATCTTTCTTGTAATATGACAAACTCCTCGATTTCTGTTTCCCTTATGTTCCTGTGAAAACAAGGATTCCATCTAAATGCAACTCCCTCTAACTTAAAACAATCTGATGTCCTTAACCCTCTGTCCAAGGCGATCCTGAATAAGATATGGAAATGTGCTGCAAACAGACTCTCCTGACACCATGTATCTTACCAAAACCTTATTCTGTCACCATACCCAGGACAAAGAAAATGCCTTTTCTGAATTCCTGTCTACCCTTTGTTACTTGCACAAAACTAATGCCCTGTATGAGGCTTACCTGGCAAACCACCCTCCTTCGTGCATGCTATACTTTTTGACAATTTCTAGTCTCATACAAAGAGTTGTCTTGGTTGCCAACCCTCCATAACCACTTGTCAATGAGTGTCCAATTCATGATTATTTATCTTATATGCCTATACGACCATCTTCTTGAGGATCTCAGACTTACTTCGAATTCACCAAATGATAGGTATTTTGATCAATGTCATGAATTAAACTGGCATATTTGAGAGTGCTGCCTTTCTTTATAAGAGTGACTCTACCTCCTAATGATATATAGGTATTTGCTTTTCCATGCTGGCAGTCACTCTATCACTGAATCTCATTACCTCTTTGGCACACTTGATGACCTGACCAGCTTATTTTCAGCCCATTCTTTTCAGCATGTTTGGATCCACATGATGAATGGCTTTGATCTTTCACCCATGTGCAAGCGTTGCACATCTGGTGACACCCATGGTGACATGTAGATGTGCTGCCATACATGTGCGTGGCTTATTAAACCTCATTACCACATGAATTTTTGAAAAGAAAAAAGTTCCCTTACGCAGCAATATAATATCATTACATGGTTTTAAATAGTAATGCATGGGTGATGGTGTTGCTAATTGCATGCTTTTCTTGATGACATATTAGCAATTTTCCATTTTGCATTGGAGGGGAATGCTCTCAAGGCTATAGAACTGACCGAAGAGCTAGCGCATGACCTGCTGGAGAAAAACGAGGACCTGCATTTTGATCTTTTGAGCCTTCATTTTGTTGAGCTTGTCTGCTCTAGAAAATGGTGAGGGAATCATCAGAGTACCCTTTACGAATTAGTCTTACGCTTTTATGGAAAGCTATATTCACCTGAACTTTCATGGCAGCACAGAAGCTCTGGAGTTTGCTCAGACCAAGTTGACACCATTTGGTAATGTGGACAAATATGTCGAGAAGCTGGAAGTACGTCTTTTACCAATATTCTCTCTTCCAAGTTTCTAGTTATCTTCTTTTGGTTTACCACTAACCAGCATATAGGTATGTCCAATATGTGGGAATTGATTTCTACCCTCCACTCTCATTTATAGCAGCATCCTTTCCTTAAGTAATGCAAGACTATAACTTTGTACTGTTCTGTTTCCAAAGTGGAAGTATGGTTGCTGCTATCCCCAAGGGTGGGTAAAAGTACTGGCCACGGTTTTGTGCATGTACCCAGAACAAATAGGTGTACATATACATTATACATGCATACACACCCTCATTCTCTTTTACATGGTCAAAAGTAGCTGCAGGCTTGTGGAATTGAAGTGAGTTCACTGCTGCTGCAGGACTTTATGGCTCTCCTAGCATACGAGGAGCCAGAGAAGTCTCCAATGTTTCATCTATTAAGCATGGAGTATAGGCAAAGTGTTGCAGATAGTCTGAATCGAGCAATTCTTGGTACCTTTACTTACATTCGAACTCATTTATTATCTTTCATTACATTTGGAGTTCTCTTTCTTCTTTATTTATTTATTTCAGGCTGCTATCCAATTAATCATTTTTCCTCCCCAAGATCATTTCATCTTTCCTTATTGCTTTCCTGAGATAATAATCTTATCTTCAGTGCTTAAGCCTTTAACCCTCTCCCTTTCTGTGATGCCAGCGCATGCTAATTTGCCTAGTCATTCATCAATGGAAAGGCTGATACAGCAGACCACAGTGGTTAGACAATGCTTACATCAAGAGCTTGGCAAGGTAGTATTTGTTTTTTTTTACCCGCTTCGGAATTTGTTGAGGCTGCTTCTTTTTAATGAGTTATATGATCTTCAACCCATGGTTAGGCATTATGCTACGTTTTTCACTTTGTATCAGTGGAGTCATGGTTTAGTGATCCTGAACATTGATCTGATGGATTCCACTCTCAGTGTAGCATTGGGAGATCCTAGCCATCCAATAGTCAGGCCTTTATTCTGTTGAATGTGACCACCTGTGTTTCTTTTCTTAACTGTATATTGGCAGGCTACAATCAAAGGTTTAGGAACTTAGCATGCCCCATTGAGTAAACATAAGAGAGCAGTGTTAGAGTCCATAACAATCAATGGTCTGGATTGCTGAATGATGGATCTGTATTGCACAAACTGAAAACCAAGGATAGCATGCATATTCATGGGCCAATCTGTTTGTTTGATCTGGGAGGTCTTGTGTTCGAAACTCCTCACCGGAGGTGAATAATGCAGGGGCATTTTTCAAGGTTTGGGCTCGAGTGGGGCGGCCCGTGCGACTTGGGGGCACACTCGGGGTGGGCGGCTCATGTGGGGTGGGCGGCCCATGCGACTCATGCCCCACCCGTGCAACTTGGGTGGCTCGTGTGATGCGACCCATGCGACTTGGGGCCCATGTAGGAGGGTTCAACCAGGGCCTGGCCTAGCCTGGGTATGAGATAAAAGGATATTCCGTGCCTCCCCCATCAGCTCTGGTGCTTTTGGTGAGTTGGTCGGATGTCCTGCATCACCATTGAGACAAGATTTTGGTGGAGAAATTGTGACCCAAGAGTGGAAAGTGGCTGGAGACACTTGGTGAGAACGATTAGATTAAATTCGTTTAACTTTAGTTTTTTTGTACAAATGAGGAAGCAAATTGATGCAAACCCATATATATGGATGACTTTCATGCATTGAGATGGATTCGAGGCAAGAATTTTTATAATTTGAATGTGGAAAATGGGAAAAGGAAATCCAAAATTATTCCACTTTCACCCTTTTAAATTGCAAATAGAGTGTGAAGAAATCGTATATGAGTGTACAATGATCTACAGATTGGCCACTCTTGTTTGGTTTTTGAATGCATTACATGTATAATTGTATTATAGGATAGATTAATGATTTTTTTTTTGTTTTTGAATGGTTATGAATTTATTGAAGAAAGGCAACAGCCCAAAAATACAAAGACCAAAAACTCAAAAGAAATTTATAACTCAGCCCAATTATTTGGAAATTGCCCAATGATCTTTGATGCAGACACCAATTCCTTAGTGTGAGCTTTTGCCTTTTGAAAGATCACCATAACATTCCTTTGCTGATTCCTAAAACAGCAATCATTTTTTTCTAACTAATGGAATCAGATACCCGTTAGTAGAGATATGTGCTAAACATGTTTCTTGACTTTTTTTTTTATCTCCGCCATGCCATGCCATGCCAAGAAAAAAAACGATCAATAGAACTCAGAACCACCCAATCTATTCTGAACAATTTAAAGAACCCATCCCACAAACTTTTTGTGAATGAACAATGAAGGACGAGGTTATCCATTGATTCTGCATCTTGATAGCACATAACACAAACATTTGGAAGGATCATCTTCCTTTTTTTTAAGATTATCAACTGCTTATGCCCTCTTTTTTTTTTTTTTTTTTGTTGAAAGGTAACAACATTTTATTGAAAAGCCGCAAAAGCGGACAAAGAATACAAAGCCAAGAACCAAAAAGATCAAGGACCAGCAACGGCGGCCTTAATAAAGACTGCCCAAGAGTACGCTAGCATATGAATTTTGGACAGAACCCCCTCTAAATAGACTTTTTCGTTTCTAAAACATCGCCTGTTCCGTTCTTCCCAAATCCCCCAGCACACTGCCATGATAAGCAGGCGCCAAGTAACCTTCCCGAACTTCTGTCTCCTCCTCCGTGCCACACCCACAACAACTCAGGCATAGTCTTGGGCATGACCCAAGTGATATTCATCTCATTGAGAAGATGATTCCAAACTGTGCGCGCGAAAGGGCAGTGGATAAAGAGATGATTGATAGACTCCCCGTCTTCCATACACAAAAGGCATATGTTTATACCCTCTTACATCCCACTAATCATGCAAACACCACAACATTTGGTGGAGAGCCATATTGCCATATAAAAGCTGTTGTGCTTTGCTCTTCTAATCTTCCGACTCCGCTTAATACTTTATAAAAAAAACACTTCACTGAAAATTTTTCTGAGTTCTCAAATAACCATTTCATTGAATCCTTTTTTGAGGGAAGTGGATGAACTTCGGATAATAGTTCAAGCAAACTAATAAATTCTTCTAACTCTTCATCATTTAAATTCCTCCTACACGGCACAACCCAAATAACTTGCACCCCACGGGGCCATGAATGGAGAAGCATTTATTGACATGCAAACCACTCTCTGAAGCTATCCCCTCTAAACGCGGAAATATGTCGATTAACTTTTGCTCCCCCATCCAAATGTCCTCCTAAAACCTAATAATTTCCCCATCTCCCAAATGGAATCCTACCCCTTACCACACTTTTCTTTCCAACGACGTTGTAACTCTCCAAAGGTATGAAGATCTATACAATGAGGATGATCTTGTCCACCTATCTCTTGCATCTACCCCATATTTCCTTCCTATCACCTCTCTTCATAATGAACTCAGTTCCACCCCAAATCTCCAAACCCATTTTCCTAATATAGCCAAATTCATAATCTCTAACTCCTTAACCCTGCTCCCCCTTGGTCCCGCGGCATGCACACTTCCTCCCACTTCATTAGATGAAATTTATGTTTGTCATCCGCCCCTTGGATAGATTAATGGTTTTAACTCATTTTGGATAAATAATTGCATGACTTTTGTTAGACAATGCATAATTTAGGCCCCTCTACAATGGAAACTTACTGTTGTTTTTGTAGTGTTTAGAGTTCTAAGTGTGTAATCACGTCTCTTTTAACATCTCTTGAGGTTTCATTGAAAAGTTCCATCACTTTTCCAGACAATGATACATTCCCCGATACATGTGATATTTTCTATGCACTACTGATATGTTTCCAAAGGGTGTGAGACCGGCATAAAAGACTCTCACATATCTGTCACATGTTTTCAATTAATGTTTATGTCTAATCTGTTATTTATTTATTTCTTTTTTTGAGCTTTTATCATCCAGTTTTCATTGTGCATGCATGCCACGAAACAGGATTGTGTCAAACAAGAAAAATATCTTGAGAAAAGATGCAGTGCTACCAAGATTATCTGAGTTAAGCTATGAAGCATTTAATATCCTTAAATATGGTAGAAATGTACAAGGTACAGACCGTTCACCTATTTGGGCATCTTGTGATGGGGCCAAAAATCACATCAATTGGTGACCTTGGCCCATGATAGATTCTTGCAGAGTACAAATGGGCGGTTAGGAAAAAGGCCAAGCAATGGTTGACTTCATCCCTTATTGATGGCAATGATCATATGCTGGTGTTATTTTTATTGTGAGATCTGTATGGTCTGTCCAAGATAGGGTAGATCTTGTGCATATCTACCCCATGCCTAAGAATTAAGTACTTGATAACTAACGCTTAGATACTAGCATTTAGCACTGGATAATTTCTCAAAACATCTATTTGGGAGGAAAAGATGGGGATTCAAGCAAGTTGGATCAACCAATCAGCTGATCGATGGTCCAGTGGTTTGAGTAGGGCATTTCTAGTCAAAAGATTGGTAGGACTTTTGGAAGTAATTATTGTGAATGGCTTAGGGGGCAGATGTACTTCATACTCTTTTATCTTCTTTTGAATTGGCAGGACGGGCATCCATCATTTTCTTTGAAAGCTTTCCTCAACAGCTAAATGATGATGGTGTTTGAACTTGCTGCCAACGGGCAGTTCCAGTTTGTTCCATTCTCCCTATGTCCTTGGGCTATATACATGGTTTGTGGTGTAAACTTCTGTCATGGAGAATGGTTCTCAAAGGCCTGCAATGTGTAAAGGTTAGCTGGGTAGGCCATGTATGTGTTTATTTCTTCTTGTCATTTGGTCAAGTGTGCCTTGTCTTTCTTAACTCACCAAATGAATGTGTTTGGTAATGTTGTTTAAATTAGCTTGTTGTTGTTGTTGTTGTTGTTGATGTTGCTGCTGTTATTGTCAGGTTTCGGTCTGCCACAACCGAAACACGGTATTTAAAGAGGGTAGTAGCAACTTCACTGTTTTAGATGAAACATACCATAATTTGATTAATTATCCTTTAATTAAACAAAAAGAGGAACATTTCATGTTTTTGTTACTCTATTTTCTTTCATTTCTTTCTCTAGAACAAATTGGGGATTGCAAATCAACCATTTCGTTCAAGCCAAGACTGTTGCCCCTGGGGAGCAGCGGCAAATGTGGCTAAGGAGTTTTGTAGTTCCACAAAGTAGAGAAAGAAGGTTTCGCACCATTTAAAAATGGTGGTGACACTTCCAACGCACATATGGCATAGTTGTACTGCAATCCAGACCGTGCGAATCAATGACATAACTATGGATGGATCATAATTCGAACCATTGCACTGATAAGATGATAAACCATCTTATTTTTCATTTGAATTTGGATAAAACACATACATCATGGTGGGACCCATAGAGTCCATCTCGCGGCTGCTGTCGCAGTCATACTACATCCCATCCCATGAAAAATCGTGTGGTAAGTAACTAATGCTAGAAAAGATAAACTACACCACAAATCCCACGAGTTACATGGTTTCAAACGGGCCCTTATTGCAGTGTTCAACAATATCCGCTTCTGCCTGCTTGCTTATACCATAACGTCAAATCGGACTTGGACAACATTAGCATCTCTTGTTTTATCCTGCTTCCATAGGAACATCTCGCTCTAGCCACAACACAACTTTTTCTTCTTAATTGGCAACAACCTCTGCAAACCAATTTTTCCTTGAGAGGAGGCCATGGACATTTTCCAATTTCAATGAGAATTAAAAAACCACTGCTTCCATTGCCCATTAAATAACAAATAGCATCATAAACAAAACCAGTGAGAACAAATTATCGAAGGTTTCTAGATTTAGTTCACTGACAAATAGACCTTTTGTAAAAAAGGATTTGTGGTTCATGAATAAAATGCAACATGGCTGAGCTACTGAAGTATCCCAAAGGAAACAGATTTCTTAAGGTACTGTTCAGTTGCCACTTTGAATCGAGTTCATCTCATTTTAGTCAACAATAATTATGTACGAGGGAGTCTATCAAGTATTAAAAACAACTCAATAACCCATAATTTAGATAAACTATGATCTCTAATTCATAATTACTGTTAAGTAAAATGAAATGGAATCATTTGTAGGTGGCTAATAAACAGGGCCTTAAGGAAACTAATTTATGATAATGAGTTTGTTTTGCCTCTGTGGTGGTCCAGATTTTAGCATGTTTCGCCGCTCACTGGGCCCACATGTCCGGATTCTAGCATGTACCGTTGTTGATTGGGCCCACATTTGAATAGTTTGATTATTTGAACCATCCTTGTTGTTAATGCACGTCACTGTAAGAAAATTATGCTGAACGGATGATGGTGACCATTACTAGCCATGGAGTTATTTAGAACAAAAGAAAGAAAATTTCCAATGGCTCATGTTGAACTCTAAAACTCAAAGTTCAGGATTATTAATGAAGCGTATGGACAATAGCTTGTTTATGGCAGTAGTAAGAATGTTCATGGTTCAAACCATAGGATCATCTCGGCATGTGGATGCCAGTGGGCAGCGAGACATGACAAGCAAAAAAGAAAAGGAGAACCTCCAACATACTTCAGGAAAAAGATGTAGTATTCCATACTTCATGAGGTGTTATATAATGTCGGGGCTGAGAGATTGTATAGCTTGCTTAGGCTTTCAATTTTTAGAAGCAGCCCCATGGTTTCATCATCCAAAATGTTGATAAGATGGGACTCAATGGGGACAGCTCATGCACACCAAAATTCCCCCCAATGGAAATCCTACAAATGGAATATTTAGTCTTTTATGGGTTGAATGAGAACCTTTGGCCGCCTAATATTGCTAGGTTTATGATTTCTCTGTCTCGGTGATTTTTGTTGGAGTAAAATTACAAATGGCGATTTTTAAAATTTTTTATTTATTTATTTCTTTAACTTTTTGAGCAAAAGTCACTTTTTCACTTTTCAAGTGTAAAATCTTGTCCCACAATGGATAAGGAGGAGTGCATCATAAGCAATACTTTGTTAGCAAATATGTAGAGAGAATCCATGAAATAGAGCAGTCACAGAAATTATGACACGGCCATTTTTTTTTTCCCAGGAAAATGTATCATGTGTAGAATATTTGATTCTAAAGTTCGGCCACACCTTGGTATCAACCCAAAATGAAAGTTGGAGCAATCTACTCATTGGGTGGGTTGCCCCGGTTCACTGAGTCATGCCATTGGCTGTACATTGATTTTGATGCTGTATCCAACTTGGTTAGTGGATTGGTCTAGCTTACATATCAGGTAATGATCATGATATGGCCTGCCTTCTATGTCCTTGTCAGAGTAGCTAAGGTCATGTTTGGTTGGTGACAACTCATTTTGATTGGATGAGTTGTTTAATACCCTTAAAATACCAATGATTAGTATGCAGACACTCTCAAACTATACAAATAGAATACTTTAAATTCAACCATTCAAATTGCGGAACCTACCACTATTCAGCATGTGGACATTCACCACCTGAAAAATAGGATTGGTTAGATGATTCTAAATTATGATTAATGGACATTTCTTTGTTGAATTCACACCATTAACTATTTTTGTCCGAAACATTCATTAAATGTCTACCAATCCACCAATTAGACAAAAAAAAAAAAAAAAAAAAAAAAAAAAATCAGTGTAACTTCTAGTCTATAGTCCATAGCCATGTTTTGGATAGTTTAATTGAACTTAATATTTCAGGTGTAGAATATTTTTGTGCCTGCATATCAACCACCACACTTTGCTGGAGTATCAAAGCATCTCTCTTTTAGCTTATGGATACTGAGGAGTTGCGAAAAAGGCTCACCATGCTCACTCGATAGAAATTGTTGATAATTGAAATCTAAATAAGAATGCATTTCAAAGCATCATAAATCCCTTTACTAGCAGATTAAGACTGAGAAATTAGAGTAGCATTGGGCTAGCACAGATTGCTCTCTGTTTTTTTGTTATTTATGTGTTCTCCTTGAAAATGGTTTGTGATAAGCAGCATGAAACAAGACGCTACCACACGGCTTTGAGGTTTTAGGTGATGTGATGGAAAGCTGGGATCACTGTGTACAGGCAATTTTGTGCACTCTAGATATATAGCGAACAATTATAGCTGTGTGGCATTGATGAACATGTAAACAATTAAGAATCTTTGGTGAAACACATGAGAACGAAGAGTCATTTGATAGTTTGAGTGAGAATGCTAAAAATCAATGTCATAGTTGTGGGGAATAGTTTGAGTATTTCTTGAGTATTTCAACAAGAAGAAAAACGAAAAACAAAAGATACCAGCCCACATCCCGGGTCAGGAGAAAAGGAAAAAATATACGAGAAAAAAAAGCCCGTACGCCTACCCAATGAGAGGATGCCCTGACCCTAGGCCAAGGAAAAGCAAAACACTGGAAGCCTACGAAAGCAATCCTCAAACTGGAAGGACTCATCCATGGAGAATGCTTACCATCTCAAACGATTATAGAAGACAGATAAGGGGAGCGGATAAAGGAACATAACTGGGATTTTCAATTCTTTTCCCCCTTGAGTCAATAGTTCTTGAGATAATACCTAGGAAATTGATAGTTGAATTTAAACAGCTAATGAAGAGCTGCATTTGCCATGAGGAGCAGAGAATTGAATAGCAGCAAGCATCATCATATTGTGAACTTCAAAACAACATATACCTGAAGAGATAACAAAGCAAATGTTAGAGAAACCAGAAAGAAAAATTCTAATACTTTGGTCTTTAGTGCTTGCATGGCCCTCTACAGACACAAGCACCCTAGAGGGCCTCTCCAGTATGGAAAAAAGCACAGACGATCAAAGATTAGCATCTCCATCATGGAGTTGAAGGGTCTTCTCTACCCTGGCTCTGCAGAGCAGAAGGCACCTGAACATGGATAGAGGCCATAAAGTGGCACATAAAGTGTACCCAAACTTATTTGCAATGATTAGGCTGGTAATGAAAATAGCCATACTTCTAACGTCATGATGAAGAATCCCTCTTAGAATAATTTCATTTGAGAGAGATTTCTTAAAAACAATGCGATTACCTGTTTCTCTCTCTGAACATTCCAAGTAATAATAATATGGAATCCACAAGAAATGATGTAAATCAATCCTATGGAATCCACTTGGGGCTATTCCTAATGTAATGAAAATTTAGTTGCACAATTAAACAATGAATGGATTCAAAACTGGCCAGCCCCTTGGGATCCATCTGACTATTAGATAATTAAACAAATCTAATGTGTATGCCACACGTGTACAATTTCTCAGTACCTGATCATCCTGTGATAGACATCCTCCATCGTTACCTGTGCATCATCCATGGGTGCATAAAATTAGTTTAAGTCTGATATGCATCCTCTAATTAATAATAATAATAATAATAATAATAATAATAATAATAATAAAATAATTTAAATGGAAATGAAGAGGCTTGCTAATATGGTAGTGTGTTTGACATTCGAACTTTCCGTCACACTGATCAGAACTTTCAGGAAATTAGAGAATGTAATAAATAAATGTGGCATTACCATTTGTGGAAGAGGAAAAAACGAAAGCACTAAGATTAAAAAGAGATTGGCTAATTCCACATACACGTGTCAACCATACACATCTGTATGTGTCACCATCACAACTTGAGAAATGTGTGACATCCGAACTTTCCATCAAGTTTGGTACACTGTTTAGATATGGTGGAATAAAATTCAGGTCGTTTCGCACCTCAAGTGAGCCACAGCATTACAAAACAAATGGATGGCCAGTAAATAATTGTCAATTTACTGGGTACGTTGTGGGACAACTAAAGAGTGAGATTGTCAGACATTTCAGTAAGATGGATGTTCATTGAGAATTATTTCTAATCGTACGGAAAGCTCCGATCTAAGATGTGTGCTTTATACTTGCACGTGTTCCCGCACGTAGATATGTACCGCTTCACACGCTTGTACATTAAGCAATCCCGTAGGAAAGAGAATGCCTCGAGTCCAACCAGCTGACAAATTATAACTTACAAAGTTCATGGAAAATCCAACCAGTTCAATAGATTAGCCCTGCTATGGAGAAAATTTTAGATAAAAAAACATTGCTATCTACTCATCAAGTGGACCACACTTATTTTTCATTTTATCAATGGATAGACGCTGTTAACTTTGGTGTGGTTCATTTGAGGAGTGGATAGAGATGATTTTTACATTAGTTGATCCACGTGGTGTGTCCAACCTATTAAGAGGATTAGATGTAACAAGACCTCAAAAGTTTGGATGTAAACTGTGGTCCAACTAGTTGGAGTTTGACATAATATATACTACTATTTATGATACGGTACCTCTACAAAGTGGAATTGGGAGCTGAGTGCGGCGTCTCCGTCCCAATCTAACCCCTTCCACCACTCCGTTTCTCCTTCAATCTTTTCAAGCGACGGCACACTGTGGGGCCCGCCTTGCAGAGGCTGCAACTTTTTAAGCTTGGGACAATTACACACTGCAATTGCTTTCAATGAATGCCAATCCAGATGCGGCGGTTGAACAGTACCCTCTCCTCCTCCATAGATGCGCACCAGTTCCGGTAGAGAGCCTAAAACCAGCACTTCTAGTTTAGGTAGGAGACCCTCATTATTTACCACATCTGAAATGATCTCCTCTACTCCTCCTCCGCAATCTTCCACAGTGAGCTCGACGAGATTAGGAAGCCCACCATTTATCTGAACCGACGACATAACGGTCTTCTTAAAGAAATGGCAACTAAAAAGCACCAGTTTAGTCAGGTTTTGGAGATTCTTAAGATTCGAGGTTTTGAGTTGGAGGAACACATCATTGGGCGGTCCATCAAATACATGCTCATTTCCTCCACAACTCGACACTCGTATTTCTTCCAGTGAATGCCAATCCAGTTGGAGCAGCGGAGCAGCCTCTCCTCCACATATGCGCACCAATTTCGGTAGATCCCGTAAGTGTAGAAATCGTAGCTTAGGTAGGAGACCCTCATTATCCTCCACATCTGAAATGATCTCCTCTAATCCTTCGCAATCCTGTACCCTGAGCTCCACAAGATTAGGGAATCCATCCTTTATCTGCTTTAGAACGTTCTTCAAGCCATGGCAATTCAAAACAAGCAGATTAGTGAGGTTTTCTAGCTTTACCTCTAACCCCACTGGCCAAATACTTGTAATTCTCGGGAGATCTGAAAGATGTAAGTATTCGAGTTTGGAGAGCACATCATTGCGTTGCACCATGGTGGGCAGTCCATCAAATACATGCTCCATTCTTTTACAATCCTCCACTCGGACTCGGGTTAAATTATCCATTCCTTGCAATAAATAGGATGGGAGTAGATGCTTTAGTTCAGGACATTTATACACTACCACCTTCTTAAGGTTACGAAGTAAGAGTCTGGGAATCAATCCCTCTTCATACTTAGTGACGACTTTCTTTAGCTTTGGCAGATTTCTTAACTCTAAACTCCTTAGATTACGAAATGCATTTTCAGGAGACCCCTTTGCACTGACAACGAATTCCACATCATCACATTCCTCAATTGTAAGTTCTTCCAAACTTGGGAATAATCCTCCATCGGCAATAAGTGCCTCTCGACCCTTGCAATCTTTTAACCTTAAATGGGTGGCCCGTGGTAAAAGCATAATAGCCCATTCAGGGATGAGACTACAACCAACAAACTCCGTATATTTCACGTCATCACGGTTCCGTTCAAGATAATCACGGTAATCGTATATATCATCATCACGGTAGTATCTCTTACGATCATAATCCCTTGTGCGTATGCGGAAGGAAAAGTTCCTCAACTTTGTCACATGCTTAATTAGAGGATTGTCTCGTGGGAAACGTTCCACTTCCACAAAATCGAGATGTAAATAATATAACTCTTTCAAAGATGCCACTTCACTCAAAGAGGCGTTGCTACTGCTGCTGCTGCTTGCATCTATTCCTTCAACCTTCCACTTGTTGAAGCTGTTCCACATCTTCAATTCTTCCAGGAGAGTCAACCTTGATATAACACCGCTTGGAACGATTTCAAGATTTATAGTCCCTGTCAAGTCTAAGCTCCGCAGATTGACCAATTCTCCGATTTCATTTGGCAACTCCAGTAACGAAGAGTTAAATGACAGATCGAGAAATTCAAGCTGCTTCAGTCTTCCAACCGCTGACAGGCAATTCCCTTCTATAAACTGGCACTCCCTCAGACAAAGCACTCGTAGATTCATCAGGTTTGACAGTGGTATTTTACTGATCATTACTGTTTCCCTTAGATCCAGAACCCGAAGGCCTTTTGTAGCTTCAAAAAACCAACCCTGTATTTCGGTCAGCTCCTCATTTTCTGACATCATCAATGTTAATAATTGAGAACAATGCATCCCCTCTGGCAGTTTATTAATTCTACTTCGCATGAGAGAAATCCTCTTGTATTCCTCCCAATTTTCCTTCTGTGGTAAACCTTCCTGACCGATTCTCACAAAAGATTTGTATTCCTTGCATTCGTTTGACGAAATCCAAATGGCAACATCCCTAACGATGTCGTGCATCTTTACATATCCTTCCTCTGTACCTGCTAATAACAAACAAGAAGATTTGAGTTCTTCAACCATGGCGTGCCCTTTATTTAATGCTTCCTCCAAACTTTGATCAACTTCTTCCAAAAAGCCTTCACCCTTCCACATGCAAATCATCCTGTCTACATGAATATCAAAATCTTCTGGAAACAGGCAGCAAAACAAGAACCCTGCTTTCAGCTCATCTTGCAAACGTTCATAGCTAATTTTGATAGACTGGTACACTCCTTTCTCCATTTCTTTGATATTTCTTGGTGCAGCCTTCTTCATCTGTGATAGTGCGTTATCCCACACTCTAGGATTTCTTTCACCTCTCAGTGCCCTTCCTAATGTTATAATTGCAAGAGGAAGACCGGCACATTCCTTGAAAACCTCCATTGCCTTGGTATTTAAAGAAGGATCATCAACAACATCACCTGCTTTCTCTTTGAATAGCTTCCACGATTCCTCTTCTTGGAGCACATCTACTTGGATGTCAACTTGGCTTTCCATTTCTCTGCACACATTTTTACTCCGTGTTGTGAATATGATCTTACAACCCTTAAGGCCGGTAGGAGAGGGAATCCCTACGTCGGCCAAAACAAGCCGCACCCACAAATCATCCAAGATGATGAGGAATGTCTTCTCTTCCAGTCTTCTACTCAGGTCACTTGCTCGCAAGGACTCGGTCTCATCCTTGAGTGTTAAATCCAATCTCTTCGCAATTTCGCCTTGGATCCTTTTGATGTCCACGCACTCTGAAACAGTCACCATTATGACTATATGGAATTGTTGTGTACCGTCCAACCTATTGTTCACAATTTTGACGAGGGTGGTTTTGCCAACGCCGCCCATGCCCCATACCCCAATTATTTTGGCATTTTCATCACCTAAAGCAATCATGACTTTTTCTAGGGATGATTCTACTGATGAGAAACCCTCGATTGATGGAGCATCCTGCTTTATGATGTTTGGAGCCAGTGGGCACATTGTCACGCGCTGAAAATTCCCTTCGTTGAGGTGCTTATCAATTTTCGCCACCATTTCTTTTGCCTGCTTGCTTATAATGTAACGCGACCATAGATCTGGACAAAATAGACATTTCTGGTCTTCTCTTTGCTATATCTTCTCTGCTTCGTCTTTCATATCAGCAGCTTGTTTTAGCCATAAATCAACTTCTTGAGTTACTTCTCCACCGTCGGAGCGGCCTTGTTCTACTCGTTTAGATGTGTCCCCACTTCTGGCCGCCAGCTTTTGTACGTAAACTTTCATATTCTTAACATTGTCATTAAAATGAATAAGATAGCATATGCAGTCCCATGCAAACTTTTTAATTTCACCACCAACCGCACCCTCCACCATTTCCATTGCCTATTCAAAACAATTAGCGTCATAAACAAACAGCAATAACGAGAAAGGAAAAAAAAAAAAAAACTGAATTATTTTACAAGATGAGTACTAATGAAACTCGTATTAGGCAATTAGATTTAGCTCACTGACAAGTTAATCATTCAAAAAACTCCCAATCATTTTTCAGTGTCCATTCATTGGGAACAAAAATGTGAACGTGAATGTGATCCCCATCCACCACCAATGGACCATGGGATATCTTGGTACACGTGCGATTTTGAGTAAAGAATGAAACGTGGGTTGTGTTGTCATTAAAGGTTCTTCTACTCCATTTATATATGACAAACATCGCAAGTAGTTCTTGAGGCCTGTTCCTCCGCAACCTATGATGTGCGCCCCACATCCAATCCATCTATAATATAAAATCAGGTTGTCCAAAACAGGGGGAGTGTCACACCATATAGGGAATAGTTGGGATGGTACGCCCACCATTGAAACCACTCAGATTGTGTTTTGGGGGCTTAACGTGTAATAGATTCGGAAGCAGATTGCGTAGTAACTCGGGACGACAAGCGTACTGAGTAAACTCTGTGGGGCCCACTTTGATTTATGTAGTTTTATCCACTCTGTCCACCCATTTTAACTGATAATTTTAGGTTTTAATAACAAAAATTAAGCATATCCAAAGTTCAAGGGGACCACACCACAGGAAACAGTGTGAAATGAACATTTACTGTTGAAAATTTCTTGGGGTCCATAGAAGCTTTGGATCAAGCTGATATTTGTGTTTTACCTTCATCCATATCTTTTTAATCTCATTAACAGGTTGGATGACAAATAAACATCACTATGAGCCCTAGAAAGGTTTTGAACGGTGGAAATCATTATTCACACTGTTTCCTGTCATAATATAGTCCTTTTTAGCTTTGGATATGCTTAAATTTTTGGCTCAACCGTTAAAATGACCTGGAAAAAGGGATAGACGGCGTGGATAAACCACATACATTCACGGTGGGCCCATCAGCGTTTATTCAGTACCATAAAAGCCTACTGAGTTACAAGGTACGCAATCCGATTTCTATATATTCAAGTGAGACCCCCCCTGCCTCACCCAAGATGGTGCGGCACTTACCGTGGGTTTACTGTGGGGCCATATTAATGTATGTATTATGTATCCATGCCGTCCATCTGTTTTTCCATATCATTTTAGGGTATTATCACAAAAATAAAGTAGATACAATTATCAGGTAGACCATACCATAAGTAACAGTGGTGATTGACCGTCCTACCATTAAAAACTTCTTAGGGAGCAACTTAATGTTTATCTAGGTTTTATTTATCATCCAATCCATTGATAAGGTCACATAAGCCTGGATGAAGCGAAAAAACAAATATCAGCTTCATTCAAAACTTTTGTGGCTCCTTAGTAGTCAATCACCACTCTTTCTTAAGTTATGGTCTGGATCTGATCCATTTTTAGGACAGTGCCCTAATATGATCTGGAAAAACGGATGGATGGCGTGGATACACAGTACATACATCAAGGTGGCTCCCACGGTAACCTCACGATAAGGGCCTCACCTTCTTAGGTGAGGCCGGGGTCTCACCTGATCCGCTCTCTGTAATCCATGAAGATGATGAGCGCCATCAGGATGAATGGGACCTCTGGCATTCAAAAATCAAACCATTCCAATGTTCAAGTGGCCAGTACACATGATTTCAGAGGTTCTACGCATGATTTTTTGGGGTGCAGCCCACCTGAATTTTGGATCAACCAGATTTTTGGGCTCGAAGGAGAATATGAGGGGTTTCACATGATGGAAGCATTGAATGCCTTCCACACATCACGATGGCCCCATGCACCTTAGTGACGTAGGGAGGACGTGGTAGGTCGATCACCGTCTCCCTAACCGATAGTTTCTCGAATTCACGAGAAGAAATAAAAGATAAAAAGAGGAATTTAATTCCAAATAATTGATTTATTGAAGATTGAATGAATAAAAACGAAATTACAATCCATATAAGTAGGAAACTAAACCCTAGATAAAGTATCAGACTCCAACTCCAACTTAAACTCCTAGAAAACGTAACTTACTATAAATAGTAAACTAACTATTTATAGAAGTCGTTCAATCCTACTAGAACTCTTGGTTTTCGGCCAAAAATAGAAAGTTATCAAACGGCCTCAACCACGTTGTTCTACGAAATATTCTAAGCCCTTTTCATGTTGGGTACTAACTCTAAAACCCTACAGATGCAAAGTTATGATCGAATTAAAACTTACTATAAATAGTAAAACTGAAAATAAACTAGCCTAATGACAGTCGATACGGTCGAATCTCGCGATTCCGGCTTGGGCAACCCGGCGTAGCGGGGTTGGTTGGCTAAATTAGCTCGAGCTACCCCAAATTGATATATTATACATCCCGTAACTCATTCCGGATTATGAGATACGACCGATTTACGGTCCTGACGGTCCGGATCACTTTCGACCCCGACCGATCTTCTTTTGCTCCATCTGGGCCATGAAATAATCAGCGACCCGTTCTACATCACTCAGCAGAATATATTCTACAAAATTATAGATGAACAACACCAATAGTTCTTTTAGCAAGAGAAGCTCAAATTGTTTGGCTTCTTAAGTGATAAATTTTGAGTCTGGATTCAACAATGCTTATTCATGGCTCAATATTAAACTCACAAAAGTTTCAACACACCCGGCATCGAGTGCCCAATGTGATGTGTAGACTTGGCAAAATTCAACCCGACCTGCTAACCCGACCCAACCCGACCTGACTCGGTTTTTTCTGGTTTAAGGTTGGAAATTTTGACCCGAATTCAATTTTTGGGTTGACCCGACCCGACCCGAATTTTTATGGGTCGGGTTAAGGTTAAAGGCGACCCAACCTGACCCGACCCGAATCATATAGGGGTTAAATAGACTATTATATATTGATTTTCTTATTAGTTAAATAATATGTAGTTTTTTTTCTTACACACCCTATTGGATGATGGACGGAATGGATTTCACTTATGATGAAAGTGGGCCCCATTTTTGTAGGTGAGTGTGTACTAACAATTGATGCATATGTTATACACTGAATTGGGTGGATCGGTCAACATCTATTGACCCGATCAAAACCAAAACCGAGAGAAAATCTTCTCTCCCTTCGTTTTCGTCGAAACATCTCAAATGGACGCTATCTGTTTTTAAGATCGTGCGGCCCACTTTCGAATAGTAGTTTGACTAATCCAATCCGTTCATATGGTTTGGACATGGGATTCTAACAAACCCTAGTTGTTTCATTGAAGGTATTGTTATATAGTGTACACAGTTAGAAGCTAAAGATGACAGTGGGTAACTGATTTTATGTTTCCAAGCCCTTCAAAACCTGACAACTGAGACCTAATATCAATGTGGTCCACCTTGGCTTGATCCAAATCGTCTATCAATTTTTAGCATCATTTTTAACTAGAACCCAATTGATATTAGGTGTGGACGCTCATGTGTGTAACCATTATTTCGCATATAAGTTGTGTTGTGCGGGTGGCGGGTCCGAAAATAGAAATATTCCGTTTTCTTTCTCTCACCTCCGTTTCTTTCCCTATTAATCTCGATCTGTGAAAATACATTCGACCAAATCTGAGCTATTCATAACCCTTAGTTGCAAGCTATCCTAGCCATCCATTGATGTTCACCCAAATTAAGGTCGAGAATGCCATCAATAAATAGGACTTTTCTTCCATTTTTCTCCATTTTTGCATACAGAAACCCTAAATCTCATGCTAACCATATAAACATGTCCGTTAAAAGGGGTTGGAGATAAAATTTCAAAGTTTTCTAAGTTCCTCGAAATGATTCTACTTTATCCATAGTTGTTGGATTGAAGGAAAACGGACAATTGGCGTTTCACCATTAGAGGAAAATTCTTCTTCTCCGGCGGTGTTGTTGCTGCTGAGGTCATTACTGGGCTACATTTATAGAGTTCTTGCTGCTGAGGTATAGATAAGATAATCAGCTATTTCATCTTCCTATTACATCTATGATTGACCCGGTTTGCTACCAAGTGGTAAACCGAGTTGAACTCGTTCTATGCGTAGCTCACATTAATTGATAGAAGTTGTTCATGATCTGAGCAATGTGGTTCAGCTATTTAGGATTGATCATGATCATATCCTTCTCTTGAAGTTCAATTTGGTTGAAACTAGTTGTAACTTGTGCTGAGTTGACTCAACATAACTAACTGAGTCCAATTTGAGGTGAAGTCTAATCCATAACTATTTATATTAGATTCATGAGCAATGTTGGGTAAGCATTGGTAGTTGAAGATTTGAGTCTAGCTGTGAATTGATTTAGTAAAATTCCTCTATTAAGTGAGTCTTTCTTGGAAATTCTTAGTATTTTAATTAAAATTAGGGCTTAAAATAAGTTATGATTTCAGTTTAATCTACAAATTAATTAGTTGATCATTAAAATGCGGGTCAACCCGAACCGACCCGGTTTAATTTAGGTTGGGTAAGGGTTGGGAAAATCCAACCCGAATTCAATTTGGTTCAGGTTAGGGTTGAGGTGGAAATGACCCGACCCGAACTTGACTCGACTCGACCCGAACCCAACCCGACCCGACCCATTGTCACCTCTAGATGTGAGTGGGTGTGTAAAAAGAAAAAGAAAAAAAAAAAAGAACGCTTATTCACCTTCCATGGGATGTGAATTAGCTACGATCCCAAAGATAGCCCGATGGGTGTAACCCTGACTGTGTGGCCATATATATCCATTGTCCATCTATTTAATTTATCATATTATTTTAGGACATGGTATAAAAAATAAGCAGATACATATCTCGAGTGGATCACATGGTAGGGATTGAATTCCCACCATTAAAAGCTTCTTAAGGGCCACAAAAGTTTTGGATCAAGCTGCTACTTGCGGAGCACATGGTAGGGATTGAATTCCCTTCATCCAGGACTACGTGACCTTGTGATGGGTTGGATGGCAAATAAACTTTACGGTGAACCCTAGGAAGTTTTTAATGGTGGGTGTTGAATGACCATTGTTTCTTGTGGTGTGGTTCATTGAGATTTGCATCTGATTCTTTTTTTTTTTTTTTGGACCATACACTAAAATAAGTTGAAAAAATGGATGGATGATGCAGATTTATAATGCATACATTGTAGTGGGCCCCACAGTCAGGGTAGCACCACCTGGCTGGAATGTAGGTCATAGCAAATCTACATCTACCTAAATGGAACTTTTTTTTCCTTATAACAGAAAGGTGGGAGCTCATTGCCTGTAACTTTGTTGAGAGGTAAAATATATTTCCAAGCATTCGGATGGGCTCTATAAAAATGGAATGCCAATCATCCTTGTTGAAGGCATAGGGAACACTACCCCTACCGATGGGTGAGTGCATTGTGTGACTAACAATGTGGGTGCATTGCACAACTAATAGGGTGGGTGCGTTGCATGACTAACAAAAAAAAGGAAATTTATGAGATGTCACTTTCATACGTACATGTCATTGCCGATCATTCTAGCTCACATAACACATGGATTCTCTCTACCGAATAATTTGTGTGCTACACTATACAACTTTTAACGTGTGGAACTTCTCTAGGCCTTACCATGATTTATGTGTTAGATCCACCTTGTCCTTCTAAATTTTCCAATCATTCTAGAGCAAGAGCTAAAAAATGAGGCACATCTAAAGCTGAAGTGGACCATGCCACAAAAAGCAGTGGGGGTTGAACGGCTACCGTTGAAAACTTCCTAGTGTCCATCGTGAGGTTTATTTACCATCCAATCTCTTAATAAAGTCACATAGACATCGATGAAGGGAAAACACAAATATTAGCTTGATCAAAGACTTCTATGGCCCCAAAAACTTTTTAACTAGGAGTCTGATTCCTACTATTTCCTCTAGTGTGGCCCACTTGAGCCTTGGATCTGCCTCTTTTTTGGTCTCATGCTCTAACATGATATGAAAAAAATGGATGGAAGATGTGGATCTAACACATCAATCATGATGGGGTCCATGAAAGTTCCGCATGTCAACACTTTTGGTTTTCTTCTCGCTTTTCGAAATGTGCTACACACACAAGGAACGAAATTTCTTGACATGTTAAATTTATGGGGGCCCCATGATGATGTATTTCTTAGATCCACACCATCCATTCATTTTTTGAGATCATTCTAGGATAGAAGCCCCAAAACAAGGAAGACTCAAAGCTCAAGTACACCATGTTGTAGGAAAGAGTAGGAATTGATGATACTTACCGTTAGAAACTTCTTGTGCCATGAAAGGCTTTGATCAAGTTGATATTTGTATGTTTTCCCTTCATTAAGATTTGTGTGACCTTATTAATGGGTTAGATGGAAAATAAACCTCACGGTTGGCCCTGGGAAGGTTTCAACGGTAGTTCGTTCAATCCCCACTGCCTTTCGTGGTGTGGTCCACTTGAACTTTGAATGTGCGTCGTTTTTTTATTCATGCTCTAGAGTGATTTGGAAAAATTGATGGATAGTGTGGATCTAACACAAATCATGGTGGAGCCCAGAGAAATTCCATACGTTAAAAGTTGTGTAGTATGTAAATTGAGAGAGAAAATCGGTGTGTTTTGTGAGTTATTGTCATCAACAATGACGAGTACCAATGAGAAGCGATCACGAATTTCCTATGCCTTCAAAACAAACGATCCGCTTATATAGAAAAGAAAACTCACTCACTTGTGTAAAAAACTTATTCAACAACAAGTTTGAGCCCACCATGTGGAATGTATACCATTCAACCCCCACATCAACTAATTCCTACCACGATGATAAAATGCCCCAAAAATTAGTCCCATCCAGTTAGTAGGTGGACCACGGCTCGAAAATTATAGGCAACCAGCCAAATGTTAAAATTGTGACCCCAAAATCACTAAGGGTTTATTCACTTTTATGTGCCCATATATGACTCATGTTTCACATGCTAATAAGACCCAAGTGTTAATGGACCCTTGGAGGTGTATTTTTTTACATTTACATCTTAAAAGAGTGACTTTTAGGGTAAGTTATGTTAGGGTTAAGAGAGAATTATAATTTTTTGTTGTTTCTAATATTTTTTTAGAGCCTTCAAAAGTGAGAGCTAGATTTTGGCAGTAAGTTCTCTCTTTCCCTGTAATTTTTTTCGGATAGTAGATTGATCGTTGCTTTGTATCGAGATTTTTTCCTGCAAGGATTTTCCACGTAAAAAATCATATGTTCTGTGTGTTTGCTTTGATTTTCATTTCTCTTGTTTGTTTCAATCCAGATTAAGATGCTTCCGTAGGGTTGGATCTCTAACAGGTGGTATAAGAGTCGAGTTGGTTTATTAGTTTAGATTTGAGATATGGGTCAAGGTTATCGAATGTGAAGTTTGAGACAAAAATTCATGGGTGAAAACAATTTTGAACTATGAAGTAAAGATGAAAGCCCTCCTAGTTTAGCAAGGACTGCAGTATCCACTCCTTGGGAAAGCGAATCGTCCAGATCTATGAAGAAAGAAAAATTGGGATGAACTTGATCAAAGGGCAATTAGTACAATTCAATTGTGTTTGGTCGATAGAATCTTTTACAATGTTATAGACGAGATGACTACCGAAAGTTTATGGGCGAAGTTGGATACTATTTACATGACTAAATCTCTCACAAATCGTCTATTTATTAAGAGGTAGTTTTATACTCTAAAATTTGTGGAAAGGTCGGATCTATTTGAACATATTACTACATTTAACAATCTAGTTTGCAAGTTGACGAGTGTTGAAGTGAGGATCAAGGAGGAAGACAAAGCCCTAATTTTGTTGATATCTCCCCTGAAGTCGTTCGAGTATCTGATTGATACTCTTTGCCACAGTAGTAGGGCTGTCAATAGATCGGATCAACGTTCGAATCCGATTTGGATCATTAACGGATCAACGAATTGGATTTAGATAGATTTTTTTTGATCTGTTTAACAATTGGGTCAGATTTGGATCGACCCCGATTCGATCCAACAACAATTCAATCCGTTTAGTCATGTAATGCAAGCTCCACAACGCACCCACACTATTAGTCACACGATGCACCCACTAGTCCAGTTAAGTCTCCTTAGCATTCGCCGCTCCTCTCTCTCTCTCTCTCTCTCTCTCTCTCTCTCTCTCTCTATCTCTCTCCCCCTTCTTCTACGCTAGGACCACATTACACGCCCGCTGCCCTCTCACACCGACTCAACATCCAACGTTTCATGTACCTCTTTCAACCCTTCTTCTTCGCTAGGGCCACACCACACATCCTCTACCATCTTTGATGGGGACGCACCACACGTCCACTATCGTCTTTACCAGGGCCACACCACACATCTGCTGCCATCTCTTTCCACAAAATTCAACGACTCAAATCCCTCAAGCGTTTAGTTTTGATTAAATCAGATTTGAATTTCGAAAAATTTGAACGGATCGGATTCGGATCAAACTCTTATGATCCGATCAGATTCGAATAATGTAAATCCTTAATCGGACTGGATTCGGATCAACACTGATCCAGTTTGAATCCAATCCATTGATAGCCCTACACAGTAGGGATACTTTGAACATTGAGACCATTATCGCATCCCTTTAGTCAAAGCAATTGTGACAGCAAAGTGGAGATGAAGGTACCTCTATGGATGTTTATTTGCTCAAGGAAGACTGTTTGAGCGAGAAAAGGGAAAACTACAATCTAGGTTTAAGTTAAGAGGCAAAGGAAAGTTGAAGTGTTGAAATTGTCAGGAGATGAGACATTTAAAAAAGGACTGCCCGTTTTTTAAAGCTCAAAAGGATAAGAAGTCAGATGATTCACCGAATAAAGCTAATTCGGTTGTTTTTGGTGAAGGCTCAGATGATTGTGATGTATTATCGGTGACCAAGACTATAGATTTTTATCAGGAATGCATCTTGGATATGGGGGCATCATTCTATGTGTCATCATCGGAGTTAATTTACCACATATAGTGAGTATAATTGTGTGTTGGTTCTTATAGGCAATGATCATGCTTGCAAGATTATTGAAATTGGTTCGGTTCACATTAGGATGTTTGATGGGGTGGAGCGTACTCTGATAAATATAATGCACGTTTCAAACTTGAAGAATTTAATTTCTTTGAGAGCTCTAGATGCAATTGGTTACAAGTTCGCCAGTTTTTATGGTGTCCTAATGATTTCAAAGGGGGATCTTATAGTAATGAAGGCACAACGGAGAGGTAATCTTTATTGGTTGATTAGAAATACTATATCTTGTAGAGCTACAACGTCTGTAACGAATTCCATGTTATCACGTTTGTGGCATGCACGTCTAGGCCACATCAGCGAACGAGGTATGAATGTACTTCTCGATCATAAGTTAATTTCTAGTTTTAAAAGCTTAATTTGGATGTATGTGAGTATTCATATATGGGAAATAGTTGATACTACGTTTTAAAATGGGAAAACATATCAATAAATGACAGCTTGATTATGTGCATTTTGATGTGTGAGGGTCATCGTTTGTTGTTTTTGGAGGAGGATCGTCTTACTCTATTATTTATAGACAATTTCTCCAAAAAGGTTTGGATTTATATTTTGATATATAAATCTAATGTGTTTGCCACGTTTAAAATATGAAATGTGATGGTTGAAAAATAGAAATGGTAAAAAGTGAAAGTTCTAAGGATAGATAACGGAGGAAAATTTACTTCATGAGAATTTGATCAGTATTATAAAAATAAAGGAATAGTTGACACAACACAGTGAAGAATACGCTAGAGAAGAATGGTATAAAAGAATATATGAACCAAATTCTTTTAGAAAGGACTCGGAGTATATATGTTAAGCAATTATGGGTTGGGCAAAGAGTTTTTTTTGTTGAATTTTTTTTTACAGCCTGTTATCTGATGAATACGTTTTCTTCTATAGTTATTGATTGTAAAATTCTTGAGAAAGTATGGAGTGGTCAGACAGTTGATTACTCGGGTTTAAGGATTTTTTGTTATGATGCTTACTCTCATTTACTGTCTGTTAAGGGAGATAAGCTAGACAAAAGAGTAAGAAATTGCACCTTTGTTAGCTATGGTGATAGGGATGAAAGGTTACAAGTAATCAGACCGTGCTTCACGGAATATCATTCTTATCCAAGACGTTAAATTTTATGAGGGTTCCTTATTTTAAAAAGATGAGTAAAACAAAATGAAAATGCCGGTTGTTGATGTGGAATTAGAGAAGGGTGAGACACTTGAGGAACCTGACCTACAGTTGAGGTATAGGTTGAGGTGGAGCCACCATTTATTTGGAGAAATCCACCGAGGGATCATTTGAGATACAGGAATGACTTTAATGTTGTATTTACTTTCATTACAGATGAGGAGGATCCATCTACTTTTTAGGAAGGTTTAGAAGATAAAGATGCAGAAAAGTGGATGGTAGCTATGCATGAAGAGATAAATTCTTTATATAAAAATTAAACATGAGAGCTAATTGAGCTATCTGTTTAGAGGAATGCGATTAGTAGCAAGTAGATATTCCGGAAGAAATTAGATAGGTAGAAGGCCAGACTGGTAGCGAAATGATATGCTTAGAAGGAAAGTATTGACTTTAGTGAGATTTTCACCCCAGAGGCAAAACAGGTATCTATCAGATTTATATTGGCTCTGGTTGTCTAATATAATTTGGAATCAGAATAGTTGGATGTTAAAAATGTGTTTTAATATGGGGAATTAAAAGAATAAATTTACACGAAGCACTTAGAAGGGTTCGAGGTGTAGGAAAAGAATGATCTTGTTTACAGGTAGAAGAAGTCGTTATATGACCTAACATAGTCTCCTAGGCAGTAGTAAAAGAAGTTTGGTTCTTACATGTTGAGCTAGAGTTTTACTAGAAGTGAATTAGATCATTGTATTTATTTTAGAGCATTGAGTGACAGAGAATTTATCATTTTAATGTTATATGCAACATTTTAAATATCGACGATATCAGTCGATATATCTTGTATCTCACCTATGTGATACGAAACGTATAAGTAGTGCCAATATATCCCACATGTTCGATCTAATGAGCATTTTCAAATTTCAATCCCCCTTTTTTGTTGAAATTATGCAAAATCAGTGTCAAATGGTTATAAATCTATTAGTTCTTCATGTTTTGCATGAAAAATCATGTAGTTGGAGCTTTGATTTTGATATCCATTAGTTCTTTATGTTCCCCCTTTTTTTTTTTTTTGAAATTTTCCTTCAACTAGTTATTAATTGAGATTAATTTCGAAGTATTTAGGAGTCTTTGAAGTGATAATCACATACAGTCTAATTTTGAAATTTGATTGTAGGTGGTCAAATTTTGAAAAAAAATTTAAAATTTCCCTAATTTCTCCCAAATTGCTTGCACTGTTAAACTCCGAACACGAAATCAAGCATGCATGAGAGTTGATCTATTGGTTTGTTAAGTCCCTGTCAATTTTTGAAAAATAAAATGCATTTTAATTAAAAATTATTAAAATATTATTAAAAAATATATATTTTTTCTAACATTTCCTTTCAACCAACTATCATTTGAGACTAATTTTAAAGTATTTAGAATTTTTTGATGAAATGATCATATACACACTAAATGTTATGCATTCAATTTTAATATAATTACATTAGTTTAATTAGACAACATATAGCTTAGGACCCTATACAAAGAAAAGCTATTATATGCACTTGTTTTTTGAGATGTTATGATTTAAAAGTGTGTATTAAGGTCTTTTTAAAAATCCTTGAAGTTTCATTGAAAAATTCAACCATCTCCCCAATTTTTTCCCATGTTTCCTAAAAAGTGAGATAAATTATCCGATAAAAATTATATATCCTTACGACAACCGAATCATATCTGTATCCCAAGGATGCTATATGTAAGGCGATATCGATATTTCAAACAATAGTTATATGTTTGATGATATGCTTATTGTCAGCCATAACATGTTTGAAATTTACATGTTGAAGGCTCAGTTATCCAAGACGTTTAAAATAAAAGATGCGGGGGCTACAAAGAGAATTCTTGATATTAATATATATAGGGATAGGGAGAGAAGCATGCTATGGTTGTTTCAGGAGTATCTTAAGAAGATTTTAGTCAAGATCAGATTGAAAAAGTCGAAATCGGTTAGCACTCCCCACGCTGCTTACTTTCGGTTTTTTTCAGAACTATGTCCTACATCATATGAAGAAAAGCAGTATATATCTCGTGTGCCTTATTCAAGTACAATTGATAGTCTTATGTGTGTCATAGTCTGTACAGGACTAGATATTTCACATGTATAGTTGGTATTGTGAGCAAATACATGTCAAACCCCGGCAAGCAACATTGGGAAGCGGTGAAATAGTTACTTTGGTATATACAAGGGATGATGGACTACGTCTTGCATTTCGGAGATTTAGAGGAGAGACTCATAGACTATGTTGGTTCAGATTATGTAGGGAATGTGGACAATAGAAGGCCTACTTCCAGTTACTTGTTTGTGCTAGTAGGTGGAGCTATCAATTGGATGTCTAAGCTTTAGTTTGTGGTTGCACTTTCTACTATCAAAGCTAAATACATGACAGTGATAAAGGCATTCAAGGAAGTTATTTAGTTGAATGGAATAATGAATGAGTTGGGGCTTCAGCAGGAAGCTGTGCCTATGCATTGTGACAGTGAGAGTGCGATTAATTTCATGAAAAACTTAGTATATTACTCCTAGACTAAGCACATTGATGTTCGTCATCAGTTTATCTGACAAATGCTAAAAGAAGGAGATGTTACTCTTGAGAAGATTCACACCGATGAGAATTCAGTGGACATGTTTATGAAGCTTGTTCCTGCAGAGAAGTTCAAGTCTTGCTCAACTTCTCTAAGCTTGGTAAGAACGGAATACAAATGGAGTGTGTATAAGGCAATGATGGTGATGATTAAAAGAAGATTGGCAAGGTAAGGAAGTGATTTTGCTATTAAGGTGGAGATTGTTAAAATTGTGACACCAAAATCATTAAGGGTTTATTTACTTTTATGAGCCCATATGACCTATGATTCACATACTAACAAGGCCCAAGTATTAGTAGACCCTTGGAGGGGGTATTTTTTATGTTTCCATCTTAAAATGGTGGCTTTTAAAGTAAGTTATGTTAGGGTTAAGAGAGAGTTATGATTTTTTGTTGTTTTTCATGTGTTTTTTAAAGCCTTAAAGAGAGAGAGAGAGAGAGAGAGAGAGAGAGAGAGAGAGCCAGGATTTTGGCTTTAAGCTCTCTCCATCCTTATAATCTTCTCTAGATAGTAGATTGATTGTCACTTTGTGCCATGGTTTTTTTAGGCAAGGGTTTTTCACATAAATAATTGTGTGTTCTCTGTATGTTTGCTTGGATTTTTGTTTTCTCTTATTTGTTTCAATCTAGATTAATGTGCTTTCGCAAGGTCAGATCTCCAACCAAAAACCTCCAAATTCCCATGGTCGCCCACTTAATAGTTAGATTACCTTAATTTTTAAGATGGACTATTCTCATGATAGGTAAAACCTGATAATTCCATATACATACAATGGTGTCCCTGTTCCAATGTTCGAAGTATCAATATCACTATAAGTTTCCTTGGCTGGGGATACAGAAATAATATTGCTGATAACAAAAAATGTGGGAAAATATTGGAGAAACATGGAGAAAATGATGAAATTTTATGTTAAAATACACACGATCCAACCATTTCATTCATCCAACCATCCATCCATCCATCCAATCATCCTCTCATTTCCATCTATCCATTTTCATCCAATCATTTGAACATCCATCCATTCCATCTATCCATCTAACCATCCAAATATCCATTTATCCATTTTCATCCAATCATCCAAAGATCCATCCATCCCATCTATCCATTTAACCATCCAAACATCTATCCCATCCCATCCATCCAACCATCCAAACATCCATCCCATGTGTCAATCCATCCATCCATCCATCCAATCATCTAAATATCCATCCATCAAACCATCCAATAATCCAAACATGCATTGATCGGTCCAATTCATCCATCCCATCCAATCAACCAAACAACCATCCATTTAACCATCACATCACATCTAATCATCCAAACATTCATGTATCCATCCAACCATCACATCAGATCCAATCATTCAAACATTCATATCTCCGTCCAACCATCCATCCCCTCTATCCATCCATCCAATAGCTTTTTATTTTAATTATAAAAAAATATTTAAATTGATTTTATTTACAATAAATTTTAACAAGCAAATGTCCATGAATCATAGGTTAATGTATAGCCACGTGGACAATTTCTGAGTATTCGTGTATTAACTATCATACACTAATAGAGTATTAAAGAAAAGAGTCTCTCATTTATTGAGAGGACAAAAAACAGCCCGCTTTTTCAAAAAAGGGTGCCTTTTTCAGCATCTTATTTATTAAAAAGGATAGGAAATGCAATCTCTCATTTATTATAAAACAAAGCTTTTTCAGGCTTATTGTGTTTCCCCGATACTTTCATATTATCGTGTTTTCAGTTAAAAAAAAGGCAACAACTCACGATATTCTGAAGAGATACGAAAAAATGGAGTTTTGACCTAAATTTACTAGTGATATTATTGATATTTCGCCAAAATTCAGAACACTTGCCTACACACGACATTATTATAAAATAAGTTTGTTCTACAAAGGTTGTAAAAGATCTGGCCAAGAAATCATAAGAAATTATACATTGCCAGCCCAAGAGATAATGTAAAATGATTTTCAGTTTATGTAAGGTCCATGGTACACTAATCCATATGTTGATACAATGGGACTCACCGTGGATGGCCATGAATCTTATAGATTGAAAATCTTACCCAGAGAATATTTGATCCTCTTATAGATTAAATGGTAAATATTATTGTATCTTCATTATCAACCATTTCTTTTCTGGCCACTTATTGAGAGGTTTATAGTTTTGTCATTTGGAGATTTTGGTGCTTAACAAAATCTCCCCCTTACACAAACTTAAAACCTGAAGAATGCTATGCAATCTCTTGACATAGCATTGTATAATACCTCAAATATAAAGTTTTCCTTAGCCTGGCAAACTCATGTACACACAACACAGCTATCATCATAGCATATTAATTCGAGATTTGATTCATTTCCTAGAGATGTACCACTGTGTAGATGTTCTTGCCCAATAATTGGGTCGTTCCACTATTCAATTAGGTCACAGTTTACCAAAGAAATATATTACTGGAAAAAGAAAAAGAAAAACACTTGCTGAGATTTTTTAACTCATCCTTCTACTTCTAGTGGCCCACCTAATGGCTGTACTGGATTTATTAATGAAACTCATTCAACGCGACTAGAAATTTCCTTATTGACAAGTATATCTTGTAAAAACTCAGGTTCAAGACCTGACAAAATTCAACCCGACCCGACCCGACCCGACCCGGTTTTTTCTAGTTTAAGGTTGGAAAATTTGACCCGAATTCAATTTTTGGGTTGACCCGACCCCACCCGAATTTTTATGGGTCGGGTTAGGGTTAAAGGTGACCCGACCCGACTTGAATCATATAGGGGTTAAGTAAACTATTATATATTTATTTTCTTATTAGTTAAATAAAAATATTTTTTTTTTCTCACGCACCCTATTGGATGATGGACAGAGTGGATTTCACTTTTGATGAAAGTGGGCCCCATTTTTACTACTGAATAGTGCACATGTTGACACCAAATTGGGTGGATCAATCAACATCTGTTGACCCAATTGAAACAAAAACCGAGAGAAAATCTTCTCTCCCTTTGTTTCCATTGAAACGTCTCAAATAGACATTGTCCATTTTCAAGATCGTGCGGCCCACTTTCGAACAGCAGTCTGGCTGATCCAATCCATTCATATGGTTCGGACATGGGAGTCTAGCAAACCCCATGTGTTTCATTGAAGATATTGTTGTATGGTGTACACAGTTAGAAGCCAAAGATGACAGTAAAAACCTGACCACTGAAACCAATGTGGCCCACCTTGGCTCGATCCAAACCGTTTATCAGTTTTTAGCATCATTTTTAACTAAAACCTAATTGATATTAGGTGTGGACGCTCATGTGTGTAACTATTGTTTCGCATATAAGTTGTGTTGTGCAGGTCCGAAAACTGAAATATTCCGTTTTCTTTTTCTCTCACCTCCGTTTTTCCCTATTAACCTCGATCCGTGACAATACATTCGAGCAAATCTGAGCCATTCATAACCCTTAGTTTCAAGCTATCCTAGCCGTTCATTAATGTTCACCCGGATTAGGGTTGAAAATGTCGATGGCATGAAAACGTGTTGTAGAACTCTTTTCTGTGTAAGATACTTCACTAGAGAGAATCCAACGTTTGAGCATAGACTCCAAGTACAACTAGATTGCTAACTACTACGTAACAACTACGACACTAATGCTATGAAGTGCTAAAAGCACGGTTATGCTAATGGATATAGAAAAAAGATAAAAATACTGATTACACTAAAGAATGTAAATAACAAGATGCTAAGAAGCATGATAATTGAAAGATAGTTCTGATTGGAATTGATTTGGTTTGGGATCCTTTGCTCTGTCAAGGTCAACCTTCTGATTTTATAGCTTTGATCGACCGCACGTCCGAGAATTCCTAGAGATTTGCTCGGCACGACCGATATTCTAGAATTTTCTAAATTGCCACCTGTCCTTATAACCGCTTTATTGACTCAACCACTATTTTCACTTCTGCCTTATCCATTGCTGCCATCGTGTTACATCTTACCTGTTTCATGTGTGACACTGCAAAAAAATTGTGCTTGCTCATCCGGTTGCTTGTATCTTAACCATACAACTCCATGTGTTTTCTCCCTACTCGCTTCTTCTTCCATCGGCCGGAAATAGGGTACAACAACATTGACTATCTTTTTTCTACCCATCTATCGGAAGGGTAGGAGCTTCTAATAAAAGAGATTTTCAAAGGACTTGTTATGAAATGTGGGCCCCACATGACGGATGGCCAAGATCATCAATTGGACCTCTACCATATAATGAAGAGGAAAACACCGTGTCTTGCCTGCTAGCCCAATTGGAATACGCTTAGGCGTTTCAACAGTAGGTCGGTGGGTGGGTCCATTAATTGCGCCTCTTTTGGAGAGGGATGGAGAATCAAGGGTGGACCCACATTACAAATGATATAGATCAACTATCAAATTGTTTGTAGTATGATCAAATTCATTGTCCATTTTCCTAAGCCAGTGAGAATCATCACACATAATGTGATTTTCAAATTGATCAATCTGATATTTTCTGCTTTCCCTTGCAATGGGAATCACCTTACGAATGGGTTGGATGTCATATAAACATTAACGGTGGCAGTTTCCATCCCTGCTGTTCCTAGTGTTTGTGCACATATGTGATTTGGATCTACCTCATTTTGGGTTCATGTACTTGCATGAGCTGATGAAGCTGACGGGCCAAGAGGATGTCATGCCAACATCCCGTGTGCATTCCTAGCACCCAAGGTAAACCAGATTAGTAAATGGGCGTACAAAATAATTCCCCATCCAGCCATCAGAGTGGATTAGGTGAGACGCCGGATCCACCAAGGTGGGTGGTACCCCTTACTCTAAGGCCCACCGTGATGTATGTGACTACATCCATGAAGACCATCCATATTGAAAGCTCATTTTAGGGTAGTAAACAGTGGTAATTGATCACTACAGACTTCTTGTGGCCACAAAAGCTTTGGATCAAGATGATATTTTTGTGGTCGCTTCATCTAGGTCTTTGTGACCTTATCAGTAGGTTGGATGAGAAATAAACATTCTGGTGGAATCCATGAAGTTTTTAATGGTGAGGCTTCAATCAAGACTATTTCCAGTGGTGTGGTCCACCTTAGATTTGTTAATGGGCGTACAAAATAATTCCTCATCCACCATGGGCCATCAAATGTAGCCCAAAACTGGCCCAAAGCCTAACTGGGCAAGCCCGGCCCGAAGCAACCCTACTCATGGATATGTATGATATTTCCAAACAATCTTGCTTCATGTGAAAATGGGCCTCTGCTTTAGGACCTGAACATCGACGACGCCTATTTCTCCCACTGCCTGAAACACCCAAGCTCTACCGGGCCAACATGTTGTACATGTGAAATCCACCATCCATCAGGCAAGAATCATTATTTGGCCCGTACACATACATAAAATAATCCCTGTTAAAAATTAATATATGCCACACCAATTGGGAACAATGTAAAATTGCTACCAAAACTGCTAAATTCACACGGTGTAGCCCGGCTGAGTCATTCATCAGGTTGTTCTTTCTATTTTCTTTTCATCTTGGTGAGTAACACCAAATTAACTGGTTTGATGAAAGATACACACCATGGTTGCCCTACACAAAAACCTATGGTTGGGATCCCTCAACAAGGTTCCATGTGGTGTGACCTATGTGAGCTGTGGATGTAGCCGATAGTTCGTCCTAGGGCCTTAAATCAATATAAAACCTCATGCACCAGTGGATTTTTCACATACAACAGAGCAGACCCCACATGCTTGACTGCCAAAAACAAGAGTTGGATAAGATTTCTGTCCTCGTCTGGATGTCCCCTTGCATAGGATTCCAGCTCGATTCGTCTTGATTCAGAGGGAGGGTTCGAATAGAGCCGAGGGGATTTCCTTGACTCGTTTTTGTTGGGAAAGAAGGCCGGCAGCGGAAGCGGAACGTCGAACACGTGAAGCAATGCAAAATCAAACAAGTAACAAGATGCAATCAATCACACAAGCACTCACCACAAGGGACTCCGAATTTTACGTGGAAAAACCCCAAAACGGGTAAAAAACCACGGCACAAACGATCCACTATGAATATCAGAAGATTGCAGAGATTGACAGCCCACAAAGCAAGGAAATACATAAAAAATCCAAGTTTTCTCTCACACACACCTCTCCCCTCTTCCTAGTATGAATAAGAAACCTTAGGATACCTCTCTAAGTCGGATTACAACACCTTAAATAGGAAGAAATCCGAAAATAGAAACACCTTGCGTAGTACTGCGGACTGCGCAAGAACTTCGGGCACACAACCGACCGGTCGGCCTATGCAAAAAACAGTCCAGGGAGATATACACGCCTCTGCCTCACAGCCGACCGGTCGCCCGACCAGTCGGAGCCTCCAAACCAGTCGGCCGACCGGTTGGGCATCAGGAAAACGTCCATGGGGGGGGGGGGGGGGGGGGGGGGGGGGGGTCTTCACAGCATCTGGTTACGCTATCCGGCCGGTCGGAGCACCCATTCGAGCATAGTTTGAAGACTCCCCAACAAACTCCACCGAGGCTTCAAACGTCGAATCAACACATCCTTACAACGTCATCTCATCTTCAATCATAGATCCACCGCTTCTCGTGCCACCATTGACCCTAACCTTGCAAATTCACGCCCTTTTTCGCTCTTCTCATGTGGCCCTTGGGCACTTGCCACATACGAGCAACCGTGGATCTCGATGCCTCTCCTGCAGCTCCACCATGAGTTGTGCTCCCGATCAACATGAGTTGTGCTCCTGAAGGCCACACCTCCGTGCCTTCATACACACGAGTGCCCCCTTCATCACTTCACAACAACGATCGCGGTCGATAAACATGCACCCTTTCGCCTCGAGTGCACCAAGAGAAACCACATTCATCTTCATCTTGGGAACGTGTTTCACATCTTCTAGGACTCGTTCGACCCCATCGAACATCCTGATGCGCACAGTATCAATACCCACAACCTTATGAGCGACTCCATCGCCCACAAACACCGATTCTCCACCATACTCCCTGTATGTCGTAAATGAACTCCGGTCAGGACAAACGTGACATGAAGCCCCTGAATCAAGGATCCACTCACTACCATGAGATCCCTTGCTAGATACAGTCAAAACTTCACAAAAATCGCCACCGTCCTCTACGGTATTGGCTCCATCTCCAGAAGAATTTCCATACTTCTCTTGCCTCATCCTTAGATTCTGACAATCCCCTCTCATGTGGCCCTCCTGGCCACAATTCCAGCACTTCACCTTAGACTTACCTTTGCCCTTGGCCCTCGATCCCGATTTCGAATATCATCCATGCTCAGAACTTCTTCCCCTCATAACTAGTGCCTCTGAGGAATAACGGGAAGCCATGTCACCGCTTTTCTTTCTCATCGCCTTTGACTGGAGGGCTGAGATAAAGGTCTCGACGCTAATGGTTTCCCTCCCTACGCACAAAGAATCCCTGAACGACTCATATGAATCTGGAAGAGAATTCAACAGGATGCATGCTTGGTACTCATCCTTCATCGGTTCATCGATCTCCACCAACTTGCAAACCAGCCTATTAAACGTGCTTAGGTGGTCCTCCACCTCAGTTCCCTCAGCCATTCTCAAGGTGAACAATTGCATCAACACGTACATGCGATTCTCTAAAGATTTCTTGGCATAAACCTTCTCTAGCTTCGCCATCGTTTCAGCCGCAGTCTTCTCCTTCATGACATGATAAAGAACATCATCCGTGAGGTAGGATTGAGGTTCTTGCCTTCTTGTCAAGCCTCGTCCACTCATTGTCTTTCATAGCCTCCGGTCGCTTTCCAAGAGCTCCATCAAGCCCTTACTGAACCAGGAAGGATTCAATCTTCACCTTCCATAGCTCAAAGTTATTTTTTCCAAAAAACTTCTCTATCTCGAACCTTGCACTTGATCCCATCTTTCTCGTCTCAGATTCAAATCTACTCCACCCCAACTTTAGCTCTGATACCACTTGTTGGGAAAGAAGGCCGGCAGCGGAAGCGGAACGCCGAACATGTGAAGCAATGCGAAATTAAACAAGTAACAAGATGCAATCAATCACACAAGCACTCACCACAAGTGACTCCGAATTTTACGTGGAAAAACCCCAAAACGGGTAAAAAAACCACGGCACAAACGATCCACTATGAATATCAGAAGATTACAGAGATTGACAGCCCACAAAGCCAGGAAATACAGAAAAAACCCAAGTTTTCTCTCACACACACCTCTCCCCTCTTCCTAGTACGAATAGGAAACCTTGGACACCTCTCTAAGTCGGATTACAACACCTTAAATAGGAAAAAATTCGAAAATAGAAACACCTTGCGTAGTATTGTGGACTGCGCAAGAACTCCGCGCATACAACCGACCGGTCGGCCTATGTAAAAAACAGTCCAGGGAGATATACACGCCTCTGCCTCACAGCCGACCGGTCGGAGCCACCTCCAAACCAGTCGGCCGACCGGTCTGGGCATCAGGAAAACGTCCAGGGGGGGGGGGGGGGGGGGGGGGGGGGGGGGGGGGGGTATTCACAGCATCTGGTTACGCTGTCCGGCCGGTCGGAGCACCCATTAGATCATAGTTTGAAGACTCCCCAACAGTTTCATAGTTCGAGCCGCACGCGAGCATATCCAAGCACGGCTCACCTGTGCACTTCTCTCACGAGAACTCGTGAGCACCCCAAAAAACCCCCAAGGCCCATCTTTCAACTTATTCCAGAACCTTGGTGGGCCATGAAAGAAGGAAACAGTTTCCTCCCTTAATTTGCCTCTTGCTTTCTGCTACAGTCCACTAGAGTTTTGGATCAGGTTAAAAGATGGGCCTTAGGAGCTTTTTGGGGTGCTACATCACGTGGACGACTCAGATTTTGGGCTCACGTCATGTGGGATGAGCCATGAAAAAGTGCTCACGAGTCTCTCGTGAGAGAACTGCCATGTTAGTGCACTTTTCTGTGGCATACTAGTGCACCTTGTTTGTTAATTACTTAGGTCAATGAGTCTAGTGTCGGTTGAGCTTAATGAAGACGAAGACCAAAGACACAAGACGGACCGGCTGCATCAAGAAAGAAGAAACAGGTAAAAGTGATGCCCTGGTGAGCCCAAACCTAGTACCTACTCAAAACCATAACCTCTTAGATGACTTGCACCAACTAGGTATACCCTTAGTCATCATCATTAGTCTTAGAATTCCATGAAAAACATGATAAGTTAAACTAATTAAAGAGGTGGAAGCTGCTGTAATCAAAACAGCTCAAACAGCAGTTTCCGATTGATCTCCGATCATTCTAGAGCAAGAGCTAAAAAATGAGGCACATCCAAAGCTGAAGTGGACCATGCCACAAAAAGCAGTGGGGGTTGAACAGCTACCGTCGAAAACTTCCTAGTGTCCATCGTGAGGTTTATTTACCATCCAATCTCTTAATAAAGTCACATAGACATCGATGAAGGGAAAACACAAATATTAGCTTGATCAAAGACTTCTATGGCCCCAAAAACTTTTTAACTAGGAGTCTGATTCCCACTATTTCCTATAGTGTGGCCCACTTGAGCCTTGGATCTGCCTCTTTTTTGGTCTCATGCCCTAACATGATATGAAAAAAATGGATGGAAGATGTGGATCTAACACATCAATCATGATGGGGTCCATGAAAGTTCCACATGCCAACACTTTTGGTTTTCTTCTCGCTTTTCGAAATGTGCTACACACACAACAAGGAACGAAATTTCTTGACATGTTAAATTTATGGGGGCCCCATGATGATGTATTTCTTAGATCCACACCATCCATTCATTTTTTGAGATCATTCTAGGATAGAAGCCCCAAAACAAGGAAGACTCAAAGCTCAAGTACACCATGTTGTAGGAAAGAGTAGCAATTGATGATACTTATCGTTAGAAACTTCTTGTGCCATGGAAGGCTCTAATCAAGTTGATATTTGTATGTTTTCCCTTCATTAAGATTTGTGTGACCTTATTAATGGGTTAGATGGAAAATAAACCTCACGGTTGGCCCTGGGAAGGTTTCAACGGTAGTTCGTTCAATCCCCACTGCCTTTCGTGTTGTGGTCCACTTGAACTTTGAATGTGCCTCGTTTTTTTATTCATGCTCTAGAGTGATTTGGAAAAATTGATGGATAGTGTGGATCTAACACAAATCATGGTGGAGCCCAGAGAAACTCCATACGTTAAAAGTTGTGTAGTATGTAAATTGAGAGAGAAAATCGGTGTGTTTTGTGAGTTATTGTCATCAACAATGACGAGTACCAATGAGAAGCGATCACAAATTTCCTATGCCTTCAACACAAACGATCCGCTTGTATAGAAAAGAAAACTCACTCACTTGTGTAAAAAACTTATTCAACAGCAAGTTTGAGCCCACCATGTGGAATGTATAGCATTCAACCCCCACATCAACTAATCCCTACCATGATGATAAAATGCCCCAAAAATTAGTCCCATCCAGTTAGTAGGTGGACCATGGCTCAAAAATTATAGGCAACCAGCCAAATGTTAAAATTGTGACCCCAAAATCACTAAGGGTTTATTCACTTTTATGTGCCCATATATGACTCATGTTTCACATGCTAATAAGACCTAAGTGTTAATGGACCCTTGGAGGGGTATTTTTTTACATTTACATCTTAAAAGAGTGGCTTTTAGGGTAACTTATGTTAGGGTTAAGAGAGAATTATAATTTTTTATTGTTTTTAATATTTTTTTAGAGCCTTCAAAAATTAGAGCTAGATTTTGGCAGTAAGTTCTCTCTTTCCCTGTAATTTTTTTCGGATAGTAGATTGATCGTTGCTTTGTGTCGAGATTTTTTCCTGCAAGGATTTTCCACGTAAAAAATCATATGTTCTGTGTGTTTGCTTTGATTTTCATTTCTCTTGTTTGTTTCAATCCAGATTAAGATGCTTCCGTAGGGTTGGATCTCTAATAGGTGGTATAAGGGTCGAGTTGGTTTATTAGTTTAGATTTGAGATATGGGTCAAGGTTATCAAATGTGAAGTTCGAGACAAAAATTTATGGGTGAAAACAATTTTGAACTATGAAGAATAAAGATGAAAGCCCTCCTAGTTTAGCAAGGACTGCAGTATCCACTCCTTGGGAAAGCGAATCGTCCAGATCTATGAAGAAAGAAAAATTGGGATGAACTTGATCAAAGGGCAATTAGTACAATTCAATTGTGTTTGGTTGATAGAATCTTTTACAATGTTATAGACGAGATGACTACCGGAAGTTTATGGGCGAAGTTGGAGACTATTTACATGACAAAATCTCTCACAAATCGTCTATTTATTAAGAGGTAGTTTTATACTCTAAAATTTATGGAAAGGTCGGATCTATTTGAACATATTACTATATTTAACAATCTAGTTTGCAAGTTGACGAGTGTTGAAGTGAGGATCAAGGAGGAAGACAAAGCCTTAATTTTGTTGATATCTCCCCTGAAGTCGTTCGAGTATCTGGTTGATACTCTTTGCCACAGTAGTAGGGCTGTCAATAGATCGGATCAACATTCGAATCCGATCTGGATTATTAATGGATCAACGAATTGGATTTAGATTGATTTTTTTGATCCGTTTAACAATTGGATCAGATTTGGATCGACCTCGATTCAATCCAACAACAATTCAATCCGTTTAGTCATGCAATGCAAGCTCCACAACGCACCCACACTATTAGTTACACGATGCACCCACTAGTCCAGTTAAGTCTCCTTAGCATTCGCCGCTCCTCTCTCTCTCTCTCTCTCTCTCTCTCTCTCTCTCTCTCCCTTCTTCTACGCTAGGACCACATTACACGTCCGCTGCCCTCTCACACCGACTCAACATCCAACGTTTGATGTACCTCTTTTAACCCTTCTTCTTCGCTAGGGCTACACCACACATCCTCTACCATCTTCGATGGGGACGCACCACACGTCCACTATCGTCTTTACTAAGGCCGTACCACATGTCCACTGCCATCTTTGCTAGGGCCACACCACACATCTGCTGCCATCTCTTTCCACAAAATTCAACGACTCAAATCCCTCAAGCGTTTAGTTTTGATCGAATCAAATTTGAATTTTGAAAATTTTGAACGGATCGGATTCCGATCAAACACTTATGATCCGATCAGATTTGAATAACGTAAATCCTTAATCGGACTGGATTCGGATCAACACTGATCCAGTTTGAATCCGATCCATTGATAGCCCTACACAGTAGGGATACTTTGAACATCGAGACCATTATCGCATCCCTTTAGTCAAAGCAATTGTGACAGCAAAGTGGAGATGAAGGTACCTCTATGGATGTTTATTTGCTCAAGGAAGACTGTTTGAGCGAGAAAAGGGAAAACTACAATCTAGGTCTAAGTTAAAAAGCAAAGGAAAGTTGACGTGTTGGAATTGTTAGGAGATGAGACATTTAAAAAAGGACTGCCCGTTTTTTAAAGCTCGAAAGAATAAGAAGTCAGATGATTCACCAAATAAAGATAATTCGGTTGTTTTTGGTGAAGGCTCAGATGGTTGTGATGTATTATCGGTGACCAAGACTATAGATTTTTATCAGGAATGCATCTTGGATTTGGGGGCATCATTCCATGTGTCATCATCGGAGTTAATTTACCACATATAGTGAGTATAATTGTGTGTTGGTTCTTATAGGCAATGATCATGCTTGCAAGATTATTGAAATTGGTTCGGTTCACATTAGGATGTTTGATGGGGTAGAGCGTACTCTGATAAATGTAATGCACGTTTTAAACTTGAAGAATCTAATCTCTTTGAGAGCTCTAGATGCAATTGGTTACAAGTTCGCCAGTTTTTATGGTGTCCTAATGATTTCAAAGAGGGATCTTATAGTAATGAAGGCACAACGGAGAGGTAATCTTTATTGATTGATCAGAAATACTATATCTTGTAGAGCTACAACGTCTGTAACGAATTCCATGTTATCACGTTTGTGGCATGCACGTCTAGGCCACATGAGCGAGCGAGGTATGAATGTACTTCTCGATCATAAGTTAATTTCTAGTTTTAAAAGCTTAATTTGGATGTATGTGAGCATTCATATATGGGAAATAGTTGATACTACGTTTTAAAATTGGAAAATATATCAATAAATGATAGCTTGATTATGTGCATTTTGATGTGTGAGGGTCATCGTTTGTTATTTTTGGAGGAGGATCGTCTTACTCTATTATTTATAGACAATTTCTTCAAAAAGGTTTGGGTTTATATTTTGATATATAAATCTGATGTGTTTGCCACATTTAAAATATGAAATGTGATGGTTGAAAAATAGAAATGGCAAAAAGTGAAAGTTCTAAGGATAGATAATGGAGGGAAATTTACTTTAAGAGAATTTGATCAGTATTATAAAAATAAAGGAATAGTTAGACACAACACAGTGAAGAATACGCTAGAGAAGAATGGTCTAAAAGAATATATGAACCAAATTCTTTTAGAAAGGACTCGGAGTATATATGTTAAGCAATTATGGGTTGGGCAAAGAGTTTTTTTGTTGAATTTGTTTTTATAGCCTGTTATCTGATGAATATGTTTCCTTCTATAGTTATTGATTGTAAAATTCTTGAGAAAGTATGGAGTGGTCAGACAGTTGATTACTCAGGTTTAAGGATTTTTTGTTATGATGCTTACTCTCATTTACTATCTGTTAAGAGAGATAAACTAGAGAAAAGAGTAAAAAAGTGCACCTTTGTTAGCTATGGTGATAGGGATGAAAGGTTACAAGTAATTAGACCGTGCTTCACGGAATATCATTATTATCCAAGACGTCAAATTTTATGAGGGTTCCTTATTTTAAAAAGATGAGTAAAACAAAATGAAAATGCCGGTTGTTGATGTGGAATTAGACAAGGGTGAGACACTTGAGGAACCTGACCTACAGGTTGAGGTATAGGTTGAGGTGGAGCCACCATTTATTAGGAGAAATCCACCGAGGGATCATTTGAGATACAGGAATGACTTTAATGTTATATTTACTTTCATTACAGATGAGGAGGATCCATCTATTTTTTAGGAAGGTTTAGAAGATAAAGATGCAGAAAAGTGGATGGTAGCTATGCATGAAGAGATAAATTCTTTATATAAAAATTAAACATGAGAGCTAATTGAGCTATCCGTTTAGAGGAATGCGATTAGTAGCAAGTAGATATTCCGGAAGAAATTGGATAGGTAGAAGGCCAGACTAGTAGCGAAATGATATGCTTAGAAGGAAAGTATTGACTTTAGTGAGATTTTCACCCCAGAGGCAAAACAGGTATCTATCAGATTTGTATTGGCTCTGGTTGTCCAATATAATTTGGAATTGGAATAGTTGGATGTTAAAAATGTGTTTTAATATGGGGAGTTAAAAGAATAAATTTACATGAAACACTTAGAAGGGTTCGAGGTGTAGGAAAAGAATGATCTTGTTTACAGGTAGAAGAAGTCGTTATATGACCTAACATAGTCTCCTAGGCAGTAGTAAAAGAAGTTTGGTTCTTACATGTTGAGCTAGAGTTTTACTAGAAGTGAATTAGATCATTGTATTTATTTTAGAGCATTGAGTGACAGAGAATTTATCATTTTAATGTTATATGCAACATTTTAAATATCGACGATATCAGTCGATATATCTTGTATCTCACCTATGTGATACGAAACGTATAAGTAGTGCCAATATATCCCACATGTTCGATCTAATGAGCATTTTCAAATTTCAATCCCCCTTTTTTGTTGAAATTATGCAAAATCAGTGTCAAATGGTTATAAATCTATTAGTTCTTCATGTTTTGCATGAAAAATCATGCAGTTGGAGCTTTGATTTTGATATCAATTAGTTCTTTTATGTTCCCCCTTTTTTTTTTTTGAAATTTTCCTTCAACTAGTTATTAATTGAGATGAATTTCGAAGTATTGAGGAGTCTTTGAAGTGATAATCGCATACAGTCTAATTTTGAAATTTGATTGTAGGTGGTCCAATTTTGAAAAAAAAATTAAAATTTCCCTAATTTCTCCCAAATTGCTTGCACTGTTAAACTCTGAACACGAAATCAAGCATGCATGAGAGTTGATCTATTGGTTTGTTAAGTCCCTGTCAATTTTTGAAAAATAAATTGCATTTTAATTAAAAATTATTAAAATATTATTATAAAATATATTTTTTTTAAAATTTCCTTTCAACCAACTATCAATTGAGACTAATTTTGAAGTATTTAGAATTTTTTGATGAAATGATCATATACACACTAAATGTTATGCATTCAATTTTAATATAATTACATTAGTTTAATTAGACAACATATAGCTTAGGACCCTATACAAAGAAAACCTATTATATGCACTTGTTTTTTGAGATGTTATGATTTAAAAGTGTGTATTAAGGTCTTTTTAACAATCCTTGAAGTTTCATTGAAAAATTCAACCATCTCCCCAATGTTTTCCCATGTTTTCTAAAAAGTGAGATAAATTATCCGATAAAAATTATATATCCTTACGACAACCGAATCATATCTGTATCCCAAGGATGCTATAAGTAAGGCGATATCGATATTTCAAACATTAGTTATATGTTTGATGATATGCTTATTGTCAGCCATAACATGTTTGAAATTTATATGTTGAAGGCTCAGTTATCCAAGATGTTTAAAATAAAAGATGCGGGGGCTACAAAGAGGATTCTTGATATTAATATATATAGGGACAGGGAGAGAAGCATGCTATGGTTGTTTCAAGAGTATCTTAAGAAGATTTTAGTCAAGTTCAGATTGAAAAAGTCGAAATCGGTTAGCACTCCCCACGCTGCTTACTTTCGGTTTTTTTCAGAACTATGTCCTACATCATATGAAGAATACATCATATGAAGAAAAGCAGTATATATCTCGTGTGCCTTATTCAAGTACAATTGATAGTCTTATGTGTGTCATGGTCTGTACAGGACTAGATATTTCACATGTATAGTTGGTATTGTGAGCAAATACATGTCAAACCCCGGCAAGCAACATTGGGAAGCGGTGAAATAGTTACTTCGGTATATACAAGGGATGATGGACTACGTCTTGCATTTCGAAGATTTAGAGGAGAGACTCATAGACTATGTTGGTTCAGGTTATGTAGGGAATGTGGACAATAAAAGGCCTACTTCCAGTTACTTGTTTGTGCTAGTAGGTGGAGCTATCAATTGGATGTCTAAGCTTTAGTTTGTGGTTGCACTTTCTACTATCAAAGCTATATACATGACAGTGATAAAGGCATTCAAGGAAGTTATTTAGTTGAATGGAATAATGAATGAGTTGGGGCTTCAGCAGGAAGCTGTGCCTATGCATTGTGACAGTGAGAGTGCGATTAATTTCATGAAAAATTTAGTATATTACTCCTAGACTAAGCACATTGATGTTCGTTATCAGTTTATCTGACAGATGCTAAAAGAAGGAGATGTTACTCTTGAGAAGATTCACACCGATGAGAATTCAGCGGACATGTTTATGAAGGTTGTTCCTGCAGAGAAGTTCAAGTCTTGCTCAACTTCTCTAAGCTTGGTAAGAATGGAATACAAATGGAGTGTGTATAAGGCAATGATGGTGATGATTAAAAGAAGATTGGCAAGGTAAGGAAGTGATTTTGCTATTAAGGTGGAGATTGTTAAAATTGTGACACCAAAATCATTAAGGGTTTATTTACTTTTATGAGCCCATATGACCTATGATTCACATGCTAACAAGGCCCAAGTACCCTTGGAGGGGGTATTTTTTATGTTTCCATCTTAAAATGGTGGCTTTTAGAGTAAGTTATGTTAGGGTTAAGAGAGAGTTATGATTTTTTGTTGTTTTTCATGTATTTTTTAAAGCCTCAGAGAGAGAGAGAGAGAGAGAGAGAGAGAGAGAGAGAGCTAGGATTTTGGCTTTAAGCTCTCTCCATCCCTATAATCTTCTCTAGATAATAGATTGATTGTCACTTTGTGCCATGGTTTTTTCAGGCAAGGGTTTTTCACATAATAATTGTGTGTTCTCTGTATGTTTGCTTGGATTTTTGTTTTCTCTTATTTGTTTCAATCTAGATTAATGTGTTTTCGCAAGGCCAGATCTCCAACACCAAAAACCTCCAAATTCCCATGGTCGCCCACGTAATAGTTAGATTACCTTAATTTTTAAGATGTACTATTCTCATGATAAGTAAAACCTGATAATTCCATATACATACAATGGTGTCCCTGTTCCAATGTTCGAAGTATCAGTATCACTATAAGTTTCCTTGGCTGGGGATACAGAAATAATATTGCTAATAATAAAAAATGTGGGAAAATATTGGAGAAACATGGAGAAAATGATGAAATTTTATGTTAAAATACACACAATCCAACCATTTCATTCATCCATCCATCCATCCAATCATCCTCTCATTTCCATCTATCCATTTTCATCCAATCATTTGAACATCCATCCATCCCATCTTTCCATCTAACCATCCAAACATCCATCTATCTATTTTCATCCAATCATCCAAAGATCCATCCATCCCATCTATCCATCTAACCATCCAAACATCTATCCCATCCCATCCCATCCATCCAACCATCCAAACATCCATTCCATGTGTCAATCCATCCATCCATCCATCCATCCAATCATCTAAATATCCATCCATCAAACCATCCAATAATCCAAACATGCATTGATCGGTCCAATTCATCCATCCCATCCAATCAACCAAACAACCATCCATTTAACCATCACATCACATCCAATCATCCAAACATTCATCTATCCATCCAACCATCACATCACATCCAATCATTCAAACATTCATCTCTCCGTCCAACCATCCATCCCCTCTATCCATCCATCCAATAGCTTTTTATTTTAATTATAAAAAAATATTTAAATTGATTTTATTTACAATAAATTTTAACAAGCAAATGTCCATGAATCATAGGTTAATGTATAGCCACGTGGACAATTTCTGAGTATCGGTGTATTAAGTATCATACACTAATAGAGTATTAAAGAAAAGAGTCTCTCATTTATTAAGAGGACAAAAAACAGCCCGCTTTTTCAAAAAAGAGTGCCTTTTTCAGCATCTTATTTATTAAAAAGGATAGGAAATGCAATCTCTCATTTATTACAAAACAAAGCTTTTTCAGGCTTATTGTGTTTCCCCGATACTTTCATATTATCGTGTTTTCAGTTAAAAAAAAGGCAACAACTCACGATATTTTGAAGAGATACAAAAAAAATGGAGTTTTGACCAAAATTTACTAGTGATATTATTGATATTTCGCCAAAATTCAGAACACTTGCCTACACACAACATTATTATAAAATATGTTTGTTCTACAAAGGTTGTAAAAGATCTGGCCAAGAAATCATAAGAAATTATACATTGCCAGCCCAAGAGATAATGTAAAATGATTTTCAGTTTATGTAAGGTCCATGGTACACTAATCCATATGTTAATACAATGGGACTCACCGTGGATGGCCATGAATCTTATAGATTGAAAATCTTACCTAGAGAATATTTGATCCTCTTATAGATTAAATGGGAAATATTATTGTATCTTCATTATCAACCATTTCTTTTCTGGCCACTTATTAAGAGGTTTATAGTTTTGTCATTTGGAGATTTTGGTGCTTAACAATATCTCCCCCTTACACAAACTTAAAACCTGAAGAATGCTATGCAATCTCTTGACATAACATTGTATAATACCTCAAATATAAAGTTTTCCTTAGCCCGGCAAACTCATGTACACACAACACAGCTATCATCATAGCATATTAATTCGAGATTTGATTCATTTCCTAGAGATGTACCACTGTGTAGATGTTCTTGCCCATAATTGGGTCGTTCCACTATTCAATTAGGTCACAGCTTGCCAAAGAAATATACTACTGGAAAAAGAAAAAAGAAAAAGAAACTTGGCTGAGATTTTTTAACTCATCCTTCTACTTCTAGTGGCCCACCAAAAGGTTGTACTGGATTTATTAATGAAACTCATTCAACGCGACTAGATTTTTCTTATTGACAAGTATATCTTGTAAAAACTCAGGTTCAAGACCTGACAAAATTCAACCCGACCCGACCCGACCCGGTTTTTTCTAGTTTAAGGTTGGAAAATTTGACCCAAATTCAATTTTTGGGTTGACCCGACCCGACCCAAATTTTTATGGGTCGGCTTAGGGTTAAAGGTGACCCGACCCGACCCGACCCGACTTGAATCATATAGGGTTTAAGTAGACTATTATATATTGATTTTCTTATTAGTTAAATAAAAATAAATTTTTTTTTCTCACGCACCTGCTGGATGATGGACGGAGTGGATTTCACTTTTGATGAAAGTGGGCCCTATTTTTACTAGTGAATGGTGCACATGTTGACACTGAATTGGGTGGATCAATCAACATCTGTTGACCCAATTGAAACCAAAATCGAGAGAAAATCTTCTCTCCCTTTGTTTCCATTGAAACGTCTCAAACAGACATTGTCCATTTTCAAGATCGTGCGGCCCACTTTCGAACAGCAGTCTGGCTGATCCAATCCATTCATATGGTTCGGACATGGGAGTCTAACAAACCCCATGTCTTTCATTGAAGATATTGTTGTATGGTGTACACAGTTAGAAGCCAAAGATGACAGTAAAAACCTAACCACTGAAACCAATGTGGCCCACCTTGGCTCGATCCAAACCGTTTATCAGTTTTAAGCATCATTTTTAACTAGAACCTAATTGATATTAGGTGTGGACGCTCATGTGTGTAATTATTGTTTCGCATATAAGTTGTGTTGTGCAGGTCCAAAAATCGAAATATTCCGTTTTCTTTTTCTCTCACCTCCGTTTTTCCCTATTAACCTCGATCCGTGACAATACATTCGAGCAAATCTGAGCCATTCATAACCCTTAGTTGCAAGCTATCCTAGCCGTTCATTAATGTTCACCCGGATTAGGGTTGAAAATGTCGGTGGCATGAAAACGTGCTGTAGAACTCCTTTCTGTGTAAGATACTTCACTAGAGAGAATCCAATGTTTGTGCGTAGACTCCAAGTACAACTAGATTGCTAACTACTACGTAACAACTACGACACTAATGCTATGAAGTGCGAAAAGCACGGTTATGCTAATGGAGATAGAAAAAAGATAAAAATACTGATTACACTAAAGAATGTAAATAACAAGATGCTAAGAAGCATGATAATTGAAATATAGTTCTGATTGGAATTGATTTGGTTTGGGACCCTTTGCTCTGTCAAGGTCAACCTTCTGATTTTATAGCTTTGATCGACCGCACGTCCGAGAATTCCTAGCGATTTGCTCGGCATGACCGATATTCTAGAATTTTCTAAATTGCCACCTGTCCTTATAACCGCTTTATTGACTCAACCACTCATTTCACTTCTGCCTTATCCATTGCTGCCATCGTGTTACATCTTACCTGTTTCATGTGTGACACTGGAAAAAAATTGTGCTTGCTCATCCGGTTGCTTGTATCTTAACCATACAACTCCATGTGTTTTCTCCCTACTCGCTTCTTCTTCCATCGGCTGGAAATAGGGTACAACAACATTGACTATCTTTTTTCTAGCCATCTATCGGAAGGGTAGGAGCTTCTAATAAAAGAGATTTTCAAAGGACTTGTTGTGAAATGTGGGCCCCACATGATGGATGGCCAAGATCATCAATTGGACCTCTACCATATAATGAAGAGGAAAACACCGTGTCTTGCCTGCTAGCCCAATTGGAATACGCTTAGGCGTTTCAACAGTAGGTTGGTGGGTGGGTCCATTGCGCCTCTTTTGGAGAGGGATGGAGAATCAAGGGTGGACTCACATTACAAATGATATAGATCAACTATCAAATTGTTTGTAGTATGATCAAATTCATTGTCCATTTTCCTAAGCCAGTGAGAATCATCATACATAAGGTGATTTTCAAATTGATCAATCTGATATTTTCTGTATTCCCTTGCAATGGGAATCACCTTACGAATGGGTTGGATGTCGTAAAAACATTAACGGTGGGAGTTTCCATCCCTACTGTTCCTAGTGTTTGTGCACACATGTGATTTGGATCTACCTCATTTTGGGTTCATGTACTTGCATGAGCTGACGAAGCTGATGGGTCAAGAGGATGTCATGCCAACATCCCGTGTGCATTCCAAGCAGCCCAAGGTAAACCAGATTAGTTAATGGGCGTACAAAATAATTCCCCATCCAGCCATCAGAGCGGATTAGGTGAGACGCCGGATCCACCAAGGTGGGTGGTACCCCTTACTCTAGGGCCCACCGTGATGTATGTGACTACATCCATGAAGACCATCCATATTGAAAGCTCATTTTAGGGTAGTAAACAGTGGTAATTGATCATTACAGACTTCTTGTGGCCACAAAAGCTTTGGATCAAGATGATATTTTTGTGGTCGCTTCATCTAGGTCTTTGTGACCTTATAAGTAGGTTGGATGAGAAATAAACATTCTGGTGGAATCTATGAAGTTTTTAATGGTGAGGATTCAATCAAGACTGTTTCCAGTGGTGTGGTCCACCTTAGATTTGTTAATGGGCGTACAAAATAATTCCTCATCCAGCCATGGGCCATTAAACTTAGGGCAAAACTGTCCCAAAGCCCAACTGGGCAAGCCCGGCCCAAAGCAACCCTACTCATGGATATGTATGATATTTCCAAACAATCTTGCTTCATGTGAGAATGGGCTTCTGCTTTAGGACCTGAACACCGACGACACCTATTTCTCCCACAACCTAAAACACCCAAGCTCTACCGGGCCAACATGTTGTATATGTGAAATCCACCATCCATCAGGCAAGAATCATTATTTGGCCCGTACACATACATAAAATAATCTCTGTTAAAAATTAATATGTGCCACACCAATTGGGAACAATGTAAAATTGCTACCAAAACTGCTAAATTCACATGGTATGGCCCGGCTGAGTCATTCATGAGGTTGTTCTTTCTATTTTCTTTTCATCTTGGTGAGTAACACCAGATTAACCGGTTTGATGAAAGATACACACCATGGTTGCCCTACACACAAACCTATGGTTGGGATCCCTCAACAAGGTTCCATGTGGTGTGACCTATGTGAGCTGTGGATGTAGCCGATAGTTCGTCCTAGGGCCTTAAATCAGTATAAAACCTTATGCACCAAGTGGATTTTTCATATACAACATAGCAGACCCCACATACTTGACTGCCAAAAAACATGAGTTGCATAGGATTCCCGTCCTTGCCCAAATGTCCCCTTGCATAGGATTCCGGCTCGATTCAGCTTGATTCAGAGGGAGGGTTCGAATAGAGCCGAGTGGATTTCCATGGCTCGTTTCATACTTTTAGCCGCACATGAGCATATCCAAGCTCAGCTCGATTCGGCTCAAAGCTCGATTCAGCTATATATATATATATATATATATATATATATATATATATATATATATATATATATAAAACTTAAAACCTAAAACCCTAAAACCTTCCCCATTTCAAACAAGCACCCCCTTCCCTCCCCAAGACCCCAACCACGTTCGTCCCTTCGTCCGTCCACCACTGCCTGGCCAGCCACCCACCGGCCACCTCTCTCTCTCTCTCTCTCTCTCTCTCTCTCTCTCTCCACAGTCTGATCGCCCATGGCCCGCCCTCGTGTAAATTTGTTTTGAACACATGTAAAAATTGTATCCAAACTCGTCTCTCTGCTCAAATTCAGCTCGGAAGGCTCGAACTCAAACTAGGCTCGAAGCTCGGCCAAGATAGCTCGAACATAAAAGTCCAGCTCAATGGCCGAGCTGATCCAAACACGATCCAGGCTATTCAATGACCGACCCTAGCTCGAACATGGCTCAGCTTGGCTGAGCTCGGCTCATGCTCAACTCTATCCCCATGATATCCCTGACAAGGCCTAATTTGCATGGGGCCCATTATAATGCATGTATTTTATCCACGCCGTCCATATGTTTTGCCAATTCATTTTAGGGCATAAGCCAAACAATGAAAGAGATTCAAGGCTCAAGTGGACCACATTACAGGAAACAGTGGGAATTGAATGCGGGAAAGAAACATCAATGTTGTGCGACGTTATGAATAGGTTCTTGGCAAATAAACATCAATGGGCCTAGTAAGGTTTCAAAAGTTAGTGTAAAGCATAAGGGCCTGTTTGGAGTGTGGATTTGGAACCCCCTGGTTATGTTTGGCACCCTAGATTTGGAATCCCTGTCATCCAGAAGTATGATATTTGCAGGGGTTTAAATTTAATTACTAAATTAACTTTAATATTCCTAATTTGTATATGTAATATTCGACACAATGGTTGTAATAAGCCCATTGAAATATATGTTTTGGCCGAAAATGATGAAATTCCAAGTCTCGGGTGGGCCACAAGTGCATGATCACATTTAAGTGACTAACCTATGAATGTTAACCGTTGATTTTCGTGGACAATGTTTGGACGGCGCAGATCATCCTATTAAAGTAATTTTGGTGATGTTGTTGATGATCTAATTGTTTTGCTATATCATCAGTGGGCCATGTGCCCAATAGATTAGTTGCCTAGTGACACACATATTACATATGCGACTTTGGGAAAGATTTTAAATATAATCCAAGCTTCTTCCTTGGATTACGAACCCCCTCGTCATTTGCTTTTTGTGTCAAACACACGGGGGCATTTTGAAACCCCCTTAAATCCCCCCAAATCCATGGTGCCAAATGGGCCCTAAGGCCATCGGAGCTTCGGCCATGTTGTGACATCACTATGGATGGACAGCATGGATAAAACATACGGCCATGAGAGCTTGGGAAGCGGATAAGGTGTTGCCCGGGTAGTACCCTTATCGTACTGCCAACCTTGATGATTTTTTGTATATCCACTCTGTCCATCCGTTTCTCCGGCCCATTTTAGGATGGAGTCCAAAATTTATGCAGCTCCGAGTATCAGGTGGACCATACCACAGGAAACAGTGGTGATTGAGTGCCTCACCATTAAAATTTTCTAAAAAGTAATGTTTATTTACAATCTAACCTGGTGATAATGTCAAGAAGATCTTTATGAAAGGAAAATACAAATATGAAAATGATCTAAAACTTCCGTGGCCCATAAAAAAATTTAATGGTCAACCATCACTGTTTCAAGTGGAATAGTCCACCTGAGATTTGGATCTTCTTATGAGATCGCTTCCTAAAATAATAGGAAAAAACATATGAATGACTTGGGTATATGGAAAGTACATCAAAGTCATACGCTTAGGGTAACACCTGCGAAAGCCTTGGGCAGGAAGTTCCTGCACCCATAGTGATTTTTTTGATAAATCCACCCCGGCCATCCGTTTTGGGAGCTCAGTTTAGGACATGAGACCAAAAATGAGCCAGATCTAAGACTCAAGTGGGCCTCACTAAAGGAAAAGGTGGGTAGGGAAATTACTATCGTTGAATCCTCCCTGGGTCCACAGTGATGTTTATATGACATCCATACGGTTCATAACGTCACTACTACTGGGATGAACTGAAAACACAAATATTAGCCTGATTCAGAACTCCTGTGGCCTGGATGTTCAATCCTCACGTTTTAGGCCCACTTGATCTTGGATCCAGTTCATTTTTGTTCTCATGTCCTAAAATGAGCTCCCAAAACGAATGGACAGGGTGGATTTATCACCAAACACCACTATGAGCCCCACCTAGGTTCCCGCGCAGGAACTTCTTGCGCAAGGCTTATGCAGTAAATCCGCGTCCCCTGCTGAGCTGTTAATACGTTGCCGGGCTGTAAAGCAACTCAATAATGCAGCTGGCCACCTTTTACTGACGGAGCTAGCCGTACATTGCTTTTATGAAAAGCAATTCAATAATGCAGCAGCCCCCCACTTTAGCGAAAGAGACTCAGAGACTGACGCTTGCGTCCTACCCCAGGCGCTTTGAGTGGCCACCGGGATGTATGAGTTTTATCCATACCATCCATCCAATTCGCCATGCCATTTTATGCAACAGGACCACACAACAGGACGCGATATAAGAGTTCTCGGCTATAGGCCCAATATTAGGTGATGTACCCGTTTCGGATGACTGGTCAAACCATGGCCAAGAAATTAAATGGTAATTAACTTTTGGGCTTTCAATTGGTGCAGGTTGGGCTAACATTCAGTCATCCAAAACGTTCGTACAGTATAACTCACTTCAAATGGCCCAAAACGTTTCATATAGAATTAATAACTCACTTTAAATTGCCCATGCACAAAAGACCTAGCGATCTTGGTTATACTGCCTCAAAGTATTTGGCCTTTTTACTGATCTAGTGACCATTGCTTTTTTTTTTTTTCTTTCCTAATTCTCTTATCTTGCTGCACTGTGAAAGTCATGTGACCCATGGTTTTGGTGATCTAGACTATGGTTTTGATGGACCAACGTGGATCTGGAAATCTTCCAGATTGGAAGATATTAACCCTTGGATGGCTAAATAAGAATTGACATTTCAGCAAAAACAGAAAACATGGTTACTCTAAGAAAGGATGAATTTTGAATGTAAAGGAACTTCCACTAGGCTGCCAGCACAATGTTCACAAAATCAGGGTTCTTAATTGGCCAAGCAAATTCAAAATTTTGAATAGGCTCCAGCCGATCAGTTCCAAATTCAACTCCTGGATGTGCCCATTTACAGCCCTGCGCAAACCATATGCTCTATTTGTTGGGACTGGATCGATCTTTTGATCCCCATAACTCTAAAATACAGCCTTGGTGCAAATAAATGGGTTACAATTTACAAACCAACGAGGAGAATAAACTTTGAGATGAAGTGCCGGTTCGGTGCATGTGTGCAAGTTCCCGACCATTCTTCGCATTGTGCCCACCATGAATATGGGCCGTCGCAAAAAGTAGGATCACTAATCACGAAGGCATTGTGCCCACCATTAATTGACCATTTGTTTCCTCTACCCATTTATTTTCATCATCAATTTATGGCCTGCCTAATTAGTGGACTATGATTGTTAATTATGTCAATCATTTCTACCATCCAAGAAACTTAAACAGAAATCAAATTTAAGAAGGTTTTTCTTTTTTAATTTGATATTAATTTCCCTGATTATTTTGATATAATATATGAGGTGTCCAATTGGGAACTGGATTATTTTGATAAGAGAAAACAAAGATTAGTCCATTTGGCAGAGAAAGATGTATGAACAAAAGGGAGTTGTTTGATACTTGTTAAGGTGTGGAGCTAGCACACCAATTATGCCAACCAAGAGGTGGTTGGGCGTCTGGATGGTCTGTGACTGGGCACCCGATATTCACACAGGGAGACAGAAAGTCTCTGGACTGTTTCATATACAGTCGGGCGCCCGATGGTCAGTGGACCGGGCGCCCGACCATGGTTGGTCGAACGCCCAAAATTCGGAAAGATTTCTCTGGAGCTCGTTGGACGTTTATGACATTGGGCGGGCGCCCGACCAAGCCTGATCGGGCACCCGACCAGACGTAATCTGTTACGTGTGGTTTCCTATTTTGAGTCTAATTTCTGTGTTATGCTATAAAAAAGGGGTGTAATTCGGAATTAGGATTTCTATATGTCTAAGCTGAGAAAGAGGGAAGAGGTTAGCAAAAAGGGTCATCTCTGTGCATGGGAGCATCAGAAGTATTGCTTGTAATTTTGTTTTCTTTATAGTGAAACTTTGCACTCGTAGCTTTTTATCCTTGTTGGGGTTTTTCCACGTAAATTTTGTCTTGTGGGCTATTGGTTTGTTTCAATTCTGCTTCTAATTATTATTTCTTCTTGTTTATCGTTTGTGGGTGAGATCGGAGATTGGATCTCGGTTCACCGGCGTTGTTGGCGTGCTGCACAACAACTGGTATCAGAGCTATTAGTTTAGTTCAAGTGGGAGCGATGATGAAAGAAGGGAAGACACGAATTGAAAAGTTTGATGGTTCAAACTTTACCTTCTGGAAGATGGAGATGGAGGATTATCTGTATCAAAAGGACCTCTATATTCCTCTAGAAGGAAAATGGAAAAAATAAGGGAAGATGACATATTATGAATGGTCTTTAGTGGATTGGAAGGCTTTAGCAACGATCCGTCTCTCTTTGTCTAAGAGCGTCTCCTTCAATATATCCAAGGTGAAGACCACAAAAGAATTAATGTAAGCTCTAGCTACGATGTATGAGAAACCCTCAATGTCCAACAAGGTTCATCTCATGAAACAACTATTCAACATGAAGATGTCAGATGGTGGGGGTGGCTGAATATCTAAATGTGTTCGATGCAGTCACGAGCCAATTGGAATCAGTTGGCATCACTTTTGCTGACGAGGTTAGGGCACTATTAATCTTGTCTAGTTTGCCAGGTTTGGTTATTATCGTGAGCAATTCTTCATGGTGGAAGAAGTTGAAATTCGATGATGTAGCAGGTCTAATTCTCGGGCGAAGAATATAGAAGGAAGGCATTAGGAGTTTCAAGGAATTCTAGGAATGCTCTAAACGTTGAAGAAAGAGGAAGATCGTTGAACAAAGGAGGCAGTAAACAAGGGCATTCTAAGTCGAGAAAGAAGTCTAAGGGATCAAAAGATAAGGACGGATGTTGGCATTGTGGGAAGAAGGGGCACATGAAATGTGATTGCATAACGCTTAAGAAACAAGAAAGAAGCTCTCAAGGTGGGAAGGATTCAGTGAATCTATCTGAGGATAGTGACACAGAGGCGTTGATCTTGTCTCTTGATGCGCGAAATGAACCTTGGGTCATAGAATCGGGTGCTTCGTTTCATGCCACTTCGTCAAAGGAAGTTCTTCGTAATCATGTGTCAGGTGACTTCGGGAGAGTCTACTTGGGTGATGATGAGTCGTGCAGTATTGTTGGCAAGGGAGACATTCGCATAAGTCAGAAAGACGGAACAGTCTTGAAGTTGAAGGATGTCAGACATGTACCAAGTCTGAGAAGGAACTTGATCTCAGTAGGGCAATTAGCCAATACTGGATATGTGACGACGTTCACAAGCGATTCATGAAAGGTCACAAAAGGTGCATTGGTAACATCTCGAGGCAAGAAGGAAGGTACTCTGTACGTGACTTCCGGATCATATAGCTCACTCGTAGTAGCATCAACTGGAGTAAATTGGCAGTTATGTAGAGGTGGCAATGGGTCGGGTCGGGTCATTTCCACCTCAACCCTAACCCGACCCAAATTGAATTCGGGTTGGATTTTTCCAACCCTTACCCAACCCAAATTAAACCACGTCAGGTTGGGTTGACCCACATTTTAATGATCAACTAACTAATTTGTATATTAAACTAGATGCATATAACATTACCATTCAATTGAAACCAAACCATCTATGTTTAATAGGTATGTAAGTGCCTACACACACACACACACACACACACACACACACACACACTATGCACTCGACCTCATGGGAACTTCCCATGAGGTCGAGCTTTGTGGTCCCCACTGTGATGTGTGATGGCCATCCACACCATGCATTTGGTGGGTCCCCTATTGGTTATGGGATATCCCAAAAATCAACCGCATCCCGAACTCAAGTGGGCTATACCAACTGAAAGAGTGTAAAATCATGCTACAACATCTAAAAGTACTTGTTGGGGCTCTCCTGAGTTTTGGATACGGCTGAAACTTGGTGTGACCTCTTGTTTAAGTGGGACACGCACAATGGATGGGCTAGATTTCTCAACCACATCTTATTCCATCCTATAAACGATCATAAATTTTTCATTGGTAGATATCCACTCTTAACTGTTGTCTATGGTGTGGCCCACCCAAGTCATGAATAGGGCTGAGTTGTAGCCCATGGCCCACCATGAAATGGTGCAACCGACTAATGGTATGGATGCCCATCACACATAATAGTGGGCCCACACAAAGTTCCCATGAGGTCGAGCTCTCTCTCTCTCTCTCTCTCTCTCTCTCTCTCTATATATATATATATATATATATATATATATATATATATATATATATATATATATATATATATATATATATATATATATATACTGAGGCTTATTTATAGAGTATTTCTATTACGCAAATATTGAAAGAGAAAAATAAATGGATAGAATGGAGTTCAGATTTAAAGCATATATCTTTAAGCACCAACGTAATTAGAGTGATAGGATGATGCTTCAGACACATCGATTAGATTTATTAACTTGACAGACATGTGGATTGTTCCAACAGGGTGTGTGAGAAAAAAACTATGTATTATTTAACTAATAAGAAAATCAATATATAGTCTTAAGGCCCATTGCAATGTTTATTAAATTGACAAACATGTGGACCGTTCCCAACAGGGTGTGTGAGAAAAAAAACTATATATTATTTAACTAATAAGAAAATCTATATATAATAGTTTACTTAACCCCTATATGATTCGGGTTGGGTCGGGTTGGGTCACCTTTAACCCTAACCTGACCCATAAAAATCCAGGTCGAGTCGGGTCAACCCAAAAATTGAATTCGGGTCAAATTTTCTAACCCTAAATTAGAAAAAACCAGGTTAGGTCAAGGCTGGTTAACAGGTCGGGTTGAATTTTGCCAGGTATACAGTTATGGCATTAAAGGTTGGGACATATGAGTGAGAAGTGGATGAAAGTGCTATTGTCAAAAGGGAAGCTACCAGGGTTGAAGTTTATAGACTTGGAATTCTGTTAGGACTGCGTGTATGGCAAGCAGAAGAGAGTAAGCTTTAAGAAAACAGGACAAGCTCCAAAAACGCATCTATTAAACCTCTCACCATTTACCATTGTTTCCATGGTTCCAAACGACCCCCAAAGGATGAATTTTGAATGTTAACGAACTTTCATATATGGACAGCTCCTGGGTTACACACTAACCATAGTGGGCAACCAGCATAACAATCACAAAGCCTGGGCTGTCAATGGGCTGTGCCTGTGCCAAGCAAATTCAAAATTTTATATAGTCCTAGATCGATAAGTTCAAAATTTAACCACTGGATGGGCCCATTCACAGCCGAACACAAACCATATGCTCCATTTGTTAGGACTGGATCGATCAAAAGATCCCGATGACTCTAGAATACAGCTTTCGTGCAAATAAATGGGTTACAAGTTAGAAACCAACAAGGACAACAAACTTTGTGATAAACCGCCATTTTGGTGTTTTTTTTTTTTTTTTTTGGGTTAGTACATACACCCACTGATAGTGCACCCACCCAAACTGTCAGTCACACCAATGTTAGCCACCCCCACTTGGGAATCAATTCCAAGACCTCAAGTGTTGAAACCATTTTGGTGATTGTGTGCAAGCTCCGGACCTTTCTTCGTATTGAGCCCCCCATGAATATGGGCCGTCACAGAAGGTAGAGGTAGGACCGTTAATCAGAAAGGCAACATGCATACATTAAATATAGGTCACTGACTATTTGTTTCCTCTGCCCATTCATTTTATCGTCAATTTCTGGCCAGCCTAATTAGTGGACTAGACTAATTGTTTTTTGCCCAATGGCCTAGAATCTGTGTTGGCATGTTCATTAAATAACCATCTAAATGAATAAACATACTAATTATATTAATCATTTCTACGATCTATGAATTTTGAACAGCAATCCAATTTAAGAAGGTTTTTCTTTTTAAATTGGTTATTAATTTCCCTGATTATTTTGATATAATAAGTAAGGTGTGAAGTTGGGAACTGAATTATTTTGATCAGAGAAACAAATTAAGATTAGCCCAATTGGTATAGAAAGATGTATGAACTAAAAGGGAGTTGTTTGATACTCTGGTTGCTTATGATGCTTGATATGCAAGCATTCAGAATTTGTACACCTGAAATACATTAACTCAAACTAAATTACTTAAATTGTACGACTCTCTGAAACTAAGTCAGAGTTCCAAAATCAAATGGGTCGAACAATCCAATCCTCTGTTGTGTGGATACTTGATTGCTAGTTGGATAATCTATACTACTCCAAAAAGGCAAGTCATGATTATTAATGTAATGTAAATAAGAGTGTTTTGTATCTAGCATGAAACTTACGGTCTTAAGAGTTCCAACAACAGAAAATGTATTTTTCATTATAACATGCATGCATACACGCGCACACACAATGAGGTCAATTTCATGAGAGCTTTCCATGAGGGTGAGTTCTTTGGCTCCATTGATATGTGTGCAGAAATCCACTCCATCAATCAGCTACAACCTTCCATGATGAATCATGTTGTTAAAAATCAGGCCAATCCATGACTTAGGTGGGCCACACCATAGATAACAGTTAACAGTGGATGCCCAGCAATTCAAACCTTCCTAATTGTTTATAGGGCCCCACTGATATGTGTTTGAGACAACCAGCCCATCCATTGTGTGTCTCATCGGATGAGTGGTCATACCAAATTTCAGGCTATTCAAAAATTCAGGTGGGACACACCAAGTGCTTTTAAGAAGTTTTAGGCATGATTATACATATGGTTTCAACAGCGGCTCACTTGCGGCCCACTTGGGTGTTTTGTGGAGGGGACCACCAAATGCACAATGTGTGGATGTCGGACACACATCACGATCCAGCCTGATTTTTGCATGCCCCTACGTCGGAATGCATATGGACCGGTTAAATGGTATGGTGGGCTCCATAAAACGTCAAGGGTGGAAGTCCCAAGAAGAAGATAAATTGCATAAACGTTCTATTATTAAAAAATAAAAAAATAATTAAAAAAAAAAACCAAGAAGAAGAGAAAGAAGGACAAAAGAGAGAGAAGGGTGGAGAAAAGAGCATACCTTGGTTTTCAAGAAACGTGAATACACTCGGCAGAGGAGAGATGGAGAAGTGTTAGGTATAGCCCGTGATAATCCTTATTTGGAGAGCTATGCCTGAGCTTTCTATTTGAGAGTGTTAGAGTTGTAGAGCTTGCCTCCTTTCTTTAGTTCAGGTCTTAGTGGGTGCAGTGATGCAGCAAGACAGTGAAGCTAATCTGCGGAAGAGAGATGGATAAGTGTTAGGTTATGGCCTGTGAAAATCCTTACAGAGAGAGCTATGCCTAAGCTTTCTGTTTGAGAGTGTTAGAGTGGCAGAGCTTGCCCCCTTTCTTCAGTTCAGGTCTTATTGGGTGTAGTGATGCAGCAAGACAGTGAAGCTAATTGGGCTTTTAACCAAAGAAAACATAAGGTATCAATTTTAATAAAAATAAATAAAAAATAAACCCTTCTGGAAATATTTTTTCTTAGACCTTTATAAACTTTATAACAAAAATACCTTGCATTTATTGCAACCCTTCAAAGGTTCTCAGAGCAGCTTGAAGAATTTTGCTACACCCACGGCTTGCGTACGCTGCATACGTGGTAATCCCAGCCATGGGTGGGATCCGAATCTCTAGGGGCAATGAAGGCGGAGAGGGCGAGTCTCTCTCCTCTCCCCTTTCGCTCCTCCGAGGATCTATCCAGCCTTAAGAATAGGAAGTCAGTTTCATGCGGATGATGGGACCATGGTGAGTCCCATGTCTGATGTTTGTGAGAAATCCACCCCGTCCATCCATTTTGAGGGCTCATTTTGGGACGTGAGAAAAAAAAAAGGGGCTGCATCCGTGAACCAAGTAGGCGGCACTAAAGGTAAAGGTGTATAGGGAAGGAAACCAACTGTGTTGTGAGTAAGTGAGACTCTTGGGGGGCCCACTGTGATTTATATATTTTATCCACTCCGTCCATCCATTTTACCAGATAATTTTAGGGCTTCATACAAAAAATGAAGCATATCCGAAGTTCAAGTGGATTACACCACAGGAAACAGTGTGAATTGAACATTCACCATTGAAAAATTTTGAAGGGTCACAAAAGTTTTGGATCAAGCTGATTTTTTTTTTTTTTTTTATCTTCATCCATATTTGTGTGATTTTATGAACAGGTCCAATGACAAATAAACATCAGCCTTAGGAAGGTTTCAACCGTGGAAATCATTATCCCCACAATTTTTCATGTTATAGTCCACTTGATCTTTCATGTGCTTCAATTTTTGACTCAACTGTCCAGCAATATAGAAGTACAATATAGATAGTTAAGAAAAGAAAAAGAAAAAGAAAAAGACAACAATTCATATTCAACCAGTTCAAATATTCTATTGTGCGGTGTTTCAATTAGGATATTTTTTGTGCGGCCATCCACGATGACGCCCTTCTCATCAATGATTTGGATCACTAAACAATGGGCCAATTTGTACAAGTTGCGATGGGCTCGTTTGAACAACGCTGCAGCTTACGGAGGCCTCCAAAAGCCTTTCACATAGAGTTGCAATGGAAGCTTATGTGGGGCTCATTATGATGTTTGTGAGAGATCCACCCCATTTATCTATTTTGTAATCTCATTCTAGAACGTGTGACAAAAAATGAGCGTGATCCAAGACTTGAGTGGGCCGAAAACATGAGGATTGAACGTACACAATTGAAATATTCATGGGGCTGCAAAAGTTTTGAATCAGGCTAATTTTTGTGTTTTCAGTTCATCCCAGTAGTAATGACATTATGAACGATATGGAAGGCATATAAACATCACCGTGGACACAGGGATATTTCAAGAGTAGGAGTTTCCCTACCCACCTTTACCTTTAGTGCAGCCCATTTTTTGTCTCACATCTTAAAATGATCTCACAAAATGGATGGACGGGATGGATTTCTCTCAAACGTCAGACGTGGCGGGACCCACCTGGGTTCTAGTGTCCAAAAGCCTCCAAAGGCTTTCGCACGAGACCAACTTCCAATTCTTGCCAGGCTGGATAAATTCTCAGAGGAGCGAGAGGGAAGAGGAGAGAGACTCGTTCTCACCGCCTTCTATGCCACGGGAGATTCGGATCCCACCCACAGCGTGGGTGTAGCAAAATTCTTCTGGACGTGGAGCCCACCTTCATATATGCATTCTATATCCACGTGCCCCATCCATTTGGAACGTGCTAAAAATGAAGCAGAACTAATTCTCAAGTGGACCATAGCATTAGAAACAATGACAATTAACTATTAATGGGCTACAAAAGTCTTGGATCAAGCTGATATTTATTTTTTTCCTTCATCCAAGCTTATGTGACCTTGTCAACAAGTTAGATGGCAAATAAACATTATGAAATCATTACGGTGGGTCATAGGAAGTTTTTAATTGTAGGGCATTCAATCACCATTGTTTCCTATAGTATGGTTAAACTGATATTTTGATCTTCTTTATTTTTTAAATCATGCTTTAAAATGATTTGGCAAAATAGATGGGAGGTGTGGATATATAATCCATACATCAAGGTCGGCCCCATAGTAAGGGCCACACCATCTTGGGTGAGACTGGGGCTGCACTTAATCTGCTCCCACTTGAACAATTTAAGCATTCCAATAAGATGAGCCTCATTAAGCAGATATTTTAGCCAAGGTATTCAATAACATTAATTGTGGCACACGACAGTTATCATTATCACAGTCCTGTAACAATAGAGCTGAACGCGAGTCGACCTAGGCCAAGCTCAGCTCAACTTGTCCCCACCATGACCTAGATTTACATATATAACATGAAATAGGGTGTTCTTTACACACTGCTTAAAATAGTTGTTGTAGACAACTTTAGTCCACAGCTAACTATGGACTTAAAAAAAAAAAAATTAAGTCCACAGCTAATTATTACTTTGTTCTGCAACTAAAGGCCTATTCGATAGCAACAAAATTTCAAGCCCAATTAGCTTGTATAGGTTAGGCTTGCCTTCATCTTGTCTAGCTAGGCCAATGCTGTGCTAGCCTAGCTTAACTGTTGTTTATTGGAACCTATATAGTACGGTAACAATAAATTTATTTGTTGTTTGTTGAAGTATATATATCCCGGTCTTATATTCTCCTTCAAAATACTCAAGAGCTTTATGGGACTCATTAAGCTATCAGATTGAGATTTAGTCCCTTCATAAGGCTTCTTCCTTCATATCCATTAATGTAGGACGTGTCATAGATGCAATTTTAGTATGGCTGAACTAAAAGAAGCTTAAACGAAAGCAAAGTTAGTCTGTTAGAATTGGACCTAGTCCTACGTAGGATATGATGTAACTAGATCCCATGCATGTTCAGTTCAAAGAGATTCATTCCCAATATGAAAAATTGTTGTTCGAAGTGTTGACAGTAAAATAGTCATAACTTTTAATTCGGGCATCATCATAAAATGCATGACCTAGTATTGATCTTTATGAAATGGTGGTTCCAGATCAACCGACCTCATAGCATGTCACAGAGGTCCATTTTCCAAGAAAAGCTTTTTTTGATGGTCAAAATCGACATATTAGAAGAAGAAAAAATATATATTTTCATCGTATTTACATATTCTTGTAGTTTTAGAATTTTTGTCTTTTTTAGAAGTTGCTCGTAATAATGTTAAGAATTCTCGGGTAAAGTGTATTTGACGTTGTTTTATTTTTGGCAAATTTAGTTCTTTAGAAGAGATTTTATTGTTTTGGGTAATTTTCAATTAACATTTTAGGTCTTTCATATAAGTGATGTAATTGAGCAATCTTATATCATTATGAAATAAAACACTCAAGTTTTCTCTCTTATTATTTCTTATGAATTCAAAGTTTTGGCTACTTGAGGAAGACAATGATTTCCTTTGTTTTTATTCAATCCATGGACGATATTTCAGAAAATAATCTTATAACAGTGACAGCATGTGAAGCTTTCCAACGAGAGAATCTACAAGCCATATAAGGACTACATGCAGCGAATGATGGTTCGACGAAAGCCTTAGGATAAACTCGTGTTTGTAATAATGAGTAACTTTAGGTCGGAGCTCGCAATCATGTATACATGTCTTTTCTACATTTAGTGTTTTCATGTTGTGATGATGGTTTTGCATGTCTATTTTCATAGAGGAATCATAGGATATTGAGCGAATGATCTAGTCCATTCGTCAATTATATTTCGTCATGGGTGGATTGTGTTAATTTGAATATTGCGAAACAATAGAGTCGTCTATGCGTCAATAATGGAGATTTTACTCTGTAACAAAAACACATACCTTGTAGGGAAGCCATTCCCGATATTGTGATGTTAATGAGATGGATGTTCGGTCTTTCACACGTTACACCCTTAAAAGAATTTCTCAATGGGACTAGGGTTTTCCCTTATGTGTGGGTGAGGGGACCACGACATTTTTATAAAGTAGAGGGCCAGAGAAGCTTACCCATCACACTTCTCCCCTCTAGGGTCTCTACACGGTACATTTCCATTTCCAGTTTAATAATCATGTATAAGGACCACAGTTCAAGTGTCCCATCCCAAACCTATTTGTAATGATCACAACTATAGTGGGGCCCACTGAGTCGCTCAATCTGAATAATCCAACGATCAGATCTAAATCGTCGATCATGTGTGGCCCACCTAATGGAGTCTTAGAGATTGTGCCCAAAAAAGCTACTCGATGGGATGATCTTAAAGTTATAATTTTTGGTATACAAATGGACGGTTAATATTTAAATCATGAAAAATGCAGCAACAGTCCACATTCAACTGCAAAAAGCCCAAAGATCGGTGGCTAGGATCTTCCAACTTTGAGGCATTCTTGGTCATGGTCCATCCACAGTGGTATGCGACAGACCAATGGACTTGATTGACCTTAACTTTCAGAAATGAAAACCCGACCCATAGAGGATCCTACCAACAGATGCAAATAGTTTGATAAGAAGTCTATGATTTTATGCTTTCAACTGTCTGATTGGTGGCCCATTAAACGGAAAATTAAAGAGAAATGGTCAGAATAGTTAATATGGCCGAATGATCAGTGTGGTTGTCAGATAATTCCCCATCCACAACAGGCCCACAATTTTGGCAATCTTATCGTACTTCCCATTTTAGAGAACCCAAGTGAACCGACCCTCATCCAGACCTCATCCACAGGTCCATACATGTAGGGTTCATGCTTCAGCGACGAAGACCGTTCATCTGATGCTCAAAAATTTTCAGATTAGAAGATCCAAACCCTAGCTCCTCTTATCTGGGTTTTGTCCTGAACGACAACCAAATCTCCAACATGGAGACTTGCAATCGGGGCTACTGAGAGTAGGTCTACAACATGGAGGGAGTAAAAAACAAATATTTGATCGTTAGAATCTTGTAATTTGGGAGACTTGGGGGCATGGTCCATGTTAGCACAGTGGATAAGATCATACACTCATGTGTTACTCAAAACCTGTTCGTAAGTTAAACACTCGAGTCTATGGGGTCCACCATGCTATATATATATATATATATATATATATATATATATATATATGTGTGTGTGTGTGTGTGTGTGTGTGTGTGTGAGACATTTACTCTGTCTATCAGGTTCTATTCTAGAAGGTCATTAACTCCAAAATCAGCTGGATCCACAGCTCACATGGGCCACCCCACATGGAACAATGGAAATGGAATGCCAACCATAGGATTGTGTACGTGGCAACCATAGTGTCTCCCTTTAATCAAACCCATCAATCAGGTGTAACTCACCACGATGAAGAGAAGATACAAATATCTGCCTGAATTGGAAGTATCCCTTGGGTGCATTGGAAGTTTGTTGGGTTGTTGTGATCAAGGTTTGAATCCAACGTGCCATGTGAAATATTGTTCACCGCCCAGCCATTACACAGTTTTCGTTTCACCTTTTTTTTTTCCACACGCACGCACACACCCCAACACTCCAGCGCACTCACCCATGCTGGAACCCATGGCCTCATGTTGAAACTCTTGTGAATCTACCACTGAGCCATGGGGTCGTAGGCAGTAGAGCTGTGCACAAGCTAAGCTAGCTCGGTTAGCTCGCTCGACTTGGCTTGAACCAGCTCAATTTGGCTCGATTGGAAGGTTGGATTCAAACCAAGCCGAGCCATTTTTCCAAGCTTGAAATGATTTTCAAGCCAAGCTTGAGCTAACCTAAGCTCGATTCAGCTCAGCTTGAAGTTCGGCTCAATCGAAGCTCGATTCGGCTTCACTTGGCTGACTTAGTTGTAAAAGTATGTTCTTTAGTCCCACATCGAAAGTGAGCAAGGAAATGAGAGGTAAAACTCTATATAAAGTAAGTGGGGGATGTAAATGGGCTTTGGGCTGCCTTTGGGCCTGATTTTTAATAATTTTATGCTTTACTTTGAGCTAGGCTTATTTAAAATTTTATTCTTTCCAAGCTTGAATTGGGCTCCAACTCGACTTGAAAGCTCAATCGAGCCAACTTGAACATGTCAGTCTAGCTCGATGGCTAAGCCGAACACGAGCCAAGCTATTCAGTGACCGAGCATAGCTTGAACATGGTTGAGCTCGGCTCAACTCGGCTCGTGCAAAGCTCTAGCAGGCATTTTCGTTTCACCCTATATCAGGCTGTTTCAAGCCGATACAGCCACATTGTCATGGGTGATATTGGTACATGCCGGGCAACATTAACCTTCTCGGGTGATACTGGTACATATGGGGAAATACTAATGGCTCGAGCTTAGAAATTAGTTGTTTAACATGGTAGAAATTAGTTGTTTAATTAACATGGTATCAGAATATATTCTCCCACGGTCTGTTTATTATTTGAGGTGTGAGTGCCCCTCCACCCATGTCCAGTATGTTTCCGTGCGGGCACGAGTAGGAGGCATGCTACATACTGTACCATGTATTGTTCAGCCTCTTGACATACCGGCAAACAGGATGGAGAACTGACCATTCATCAGGTGTATCACGCTACATACTGTTCTGGCTTTGAAATCAGCCCAGTTCAAGCATCAGGTGGGTCACACCATACAAAAGTAGTTAATTGCTAAAAAAAGAAAAAGAAATTCTAGCCATCCATTTGTTTATACAGAGACCCACCCAATGATCAGAAAGGCCTGATTTTTATGCTAGGGCCTCTACACTGGTGCAGACCCAATGGACTACTACTCGGATGTTCACCACAAATACCAGATGCCAGTGTTTAGTTCCATGGGGAAAATGACCAAAGAGTATACAAATTGCACTCTGTTTCACATTATAGAAAGAAAATAGAATGGATTTGTTCTATATCAATATTGCCTTGTTTGCGGAGAAAATTTTGATCCCATTGGGCTGGATATATCAAAAACGTTGCTCACAGCTGGAATCGGTCTTCGAGCTTACCCCTCTAGCTCTTCTCAGCTCACTGGTTTGAGCCGAGTCGAACTAGAATCAAGTTGGGTTGAGCGAGCTATTCGAGTCGAGTCGAGTCGATTCGAGTTATATGAATTTTTTTTAATACTGTTTTAAAAATTGTAATAAAATAATAAAATCAAGGCGAATAACAATAAAACATTTGTTTCACTTGTGTTGGAACCAAGGTAGGGTAAAAGGGAAAAGGATCGAGTAGGGTAAAAGGAAAGGGGGGTCGGGTAGGATTTTACTTTAAACTTTTTAAAATTTTACTTTATATATATATCTATATATATATATATATATATATATATATATATATATATATATATATATATATATATATATATATATATATATATATGCGAGTCGAGTTCGATCAGGTTCGAGCTTAATTAGTTTCAAGTCGAGTCGATTCGAGCTTGACCTAGCTCGAACTCGACTCAAAATTTTTCAAGCTACGGGTTTAGCCACTCGAATTGACCCAAACTAGTCTGTTAGCCAAGTTGGAACGAGCTCAATCGAGCCGGTTTGATCAAGTTTTTCGAGATAGCTCAACTTGTGTTCAACTCTACGTAACAACCATGATGATAAATCAATAACAGGTATTAGTTTCCACCATTACCGTTACATAACCACCTTAGCAGTTTTTTAACACCTCAATTTTGGACCAAAACTTTAGAACATTGAAAAGTTTGCACCCACATATGCCAATAAGGCACCATATATAGGTCGAAAATCTAATCCATCCATTAGAACCACATGATGGACGAGACTAGACATTACCATTTTCAACCATGGTCTAAAAATCACAAGTGACCATTCGTAGCCATTGTAACACTGAACATAATCAATTCTATCAATATTAGCCAGGATGTCAGGAGTCTAATGAGCCCAATCATGGATAAGGGATTCACCATTGCTCCCAGCTCTTATGTATGTTTTAAAATTTACATAAAACATATATTTTTTTTTAATTCTTTTTCTAAAATATATAATATATTAAGGTTTTACTCTATTTTCGTATATAAAAAATGATTCATTTTCATATATAAAAAATGATTCACTTTTTTTCATTGCCATTTCATTTTAATTTAACCACTAAAATTACAAGACGAGAGTACGTGGTGAACTAGTTGATAGCATAGCCGGAATGTGGTGAGATCGAGCACCGTCTCTCTCACAGAATAACTAATCCAAACCCACGGATCTATCGGGACTCCTCAACCGATCTCCCTTGAATCCACGAATGGATATCTCGAACCCATGAAACCTTTTTTTCGAATCTGAGAAGAACAACTTGAATCCACGAGCAAACAAAATATAAAATCAAAGAAACTTTATCAATTAAAGATAGAATAATTAAAAACGAACTTAGAACAGGTATTTATAATAAAACTAAGCCCTAGAAGACCTCAATGCATAATAGAAAGAGTTTGATTCAGAAACGGAAACAAATCAGAAATTTTGTATAAATTTCCGTAACAGGTTTGTGCATGGTCAGGCGTCCGGTGACCTTCAAAACAGTGCAGAGACTAAGACTAAATTTTAGTTGAATTTCGGGTGTTCGATGAGTGAGGGTCAGGCATCCGATGACATTGGTAAGGCGCTCGATGACGACTTGGTCGGGCACCCGAAATTGTCCTATCAAGCTTCAAAGCTTCCTGGACTTTTTCAATCGATGGTCGGGCGTCCAGTGATGGCAGTCAGGCTCCCGATGGTGCCAGTTTTACTACATCTTGACTTTGAACATTGCGAATTCTTTTGTTCCTTCTTTTGGTCGGCCTTGTCCTCGGTCAGGGGATCGCCTTGCTACATCAATCGCTCCCTCTTGAAAGAAACTCGACCTCGAGTTTTGATTTCTCCCTTAAAGCTTCTCGCACTTGTTGCGTAAAACAAGAAGAGTTTGTCCTTCTCCCTTGGTCGTGCGACTGTCTTCACTTGGGATTGCAAAGGTGAGGACGATCTTCCTTTCATCTTTGATGAATGTGATGGTGTTGTTGCGACCTTTATGTACATCATCCCGATCAAATTGCCATAGTCGTCCAAGTATCATGTGGCATGGGTCCATGTTGACGACGTCACATAGCACTTAGTTCCTGTAAGTTTTGTCGATCGAGAAGGAGATGATGCATTGTTCCTTGATCGTCGTCATATTGTCTTTTTGAATCCATCCAATCATGTATGGGGTGGGATGCGGCGTGGTCTTGAGTTTCGGCTTCTTAACTATGGTCCGTGATACTATGTTTTCACAATTACCACCATCAATGATTATGGCACAAACTTTCCTTGCCACCATGTAACTCGTGCGGAAGAGACTGTGTCGCTGAGAGTTAGATGGTACAACATATGCGGGTGATTGTCTCTGTACAACCAAGGATACTCCCTGGTATTCCGAGATCCAATCAGTACCTTCCTCGTCATTCTTGGTTTGTTCAACATCCTGATTTTCTAGATCATCTTGTACTTCTTCCGCAGTGATAACTACATTAACCGCGGGCATTTGAGGGCATACGTTTGAAAGGTAGCCTGGCTGTCCACATCTGAAATAATGATCAGGTCGCGGTCGGCCGTAAGGATTAGGAATTTTGCTTGCCTAGAGTGGGGGCCATCGTAGTGATCGGGGTAGAGGAAGAGGGGCGCGCGATAGAGTTTCCGCGCAATTGGCATAATATAGGGCCTCTTTCACGGTCCAAATTGGTAATATCTGGACATAATTCTGGACATCGTCCCTCAAACCACCAATAAATCTTGTGGTCCTCCGCACATTTGTTTCCGATAAATCGTTACGGATAGCCAATCGATTGAACTCTGCGGTATATTCTTCGACGGTCTGATTGCCCTGTCGATAATTTTAATACTACTGGAATAAGACCTGCTCGTAATCATGGGGTAGGAAGTGTGATCGAAGGAGTTGTCGCATCTGGGGCCATGACCGGACGGGTAACTTATCTTGTTGGGTTAAGGACAGTTGTAATTGCTCCCACCAAGTCAATGCACCCGACTTAACTTGTACGCAACAAGTTTAACTTTTCGATTCTCCGGCACTTCCATATAATCGAAAAAATTATTTACTTCCGCTAGCCAATTCAAAAATTCTTCTATCCTAAGCAAATCATTAAAAGTAGGGAACTCTCCCTTATCTCAGTAATTGTAGTCATGATGATCTTCGCGATCATTACCACGCGCTTGCGCTCTCGCAAGGATATTCTTGGCGTCGTTGTCACTGCCATCCGAATCGGCATGATTCGATCGTCAATTCCCGGTCGGGAGGGCCAGACGGATCACTGGATTATTCCGAACTTCCATTACAGGTGACTAGACACCCACTGAAACTTTCTGCTAGGCCAACGCCACAACGACCTGATTAAGAGTCTCTTGCAGCCCTTACATAGACGTTTCTACCGATCTCTGGAGGAGTTCCATCCTCTCTGCCAAGCACTGGATCCCCTGACCACCGTCAACGGAATTGTTGCCTTGATTATTGCTAGAAGTCATCGTCTAATATTGTTCCTCTCTCTGATACCAACTTGGCACGGGCAGAATGTGGTGTGATTAAGCACCGTCTCTGTCACGGGATAACTAATCCAAATCCACGGATCTATCGGTACTCCTCAACTGATCTTTCTTGAATCCACGAGGGGATATCTCGAATCCACGAGATCTTTCTTCGAATCCACGAAGAACAACTCGAATCCACGAACAAACAGAGTATAAACTCAAAAAAACTTCATTAATCAAAGATAGAATAATTAAAAACGAGTTTAGAACATGTATTTATAATAAAACTAAGCCCTAGAAAACCTTAGGAAAACCCTAATGCGTAAAAGAAAGAGTTTGATTTAGATATAGAAACAAATCAGAAAAATTCGTGCAAATCTGCGCAACAGGTTCGCGGATGGTCGGGCGCCCGGTGAAGGGTGGTCAGGTGATCGCTGACCTTTAAAACAATCTAGAGAGTTGGACTAAATTCAAGTTGAATTTTGGCGTCCGATGAGTGAGGGCCAGGCGTTCGATGACGTTGGTAGGGCACCCGATGTCGACTTGGTTGGGTGCCCGAAATTGTACTGCCAGGCTTCAAAGCTTGTTAGACTTTTTCGGTCGATGGTCGGGCATCCGGCGATAGGCGGTTTGGCGCCCGATGGTGTCGGTTTTGTTGCATCTTGACTTTGAACCTTGCGGATTCTTTTGTTCCTTCTTTTGGTTTAGCCTTATCCTTAGTCAGGGGATTGTCTCACTACATTAGTTGACTAATTGAAGTATGATCTGAGTGGATGTCACATACATGTCATGGTAGAGAGTCACATCAAACATGTTGTACAATATATAACTGTCCACAGATAAGGACATCCACCCCATTCAATGGGTTGGCCGCACCATGTGGATCAACTTGCGCAAAAATCAGCTCCATACATGGATTAGGTCGACAACACCATAGAAAATAATGTATTTGACATAAGTAACAAACTATAAGTATGGTCCAGCTGGAAAACGCTAGGCGTTTTAACAGCAGGTCACAGGTTCTAAATGCCAAGGACACGCTAACCCCACCAGTGATGGGTGCATCGTGTGACTAACCGTGAAACTACCAAGTATGATCCCGCCTATTTTTTATTCTGATTGATCCTTACAGTAGGTTAAAAATGTCGGACGAGCTGGATGCCATGTAGAGTTACACAGTGCTCGGCTTCATCAGATAAAAAGAAAAGAAGAAAAAATGACGTAGTTCGTTTTAATCATTTCCCCCCCTTAAATATATTTGTTAGGATTTTTAATTACCCAAGAAGGCATTGTTTGGTAAAATCATAATTCTTAAGTAAATATTTGGTTAAATATCCCCAAAAAAATCAACACATTTAAAAATAAATATATATGAATAAATGGAACCAAAGTATGAAAAAGATTATACTATTGATTTGCATACACCTTCGACTATTTTAATTTAAAAAAAAAAAATTGGAAAGAGGGTGTAATTAACAAAGCAATTACTAGACTTTGAAGGAAATTAAGTAAATAACCAAGAAGAAGAAGAGAAGAAAAAGAAGGACAAAAGAGAGAAGGGTAGAGAAAGGAACATACCTCAGTTTTCAACAAACTTAATTTCACTTTGCAAGAGAAGAGAGCAGGAGAAGTATTAAGTACGAGGTGTGAAAATTCTTGCAGAGAGAACTATGCCTGAACTTTCTATTTGAGAGTGGTAGAGCTTTTCCCGTTTCTTCACTTCAGTCGTGTGAGTAGTGCTGCAGCAGGAGAGGATGCTAATTTCACTCATTTGTATGAGATAGACCGGTCGTACGCATGCAATGTGGCACACGTGTTTGACATTAAGTCCATCCAAGCCCATTTACAAGCCAGTGCATGCCAAACGTATGTAAAATGTGAGCATTCCCAAGGGATGGACCTCATTGTAAATTTATGTCTTTTTTTTTTTTTTTTAATTACGTGACAGCAGTGTCAATTCTTACACCATTACCATTGCATGAATGCAGTAAACATTTTGAAAACCGCGATTTTGGCCTAAAACTTAGGCTAGAACATTGCAAAGTGTGCACCCACATGTGCCAGTAGGGCACCATAGGTCCAAGATCCACTCCATCCATCAGAATGACCATGGTCTAAAAATCACAAATGATTTCTCCTAGCCATCGTATCACTGGATAATATCAATATTAGCTAGGACATCATCAATTCAACCAGCCCAATCGTGTATAAGGGATTTATGATTCCTCCCTGCTCTTATGTATGTTTTAAAATTTTCATAAAACATGTTAGTTTTCTTTATCTATCTCTAAAAAAATATGAAGTTTTACTCTATTTTCATACGATAAAAAAAAAAAAAACCCATTCTTTTTTTTTTTTTTTTCTTCATTTCCATTTCATTTTAATTTAACTGAATTAGTTGACTCATACGAGTTTCAATTTTATAGCCAGCTAAACCAACTTCTGGTCCGAAACTTCATTAAAACGGATTAATATTGATGTTAGTGGAAAACTCTCATTTGCTTAAGATAACAAGAGAATATCACAATGCTTGGCTCATATCTGAAATTCTTCACAGTTGTCAATTCCTTCATTACAAGATCTGACGTGAGCTATAGCCAACTCGTCTAAGATAATATCTGACTGGTTCAAGTTCATACTTGACCCAGTCCGAATAACCATCCATATGCAGGCACTAATAAATTTTACATATAAAATATATTAAGTCAAATAAATTTAGTTAGATTGAGCGCTCTGTAGTTAAGTTACAATCCCATGACTTATTAGTTAAACAATTGTAGCTTCTTATCCGTGGATGCTTGTTTATGGAAATAGGATCACCTTTGGATTTTTTATTTTTTTTTCATTTAACCATTCAATAAATATTCACCCATCTAATACTTAGATGATGATGAAATAAGCTTGATTTTGCTTTCATGATCCATCTACATTGGGTAACATAATTTGAACGGTTTAATTTGACTAGTGTGCAACGTATGCAATTTCTCGAAGTGCCTTCATGCCATATGTTTCACTTTTGCAAGTATCAATTTTTTTGTCCTTTTGAAGAGGGAGTCTTCTACTAAGTTTGGCAGATTGTGGCCACATGGAGGGCTTGGATCAGGTACTACCCCCACCATGACACACGAGGAGACGGACGCCTACGTGGTGTGTCGCCATTGACAGGCGCAGCGGGCTCCACACCTCAGTATTAGTGGGATGTGATGGGTCTGACAACTCTACGTAAGACCTGAGGTGTGGGACCCACTGCGTTGGCCAATGACGACTCGCCACATAGGCGTCAGTCTCCTCGTGCGTCCTGGTGGGGGTAGTACCTAATCCGAGCCCCCACATGGATATCCTAGTGGCACTACATAGCGAGCTTTGTGGAGCCCACATGATTATGTATTTTATCCACACTGTCCATTAGTTTTGCCACCTTATTTTAGGATATGAGCCCAAAAATGATGCAGATCCAAATCTCAAGTGGACCACACCATAAAAAAAACTGGGGATTGAACGCACACTATTAACAACTTCCCAGGGCCGACCATGATGTTTTATTTTCCATCCAACTTGTTTGCAAGGTCACAAAGACCCGGATGAAGGGGAAACACAAATTTATGTTTGATCGAAAATTTTGGCGCCCCCAAGAACTTTCCAACAGTGGACATTTAATCCCCACTATTTTCTATGGTGGGGCCATTATCTGGTGATCCGAACAGTAGATCCAGTAACACCACCATGAATGTGTGATCCCCAAAAATTTCCTTATTGAAAGACAAAAACTCTTACATACTTAAAGCATGAACCTCTTAAAAAAGGACCGTTGCTGTGCACATCCTCACACATCTTCCAGCATGGCAGGATAAGTCCAAGATCTAGTCCATCCATTCAAATGACATCACTATGTTGCTCCCTACCTCAAGAGTGTTGGAGAGTCTTCAAAATGTGTGCATGATTGGGTGCTCAGACCGGTCGGGCGACCAGTCTGACACTTGTGGCCTTGTGCACGTGAAGACAGAAAGCAGTCATTGTGTGGCCCTAGACCGGCCGTGCGACCGGTCTGGAGGGGGCTGCGACCGGTCGTACGACCGGTCGTCTATGAGGCAGCGTTGGTGTGGTTTTCTCCCTGGACTCTCTGTGCAATGTGCGACCAGTCGGGCGATCGGTCGGCTGTACGCGCGGAGGTCTTGCGCAGTCCGCAGTACTGCGCAAGGTGTTTCTATTTTTGAATTTCTTCCTATTTAAGGTGTTGTAATCCGACTTAGAGAGGTATCCTAAGGTGTCCAAGGTTTCCTATTCGTACTAGGAAGAGGGGAGAGGTGTGTGTGAGAGAAAACTTGGGGATTTCTCTGTTTCCTTGCTTTGTGGGCTGTCAATCTCTATAATCTTCTGATATTCATAGTGGATCGTTTGTGCCGTGGTTTTTACCCGTTTTGGGGTTTTTCCACGTAAAATTCGAAGTCTCTTGTGGTGAGTGCTTGTGTGTGATTGATTGCATCTTGTTACTTGTTTGATTTTGCATTGCTTCACGTGTTCAGCGTTCCACTTCCGCTGCCAGCTTTTTCCCAACAAGTGGTATCAGAGATAAAGTTGGGGTGGAGTAGATTCGAATCTGAGAGGAGAAGATGGGATCGAGCGCAAGATACGAGATAGAGAAGTTCTCTAGGAAAAATAACTTTGAGCTATGGAAGGTGAAGATTGAATCCTTCCTGGTTCAGCAAGGGCTTGATGTAGCTCTTGGAAAGCGACCCGAAGCTATGAAAGACGATGAGTGGACGAGGCTCGACAAGAAGGCAAGAACCTCAATCCTGTTAAACCTTACGGATGATGTTCTCTACCATGTCATGAAGGAGAAAACTACGGCTGAAACTATGACGAAGCTAGAGAATGTTTATACCAAGAAATCTCTAAAGAATCGCATGTATGTGTTGATGCAGTTGTTCACCTTGAGGATGGCTGAGGGAACTGAGGTGGAGGACCACCTGAGCACGTTCAATAGGCTGATTTGCAAGTTGGTGGAGATCGATGAACCGATGAAGGATGAGTATCAAGCATGCATCTTGTTGAATTCTCTTCCAGATTCATATGAGTCGTTTAGGGACTCTGTGTGTGCAGGAAGGGAAATCATAAACTTCGAGACCGTTATCTCAGCCCTCCAGTCGAAGGCGATGAGAAAGAAAAGAGGTGACGTGGCTTCTCGTTATTCCTCATAGGCACTGGTTATGAGGGGAAGAAGTTCTGAGCATGGAAGATATTCGAAATCGGGATCGAGGGCCAAGGGCAAAGGTAAGTCTAAGGTGAAGTACTGGAATTGTGGCCAGGAGGGCCACATGAGAGGGGATTGTCAGAATCCCAGGATGAGGCAAGAGAAGTATGGAATTTCTTCTGGAGAGGGAGCCAATACCGTAGAGGACGGTGGCGATCTGTGTGAAGTTTTGACTGTATCTGGCAAAGGATCTCACGGTAGTGAGTGGATCCTTGATTCAGGGGCTTCATGTCACGTTTGTCCTGACAGGAGTTCATTCACGACATACAGGGAGTATGGTGGAGAATCGGTGTTTGTGGGCGATGGAGTCGCTCATAAAGTTGCGGGTATTGGTACTGTGCGCATCAGGATGTTCGATGGGGTCGAACGAGTCCTGGAAGATATGAAGCACGTTCCTAAGATGAAGATGAATGTGATTTCTCTTGGTGCACTCGAGGGGAAAGGGTGCATGTTTATCGGCCGCGATCGTTGTTGTGAAATGATGAAGGGGGCACTCGTGTGTATGAAGGCACGGAGGTGTGGCCATCTTTACATGTTGACAGGGAGCACAATTCACGGTGGAGCTGCGGGAACGGCAGCGAGATCCACGGTTGCTCGTATGTGGCAAGTGCCCAAGGGCCACATGAGAAGAGCGGAAAATGGCGTGAATTTGCAAGGATATGGTCGATAGTGGCTCGAGAAGCGGTGGAGCTATGATTGAAGATGAGATGACGTTGCAAGGATGTGTTTGATTCGATGTTTGAAGCCTCGGTGGAGTTTGTTGGAGAGTCTTCAAACTGTGTGCACGATTGGGTGCTCAGACCAGTCGGGCGACCGGTCTGACGCTTGTGGCCCTGTGCACGTGAAGACAGAAGGCAGTCACTGTGTGGCCCTAGACCGGTCGTGCAACTGGTCTGGAGGGGGCTGCGACCGGTCGTACGACCGGTCGGCTATGAGGTAGCGTTGGTGTGGTTTTCTCCCTGGACTCTTTGTGCAATGTGCGACCGGTCTGGTGACCGGTCTACTGTACGCGCGAAGGTCTTGCGCAGTCCGCAGTACTGCGCAAGGTGTTTCTATTTTCGAATTTCTTCCTATTTAAGGTGTTATAATCCGACTTAGAGAGGTATCCTAAGGTGTCCAAGGTTTCCTATTCGTACTAGGAAGAGGGGAGAGGTGTGTGTGAGAGAAAACTTGGGGATTTCTGTGTTTCCTTGCTTTGTGGGCTGTCAATCTCTGTAATCTTCTGATATTCATAGTGGATCGTTTGTGCCGTAGTTTTTTTTACCCGTTTTGGGGTTTTTCCACGTAAAATTCGGAGTCTCTTGTGGTGAGTACTTGTGTGTAATTGATTGCATCTTGTTACTTGTTTGATTTTGCATTGCTTCACATGTTCGCCGTTCCGCTTCCGCTGTCGGCTTTTTCCCAACAAAGAGTTAGGTTGATACACCTGTCGATGGGCTACAATTTGCAAAACAAATGCACAGCTCGAGAAAACTAGGAAGAAGTTTTTCTCAACTCATTCACATTTTCCAATATTAGAGTCTACATGCTAATTGAACCATATTTTCTTTCTTTTTAAGAAGACATGTACAAGGTCAAAGTAAACCTGATGGATGAATTAGATCATGTGCACTATGTTGTCACATGTGTGGGGCATGCACAAGCTTTACTATACTTGTATTCACTCACAAGAAGACTTTATTTCTTTTTTCTCCTGTGGTTTGGGTTTTCATCTCCTTCCAAAATTATCCTCCTTAGTAGGTTAGGAGGGATGATTTTGGAAATATGAACACTGGACGTATGGTTTTGAAAACTGTCATTTGTGAGGAATGTTTGGTACCGGTCCATTAACTACGATGATAGAGACTAATGAAATCATACTTGTATTATTAAAAATAAATAATAAAAAAACACTTGGTACCATGCTATAGTTACCTACCAGTGTTACTTTCACTACTGTGGGGAGAATCAACTTAACTTGCATGAAATCCAAGCCGTCCATCACACACTCCATCCCTTGTTGGGCCTTAATTCCAAAGATCGGGATGATTCAACAATTAGGTGGGCCATCTCAAAAATAAATACCTAAAACATATGAATTCATGTCTTATAGCCTACCTAAGTTTTAGAATACTAATATCTGGTTAATTCTTTCATCATGATGATACACCTCAGATGCATGGATTGGATGGCATATGAACACCACGGTTGGTCCTACACAACTAATGGTGAGCAGTCCATCCCAACGGCTTCCTGTAGTGTGGATGTCGTGAGTTTGGATGATCATGGTTTTGGGGTTCAATGTCTAAAATGAGGCTGTGCACCTCATAGACTGGTGGATCTCGTGAAAGTTCTACCCATGTGGCTCTTGGTCTGCGTAAGTAATCCTGGTGGATACCTAGCAAGAGCCATTTTCATGCACCCATTTTTTAATTTTTCGATTTTAAATAGAATACTTTTCTACTTTATACGAATGCAAAAATGAAAAAAAAAATAAAAAATAAAAGTGTAACAGATAAATCTTTGATAATGTTAGAATGGAAAAACAAATAAAAAAGAGGGTAGAAAAACAACAATACCTTTGTTAGGCTTGCAACAATCACTACTACAAATTTTGAGGGGAGAGAATGGAAAGCAGAGATTGGGAAGAAAGTGAAGAGTACGAACGATATTAGTAGAAACAGCAACGCCTGGTCTTTCTGGTTCAGCTGGAGATGGGTGTTGTGCTCTCTTGCATAAGATAGACAGTGACAAACGTACCAGCTGTGGCACACGTGCTTTACATTCAGTCCTCTGGAAGCATATCCATTGACCTGGGTGATTGACTATGCGGTGCCGAGCTCAGACTTCTCCAAGCCCAACTGTGATCTAAAACACTTCGGCCCAAGACAGGCCCACTAACAGGAGGTTATAGGGAGCCCAATAACCATAAGTTCTATGGGGCCCTTCATGATGCGCGTGTGACATCCACTCCGTTCATCAGTTTCACCATATCATGTTAGGGCATGACTTCAAGAAAAAGATAGTTCAAAACCTCAAGTGAGCCACACACCACCAAAAACAGTGGGGATTGAATGTCCACAACTGAAACCTTCCTGGGCCTTATGGAGTTTTTCTTTTCTTTTCTTTTCTTTTCTTTTCCTTTTATTGATCTGATATTCTTTCCCCTCGTTGCTGTGGGAATCGCCTTTTAAATGGGTTGGACTGCACTGTTGTTTGATGTGCGTGTGGCCCAATTGACTTTTCGTGTCCTTGAATGAGCTGGGGAAACTGATGGGCCAAGTGGGTGTCACACTAATATCTCTATACACATAACAAGCCCAAGCAAGGCATACAAAATAAATCCCCCTCAAGCTATGGGATATCAGACTCGGCCCAAAAGGGGCTCAAGCCTAACCCGACGGGGTCAGTCCACCCTGGTGATGGACATGTAAGATATTTCTCGACAATCTTGCTTCATGTGACAGGGACCGTTCGTGCTTTACGGACCGAAAGTCTACAGCACCTATTTCTCCTAAGGTTAAAACACTCAAGCTCTATAGAGCCCACCATGTTGTATATCAAAAATCTACTCCGTCCATCAGGTAAAAATCATTATTAGGACAGTACATACAGATGTTAATCTTACTTAAAGACTAATATGTCCCACAACAATTGAAAACAATGTAAAATTGCTAACAAAGCTGCTAAATTTAGTGTGGCCTGCCTGGGTCTTTCATTAAGTTGTTTTTTGTATTTTCTATTCATCCTGGTGAGTTACACACGATTAACGGTTTGAAGAAATATACACACCATAGTTGTGGCACACACAAACTTATGGTCGGCATTCCATCTCCATGGTTTCATATGGTGTGGCCCATGTGAAGTGTGGATCTAGCTGATTCTTTTGACCTAGATCCCAAAATCAGTATAGAACCTGATAGACCGAGTGGATTTTGCATATACAGCATAGTGGGCTTCATAGACTTGAGGCTTTCTACAGTGTTCAAAACACACGTGTTGCATAAGATTTCAGTCGTACATTGATGGGCTGTCATTCAATTTAATGATGCTACCGCCCTCTACCGTAGAAAAAGCGACTTCAGATAACCACACACAACTGTCGAAACAGCCATATCATTCATGTGAAATACGGATGCCTACTGGTAAGAGATTGCATGCCAATTTAGTTTCGGGCTTTCAGTTGGTGCAGGTTGGGCTAATGTTAAAAAATTGTCCAAACAGTAGAACCCACCTCAAATGGCCCATGCACCAAGAGTATCCAAACCATTGATCTTTTATTGGTTGAGTAGCCATCTCTCTCTCAACAAATGCATACCATAATGTTTATTGAACATCCAACCTGTTGATAAGGTCACAAAGACCTCGTTGAAAGTAAAAAATAAAATTCAGCTTAATCCAATATTTTTGTGGCCTACAGAAGTTTTTTAGTGGTAGACAACCCCTGTTTCCCGTGGTGTGGTCCACCTGAAATTTGCATCTCCTTCAGTTTTCGGCCCATAGCCTAAAATAAGCTAGAAAAACAGATGAACAGCGTGGATATAAAATATATACATCAAGGTAGGCATTGCTGGTTCCAGGGTCGCAGCGAAGTCACACTAGCCCCTGTGATGGTAGGAACAAGATTGACCTTATTTTTGGAGTGTTCCACTTTCTTGATGGATGGCCTTTATGGAAAGTCGGTTTCTGTATAAAAACCATAGTGGGCCCATGAGCAAAGTTGTAAGAAAAGCTCTCTACCTCCATTGTAGAGGATCCAGCCTCAACCTGGCATGGTGTCCACAGTGCTACTCCATATAGGCCACCCAAAGAAAGTTACACCAAACTAGTGGCTGGCATTCAACCGCAAAAATGAAAGGTCAAGATCATTCTTGGTAACCCCAAGAAAATGGTTGGTTTGGATCATCAGCGGCCCATCTCTACGTGCGGACTCCAGTGGGCCATGCAAAACGGCTTCACAAAAAAGGCCCACACGTCTACAGGAAAGCTCATATAGCACAAAACATCTGCCAGGATGGAATATTTCTATGAGATCCAATCCATTCATTAGAGCAGTACCATCATTTAGATACTCCTGCATAAGAATCATTTCTGTCCACTCATCAGTTGGGCCACAGATTGAGAAGAAAGTGAAGAGGAATAAAGATATTAGTAGAAACAGCAACGCCTGGTCTTTCTGGCTCAGCGGGAGAAGGGTACTGTTGTGCTCACTTTTTTAAGATTAGACAGTGGCAAACGTACCAGCTGTGACACACTGTTTTACATTCAGTCCTCTGGAAGCATATCCCTTGACTTGGGTCATTGACTAAGCTGTGACTAGAGGTGGGCAACGATCCGGGACGAGCCGAGTTAGCCCTAGTTTGGTTTGGTTTGTTTTTGGACCACGGCAGTTTGTGGATCGGTTTGGTTTGGGTTTCGGGCCGACCCATGTGGCCCGAGTTTGGTTTGCTCTAGAAAAATTTGGTTCGAGCCAGGATTGGCTTGGTTGAAAATTTCAAACCGAGCCGAGCCGAGTTCAAACAGACAGTGGCTCTTTTTTTCCTTATTCACTTAAATAGAAAAGAATTCTAAAAGTTAGAAAAGAAAAGTACAAACATATCTTCCTATATGATGTTTAACATCCTCCAAAAGAGTATTTTCCAAACAAAAGTACACAAGCATAATATTACAAGTGCAAGGAAACAATGTGCATTCATGTATATGTATTATTTATTATTCATGTCATCATTTATATGTATTATGTATTATCCATGTCATCTATATGTTTTACATATCATTTTAGGACATGATCCCAGAATGGAATCATATCCAAAGCACAAGTGGATCACACCACACGAAACAGTGTGCTTATAATCTACGAGCCGAATCAAATCGAGCTTCGAGCCGAGCCGAGCCGGAACTACCCTAGTTTGAGTTTGGTTTGTTTTTTCAAACGAGCTTGACTCGGAGGCTTGGTTTGGTTTGAACTTCCATTCGAACCAATCCAAGCCGAGCTTTTTCGAACCAATCTGAGCCGAGCTTTCGAGCTGGCTTGGTTTGTGCCCACCTCTAGCTGTGACGAGCTAACACTTCTCCAACCCCTATGATCTAAAACACTCGGGCCCAGGACGGGCCCACTAATAGGAGGTTATAGGGAGCCCAATAGCCCTTAAGCTCTATGGGGCCCTCCATGATGCGCATGTGACATCTACTCCGTTCATCAGCTTTACCATATCATTTTGGGACATGACTTGAAGACGAAGATCGTGCCAAAACTCAAGTGAGCCACACAACACAAAAAATAGTGGGGATTGAATGTCCATGACTGAAACCTTCCTGGGCTGTATTGATTTTCTTTTCTTTTGTTTTCATTTTATTACTATGAAATTTTTCCCTCTTCATTGCTGTGGGAATCACCTCATAAATGGGTTGGACTGCACTGCTGTTTGAGGTGCTTGTGGCCCAATGGACTTTTGGATCTACCTTATTTTGGGTTCTTATCCTCGCATGAGCTGGTGAAACTGACGGACCAAGTGGCTCTGTCACACTAATATCCCCATACACATTCCAAGCCCAAGCTAGGCCTACAAAATAATTCCCCCTCCAGCCATGGGGCATCAGACTCAGCCCAAAAGGGGCCCAAGCCTAACACGCCAAGCTCAGTCCATCCTACTGATGGACATGTAAGATATTTCTCGACAATCTTGCTTCATGTGACAGACTGTGCGTGCTTTATGAACCAACGTCTGCAACACCTATTTCTTCCCGGCTAAAACCCCGAAGCGCTATGGGGCCCACCAAGTTGTATATCTAAAATCCACTCCCTCCATCAGATAAGAATCATTATTTGGACAGTACATACAGAGGATAATCTTACTTAAAGACTAATATGTCCCACAACAATTAGGAACAATGTAAAATTGCTACCAAAAATGCTAAATTCATAGTGTGGCCCACCTGAGTTTTTTATCACGTTGTTTTTTTTGTATTTTGTATTCAACCTGGTGAGTTGCACTTGATTAACGGTTTGATGAAATATAGACACCATAGTTGCGGCACACACAAACCTATGGTTGGGATTCCATCCACATCGTTTCAGGTGGTGTGGCCCATGTGAATTGTGATCCAGCTGATTTTTTCTCTAAGAACCCAAAATCAGTATAGAACCTGATAGACCGAGTGGATTTTGGATTTACAGCAGGGTGGACTCCATGGACTTGAGGCTTTCTACTCTGTCCAAAATAGGACGTGTTGTAGAGGATTCCAGTCGTACATTGCTGGGCTGTCATTGAACGCGGAATCGGATTGCATGCGGAGTTACTCCGCCCGCTCTCATCGTGCGGAGTAAACTGTGTTGGGCCCACCTAGAATGTATGTGCTTTATCTATTCTGTCCATATGCTTTATTATCTCATTTTAGGGGTTGATCCCAAAATTTAAGCATATCCAAATCTCAAGTGGACCATGCCATAGGAAACAGTGGGAATAATGATTTCCACCGTTGAAACCTTCGCAGGCCGATGTTTATTTGTCATCCAACCTGTTCATAAGATCAGGTGGACATGGATGAAGGGAAAAGACAAATATCATCTTGATCCAAAACTTCTGTGTCCTCTGAGAAGTTTTCAATGGTAGACATTCAGTTCACACTTTTCCTGTGGTGGTCCACTTTAGGTTTTGATATGCTTCATTTTTTGGCATAATATCTCAAATTATCTGTTAAGATGGATGGACGGAGTGGATAAAATACGTAAATCACGGTGGGCCCCACAGAGTTTACTCCGCACGGTTAGCGTGGGGAGTTACTCGCTACGCAATCCGCATCCTGTGAATACGATACCACAGTGCTCGGCTACTTACAGTGTCTGTCGTATCGCTCCAATATCGGTCGAAACAGCCATATCATGTGAGATACGGATGCCTATACCTATATGTACGTATCAAGTGATGCATACGGGTAAGAGATTGTATGTCAATTTAGTTTCGGGCTTGCAGTTGGTGCAGGTTGGGCTAACGTTCAGTGACAAAAAATGTTGAAACAGTAGAATCCATCTCAAATGGCCTATGCATCAAAAGTCTGCACTGATCTTTGATTGGTTGAGTGGCCATCTCTCTCTCTCAACAAATGCATGAAGTGACGTTTATTTCCTGAGAGATGGAATGGAGGGCCTAAATTAAAGATTGCATCTTTTGTAGTGTAGTCAATATGGACAGGCAAAGTTTCTAAGTTGGGTCTGAGATTTACAACTGTGGCACTGATAGAGCATGTTCAGCCCAAAGGTTCAATGACCTGATTTTAATTGAGCCGAAAGGCAGGCTTGTATCCGAGCTTCGGGTAGGCAGGTTTGAAGATCAGACCCTGAATCGGTCAACCAGCCTAAATGTCAGACCCAAGCTCCATCATTTTGTGGACTCGCCCAAAACTACATTGACCAACTCACCTTGTTAACTGCCTCAGTTAAAACTAAAACATTTGTTTGTGAGCTTCACCTTGGAGGAATTATATGATCCCAAGCCTCATGCATTTAAATGTGGTGCAGACGGGGCGGGGTGAGATCAAGCACCGTCTCTCTCACGAGATAATTGATCCGAATTCACAGATCTATCGAGAAGAACACTCGATCTTCCTTGATTTCTCAAGGGACACTTAAAGAACACAAGTAAAACAGAGTATAAACTCAATAATTTTTCATTAATCAAAGATAAGATATTAATAACGAAATAAAAACTAATATTTATAATGAAACTAAGTCTTAAAAAAGCTTAGGAAACCCTAATCACGTATATAAATGAACCCTAAAATCCACACAAAATGTATAATGCATATTGGGCATTGTCTTCCTTCCACCGGTACAAGCAATCCATACATTTGATTGATACAAAACTTTGTGGTTTTGATGACATCGATGTAATCTACAAGATGGTTAGCTCAGATTCTTCATATCAGTAGTGGTGGGCCACTTGGACCACTCCCAAGTTAAGTTGGCGGAATTCGTAACTTTCTGGACAGTTCGTACTATTTTGGACGCCACGGTTAATTCATAACTCGGATTGATGTGAAACTTGTTGGGTTTTCTCGGCGTCAAGCAGCTTTACAAGATGGACATAACAAATCATCATAAATAATCAAGATGGAGCCATGACTTGAGCCGAAATCTAAAAACGGGAATAACACTTTCCTGCTCGAGTTGAAACTCCAAAACTGGAAATACCTTAGTTTCCTTTTGTTTTTCTTCCGGTCCATCTCCTCCCAGATGATCATCGATCCTCACCCTTGACCATGGAATTCTTTCCCTATATCAAAATGTCTTTTCTTATGCACACTAAGAAAGTGCGATCTAGACCATTGTTTTGATGGACCTAGGTGGATCTGGAAATCTTCAAATGAGAAAGATGTTAACCTTTCCACCCCTGGATTAAGAATTGACATTTCAGCAAAAACACAGAGCATGTCTACTCTATAAAAGGACAAACATTGAATATGGACGATTTCAGATATAAATACTAACCATAGTGGGCCACCAGCTTCATAGTCACAGATACTGGGCATGGGCCAAGCGAATTCGAAATTGTGAATAGACCTAGACCAATGAATTCAAAATTCAACCACTGGTCAGCCAGTTGACAGCTCTACACAAACCATATGCTCCATTTATTTATTAGGACGGGATCAATGATCTGATCCTCATAACTGTAAAATATAGCCTTAGGGCAAATAAATGTTCTACAGTTTAGAAACCAACAAAGACAACAAACTTTGTGACGAAGTGCCAACCTGTTGCATCTGTGCACACTCCAGACCTTTCTTCAGATTGGGCTCACCATGATTATGCATTGAGGAAAAAAAAAATCAAGGAAGAGGACATGCATCCATTGAATGTAGAACATTGACCATTTGTTTCTACCCGTCCATTTTTTGTCATCTATTTCTGGCCTGCCTAATTAGTGGACTGGCCCCTTTTCTTCTTCTTCTTCTTCTTCTTTTCTGGCCCAATGGCCCAGAATCTCATGTGTCTGTTACATTGGTTTGTTTTTTTAAACAACCATGTAAATGAATATGCAAACTAATTATATTAAACATTTCTACCATTAGTGAATTTTGAACAACAATCCAATTTAAGAAGGTTTATCTTTTTTAATTTGGTATTAATGTCCCTGATTATTTTGATATAGTATACAAGGTGTGCAATTGGACACTGAATTATTTTGATAGGAGGAAACAAAGATTAGTCCATTTGGCGTAGAAAGATGTATTAACAAAGGAGAGTTGTTTAATACTCTAGCCACTTATGATGAATGATAGCAGGCACTCAGAAATTGTACGCACGACAGGCATTAAATCAAATTAAATTACTAAAACTGTTGGACCCACTGCTACTTAGTCAGAGATTAGAATCAATTGGTCCAACAATCCCATCCTCAGATTGGTGGATATTTGATTGCCTCTATGAAATTACTTAAATGCCCATGCAAAATATCGAAATTATGACTGCCCATATAAATTATGAAATGATGAAAGTATCCTTAGAAAATTATGAAATTACGACTGTAATTAATTAACCCCATATTAAGGACATTATAGTGGTTTTATCTTTTCCTATGAAATTACACAAATGCCCTTTGAAAACAATAATTTTGAGGATTATTTGTGTTATCTAAATTGCATTGTTTTAGATCTGGAAAACGTATTTTTCATTGTAACACACACCGAAGAGGATTGCATCCTGCCAGGGCTCTGTGGGGCCCATCATGATGTATGTGTTTTATCCATCCCATCCATCCATTTTTCTGGATCAAGTAGACAAAGCATAGTAAGTAGCGGTTATAATGACACCGATTGTTGAAACCTTTTAAGGGCTACTCTGATGCTAAATTGCAATCCAACCTATTCATAAGGCCATATAGACATGGATGACAGGGAAAATACAAATATCAGGTTGATCTAAAACTTTTTTTTTTTAATTATGGAAATCAATCCTTAATTGAGAGACTCGAATTGAGTCATGTCGAATCGATTGAGTCAATGAGCCGACTCAATGTAGGTTGAGTCTTGAAAGAATCAAGCTTGCTAAAAAGTTTCACAATTCTTACTTAGTGAAGCTGACTTGATGAGTATCGAGTTGAGTCAATGGGTTTTATGTTAAAATAGTGACTACAAAATCACTATGGGTTTAACTCTCTTAAGCTCATATAGTTTATGTTATACATATGCAAACAATGGCAAGTGTTTGTAAACCCTTGGAGGAGTTATATATATATATATATATATATATATATATATATATATATATATATATATATATATATATATATATATATATGAAAATGATTGAGTTAGGAACTTGAGAGGATTCTCTTTTGCACGAGTTAAGAGAGAGTTTTAAGAGAAGATTTTTCTTCTTAAAGATAAGATTTAAGGTTCCAAGGTTTTCTCAAGAGGTGCTCCAACATCTTCTTCCAATCGTCTTCAAAATAACAATGTTTATTTCTAGCATATAAAATAGTGGTGAGTTATTGTTGTATTATTAAAAAAAGTATTCTATACGTTGTTTTCTGGTAATTTTTTTTTACTATAGTAGATTAGTTTTTTGTTGGAGTGCTTGTACATATAGCCCAAGTGCAAACCATGCATATCTTGTGCTCTTCTATGTAATTTTTTTTAAAAATATTTATTGCACACGATCCTTGTATATTTTATGTGTCATTAGAATTAAATTGTATTTAATTTTGGTGGTGGATTGATTAGGAGTTAGTTATAGTCGCATCATTTTAAAACCCTGTGCCATAACCTTAGTATTTTATTAAGCATCCCAAACATGCATGATGCAGAAATTTATAAAATTGTGATTTATTCTAGGCTAGCCAAACAGTAGATAATAAAAAATTGAAATGAGGCCAAAATTTCTTTACTCCCTGGTGTATTATTTCTTAGTTCTACAAAATTGTTATTAAGAGAGTTTTCACTAAACAGACCTTAAGGTTTCATCAAAAACAGAAATCTAAGGCTAGCCGCATGGCCTTGACAGCCCAGTGGGCCCCACAGTTGGACTAAACCACGGAACCATTGGTCCTATGGGACCTAAAGGCCATTCACCGGATCATTCCCACCATGACTATGCTTTGGCCCAGAAAAAAATAGAGAGGACTCCCAAATGGGGAGAACATGTACATGGGTTTTAAGTCTCAATGATTTGTTTTCTCTAACCATACTTTAAAAAAAAAATAAAATTCAGTTGTGGCCCACCTAATTGGTGGACTGACCTGATTTTCAGGCTGAATGGCCCAGAAGTCACATGTTTGCCATATCAAAGAACCATCCAACTTGAAGGGGTTTGTCTTCTAGGCCCATTGTGTTCATTGGAACTAATCAATGGGGGCCTAGATAGGATATAGAGATGACAGCTTGCATGGAAATGTGATAGGAAAACCCCAGGTCTGCTCCAGCCGAAGAGAGAACCTCGTTTTCAGTTTTAGTCCATTCCTTAAGTGATCCCCATTTTTAACATGTGCTGGCCCAAGAATAAGATGAGGTCAATTGGATGGCCCAAAATTAGATTGTCACATTATTATATGGAAGGTTTGAGAAGTATGTACAGTTGAAAAAGAAAACATTCGTTATCTTCATGCATACGTGCCTCATAGATGTTGGACGAATCAAGAGGGCCGGGTGCTCCACAAGATGGTAGATGGATACGGGTGTCAGGCCAGGTTAGGACCGAGCCAAGCTCAGTCCAAGACCAGCCTGTGATTTTGAATGCAGGTGTCAGGTCAGGTTAGGGCTGAGTCAAGCTCAGTCTAAGACTAGCCTTTGATTTGAATGTAGGTCCAAATCCGGCCCGGTCCTAAGATCAGCCAAAATGGTCTAGCCCTAGCCCAGCCCGGCTGTATTTAGAGCCCCATCCATTTCTCCCGAACATTTCAGGACACGTGAAAAAAGCGAAAGTATATCAAAAACCCAAGTGGTCCATACCAAAGGAAACCGGGGAATTGAATTGTATCATTGGAAGCTTCTTGGGAGCTATAGAAGTTTTGGATCAAGCTGATAATTGTTTCTTCCCTTCATCTATATATGTGTTACCTTATGAATAGCTTGGATGGCAACTAGATATTGTTTTTGACCCTAGGAAGGCTTGAACGGTCGACATCACTATCCCTACTATTTCTTGTGGTGTGGTCCATTTGAGCCTTGGATATGCTTCAATTTTGGGCTCATTACCTAAAATAATCTTTGAAGATGGATGGACAGAGTGGACAAGATAACACACATCACCCTAGGCCTGACACAACTTACTCAGCACGCTGCAATCCCCATCCCAACAACACGTGCGGTAAAGGGAAGCATGTAAACATCAAGGTAGATACTAGGAAGATTTCACTGGTAGCTTCTTGTTGAGTCCAGGATCCCCTCATTTTTTGTCTCATGTCCTAAAATAAGTTGCCAAAACAGATGGGTGGGGGTGGATTTATCACAAACATTACGATGGGCCCATCTAGATTCCCAACAGATTCCTTCAAAAGCCTTTCCGAGGCAAATCCGCGTCTCAAAACCTTAACCCTAAGAGGGAGGGAGAGGGATGGTCCTGCTGCTTCCAGAGAGAAGGGCGGAGGGAAGGATGGGCGTGCCGCTGCTGCCAGAGTGAGAAAGGGGCGGAGGGAAGGAGGGGCATGACGCTGCCACACACACAGAGAGAGAGAGAGAGAGAGAGAGAGAGAGTGAAGGAGTTACATATATGCCATATCTCCAACTGCTGAGTTCATGCTTATGGCTGTCATACTCTGCCAGCATTTCAAATACTCCCCTGACGTAAATCTTAATTGTTGTACTATTTGGTTGAATTCTCTGATGTTCATTGTCCTGTTACATTCTGAGGATTGTCTTCTGCATGACAGGCTATCAGTGACCATGATGTCCGCAACATTGTCCTATCTTATCTTGTGCACAATTGCTTCAAAGAGACCGCAGAGACATTCATTGCCTGTAGCGGGATGAAGCAGCCGGCTGATTATCCAGTGGACATGGACAAAAGAAAACGTGAGCATTATTTTTTATTTTTAACTTACAAGCCCGTATAGGCGTCTGACAGAGACATGTGCTGGACATGGAAATGCTGGAGAACCTGATAGTAATAAAGGACATCCGGATATGCAAAAGCATTTTTTCTTTTGAGTCCAGATCCTCTGTTCAAACCGAGCAGGGAAATCCTGCTCGTCCTCCTCTGATTGGTCCAACTCAACCTGACTGTGTCAGAGCTAAGCAGCTCTGACACAGTCAGGCTGAATTGGACCAATCAGAGCAGCAGCAGCAAAGGTTCTCTGCTTGGTTTTAACAGAGGATCCGGATTCTTTTCTTTTACATGGATACTTGAACAATTGACAAGAAATCAGGTTTTCCTGGTTGGTCGTGTGGCATACGTCTGACACTGGATGATCAAGATCTTTGCTAAGCCCACACACATGTAGAACACGGCCCATCTGCATGTCTCCACATGTGCTAACATGGAAAATTGGTATGAGATTCAAGCAGTCCATCAGGTGTTTCTCACTGGTAGATGTCCTCACTAAAATAAGGCCAGTCTATTTATTAGGATACCTGCAGTTAATGCCACAAATGCATGAATAACAAAACTCGGCCAATTTTTTTGATCGTTAATTAGTGTTATAAAAAAAAATTAAAGGAAAAATGTAAAGTGATCCCATGAACAGGATTAATGAGAAGTCATTCCCATCCACCCTGAGTCGGTCTAGCCACCGATGCTGAGGATTGACTCTATAGTCTATATCTTTCACTTTACAACCCTTGAATAATGGAAACCCAAGAGCTTTGCCCTCTGAAATGCCATGACACCTGATTACACTTTGTTATTAAAACTTAAATGTCCTATTATTTTGCTCCTTTCATATAGATCAAAGTGTTGCTAGGATCACTAAACACCACTGGATAGCTTTCCTTTCTCTAATGTTATCCCCTCCAGGCCTGGAATTGATTTGAAACCGACTTGGGCATATCCCAATGCATGCCAAAGATCCCAAGAACTCTCCTCCATATAACTGAGAAAAATTCACAGTGGATGAAGATATGAGTAACTGATTCTCTGCCTTTTGGCATTAGATACAACCTTTTCTGAGAACCATCTTTCTTTTCCAGAGTTGATCAACTGTGAGAAATTTTCCCCAGGAATTGCCAAATGTGTGTACCTGGCTGGTCATTATTTCCCTAACCTCCTATTGATTTCGTGATAGAAAGCCTTCCTATGAAGGTCCCATTAGAACCCAACTCCCATCTCCACCTATTCCTCTTCTCTAAGACAGAAATGGCATTTTCATCTTTCTTGTAATATGACAAACTCCTCAATTTCTGTTTCCCTTGCGTTCCTGTGAAAACAAGGATTCCATCTAAATGGAACTCCCTCTAACATAAAACAATCTGATGTCCTTAACCCTCTGTCCAAGGCGATCCAGAATAAGATATGGAAATGTGCTGCAAACAAACTCTCCTGACACCATGTATCTTACCAAAACCTTATTCTGTCACCATACGCAGGACAAAGAAAATGCCTTTTCTGAATTCCTGTCTACCCTTCGTTACTTGCACAAAATTAATGCCCTGTATGAGGATTACTTGGCAAACCACCCTCCTCCGTGCATGCTATACTTTTTGACAATTTCTCGTCTCATACAAAGAGTCGTCTTGGTTGCCAAACCTCCATAACCACTTGCCAATGAGTGTCCAATTCATGATTATTAATCTTATATGCCTATACGACCATCTTCTTGAGGATCTCAGACTTCCTTCGAATTCACCCAATGATAGGTATTTTGATCAATGTCATGAATTAAACTGGCATATTTGAGAGTGCTGCCTTTCTTTATAAGAGTGACTCTACCTCCTAATGATTTATGGGTATTTGCTTTTCCATGCTGGCAGTCACTCTATCACTGAATCTCATTACCTCTTGGCAAACTTGATGACCTGACCAGCTTATTTTCAGCCCAGTCTTTTCAGCATGTTTGGACCCACATGATGAATGGCTTTGATCTTTCACCTATGTGCATGGGTGTCACACATACGGTGACACCCATGGTGACATGTAGATGTGCTGCCATACATGTGCGTGGCTTATTAAACCTCATTACCACATGAATTTTTGAAAAGAAAAAAGTTCCCTTACGCAGCAATATAATATCATTACATGGTTTTAAATAGTAATGCATGGGTGATGGTGTTGCTAATTGCATGCTTTTCTTGATGACATATTAGCAATTTTCCATTTTGCATTGGAGGGGAATGCTCTCAAGGCTATAGAACTGACCGAAGAGCTAGCGCATGACCTGCTGGAGAAAAACAAGGACCTGCATTTTGATCTCTTGAGCCTTCATTTTGTTGAGCTTGTTTGCTCTAGAAAATGGTGAGGGAATCATCAGAGTACCCTTTATGAATTAGAGTCTTACGCTTTTATGGAAAGCAATATTCACCTGAACTTTCATGGCAGCACAGAAGCTCTGGAGTTTGCTCAGACCAAGTTGACACCATTTGGTAATGTGGACAAATATGGCGAGAAGCTGGAAGTACGTCTTTTACCAATATTCTCTCTTCCAAGTTTCTGGCTATCTTCTTTTGGTTTACCACTAACCAGCATATGGGTATGTCCAATATGTGGGAGTTGATTTCTATCCTCCACTCTCATTTATAGCAGCATCCTTTCCTTGAGTAATGCAAGACTATAACTTTGCACACTTCTGTTTCCAAAGTGGAAGTATGGTTGCTGCTATCCCCAAGGGTGGGTAAAAATACTGGCCACGGTTGTGTGCATTTACCCAGAACAAATAGGTGTACATATACGTTATACATGCATACACACCCTCATTCTCTTTTACATGGTCAAAAGTAGCTGCAGGCTTGTGGAATTGAAGTGAGTTCACTGCTGCTGCAGGACTTTATGGCTCTCCTAGCATACGAGGAGCCAGAGAAGTCTCCAATGTTTCATCTATTAAGTATGGAGTATAGGCAGAGTGTTGCAGATAATCTGAATTGAGCAATTCTTGGTACCTTTACTTACATTCGAACTCATTTATTACCTTTCATTACATTTGGAGTTCTCTTTCTTTCTTCCTTTTTTTTTTTTTTTCAGGATGCTACCCGATTAATCATTTTTCCTTCCCAAGATCATTTCATCTTTCCCCATTGCTTTCCTGAGATAACAATCTTATCTTCAGTGCTTAAGCCTTTAACCCTCTCCCTTTCTGTGATGCCAGCGCATGCTAATTTGCCTAGTCATTCATCAATGGAAAGGCTGATACAGCAGACCACAGTGGTTAGACAATGCTTACATCAAGAGCTTGGCAAGGTAGTATTTTTTTTTTTTTCCCCTTCGGAATTTGTTGAGGCTGCTTCTTTTTAATGAGTTATATGATCTTGAACCCATGGTTAGGCATTATGCTAGGTTTTTCACTTTGTATCAGTGGAGTCATCGTTCAGTGATCGTGAACATTGATCTGATGGATCCCACTCTCAGTGTAGCATTGGGAGATCCTTGCCATCCAATAGTCAGGCCTTTATTCTGTTGAATGTGACCACCTGTGTTTCTTTTCTTAACCTTATATTGGCAGGCTACAATCAAAGGTTTAGGAACTTAGCATGCCCCATTGAGTAAACATAAGAGGGCAGTGTTAGAGTCCACAACAATCAATGGTCTGGATTACTGAATGATGGATCTGTATTGCGCAAACTGAAAACCAAGGGTAGCATGCATATTCATGGGCTAGTCTGTTTGTTTGATCTGTGTGCCTTACATAGTAGCACAATACTTGGTCACGTGTAATATTTAAAAATCAATAGTATTTGGCCAATACTATTTGGTATCACTGATTCACTGGTTAGAAACACAAGATACTGGGGAGTTCTCTAAATTCAAGAGTTTTATTGTAGAATGGACCCAAGTTCATGCGGGATTGAAAATTTCCCTTGTATCACAGTAAATATCGTATGTATTGGATGGAGTATGTATATGATATGCTTCAGAAAACTCTTTATATAATTTATTGTATCATTAGTACATGAGATACTATTGCATGCAATGATGATGCACACTGAAAATTCTGCAGAATTAATAGAAATTTAGGAAAAATAATTGTTAAAGATTGAGGGAAAAAAAATCCTTTTATTCTTAACTGGGGGGGGGGGGGGGGGGGGGACTTGAATTGTTTCCCATTTAATGCAGGGCATTTTTCAAGCTCCGGGCTCGAGTGGGGCGGCCCGTGCGACTCGGGGGCACACTCAGGGTGGGCGGCTCGTGTGGGGTAGGTGGCCTGTGCAACTCAGGCCCCACCCGCACGAGTGGCCTGTGCGGCTTGGGCCCCACCCGTGTGACTCGGGTGGCTTGTGTGACACGACCCATGCGTCTTGGGGCCCACGTAGGAGGGTTCAACCAGGGCCTGGCCTAGCCTGGGCTATGAGATAAAAGGATATTCCGTGCCTCCCTCATCAGCTTTGGAGCTTTTGGTGAGTTGGTCGGATGTCCTGCGTCACCATTGAGACAAGATTTTGGTGGAGAAATTGTGACCAAGAGTGGAAAGTGGCTAGAGACACTTGGTGAGAACGATTAGATTAAATTCGTTTAACTTTAGTTTTTTGGTACAAATGAGGAAGCAAATTGACGCAAACCCATATATATGCATGACTTTCATGCATTGATGTGGATTCGAGGCAAGAATTTTTGTAATTTGAATGTGGAAAATGGGAAAAGGAAATCCAAAATTATTCCACTTTCACCCTTTTAAATTGCAAATAGAGTGTGAAGAAATCATAAATGAGTGTACAATGATATATGGATTGGCCACTCTTGTTTGGTTTTTGAATGTATTACTTGTATAATTGTATTATAGGATAGATTAATGCTTTTTTTGTTTTTGAATGGTTATGAATTTATTGAAGAAAGGCAGCAGCCCAAAAATACAAAGACCAAAAACTCAAAAGAAATTTACAACTCAGCCCAATGATCTGGAAACTGCCCAATGATCTTTGATGCAAACACCAATTCCTTAGTGTGAGCTTTTGCCTTTTGAAAGATCACCATAACATTCCTTTGCTGATTCCTAAAACAACAATCATTTCTTTCTAACTAATGGAATCAGATACCCGCTAGTAGAGATATATGCCAAACATGTTTCCTGACCTTTTCTTTACCTCCGCCATGCCATGCCAAGAAAAAAAACGATCAATAGAACTAAGAACCACCCAATCTATTCTGAACAATTTAAAGAACCATCCCACAAACTTTTTGTGAATGAGCAATGAAGGAAGAGGTTATCCATTGATTCTGCATCTTGATAGCACATAACACAAACATTTGGAAGGATCATCTTCCTTTTTTGAAGATTATCAACTGTTTATACCCTTTTTTTTTTTTTGAAAGGTAACAACATTTTATTGAAAAGCTGCAAAAGCGGACAAAGAATACAAAGCCAAGAACCAAAAAGATCAAGGACCAGCAACGACGGCCTTAATAAAGACTGCCCAAGAGGACACTAGCATATGAATTTTGGACAGAACCCCCTCTAAATAGACTTTTTCATTTCTAAAACATCGCCTGTTCCGTTCTCCCCAAATCGCCTAGCACACCGCCATGATAAGCAGGCGCCAAGTAACCTTCCTGAACTTCCGTCTCCTCCTCCGTGCCACACCCACAACAACTCAGGCATAGTCTTGGGCATGACCCAAGTGATATTCATCTCATTAAGAAGATGATTCCAAACCATGCGCGCGAAAGGGTAGTGGATAAAGAGGTGATTGATAGACTTCCCGTCTTCCATACATAAAAGGCATATGTTTATACCCTCTTACATCCCACTAATCATGCAAATGCCACAACATTTGGTGGAGAGCCATATCGCCATATAAAAGCTATTGTGCTTTGCCCTTCTAATCTTCCGACTCCGCTTAATACTTTATAAAAAAAGACTTCACTGAAAATTTTTTCTGAGTTCTCCAATAACCATTTCATTGAATCCTTTTTTGAGGGAAGTGGATGAACTTCGGATAATAGTTCAAGCAAACTAATAAATTCTTCTAACTCTTCATCATTTAAATTCCTCCTACATGGCACAACCCAAATAACTTGCACCCCACGGGGCCACGAATGGAGAAGCATTTATTGACATGCAAACCACTCTCTGAAGCTATCCCCTCTAAACGCGGAAAGATGTCGATTAATTTTTGCTCCCCCACCCAAATGTCCTTCTAAAACCTAATAATTTTCCCGTCTCCCAAATGGAATCCTACCCCTTCCCACACTTTTCTTTCCAACGACGTTGTAACTCTCCAAAGGTATGAAGATCTATACAATGAGGACGATCTTGTCCACCTATCTCTTGCATCTACCCCATATTTTCTTCCTATCACCTCTCTTCATAATGAACTCTGTTCCACCCCAAATCTCCAAACCCATTTTCCTAACATAGCCAAATTCATAATCTCTACACTCCTTATCCCTGCTCCCCCTTGGTCCCACAGCATGCACACTTCCTCCCACTTCATTAGATGAAATTTATGTTTGTCATCTGCCCCTTCGATAGATTAATGGTTTTAACTCATTTTGGATAAATAATTGCATGACTTTTGTTAGACAATGCATTATTTAGGGCCTTGTACAATGGAAACTTATTGTGCATGCTTGTTTTTGTAGTGTTTAGAGTTCTAAGTGTGTAATCATGTCTCTTTTAACATCTCTTGAAGTTTCATTGAAAAGTTCCATCACTTTTCCAGACAATGATACATTCCTCGATACATGTGATATTTTCTATGCACTACTGATATGTTTCCGTCTCCAAAGGGTGTGAGACCGGCATAAAAGACTCACATATCTGTCACATGTTTTCAATTAATGTTTATGTCTAATCTATTTTTTTTTTTTTTTTTTTTTTGAGCTTTTATCATCCAGTTTTCATTGTGCATGCATGCCACGAAACAGGATTGTGTCAAAGAAGAAAAATATCTTGGGAAAAGATGTAGTACTATCAAGATTATCTGAGTTAAGCTATGAAGCATTTAATATCCTTAAATATGGTAGACATGTACAAGGTGCAGACCGTTCACCTATTTGGCCCTGTTGTGATGAGGGCAGAGTACAAATGGCCGGTTAGGAAAAAGGCCAAGCAATGGTTGACTTCATCGCTTATTGATGGCAATGATCATATGCTGGTGTTATTTTTATTGTGAGGTCTGTATGGTCTGTCCAAGATAGGGTAGATCTTGTGCATATGTACCCCATGCCTAAGAATTAAGTACTTGATAACTAACGCTTAGATACTAGCATTTAGCACTGGATAATTTCTCAAAACATCTATTTGGGAGGAAAAGATGGGGATTCAAGCTAGTTGGATCAACCAATCAGCTGATCGATGGTCCAGTGGTTTAAGTAGGGCATTTCTAGTCAAAAGATTGGTAGGACTTTTGGAAGTAATTATTGTGAATGGCCTTAGGGGGCGGATGTACTTCATACTCAAAATCTTCTTGTGAATTGGCAGGACGGGCCTACACCATTTTCTTTTAAAGCTTTCCTCAACAGCTAAATGATGATGGTGTTTGAACTTACTGCCAACGGGCAGTTCCAGTTTGTTCCATTCTCCCTATCTCCTTGGGCTATATACATGGTTTGTGGTGTAAGCTTCTGTCATGGGAGAATGGTTCTCAAAGGCCTGCAATGTGTAAAGGTTAGCTGGGTAGGCCATGTATGTGTTTATTTCTTCTTGTCATTTGGTCAGGTGTGCCTTGTCTTTCTTAACTCGCCAAATGAATGTGTTTGGTAATATTGTTTAAATTAGCTTCTTGTTGTTGTTGTTGATGTTGTTGCTGTTATTGTCAGGTTTTGGTCTGCCACAACCGAAACACAGGGTATTTAAAGAGGGTAGTAGCAACTTCACTGTTTTAGATGAAATATACCATAATTTGATTAATTATCCTTTAAATAAACAAAAAGAGGAACATTTCATGTTTTAGTTACTCTATTTTCTTTCATTTCTTTCTCTAGATACAAATTGGGGATTGCAAATCAACCATTTAGTTCAAGCCAAGACTGTTGCCCCTGGGGAGTAGCGGTAAATGTGGCTAAGGAGTTTTGTAGTTCCACAAAGTAGAGAAAGAAGGTTTCGCACCATTTAAAAATGGTGGTGACACTTCTAACGTACATATGGCATAGTTGTACTGCAATCCAGACCGTGCAAATCAATGACATAACTATGGATGGATCATAATCGAACCATTGCACTAGAAAGATGATAAACCATCTTATTTTTCATTTGAATTTGGATGAAACACATACATCATGGTGGGACCCATAGAGTCCATCTCGCGACTGCTGTCGCAGTCCTACTACATCCCTTCCTATGAAAAATCATGTGTTAAGTAACTAATGTGAAACTTAAACTTAATGCGGAATAATCGGATCGTCTATGCATAAAAAATGGAGATTCCATACTGTAATCTTAAAGCCATACCTGATTGGGAAGACATTCCCGATGCCGTTGTATTGCCGAGAAGAACTCTTGGTCTTTCGCACCTTACACCTTTAGGAGAAACACTCAATGGGACTAGGGTTGTCTCTTATATGTTGGTGAGGGGACCAAGACATATATTTATAGGAAAGAGGGCCAGAGAAGCTTACCCATCACACTTCTCTCCTCTAGGGTCTCCACACCGTAGGTTTTCATATCTGGCTTAATAACCGCGTATAGGGAACACGGTTCAAGTATCCCGCCCCAAACCTATTTGCAATGATCACAACTATAGTGGGGCCCACTGAATCGCTCAATCTAAACAATCCAACGGTCATGATCTAAACCGATGATCATGTGTGGCCCACCTAATGGAGTCTTACAACTAATGCTAGAAAAGATAAACTACACCACAAATCCCACGAGTTACATGGTTTCAAACGGGCCCTTATTGCAGTGTTCAACAGTATCCACTTTTGCCTGCTTGCTTATACCATAACGTCAAATCATACTTGGACAACATAAGCATCTCTTGTTTTATCCTGCTTCCATATGAACATCTCACTCTAGCCACAACACAACTTTTTCTTCTTATTGGCAGCGGCCTCTGCAAACCAATTTTTCCTTGAGAGGAGGCCATGGACATTTTCCAATTTCAATGAGAATTAAAAAACCACTGCTTCCATTCCCCATTCAATAACAAATAGCATCATAAACAAAACCAGTGAGAACAAATTATCGAAGGTTTCTAGATTTAGTTCACTGATAAATAGACCTTCTGTAAAAAAGGATTTGTGGTTCATGAATAAAATGCAACATGGCTGAGCTACTGAAGTATCCCAAAGGAAACAGATTTCTCAAGGTACTGTTCAGTTGCAACTTTGAATCGAGTTCATCTCATTTTAGTCAACAATAATTATGTATTTGGGAGTCTATCAAGTATTAAAAGCAACTCAATAACCCATAATTTAGATAAACTATGATCTCTAATTCATAATTACTGTTAACTAAAATAAAATGGAATCATTTGTAGGTGGCTAATAAACAGGGCCTTAAGGAAACTAATTTATGATTATGAGTTTGTTTTGCCTCTGTGGTGGTCCAGATTTTAGCCTGCTTCGCCGATCACTGGGCCCACATGTCCAGATTCTAGCATGTACCGTTGTTGATTGGGCCCACATGTTGAATAGTTTGATTATTTGAACCATCCTTGTTGTTAATACAAGTCACTGTAAGAAAATTATGCTGAACGGATGATGGTGACCATTACTAGCCATGGAGTTATTTAGAACAAAAGAAAGAAAATTTCCAATGGCTCATGTTGAACTCTAAAACTCAAAAGTTCAGGATTATTAATGAAGCGTATGGACAATAGCTTGTTTATGGCAGTAGTAAGAATGTTCATGGTTCAAACCATAGGATCATCTCGGCATGTGGATGCCAGTGGGCAGCGACACATGACAAGCAAAAAAGAAAAGGAGAACCTCCAACATACTTCAGGAAAAAGATGTAGTATTCCATACTTCATGAGGTATTATATAATGTCGGGGCTGAGAGATTGTATAGCTTGCTTAGGCTTTCAATTTTTAGAAGCAGCCCCATGGTTTCATCATCCAAAATGTTGATAAGATGGGACTCAATGGGGACAGCTCATGCACAACCAAATTCCCCCCCATTGGAAATCATACAAATGGAATATTTAGTCTTTTATGGGTTGAATGAGAACCTTTGGCCACCTAATATTGCTAGGTTTATGATTTCTCTGTCTTGGTGATTTTTGTTGGAGTAAAATTACAAATGGCGATTTTGTTTTTAAAATTTTTTAAATTTTTTTTTTTTTATTTAACTTTTTGAGCAAAAGTCACTTTTTCACTTTTCAAGTGTAAAATCTTGTCCCACAATGGATAAAGAGGAGTGCATCATAAGCAATACTTTGTTAGCAAATATGTAGAGAGAATCGATGAAATAGAGCAGTCACAGAAATTATGACACGGCCATTTTTTTTTTCCCAGGAAAATGTATCATGTGTAGAATATTTGATTCTAAAGTTCGGCCACACCTTGGTATCAACCCAAAATGAAAGTTGGAGCAATCTACTCATTGGGTGGGTTGCACTGGTTCACTGAGTCATGCCATTGGCTGTACATTGATTTTGATGTTGTATCCCACTTGGTTAGTGGATTGGTCTAGCTTACATATCAGGTAATGATCATGATATGGCCTGCCTTCTATGTCCTTGTCAGAGTAGCTAAGGTCATGTTTGGCTGGTGACAACTCATTTTGATTGGATGAGTTGTTTAATACCCTTAAAAGACCAATGATTAGTACGCAGACACTCTCAAACTATACAAATAGAATACTTTAAATTCAACCATTCAAATTGCGGAACCTACCACTATTCAGCATGTGGACATTCACCACCTGAAAAATAGGATTGGTTAGATGATTCTAAATTATGATTAATGGACATTTCTTTGTTGAATTCACACCATTAACTATTTTTGTCCGAAACATTCATTAAATGTCTACCAATGCACCAGTTAGACAAAAAAAAAAAAAAAATCAGTGTAACTTCTAGTCTATAGTCCATAGCCATGTTTTGGATAGTTTAATTGAACTTAATATTTCAGGTGTAGAATATTTTTGTGCCTGCATATCAACCAACACACTTTGCTGGAGTATCAAAGCATCTCTCTTTTAGCTTATGGATATTGAGGAGTTGCGAAAAAGGCTCACCATGCTCACTCGATAGAAATTGTTGATAATTGAAATCTAAATAAGAATGCATTTCAAAGCATCATAAATCCCTTTACTAGCAGATTAAGACTGAGAAATTGGAGTAGCATTGGGCTAGCACAGATTGCTCTCTGTTTTTTTTTGTTATTTATGCATTCTCCTTGAAAATGGTTTGCGATAAGCAGCATGAAACAAGACGATACCACACGGCTTTGAGGTTTTAGGTGATGTGATGGAAAGCTGGGATCACTGTGTACGGGCAATTTTGTGCACTCTAGATATATAGCGAATAATTATAGCTGTGTGGCATTGATGAACATGTAAACAATTAAGAATCTTTGGTGAAACACATGAGAATGAAGAATCATTTGATAGTTTGAGTGAGAATGCTAAAAATCAATGTCATAGTTGTGGGGAATAGTTTGACTATTCCTAGTATTTCAACAAGAAGGAAAACGAAAGACAAAAGATACCAGCCCACATCCCGGGTCAGGAGAACAGGAAAAAATATAAGAGAAAAAAAAGCCCGAACGCCTACCCAACGAGAGGATGCCCTCACCCTAGGCCAAGGAAAAGCAAAACACCGGAAGCCTACGAAAGCAATCCTCAAACTGGAAGGACTCATCCATGGAGAATGCTTACCATCTCAAACGATTATAGAAGACGGATAAGGGGAGCGGATAAAGGAACATAACTGGGATTTTCAATTCTTTTCCCCCTTGAGTCAATAGTTCTTGAGATAATACCTAGGAAATTGATAGTTGAATTTAAACAGCTAATGAAGAGCTGCATTTGCCATGAGGAGCAGAGAATTAAATAGCAGCAAGCATCATCATATTGTGAACTTCAAAACAACATATACCTGAAGAGATAACAAAGCAAATGTTAGAGAAACCAGAAAGGAAAATTCTAATACTTTGGTCTTCATTGCTTGCACGGCCCTCTACAGACACAAGCACCCTAGAGGGCCTCTCCAGTACAGGAAAAAGCAAAGACGATCAAAGATCAGCATCTCCATCAAGGAGTTAAAGGGGCTTCTCCACCCTGGCTTTGCAGAGCAAAAGGCACCTGAACATGGATAGAGGCCATAAAGTGGCACATAAAGTGTACCCAAACTTATTTGCAATGATTAGGCTGGTAATCATGAAGAAGAATCCCTCTTAAAATACTTTCATTTGAGAGAGATTTCTTAAAAACAATGCGATTACTTGTTTCTCTCTCTCTCTCTCTCTCTTTGAACATGCCAAGTAATAATGATATGGAATCCACAAGAAATGATGTAAATCAGTCCTATGGAATCCAATTAGGGCTATTCCAAATGGAATGAAATTTTAGTTGCACAATTAAAGAATGAATAGATTCAAAACTGTGGGTTGTTACCAGGGCATCCTCCAATCCTCATCTTCATCATCCCACATCATTGCCTGTGCATCATCCATGGGTGCATAAACATTAGCTTAAGTCTGATATGCATCCTATAATTAATAATAATAATAATAATAATAATAAAATAACATAAATGGAAATGAAGAGGCTTGCTAATATGGTAGTGTTGTTTGACATTTGGAGCTTTCCGTCACACTGATCAGAACTTTCAGGAAATTAGAGAATGTAATAAATAACTTTCAGGAAATTAGAGAATGTAATAAATAAATGGCACTAAATTTAAAGAGATTGGCTAATTCCACATACACGTGTCAACCATACACATGTATGTGTCACCATCACAACTTGAGAAATGTGTGACATCCGAACTTTCCATCAAGTATGCTACACTGTTTAGATATGGTGGAATAAAATTCAGATCGTTTAGCACCTCAAGTGAGCCACAGCATTACAAAACAAATGGATGGCCAGTAAATAATCGTCAATTTACTGTGTACGTTGTTGGACAGCAAAAGAGTGAGATTGTCTGACGTTTCAGTAAGATGGATGTTGAGAATTATTTCTAATCTTACGGAAAGCTCCGTTCTCAGACTTGTGCTTTATACTTGCACGTGTTTTCGCACGTAGATATGTACGGCTTCACACGCTTTTGCAATAAGCAATCCCCGTAGGAAAGAGAATGCCTCGAGTCCAACCAGCTGACAAATTCTAACTTACAAAGTTCATGGAAAACCCAACCTGTTCAATAGATTAGCCCTGCTAGCTATGGAGAAAATTTTAGATAAAAAAACATTGCTATCTACTCATCAAGTGGACCACACTTATTTTTCATTTGATCAATGGATAGACACTGTTAACTTTGGTGTGGTTCATTTGAGGAGTGGATAGAGATGATTTTTACACTAGTTGATCCACATGGTGTGTCCAACTTATTAAGAGGATTAGATGTAACAAGACCTCAAAAGTTTTGATGTAAACTGTGGTCCAACTAGTTGGAGTTTGACGCAATATATAATACTATTTATGATACGGTACCTCTTCAAAGTGGAATTGGGAGCTGAGTGGGGCGTCTCCGTCCCAATCTAACCCCTCCCACCACTCCGTTTCACCCTTTATCTTTTGAAGCGACGGCACACTGTGAGCCCCGCCTTGCAGAGGCTGCAACTTTTTAAGCTTGGGGCATTTATACACTTTAATTTTTTTCAATGAATGCCAATTCAGTTGCGGCGGTTGAACAGTATCCTCTCCTCCTCCATAGATGCGCACCAGTTCCGGTAGAGAGCATAAAACCAGCACTTCTAGTTTAGGTAGGAGACCCTCATTATTTACCACATCTGAAATGATCTCCTCTACTCCTCCTCCGCAATCATCCACAGTGAGGTTGACGAGATTAGGGAGCCCACCATTTATCTGAACCGACGACATAACGGTCTTCTTAAAGAAATGGCACTTCCAAAGCACCAGTTTAGTCAGGTTTTGGAGATTCTTAAGATTCGAGGTTTTGAGTTTGAGGAACACATCATTGGGCGGTCCATCAAAAACATGCTTCTTTCGTCCACAACTCACCACTCGTATTTCTTCCAGTGAATGCCAATCCAGTTGGAGCAGCGGAGCAGCCTCTCCTCCATATATGCGCACCAATTTCGGTAGATACCTTAATTTTAGACTTCGTAGCTTAGGTAGGAGACCCTCATTATCCTCCACATCTGAAATGATCTCCTCTAATCCTTCGCAATCCCGTACCCTGAGCTCCACAAGATTAGGGAGCCCGTTCGATGATGATAGAACGTTCTTCAAGCCATGGCAACCCTGAACAGTCAGAGTAGTGAGGTTTTCTAGCTTTACCTCTAACCCCACTGGCCAAATACTTGTCATTCTCGGGAGATGTGAAAGTTGTAAGTCTTTGAGTTTGGAGAGCACATCATTACGTTGCACCATGGTGGGCAGTCCACCAAATACATGCTCCATTCTTTTACAATTCTCCACTTGGACTTGGGTTAAATTATCCATTCCTTGCAATAAATAGGATGGGAGTAGATGCTTTAGTTCAGAACATATAAACACGTCCACCTTCTCAAGGTTACGAAGCAAGAGTACGGGAATCAATCCCTCTTCATCCTTAGTGACCACTTTCTTTAGATTTGGCAGCTTTCTTAACTCTAAACTTCGTAGACGACGAAATACATCTTCAGGAGAATCTTTTACACTGACAACGAATTCCACATCATCACATTCCTCAATTATAAGCTCTTCCAAATAGGTGGCCTTTGGTAAAAGCATTATATACCATTTGGGGATGAGACTACAACCATCAAACTCCATATATTTCACGTCATCACGGTTCTGACGATCAAGATAATTAAGGTGGCGGTCATAACGGATCTGACGATCATAATCCCTTGCCCCTATGCGGAAGTAAAAGTTCCCCAACTTTGTCACATGTTTAATTCGTCTGAAACGTTCCACTTCCACAATATCGAGATGTAAATAATATAACTCTTTCAAAGATGCCACTTCACTAAAAGAGGCGTTGCTACTGCTGCTGCTGCTTGCATCTATTCCTTCAACCTTCCACTTGTTGAAGCTGTTCCGCATCTTCAATTCTTCTAGGAGAGTCAACCTTGATATAACACCGCTTGGAACGATTTCAAGATTTTCAGTCGCTGTCAAGTCTAAGCTCCGCAGATAGACCAATTCTCCGATTTCATTTGGCAACTCACGTAACCATTTGTTAAATGACAGATCGAGAAATTCAAGCTGCTTTAGTCCTCCAACTGCTGACAGACAATTCCCTTTTTTAAACTGGCAGCTCCTCAGACAAAGCACACGTAGATTCATCTGGTTTGACAGTGGTATCTTACTGATAGCTGTTTTGCTTAGATCCAGAACCCGAAGGCCTTTTGTAGCTTCAAAAAACGAACCCTGTATTTCGGTCAGCTTCTCATTTTCTGACATCATCAATGTTAATAATTTAGAACAATGCATCCCTTCTGGCAGTTTATTAATTCCACTTCGCATGAGAGAAATCCTTTTGTATTCCTCCCAGTTTTGCTCCTGTGTCAAACCTCTCCATCTGACTCCAGCTCTCACCAACGACTTGCAGCTCTGATCATCTTCTTTTGATGAAATCCAAATGGCAACATCCCTAGTAATGTCATGCATCTTTACATACCCTTCCCTTGAACCTTGTAATAACAAAGAAGAAGCTTTGAGAGCATTAACCCAAGAGCGCCCTTTCGATATGGTATCGTCCAAACTATCAACGTTTTCCAAAAAGCCTTCACCCTTCCACAATCTAATCATCCTGTCCACATGAATATCATAATCTTCAGGAAACAGGCAGCAGAACAAGAAAGGTGGTTTTAGATGAGGTGGTAAACCATCGTAGCTAATTTTGATGCAGTGGTATACCCCTTTCTCCAAGCCTTCGATTTCGCTTGGCATAGACTTCTTCAGCTCTGACAGTACATTATTCCATTCATCACAATTTCTCATATCTCTTAGGGTCTTTCCGAGTGTGATAATTGCTAGGGGAAGACTGCCACATTCCTTGGAAACTTTCCTTGCCGTTTCATTTAAGTCAGGGTCATCGACAACATCACCTGCATTTTCTTTGAATAGTTTCCATGATTCATCATCGGAGAGAACACTTACTTCGATCGTCTTGTCGCTTTTCATAGCTCTGCACACACTTTCTTTCCGTGTTGTGAATATGATCTTACAACCTTTAAGGTCATCATTAGTAGAGGGAATCCCTACATTGGCCAAATTAAGCTGCTCCCACAAATCGTCCAAGATGATGACAAATGGCCTCTCCTTCATTAATCTGCTTCTTATTTCACTTTCTCGTAAGGATTCTTTCTGCAGAGTCAAGCCCAATCTATCTGCAATGCAATCCTGGACCTTTCTGATGTCCACGTCCTTTGAAACGGTCACCTTTATAACTTTTTTGAACCGTGTTGTTGTCCCTTCCAGCATATTGTTCACATTATCAACGAGGGCAGTTTTGCCCACGCCACCCATGCCCCATACTCCAATTATTTTGATCTTTTCATCATCTAAAGCAGTCTTGACTTTTTCTAGGGATGATTTTACGGATGGGAAACCCTCGATTGATGGAGCATCCTGCTATATGATGGTCGGAGTGAGTGGGGGTATTGTCACGTACTGAAAATTCCCTTCGTTGAGGTGCTTATCAATTTTCCCCACCATCTCTTTTGCCTGCTTGCTTAAAATGTAATGCGACCACGGAGCCGGACAAAATAGACATTTCTGGTCTTCTCTTTGCTCTATCTTCTCTGTTTCTTCTTTCATCTTAGTAGCTTGAGTTAGCCATCGCCCAACTTGTTCTGTTACTTCTTCACCGTTGGAGCAGCCGCTTTCTACCAGTCGATCTATGTCCTCTTTCTTGGCCACCAGATCTTTTAAGCGTTCTTCCAGAGCTTTAACGTTGTCATTAAAATGAATAAGATAGCCCATGCATTCCTTAAGAGCATCCCATGCAGAATTTGTAATTCCACCGACAACTCCATCCACCACAGTTACCATTGCCTATTCAACACAAATAGCGTCATAAACAAGCAGCAATAACGAGGAAGGAAAGAAAAAACTGAATTATTTTACAAGATGAGTACTAATGAAACTTATATTAGGCAATTAGATTTAGCTCACTAACAAGTTAATCATTCAAAAAACTCGGGATTCAAAAAACTCCATTTGTGATTTTTACCAATCATTTTTCAGTGTCCATTCACTGGGAAGAAAAGTTATTCAAGTGCATGTTTGGGCCCACTGTGTAGATCATATGCTATCTAACTGGAGCAGCGGGTGCTACCATATTAAGGGGGCGTTTGGCATCTCTACAAATAAGAGCTTATCGACTTATTTCAAAAAAAAAAAAAAGCTTTTAAACCGTCTGGTAAAAGTCTAATGAAGTGCTTACTTTTTTTAGAATGTAGTGAATAAGCTCTAATTTAATAAGTTAGAGAGGGGTTACTTTTTGAAACGGAGCTTATTTGGCTTTAGTGGGTAGACATTTTAGACTATTTTTTGGACAAGTTTACCCTTAAACTTTTCAAGTAATTCCCATCTTACCCTCTTCTTTTTATAAATTCTTCAAGAAAGGCCCACACGATGAACAATTCATAATGAAGGTGGGCCCCACATGATGAATGGCCCATATCAAAGGTGGGCCTACATAATGCATAGTCACATCAAAAGTGCCTCACATGATGGATGGCTACTTCAAAGTGTGGCCCTGCATGATGAATGATCCACATCAAGCAAGCCCTACCTGATGATGGTCCACATCAAAGGTGGGACTCACACGATGGATGGTGGACATTGAATGTGGGACCACATGATGGAAGATTGACATTAAAGGTGGGCCCACATGATGAATGACCCATATTGAAGGTTGAGGCCCACATGATGGGCGGACCATAGCGAAGGTGAGACCTACATGATGGATGGTGGACATCAAAGGTGGGTCCCACATGATGGACTATCCACATCAAGTGGGCCCCACATGATAGATGGTCCACAACAAATATGGGACTCACATGATGGATGTTCCACATCAAAGGCAGGACTCACGTGATGGATGGTGGACATTGAATGTGAGACCACATGATGGAAGGTTGACATTAAAGGTGGGCCTACATGATGAATGACCCATATTAAAGGTTGGGCCCCACATGATAGACGGTCCACAACCAAGGTGGGACCTACATGATGGATGGTGGACATCAAAGGTGGGTCCCACATGATGGACTATCCAAATCAAGTGGGCCCCAAATCATAGTGGTCCACAACAAAGGTGGGACCCACATGATGGATGGTGGACATCAAAGATGGGCCCCTCATGATGAATAACTCATATTAAAGTGGGGCCCCACATCAAGGTGGGCCCACGTAATGAAAGGTTCGCATCAAAGGTGGGCCCACATAATGAAAGGTTCACATCAAAGGTGGGCCCCTCATGATAGATGGCCTACATTAAAGTGTGGCCCAATATAACAGAAAATGCGCATCAAGTGGGTCCCATTTGATGGACAGTCCACATCAAAGGTGGGACCCACATGATGGATGATGGTCATTGTAGGTGGGCCTACATGATGGTCAGTTGATATCAAAGATGGGCCCACATGATGAACGACACATAATGAATGTGGGGCCCCACACAATGAATGGTCCACATCAAGGTGGGCCCACATAATGGATGTAGTGGGCTTCACACGATGGATGACCCACATAAAAGTGTGGCCCCTCATAATGGACAATTCACATCAAGTGAGCCCCACCTAATAGACGGTCCACATCCAAGGTCTCTCATGATGGATGACCCATATCCAAAGTGGGTCATATGATGGATGATCCACATAGAAGGTGTACCCCACATGATGAATGGTGGATATCAAAAGTGGGCCCCACATGATGGACAATCCACTTCAAAGGTAGGGCCCACACTATGGACATCAAATGTGGAGTCCACGTGATGGGTAATGGGTAGTGGATATTGAGGGGCCCCACATAAAGAGCAATAAGGAGTGATGTTGGGCCCCACATGATGGATGGTCCACCAAAACAACCATTTGGATTGCTCTTATATTAAAGTTGTAATCTTTAAAAATGATGTCAATTACCCTTAAAAAAGCTCTTATTTGAAAGTTTCACCAAACGTGCTTATTTTAAATAAGATATAGAGATTTTACCAAACGGGCTTATTTAAAACAGAGCTAGAACAAAGGGATTTATTGAAGTAGCTCTTATTCAAAAAGCCCTTATTGAATTAGAGTAGAGATGCCAAACGAGAAATGCCCAGCAAATCAAGCCCATCTAGTCAGTAAGTGAACCGCGGCTAGAAAAATACAGGCAACCAGCCAAAAGCCACCAAATTCCCATGGTGGCCCACGTTAGATCAGCCACATTTTAAAGGTGTCCTATTCTCATGGTTGGGTGAGCCTAATAAGTAGGGGTGTCAATGGGCTAGGCTTGGGCCTGAAAAATCAGAATTTTGAATAAGTCTAGCCCAATGGCCCGGGTGCAAACAGTTCAAAATTGGGGGTGAGACCTACACAAGGCTCGCCTATTGACAATCCTCCTAATAAGTAAGTACAATGGTGGGCCCTATACACAACATTATTATAAAATAAGCTTATTGCCAGGTTGAAGATGATCCGGCTTGGAAATCATAAGAAATTATACATTGGCAGGCCAAGGAGATTATGTAAAATGTTTCTTCAGTTTACATGGGAAGGTCTAAGGTTCATTGGTACAAAATGTTGAAATAATGGAACTCACTATGAATTGCCACAAATCTTATAGATTGAAAAATCATAGCCACATAATATTTGGTCCTTAATAGGTTAAATGGAAAATATTATTGTATCTTTGTTATCAATTATTGAGAGGTCCAAGGTTTTGTCATTTGGAGATTTTGGTGTGGAACAAAATATACCCCTTACAACAACTTAAAACCTGAAGGGTGCTATGAAATTTCTTGATATCACAATGGGATCTTTAAATATCAAGGGTGGATGTGTAACGCCCCGAATTTTCGGGATTTATTTAAAAAAATTTAAATTTTTATTTTGAATTTTTTTATTTAAATATAAAGTATTTACGTTATTTTGAAAAAAAAAAGACCATCTGATAGGGGATCCTTTACAAAAGTTGCATAGAAAAATCCTATGAACGTCATAGAAAGACTGGATTTTGAAAATCATGCAGTTTTCAGATAATTACGAAAATGCCATTAGTTAAACTTAAGTTAAACCGCCGTTTTTAAGTATTATAGTTTCTGAAGAACAATTTTATGCAAAACTTCATATATTATCTTTTAGGCACATTTTAACCGTACACGTCGAATTTCGGCCCTCCGATCACCCTATAAATAGCTAAATAAAAAATTGGGCCATAAGTAGCCCAACCTAACTCGAATCTGCCTCATTTTTTTAGTCAACGGATATTTTTGTGTTTCCCACTTATTGAACGGAGGAAATGATTCTGATCCACCTAGAGTAGACCCCACTTTTGAGGGCAGTGGAAGTTAGGTGTGTGTACGTGCGTCGCACGATAAATAAGAGCTTTCTATTTTTCTTCTTCCCCGATCGAACCGGCCGCTATAACAGCGCCCGCCTGCTGCCGACCCGAGCCTCTCCACCATCCATCAGGTGGACCCCATATCCACCATCCAATCTGTCCATCTTGGCCACGCCCCACCCAAACTTGGCTAGCTCGAACCTTCCATCGGTTCGATGACTATATAGCCCGATCCATTCTCACCATTCTAAGCCAAAATCATCAAGAAAACCAAGATCTAGACCTCCACCTTGCATGGACGGTCCAGGCTTCTCCCAAGGCATCATGTGGACCCAAAATAGCATCTCAACGGCCCTCATGTCCTGTAAAACCTTCATTGCAATCCGTTTCCAACTCCAACTTCCAAGCCATTCCTTTCGCACCACGCAACCAGCCGACCTCCCAGGCCTTTCACGTTATAAAACCCTGCCGTTCGTCCGCTCCTACTCCTCCAGAGAACGTAGAGAGAGAGAGAGAGAGAGAGAGAGAGAGAGAGAGAGAGACCGAGTAGTGTAGAAGAGAGATAGAGAGTGGGAGGAGACCCACGATTTTTCCGGTTGCTGTTGTTGTCGTCGCTGGATTCTTTTCCAGAAGAAGAAAAAGAAAGAGAAGAAAAAGAAAGGAAAGAAGAGAGAGAAGGAGAAGAAAGTGAGTCAAATCGAGTCGACTCGGTTGGGTTCCCGCATTGAGCTATTGTTGGTAGATGTAAGGCCCATCTAACCATGGTTTTTGTTTTCTAGATCTAGTCCAACCCTAACCCTAGGTAGGATTCTAAACCTAGATGATCATAATTGTGAGAACTTATCAAGTTATACCCTAATTTCATGTTTTTCTTTAAACGTAATAGGATGTGGACCTAAGGAGAATCACACAGCCCTAGCAACATCTCAACCAACCAACCTCAAAAGGTGAGGGTTTTTTCTAAGCCTAATTACAATAATATCGTTTTGTTTGTCGAATCCATGCTTAGAAACTAGGATTTTGTTGTGTGATTTTTTGAAACCGTGCTTGTTGAAATCTCTTGATGTGATTATGATTTGTATGATATTCCTTGATGTGTACTCTGAATTTTAATGTATATGAACCATGATTTATGCTTAAGTGTTTAGAAAAGGAACCATGATGATGTATATGTTTGTGAGGAGACTGTTTAATTTATGTTTGTTATATGCTCATGATGAACATAATGATTGATGTGTTGTATGATTCAGGATTCTGTATATGGATGTTACATTAATGAACACCCATTAACATCATACTGATGTAATAATTTGATGTAAAGAGATGAAGCACGTACCAGGCCTTATTATGTTGGCATTACCATGTGGGTATTTTTGGATGAATATGCCTTATTGTTTTGTAGTAAGAGTCAGCATTACCATGTGTATTGTTGAATGAACATGCCTTGACATTGAATATTTAGTGTTGGCATTACCATATATGTGTTGTTGGTTGTATATGCCATGATGTTGAGTTTGGTACTACCGTGTGCATTGTTGAATACATGCCAAGGGATCCTTGTTTGATACATTACCTATGATGGACCCTTTGTGTAATGCAATTGATGAATATGCAAAGTTTCATGAGCCAAGGTTGATTGTATGGGACACTAAGCCTGAGCTGTCGGCCTATGCTAGGTGATGAGCCCCCCATAGTAACCTTGAGCTTCCTTGAACTGATTGGGGTAGGAGTGATCATTAATCGTTAACATCATTAAATTAACCAGATGTTAAACTACTTAATTAATGGTAAAACTAATAATGCATTCACTAGACTCGACTTGGTGGGTCAGCCTTGCGGGCACTGCAGCATTAGCTTGTGGTAGAGGGATGGGTTGCCATCACGTCCATTGGCTGGGTTTGTTGACATGAAGTTGTGGAATTACTCACTTCACTGTGGACTCTGGTGACTACTGGCTGGTGAGAAAAGTTGGAATAAGTCCCGTCTCATTTGGTCAGGGTGCCTTAGCCAGAGCATGCATATTATGTATTGCATTAAATAAGATTTTATCATTTATGTTTTGGTTGAGTATGATTATGTTTGGATATTATTGTGCTAATCTTATGGGGTAGCCCTTACTGAGTTGATTGCAAGCAACTCACTCCCTCCTGGGATGGTGTTATAAAACACCACCAGATTGTTGCAAGTGACGATCCAATAGATGAACCAAAGTTATTATATGAAGGAAATAAAGTTTCATGGCGGTCAATGACAGACGGCGAAGCCATATCAGCTTAAGGATTAATTGTGTTTATTGTTTTCATTTTCATAGAATAGATTTGTTTTCATATAAATCGAATTAAGTCTCTAAGGGAGACGAAAAATAGAATGTTATGTATTTTGTATGATTTAAGGACATTATGTTGATAACGTAGAGTAGAAAAACATAAAAAAGAAAAAACCTTTGATTTCCGTCATTTGTGTTATGAATGCCATGAATATGTGAACTAAAGAGAAATATGAAAAATAAATCCCTAATACATTCCCGGGAACTCGGTCCATCGTGTTATCCATGAAAGCAAAAATTTCAAGGCGTTATAGGATGTCACTCTCCCAAATGTTTTACTTGGTGTGACCTACCTTAATTAGAGGTCAACCTTGTTTTTTGGATATGGGTCTAACATAGGATTAGACATCTAATGGGTGGCGTGGATCTCATGTGCACATCAATGTGAGCCTTTTAAAAATGATGGGGAGGAATGCCAAACAGAGTTACTCTAGCATACACATATCATGGATCATGAGTTACTCTAGCGGACACATCTGACGCATCATAAGCGAGAGCATGCTTTTCCAGAAAATGGAGTTGGAGGCTTGGGTGGGCCCCACCTTGGTGTAGATATGCAATCCACCCTGTCCATCAGGTGTGTCACACAATGTTAAGTATATGGAACAAAAATCAGCTCCACTATCGATTCAAGTGACCCACATGATTGGTTACAGTATATTGGGCAAGGCTTACCCTTTGAACTCTTTCCCTCATTGTGACTCACCTGAACTGTAGATTGAACTGATTTTTGTGTACGTAAGTATTGGTGTGGCATTTAATGGTTGGAGTGGATTTTATATAATCATCACGGGCCTTTTAATAATCAAGAGTCAATGTCTCTTTTGCAACTGTTTCCTTTGGTGTGGTCCACCTGAATCACAAGTATGCCTGATATTTTCTCCCTTTACTTAGCATGGGATCGCACATCTAATGGTCAGAGTAAATCTCACATCCACAGTGGGTCCCTTAAGAAATCAAGGGTGTTTGTCCCTTTACAAATTTAATGGTCGTTCCGGCTGGGCCTGGCTTGGATCGGACTCTGTATTAAAATTCCAGGCTAGGTTTGGGCTGTACATTTTTGGCCCATCACGATCCTGAACTGGATTTGGGCTTAGCTTGAAAGATGCAGGCCGGGCTTGGATAGAGGTTGGTGTGGCCCTAACCTGGCCGGTTGACACCCCTATTCATGGGTCATACCCATACCTATTCAGAGATGTGTACCAACTTCTGATGACAGGTCAAACCATATGGCTAGGTGACCATATGATAATTTACTTTTGGCCTTTCAGTTGGTGCAAGTTGGGCCAAGGTTCAATGATACAAAATGTTCATGCGGTGGAACCCACCATAGGTGGCCCATCAACAACCTGTCCCGAGTGAATATTAGACAACATTTATTTTGGTTAACCATTGCTCTTTTTTTTTTTTTTTTTTTGAAGGGAGCCGGGCAATCAAATGTGGGACCACGTGGTGGAGGGTCTAAATCGAAGATAGCATCTTTTGTAGTGTGATCAATATGGACCGGCTGATAAGTCTGTTCCTAGCCATTGATTAAACATCTAAAATCACACACCAAAGGGTATTGGAGAGGAATGGGCAATTAAAAGTGGGGCCATTCATTTTCGTATGCCGGTTAGGAACATGGGACAGAAGTGACTTTTTTACAGGGATTGGTAATCAAGACTAAAATCCACGTGTCTATATCCAAGAAAGGACTATTTGTAGTATGATTAATATGCACCGTACATTTATTAGGTATTGATTGGAAGATCTGGATAATCAAACCAAAGTGTATTTTGTGTTGGATTAGGCATTGATTGGAAGACTAGGATCATCCAACCACAGTATGATTAATATCCACGGTTCACTTATTTAAGTATTGATTGGAAGATTAGGATAATCCAACCAATGTGTATTTTTTGGAGAAGGATAGAGAATCAGCTCTGGAGACAACATGATGGATGCTTTAGAACAATTATTATCGGGCCATTTGTAGCATGATCGATACGGACCATCCATTTTAGTGGGCTTGAAAGGATGATTAGGATCATCTAGCAAGTTTGAGCAGGATAATTAAGCAATCAAGGAAGGGACCCAAATGATGGATGAATTAAATCAATGATCTAACCATTGCTAGTATAATAGATATGTACCATCCGTTTGACTAACCATTTAGCAGCCAGTTAAAATCATCAGAAATTTGTGATTTTTATAATGATCATCGATCAAGGGGGGACCCATGTTACAAATGGTCAAATTGTTTATAGTATGATCAAATTGATTGTCCATTTTCGTAGCATTGAGGATCATCATACATAGGGAGATTTTCAAATTGATCCATATCATATTTTGTGTTTACCCTTCACCGCAGTGGGAATCAGCTTACCGATGGGTTGGATGACATATAAACACCTACTTCTACCGCCGCCTAAAGCACCCAAGCTCTATCGGGCCAACATATTGTATATGTAAAATCCACCGTCCATCATGTAAGAATCAGTATTTGGCTCATATGTACATAAAATAATCCTCGTGAAAAACTAATTGTTGGCATCTCGGGTACACTTTCGGCCATGTGTATTGAGCCCGTGCCAGAATCAATTTGTGCGACTCAACTTTAACCGCTAATGACTTTTGAGCCCAAGCACTGAGATAGGCAGATACGTCGAACTTGACCGTATATGATCGAGATCTGAGAAGATTGGTCTCCTATTCAACCACTCGCAATATGTTTCTTAATATGATTAAAAGGTAGGGTTCATCCTCCTTAAATGGGTTGCACCCCGCCTTCCACAAGAAAGGACTTTCAAACACATAAGATCAAAGAAAAAAGGAAATACTCACACTTGTCTAAAGAGATCAACTACGAATCACCATTTTAAATGAAGAACTTGCTTATATTAAGATAATTGAGTTCAGCATATGAGAGTAGACTTGGATTACAGCTACTAAATTACCGCTACTACTAATATAGGATTATGCTAGGATAATTGAAAGACATTTAATTTGATTTGGTCTGGTTGGTGTAACCCCCGAATTTTTGCCAAGTTGGGTATTATATGTATTTGGGTGTCATTAAAAAATTTTCTGATTTATTAGGTAAGCATAGGTGTACGTACTAGTCTTCAGACTTGAAATACTTAGAAAGTGCCTAGGGAACCTTGTTCCTAAAAATCCAACTCACTAAAAATGTGTAGATTACTCTAATACGTAAATCTAACCATGCAAATTCGATTATACGTCCTTGGAGAGCCACTAACTTCACCTGAGCGCTTAATCTTAGTCTTAATCTTAAGATTCATGAGTTAAGGGTCGAGATCTAAGAAACCAACCTTAATTAATTAGAACAACTGAAGAACCGTACAAACTCGATTAGACACCTTTAGAAAGCTAATGAGTACGCTTGATCATTTAAACCTTGAGCCTAATCATATGGTCTACGAGAGGGCTACGTTTTAGCGGACCCCACCATCAATAAATCTATCTAACCGCAACATAATGAACATCTAATTAAGAACCGCATATCTAATGGTTTAAATCATATCCATAACCTGAATTAGACCAATGTCCCGTATAACTTAGGAATTAAGGAGTAAGAATGGATTTGGCTAAACACTAATTCCATTAACTCTCTAGTGGCCAAACTTCAAACATAAATAGATCAGAACCCATATATCGTATCTAAAAAATCTCACCTTCAACTCGATTTCAAAAATAGCTAAAATCGACAAACAAACTTTGAACCCCTCGTTAGTGGACCAATAAACCCGAAAATAAGGAAAAATTATCCGTCTTAGCAGGCCCTTACGGAATGTTAAGCTGAGACTACGTGCCGATTCGCTCAACTTGGAGCTAAGAGGGTGGCATATGTGATGTGTGAATTTGCCCGGATACTACACAATAACTTAAGTGAATTCTGCCATACGAACTTACGGGAAGTTGTGAATTTCAAGCAGTTAGATTTCGAGGAAACTTAGGATCTTATTCTCAATTATTTCTCCACAGACATCCCTAAAGTTGTAGTCCCGATCGGTGATCTGTGACCGTTGAATGCACTTGTGCACCGATCCAACAATTGATGCATCCATATTCTAGATTGATCTCACGTTGAGGGAGCCATTTCATATTCTGGATTGACCCAAATGGTCCAGGCATGCTACAACTAACCAAAACTAACCCTCACAGGGCCATTTTTTTTAATTATAAAAGTTTGGTAAGTAGGGCCGTTTGGGCAAATCCTACCTTATAAAAGAAACCAAATTGAGAGAAACCTCATTTCATTTGCTGAAATTTCATAAAAAGAGACAGACGAGGAGAATGAGAGTGAAAGAGGAAGAAGAAGGAAGAAGGGGTGAGCTATGCATGTTACTCAACTTTCTCCCATACGCATCTACAGCCCACTAGGTGCCGTAATTCCCATTGAATCATCACCACCAACCCTCCTAGGTAAGGATTTCTACTTCAACAACCCCACCTTAGTCTTTCTCCCTAAATTTCCTCAAATTACTACTATGAATGGCCGATTCTTAGAGTAATCCTCAACTTACTCCAAGAAATTGAGGTGCAGACCATAACCCCTAGGTCGCCTAGGATCAAATACCATTACATATAGTTAATGCTTGGTTTGTGTAGTTAGAAATGCTTAGATTCATTGTTAGGTTGTTGATTTTGTTTAGATTTATGATTGATGGTTTCAATTAGAGCTGAAAGTCGGACGGGTTAGGTCGGGTTGGTGCTCAACCCTAACCCAACCCAAGGTTCCTATGCCTCAACCTTAACCCAACCCAACCCAACTTCGGGTTGGGAATTCTCAACCCAAGCCCAACCCAATCGAGCTCAGTCGGATTGATCGGGCTAGTCGAGTTGATACATGCTAATATTTTCATTATTACATTAGTCTATTATGTTTCAATACACGTCTTTTTTTTTTTTTGTACCTATAGCTTTATTAATTATGTATGTAGTTATTTATTGTAAAGAACTTCACTTTTTCTAAACAAATAAGCTAAAACATAGGATAACTACTCCTTTAACACTCGAGCATATCAAATTTCAAACATTATAAGTTTACTTACGAAAGTAATATAAACTAATAAGTTTATTTAACTAAATTATAATAAAATTATAAATAACTTGTATTTAGATCGGGTTTGAGTTGGACCGGGCAACCGGACCTCAACCCAAGCTTTATCGGGTTGGTGTTTGCATAACCCAAGCTCGAGATCGGGTTTGATATTTCTTGCCCAAGCCCAACTCAATGTCAGGTCGGTCACAGCTCGGTCGGGTTGAACCCGTCCCATTTTCAGCCCTAGTTTCAATTGCTTGAGATGCTTTTCGATATTGTTGAAATCTCTTATTCTAGCTTGCATGTTAGTATTTGTGTGTTCATGATGTGAAATAGGACTGTTGGAGTGGGTTACTAACATGCTAGCAACGTTTATTATGATGGAATGATAGTAATCTTTGGTTACGTTGCTGAAATTTGAATGAGACATGAATTGCCTTGCTAATGCCTTATTATGAGTTTATCGAACTGTTAAAATGTGCTTACCAGTTGAGCTACATGGTTTTTTTTTTTTTTTTTTTTTTTTGAAATTTTGTATTAGTTAGATTTATAGATTGGTCCAGATATACATGTAGCGATCAATTGGGGGTGGTCGCCTGAGGTCGACTACCTTTGGGGCTGACGTGGTCAATTTGATGTAAAATTCGGATTTACCGACTATAGTTTAAGGACTACATGGGCTGGGGTACCTAAGGTCGGCCTCCTCGATGTACTCCCTAGTCGAAAAAGCTGGCTCGGCGTCGAGTTGGATATGTTTGTCATGTTTACTGTCTCTATATCCCTTAAATCCAAAGTACCGACATTAACAATGTACAGTCCACTTCAAACCGCATTGCGAATCGATCTCCAAAGTTTCATGGGCCAAGCATGGTGGTATGGGACACCATGTCCGAGCCGTCAACCTAAGCTAGGGTGACGAGCCTCCCCATAGTGACTATTGAGCATTGATAGAGCTGACAATTTATTGTTCTACGTTTGATTGCATTTGATCTTTTGAGTAACTTAAGGCAATGAAACTATTGAGCTAAGTACTTACATCCCACTTAGGACTAGAGCTGGGCACAGATCAAATCAACTCGACTCATCCAACCCGACTGGATCCGAGTCGATTGGCTAAGTCATTCCAGATCGAGTCTAGTTAATCGAATCCAAACTAGTTCAAAGTCGAGTTTGGTTTAGCTAGAGATTCAACTCGCTCAGATCGAAATCCGACTTGATAAGACTCAACTCGATTCGAACCCGACTCGACTCGAGTACTATAAATATAAAAAAACATAACCCTTACTTCATTTCTACCCACCGCAGCCCCCGACCCGAGCACCCCCCAACCCAAAACCCTACCCAGCTCGACCCTCTCCCTTCCTGACTCACCAACTGTATTGAGGAGGAGTTCGAGGAAGGGGAGAGTGAGAAGATAGATGAGACAATACTGACGACCACAATTGAATGAAGCTGAACTGAAAAAGTCGAGGTATTTTGAATTGTTTGTTGACACGGGCAAAGTAAGGGAAAACCTCTTAAATGATTTCAATATTGGACCTTGGACATATAATAGTTCTGAATCGAATCTCTTTAGAAAGAAGATCTTTTGTCTTATGGTAGCCTGCTCCAGTCCCCTTACGAAACTTTTGTGGAACCCATTGTTTGATATTCTCCAGATAAAAGTCAGAAAATGGATCTTATGGGTGGTTTAACCAAATATGTGCCAATTACAAAGATGACTTTTTATTAGGTACACTTTCTCTTTGTGGTATTCCACCTCTTGCTTGTTTTTTGTCCAACGATGAAATTCTTAATGATAGTTGGTTATATTCACCGAGATGAATCAACAATTCGAAGTGTTTTTCTTGCGTATTCTTGATGAACCAACATTTATATATAGATGTGGGAGGATTTGTTTGGGAAGTAATAAGCCCCTTTGACATCTCTTCATCTGCAAAGAATTCTCGACTTTGAAATGATTTCAAGATTGGACCTTGGACATATAATACTTCCAAATCGAATCTCTTTAGAAAGAAGATCTTTTGTCTCATGGTAGCCTGCTCCAGTCCCCTTATGAAACTTTCGTGATTTTATAATAAGGAGTTTCTTACGAGTTCCCTAAGGATTCGTTAGAATCCGATCCAATAGGGATTCATAGTAAAAAAAGGGAGGTTCTCGGGAGATATAGAAATATGCAACATTTCTATTATAGATTTTCATTATTCTATATATTAATACGTAAGAAGGAAAGGAACATGAAATTGTAATATTAGATTGTAATATTTTATGGTTAAATCTTGAATTTTATAGTTTACAGACTTTCTATTTCATGATTTTATGGTTCTCACCTTTTCATTTATGCAGTTATGCTTTGATGTGTTCATTAAATCTCATCTCGTTGTTTACTTGTAGTCGTTTATCTTGATTTCTTAATTATGTTGTTTATCTTTATATCATCATTTATTAATTCTTTAATTACTTATAGTTTAAAGATAATGTTGTCAGAAGATGATCCATCAGCAAAGATTTGAGATTATGAAGTTCAAGTCTACTCCTATAATGGAAAAGTCAAATTACAATGCAAACTGTGTGGAAAATAGTTTATGAACAAAACAAATCACTTAAAATTGCATTTGGCTTATCGGGGAGGAGACGTAGCCGCATGTACCAAAGCTCCTCTTGAAGTTCGGGATTTATTTCAGTCCATCCTCGACTCAAACAGAAAGGCTTCCATCTATTCCCCAACAAATGTAAGCAATATAGCAAGCCGACGATATAATAATATGCCTGTTATCAATGAAGAGGGGTTAAGCAGAGGAAGAGCATCTGTACTTTGTAGAGAAGAAGAAGAGAAAGAAAGGGTGTAACAAGAAGAAAAAGATTGTCAAGAAGCCATAAGACAAAGCCTGGAACTGGCTTCTAGTTCCATGACTAGACAGCATCAACCCTCTCTAAGGAAGCATGATCTTGAATCTTGCACGAGTACGGGACATAGCCCATGCCCTAAATCATCAAAGTTTGTTAAAAGTTTGACTGGATTTTATAAGGGGTTGAGAATTCTATACAAATCGGGCAATAAGAAGAGGTTGAAAAAACTCATTCAATCTATGAAAGAAGATGCTGGAAATGCATCTCCACCTTCCAAATCAGAAGAAGCAAATGACCATCTTCTAGACAACTCCAGCTCTGACTCAACTTAGAGTTCTCCTACAATCTAAGAGGTAAAAAGAGAACCGAATGATGATTTGGGCCATGAAGGTGGAGGCAGGGATTACTATTATCATTATGGACATAGATACTCAGATTACACTCCACAAAGGCATTCATCATATAAAGGATCTTATTGAATGAATGAATTATAAGTGCATAAGAGAATATGTTTAGGAAATTATAGATGCTTGAGGTAGTGAATGAATAAATGAACTCGACCCAACTTGATGAATGAATATTACTCACTCATTTTATTAAATGAATGAATAGATGCAATTTTATTATTTTTTTACAATATATATTTTTTAATTTATAAACAAACTCAATCTGACTCGATCCAACTCGGTTCTTATGACCGGGTCGGACTCGGATCAGATAATACCAGGCCATGAACGGTTCAAGCCTGGCTGATTCGGTACCATATCCGATCCGACTCTGTTCAGGCCTTTTCCTTGGCCAGATCGGATTAGGTCAACCCAAACTCAGTCCGACTCGACTCAATGCCCACCTCTACCTAGGACGGTGTTTTAAAATACCAACCAGGCAATTTCATCGATGCAGGTACTCTAGGAGCAAACACACTAGATGAGGCCTAGTTAGACCAATTAATTGAAGCCCTTTTTATGATATGTAGTACTGTATATTTTGATTTTAGCCCACTTAATTCTAGTTATGTCTTTATTTCACTGTTCAGCTTGCCCTATCATTATGATTTGATGCCACAGTGATCAAATGCTTCTATAACACGCATCCACATACGCACGAGTGACTTTCTAGATATTAAGGATCGAGTTTATACTTGTCTCTTGAAATTTCGGGCTGTTATAGTTGGTGTGAGACCCCTTGCTCTGATGCTTTCCTCTATTATTTATAGACTTCCTGAAGGTAGAGAGCCATCTAGATATACTACGTGTCCAGCCATTATAATAGTCATTTAATGCTACTCTGATCCTTTAGTCCCTTCCTCTCCCTAGAGGCAGAGAACCATCTAGACGCCACATGTCCAGCCATTACGATAGTCATTCAATGCTACTCTGATCATTTGTCTCTTCCTCTCCCATGGCATTTATTCAGTAATTAGTTGAAAACTTCACTCGGCCGCTATACATCTGTTCGACGTCTTTGCTCAGTCGATATGCCTTTGGTTGCGAACTTCACTCAATCGTTGTACCTATGGTCACTGACGTTGCTTGACCGATATGCCTTCGGTTGTAAACTTCTCATGCACTGACAAGTGTCCTCCTCTAATTGGCTCCTCCAGGAATGGTAGAAATATGCGCCCCATGTTGCCTCATCTTTAGTAAAAATATATGAGAGTGATGTTGGATCACTATTCCACGCAATAAATACAACTACTTGATAGGGTGAAAACGTTAAACTCGACCATCTTGGTGAAACTTGACCATCTTGGATGGAAAACATCAAAGTTGGTCATCTTGATTGAACTTGGTTATCTTGGTCGAAAAATATCAAAGTGGGCCATCTTAGTTGAGCTCAATTGTCTTGGTGGAAAAATATCAAAGTCTGTCATCTTGGTCAAACTCGACTGTTTTAGTCGAAAAACATCCGAGTCGGCCATCTTAGTCAAACTTGGCTGTCTTGGTCGAAAAACATCATAGTCGAGCATCTTAATCAAACTCGGCCAACTTGGTCTAAAAACATCAAATTTGGCCGTGGTTATGGAGATTGTCGGTCAAACCATTTAGGATAAGGCTTATAGTTGATCGAGGTAGTAGTAGTGTGGCCTGGAACTTGGCCTACCACTTTTGGACCAGTTGCATGATTCAGTCGCGATCCAAATAGTATGGTTCTGCCACTAGTGGCGGTCCTGGACCTACTTGGTTATGTTCTTTATGATATACCAGATTCCTAGAAAAAAGCTAAAAATGTTTCCCCTAATCGTTCCTTGATTTCTGCCTTTAGGAACGAAACTCCTAAGCTCTCGCTCTAGTTACATATATTCGACAAGCATAGGAACATTCCTTATTTACTAGACTAGAGCGGGATGATCGTTCTGTTACTATGGGAGAGGTATTGTTGGTATTGGCACCAAATTTCCCACAGCGTCAGCCTCAATATTCGGCTAAGATGTTTTTTGTGCCGCTTGTGCTCTTTTAGTGACGAGAGTTATTAACTGGTTTATGCTCTTCGTCTGATTGGCCATCCATCTATTGAAATATTTTCATTCAATCTGAGCTTGATTAACATGAGCGAGTGATAGCTTAGCTTGAGTTCTCTCTTGTTCTACAATATGCTGAATTCCCATTTGCATATCCCGTAGATCAACCAATACATATCGATAGGGTCATTTCGTGATGTAGATGCCTGACCCCGATACAGAGGATAAACAGTCGAGTTTGATACATGATTCAAGAGTTTAGCTGTAGGCTACACTTGCATTTCCTTAGCTGGAGGAACTTCATTTGGTGTTGCAACTCATTAGATCTAGTCGCTCAAGTGACTCTGCGACTCATGCTCGATCACTTACACAATTCCACCCTAGTGTATATACTTACATGTCAAAAGTATGGTGTGAGTTTTTATGACAGCCAAATAGATTTTTGGTGTCCCACCAGATGCACCAAATATGTTGGCTCATTTTGTTGGCTTTGCGAGCACACTCTTGGCAACGTGTGATGTGCGCGGGCGTGCCAGAACCAATTTGTGCGGCTTGATTCCAACTTAACAACTTTTGACCCTAAGTGTAAAGATTGACAGATACATTAAACGATTGTATATGACTGAGATCTGAGAAGATAAGCACCTATTTAGTCACTCATAATATGTTGCTTAATAGGATCAAACGATTATCGGAGGGTAGGGTTCGTCCTCCTTAAATGGGTTGCACCTTGCCTTCCACAAGTCAAGACTCTCAAATACCTACAAGATCAAATAAAAAAGAAATACTTATAGCCATCTGAAGAGATCAACTACGGATCACCCTTCCGAATGAAGAACTTTCTTGTATTAAGATAACTAATTGTTGCTACTCCTAATGTAAGATTATGTTACGGATTATGCTAAGATAAAGATTATTTTAGGATAATTAAAATATAGATTTGATTTGATTTGATTTAGTTTGGTTGGTGTGAGACCCCTTGCTCTGTTGCTTTCTTTTATGATTTATAGACTTTCAGGAGGCTGAGAATCATCTAGATACACCATGTGTCCAACCGTTATAGTAGTCATTCAATGCTACTCTGATCCTTTGATCTCTTTCGTTCCCTTGGCATTTATTTATAACCTGTTGTAAACTTCACTCGGCCATTATACCTCTAGTCGACGTCTTCGCTCAGCTACTGTAGCTTTGGTTGCGAACTTCACTCGATCGTTGTAACTCTGGTCGATGTATTCGCTTAGCCACTATGCCTTTGGTTACAAACTTCTAATACACTAACACATGTCCTCCTCTGATTAGCTCCTTTAGTAACGGTAGAAATAGGGTACAACACTAATATGTGTCATGCTAATTGGAAACAATGTAAAATTGCTACCAAAATCGCTAAATTGATCCAGCGTAGCCCGCCATTAGGCTATTCTTTGTATTTTCTTTTCTCCTGGTGAGTTACCCATGATCTGCCGGTTTGATGAAAGATATACACCATGGTTGCCCTACAAATAGATTTAGCCGATTGTTGTTCTTAGAACTTAAATCATGATAGAACCTTATATACCAATTAGATTTTACATACACAACAGGGTAGACCTTGTGCCTAGAGCATGAGTTACAAATATTGTCGTCCTCACTTTACTGGTGCGCATAAGGGTGTTAATGGGTTGGGATCGGGCTAGCCAAATTCAGATTTTTTAATAGGCCCAGCATGAAGGCCCGACCCAAAACAGTTCAAAATTTGTGTCAAGACTAACCCTACGCCCAGCCTGTTGACAGCCCTAGAGGTGGGTGAATGTCTCCAGGAATATTCCCAATGAGGCATAAGCTTTGTGGGGGGCATTATGACGAATGCATGTGTCTTATTCATGCCGTCCATCCATTTTCCAGCTTATTTTAGGGCATGAGCTAATGAAATATATCTACGGCTCAAGTGGACCACACCACAGGAAACAGTGGGATTCTCGGGAACCACAGAAGTTTTGTATCAAAATAATAAGTGATAATTGTGTTTTTCCTTCATTCATCCAGATTTGGGTGACCTTATCAACAGGTTAGATGGAAAATAAACATCTCAATGGGCCATAGGTTTCAACTCCAAGTATATTATCCCCATTGTTTTGTGGAGTATAGTAAGCTTTGGACCTGCCTTTTTGTGGGCTCGTGCCCTAAAACGGACAACATGGATAAAACAGAGTCTAGGCTACATCATGCTCCAGGTACACTCATCACGCCTGCTAGCCCAGCTGGAAGACGCCTTGGCATTTCAACAACAGGTCTCAAGTTCAAATGCTAAGGAGACACACTAACCCCACCGATGGGTGGGTGCATCATGTGACTAACTGTGTGGGTGTGTTGTGCAGCTACCAGGGTGGGTGCGTTGCGTGACAAAAAGAAGAAAGGTACATTCATCACGGTAGGCTAACAAAACTTGGGCTACTAGTGCAGTTACGATGGGAAATAAATATTAAGAAAACCTTATGATGGGCCCTTTGGAATTTTTAATTGTGAGGCATTCAATCACCACTGTTTCCTGTGGTGTGGTCCACCTGAGACTTGGATCTGCTTAAGTTTTGGGGCCAAGTCCTAAAATGGGCTAGAGAAACGGATGGATGACGTAGAAATACAATCAGTCATCAAGGTGGGCCCCACAGTAAGGGTAACACTGGCTAAGTTGTTACCCAAGTAACATCTAATATAATCCGCTCCCCTACTATGGCCGAAGAGACTCAAGACGGGATAAAGCAATGCTCAACTAAGACCATGGTTTTGAAACCGGTATATATCAGGCTTGCTCAGGCCCATGTGGGCCTTTACAACCATATCATTCATTCATGTGCGATACACATGCACATCAGGTAACGTACAAATTTTCAACGACAGGTCAAACAATGTCTATAGAAATAGGATGGTAATTTACTTTTGACTTTCAATTGGTGCGAGTTGGACAAATATTTAGTGATCTAAAACATTCATATAGTTAAGTAACCTTAAATGGCCAATGCACAAAAGACTCGGCAATCTTGGTTACACTGTCTCAAAGTATTTGGCCATTTTACTGGTTGAGTGACCAATTTTCTTTTCTTTTCTTTTCTTTTCTTTTCTTTTTCCTTTTGGTTGTACCATGATAGAGGATCTAAATCAAAGATGTGATTGAACGCCCACCATTAAAAGCTTCCTAGTGCCCACAATATTACCCTTCATAATGTTTATTTTACATCCAAACTGTTGACAAGGTAACAAAGACCTGAAAAAAAAAAAAAAAAATCATCAGTTTGATCCAAAAAATTTGTGGACTACCACAAAGTTTTATTTTTCAATCACCACTTTTTCCAATTAATGGAGGGGTGCACCTGAGATTTGGATCTGCTTAAGTTTTGGAATCATAATCTAAAATGAGCTAGAACAATGGATGGACGGCGTGGATATACAACATGTACATCAAGGTGGACCCCCTCGCTCGGGGCCGGACTATGTTTGGTGTGGCCGGGGCGCACTTAATACGCTGCCGGGAAAAAAAAACATTTCTTTTTTTGATGGGAGACGACTTGACTTGCTTGGGAATCGCTTCGGTGGATCCGTGACTGTGCCCACCGTAGTATATATATTTTATATCCACGCCGTCCATTCGTTTTCTCTGCTCATTCTAGTTCACGAGCCGACAAATTAAGCAAATCCAAATCTCAGGTGGACCACACCATAGGAAAGTGTTGATTGAACGGCCACGTAGAGCTCCTGCAGGCAGAGATTCCGTCCTCGGTAAGAGGCAATCCGCCTCCCGACGTAAGGACTCGTCCAAGAAAATGCTTTGTGGGGCCCGCCACTGAATCCGCGTCCCGAAAGGAAGGCCCAGCTGTTCAAACTGAAAGCCATCCAATCGTCAATGCTTAAGTAGATTAAGGTCTGTGTGGTCCGCCGTACTTTATATGTAAAATCCACTCCGTTCATCTAGTGAGAAACATTATTTTCACCATCCATAGAAAAGCTAAGCTCGATTAAATCTCCTATGGGCCTCACCAAGGGGACCAAATGTAAAACTGCTCCAAGACTTTTTAATTTCAAATGGCGAGGTCGGCAGGTCGCATTAGCCGTATATTTGTCTTCATCTTGGTTAGTTACGCGTGATTAACGGGTTAGATGCAAGAACACACCATTCTGGCATACGCTCAAACCTCTGATCCGTATGCCATTGACATTGATACATGTCGAGTGTGACATCTACATAGTGGATCTAGCTGATTGTTAGCGAGCTCAGGATTCGGTAGTGATCCCTTCCGTGCGGTGATGGGACACCACATGCATAGATGGAATCGAAAGTGTTGAATTGAGTGTCATCAAATAAGAAAAAATAATTAATGATCATAAATCAAAGGTTGGAGATTTACACAAATCATTTTTGGTTTACCTGTGAATGTGGTGCTATGTAATCTTCTAGGTAAGATTATAGTCTTAGAGGTCTCACCAATGGGTCTACTAAATGAAAGAGGGTAAATTAGGTTTTCTTATAAAGAAAGAAAGAGAGAGAGAGGGAGAGAGAGGGAGAGAGAGCACCCTAATTTGGTACACTTTATTACCATCATAACTCAGAGATATTGTCTAATGGATTTTTTTCTAAGAAGAAAATGTATAAACATAAGTGCACAACGTTGATTTAAGACACTCTCCCATCTTAACTCCTGGACATAGAGAAATTCCTTTATCTCCTAGAATCCACAATCCATCAAATCTAAAGATTGTTGGAATCGGTTACTCAAAGTCTATGTTGGACAGCCTTCTGGCAATTGACTAGGTGGTCGGGCACTTGACCTTGACCCATTTTATACAGCGAACTCTTTGGACGTTTTTTAGGGGGTTCGAACGCCCAACCTGGGTGACCGATGTGGAGCTCAAGCGCCTGACCTAGCAACCGACCATATCGGTGTTTTACGCGGTTTTGCATAGGAGGTTTCTAATTCGGGTTTGTTGCTTATTTAAGTGGGTGTAACCGGGATTAGGGTGTATCCTAAGGTGTCTAAGGTTTCCTAAGTGTATTAAGAAGATGGGAGAGGGTTTTGTGAGAGAGAAAGCTTGGGTTTTCCTTGCTTGTGGGCTGTTCATCTCTGTAATATTCTGATTCATAGTAGATTGCTTTGTACCGTGGTTTTTTACCCGTTGAAGGGTGTTGAGGGGTTTTTCCACGTAAAATTAGATTGTCTCTATGTGGCTAATGCTTGTGTGGTGTGATTGCATTGTGTTTCTCATTTGATTGCATATTCTGCTATGGTGTTGTTCAGCTTCTGCTTTTGCTGTCGGCGTCGTTATTCCCAACAGCGATTGTATAGTGTATTTAGTATTCTGTTCTCTTCTAATTGAAAATCAACATCCCTTATGGACTTTTATTTATTTCCTTATGTATTTCTATGTAACGAAGAAAATGATCACAATTACACATTTGAGGTAATTTTATTCCTGAACATTTTAAAATTTTAAAGTTATTGTATTTTGTAGTGTTTTTGCTTTATAGATTTTGTGATAGGTAATCTTTAGAGACATCTTTAGAGACAATGCTGCGTAGATGCTTATATTTTGGTAGAATTTCAAAATAAAGCTTACTTTTAAACTGTTTCTTAGAACTCACGTAAGTTCTATATCGTTAACTGCAAAAATACTTGCCATCTAATACTATCACATAATCAATACTATATTTTGAAAAAGACAATTTTACGTACCCTCGAAGTAAAGCCTCAAAACAACTTACAAAAAGCAAAATATGACTCCTGTCTTTTGCTAAATTGACAAACATCACAACCCCTCTTCCTCTCTCTTGCACATTCTCCCTCCCTCCCACTCACCCACCCACCCACAATCTCACTTGAAGGCTCCCACTCAAGAATGATTGAACCATCCGTTTGCTATTAGAAAGTGATCACATGGTGTATCAGGTGTGTTGACGTCACTAAGTTTTGTGGCCCTCATCATGATATTAATTGTATCTGTTATAACTAAGCCATTTGTCCATTTTAGGAGATTGTTTTAGGACATAAATTAAAAAAAGAGGCAGATCGAAGGCTTAGGTGGACCCCACCACATAAAGCTGTGAGGACAATGATTCCCACCATTGAAACCTTCCTATGGTCCACCATGATGTTTATTTGCCATCTACCCTGTTCATAAGTCACACAAGACCTACATGTAGGAAAAAAACAAATATCAGATTGATCTAAAACTTCTGTCACCTGCAAGAAGTTTTCAATGGTAGACTTTCAATATCCATCTATTTCTGTGGTGTGGTCATTTGAGCTTTGGATCTTACTCGTCTTCAAATTGACGACAGTTTGAATATAACGCATGCATCGTGGTGGGCCCCACATAACTTAGTGATGTCAACACACCATGGACGGTGCCACGCAATCTGCTTGCTTGCAGCGGATTAGGTGAGAGGTCGGACTCAACCAAGATAGTGAGGCCCTTACCGTGGGGCCCACCATGATACAAGTATTCTGTATCCACGTCCTTCATCCATTTTTACAGATTATTTTAGGGCATTATCAAAAAAACAAAGTAGATCTAATAATCAAGTGGGCCATATCCTAGGAAACAATGGTTATTAAGCATCATACCATTAAAAACTTTGTAGGGCGTACCTTGATGTTTCCATAGTGTTTATTTTCCATCCAATCCGTTGATAAGTTCATATTAGACTATATGGAGGGTGAAAACAAATATCAGCTTCATCTAAAACTTTTGTGCCCCCATTGATAGACAACACAATTGTCTCATATGGTACAGTTCACCTGATAGTTGGATCTGCTCCATTTTAGGGATAATGCCTTAAAATGATCTGAACAAACAAACAGACGGTGTGGATATAGAATACATACATCAAGGTGGGCCCTACAGTAAGGGTCATGGTAAGTCCAAGGTCTCACCTAATCCGCTTCCAAAGTAGGAAATCCGTCATGGCTCATTCGAGGGTTGTAGTTAGAGGTGAGCATGAGCCGAGCTGAGCCTCGTTCGAGTTAGGCTCGCTCAATGACCACCCTAGCTCGTGTTTGGCTCGGCCTTCGAGCTAGACTGAAATGTTCGAGCTAGCTCGATTGAGCTTTCGAGCAAGTTCGAGCCCAATTCAAGTTGAGTTCAAGTCGAGGGAAATCAAAATTTTAAATAGGCTCATCTCAAAAGTCTGGTTTAAAACTATTTAAAAATGGGCCCAAAGGCAACCTAAAGCCCATTGACACCCCCCACTTACTTTTATAAAGAGTTTCATCTCTCATTTCTTTGTTCGCTTCCGATGTGGGACTAAAAAATATACATTTTAAGTTTTTTACAAGTTAGTCAACCAAGTCAAGCCGAGCCGAGCCAAATCGAGCTTCAATCGAGCCAAACTTCGAGCCAAGCCAAATCGAGCTTAGGTTCGCTCGAGCTCGGCTTGAAAATCATTTTGAGTTTGGAAAAATGGCTCAGCTTGGTTTGAGTCTAGCCTTCGAATCGAGCTGGTTCGAGCCGAGTCGAGCGAGCTAACCGAGCTATCTAGGCTTGTGCTCAGCTCTAGTTGTAGTGGCGCTCCTCCAACACCACATTTTACTTATAGTTTCATAAGTTGTAGGCCATATTATGATATATGTGATACATTCATACTGTCCATTCATTAGTTCGGCTTAGGGCACGGGCACAAATATGAGGTAGATCCAAATCTCAAGTGGACCACATTATGGGAAAGGGAAAAAGTTTAAACCCCTACCCTTGATAACTTCTTGGGGTCAAACAAGTTGAAAGGACACAAAAAGAATTATAATGGCCCTCACTTTAGGTTCGTGTTACCTAATCAACAAGTTGGGAGGCAAAAAAAAAAACAATTACAGTGTGCTCTAACATTTTTAATTGTAAGATCTAATTGGCACCGTTTATTCTTGTGGGGTCCACCTGAGATTCAGATCCTTTTCATTTTTGAGTTCATGACCTGAAATCATAATTAATGAAGAATGGATGGCATGGATCAAACAGACCCATCATGTGGGGCTCATGGCGCAATCCACCTCCGAAATGAATTTCAAAAGCCTGCGCAAGAAACAAAAGGAAAGTGCATGATCATCTTTTTCAAATATAACAAACGAAATTTTAAAATCGTTGTTAGTCAAAGTGGATTTTTGGCTGTATTTCAAATACCTAGGCAGGTTCTAAAAAACAACTTAAGAGCAAGCTTTTTTACGAAATTCCACGTCTGCATGGCATTGTCTCTAATCTTAATGGTATAGTGTATCATTTCTGTGAAAGTGTATCCACGATAAGAGGAATGTAAATTGCATTCAGTGAGGTGTTGGACGCAACAGTCCAATGCTAATGAAAAAGTTGCTTGTGCTGGTGTTAGATGTAAGCCTCACAATTTATTGTGTACAAATTCCATGCATGAAATAATGATTATTGGCCATAAATATGGTTATTGGCAAATTTAGGTTAATGAATTGCACAAGAGAATTTTGAGGTTTTTCACTGGATATTATTATTAAAAAAAAAACTCAAAAAAAAATTAAATAAAAATATTATTACATATTAAAAATAATCTTAAATCCTTAGGTCTGTATACCTATAACATTTAGATGATCATGATAAATTTACGATAGAATGAAAAAATAGAAACTGCCATGATTTTGAAAATGTTGTAATATTAACAAGTTGATAAAATGTAATTAACTCATCAGCAATATTATATTCAAAATCTCAGAATTATTTGTAATGATAGTAAGGTTTTGCAGGTTCTGGTCAAGCTATAGCCCAATTAATTGTGAGGCCTAAAACTCAGACTTGGATCCAAAACAATACAAACCCGGCCAAAAGCATGCTGAATTTAGGTAGATCACCGTAGATGGAAACTCAGGTTGGCCCACCCAACAAGTGGATTTGCCTGCTTTCTGAGACAAACGATCAATCAATCAACGAATCAATATATATTAGTCGATGGCCTGATTCATTGTAAAAGCCTAACACACACCCTTGGTGTCGATCAGCTTGATCTTCGAGACAGGTAATCCTCACCGTGGGGCCCACCATTTTCATGGGTGAGATTGTTAAACTCCATTGTATGCTTTGATTCTCAACCGACTACCTCTCTCTCTCTCTCTCTCTCTCTCTCTCTCTCTCTCTTTATCATATTATATATTTGTTAAGATTATTTTACTCTAAAATCAAGCAAATGAAAAACCATGGCATTTGTAGAACACTATGCCCAAGTAATACAAATATACCAAAAAATAATAAAATAATTAAAAAAAAAGCTTTGCTGAACCCACACGCATGCACGGTATAGACCATCCATGCGGGTATACAAGATCCAATCGTCCATCATGTGGGTCCCATTGTAAAGATGCTGCGGTCAAAGAAGTAAGCCTGTTCACCAATCAGGTAGGTCACAGATTAAGAAACAATGACGCGGGATCCACTGAGGTTGGCAGATCCTTGACTGTGGGGCCTATTGTGATGCACGTGTCCTACATCCATGCCGTCCATCCGTTTTGACAGCCCATTTTAGGGCATGATAAAAAGAATGAATCAGATCCAAATCCCAGGTGGATCAATACAGAGGAACAGTGGTTTGACCATAAAAAACTTCTTGTGGACCACAAAAGTTTTGGATCAAGCTGATATTTTTGCGGTCTATTCATCCAGGTCTCTGTGACTTTATAAACAGGTTGGATAGAAATTAAAATTCCGATGGCCAACAAGAAGTTTTTAATGGTGGGTATTCAATCACCACTCTTTCCTCTGGTGTGGTCCACCTGAGAATTGGATCTGTTCAATTTTTCTCTCATGCACTAAAATAAGATTTCATAACGGATGGACGGCATGGATGTAATGAACATACATCACGGTATGCCCCACAGTCAATGATCCGCGAAGCCAAGTCCAAAAAATGCGCAAGAAACAGACTCTCCCCATCATAAGTAAAAAAAGTTACTTATTACTAATCATAAACCAAACTTACTTATCTAAAATAAAATACTTATCTACTGCTGTAAGTAGAAAAAGTAACTTATTTGGTGGTATCCAGACGAGCCCATAAAGATTTAATTGAGTCTTTTATGGCCTGTTTGGATCATAAGTTACTTTACATAAGGTGTGTGTAATATATATATATATATATATATATATATATATATATATATATATATATATATATATATATAAACTCATTTATCATAAAGTAGAAAGGTATACTTGGCTCCCAACATCCATAACTTTACTTTTAATGGAAATTCTCATAGATGGACCTCATGTGGCCATTATTTTTGTCTAGTTAGATTGTCTTCGGCTAGGGCCACTTTACTATAGAACGTACTGGATTAACGGTTCAGATCTCGTCCAGGTATGCTATGTATGCAGTAATGACGTGGAGGAACTGTACCTCCTGTATTCCTCTAAACGCACTGGATCAGCTCCTTGTGCAATGTGATCAAATAATCAAACCGGTTCTCACGCCCACTGTAGAATGACCACTGCTAGAACTAGAAAACACGCTAGTTGGCTGGGCTAGACTGTACACGTGGCAACAGGTGAAATACCCAAGACTAGGATTGTATAATGAAATTCAGTGGAAGGAATAAGATGATCGAGATAATCCAACTAGTGAGATTAGGTTGCTTCGTCCACACTCCACACGGTGTTCATAATTTTGGACGGTCTAGATAGACATGCATGCATGCATCATCTGATCAACGATGATTTCAACCATTGGTCATTGTTTGTTTCAGCAATCGGTCAGCGGATCAATAATTGGACGGTCAGTATTTCAAAGGAGACATTCGATCCCATCTCTACCTTTCTGGTAAAAATGATCTTAACCCCCTACTAGGGGGTATGGACCGATTTTATGTCCGCACCCAGTGAATAGAAAATAGCATATTTCAATTAGGGAAAAACTAAGTCATCCCATGTTCACACCTGAGTTGGCCATGTTAGATAAAGCCACTCATATGATGCCCTATGCAACGAAATCTTAATAAAAGACAAATGAAAGATTTCAGCCGAATGAGACTAGAATCTAAAAAGTCGTTTAGTATTTCAAAAAGGGTTACTTCAACTGGCAACTGCCATGGGACACATGTCATACGTATCACTTATGAGGCAGAGTCGACTAGTTACTACAGTGGCCTTATGATCGAAAATGGACATCAACCAAAATACAGTTGTGGCAAGTGATGGATTCAATTGATGCACCATAGCATCATATAGAAGAAGACCTTACAATGAAATTGCTTGAGAAAATTACAACAGCAATAAGGTGGTCAACTTTCACGACACACAACACATGTTCGTGTAGAGAAAAAGATAACGATCACCAACACATGGAATCACGAAAAGAATTATTGCCCGTGTAATGAAAGCAAGACATTCACCCAACTAATGGCCTGCCCATAACAAATGACTGTCACACTTGAAGTTGTCAAACAAGGCACAATTGTCTGCAGGTCTAGACTATTATTTACACATCAACAGATATAAAGAGTGGCTACAAAAATCTATCTTCAAATATCGCCTCAAAATTTTATAAATATAAGAAAGATCCAAGAACTTTGGCCCTCATCAACCCAACACACTACAAATTATAGTGCAACACTGTTTCTTTTAGGTTATCTTAACTTAAAGAGTAGTGTTATCCAACCCATCTACACTACTATGCTGAACTGGCTTTAGCCTAGGAGTAGTGAAATTCAGTATGTTTACGTTGCTATGTTGGACCTACTTAGCTTACGAGTAGTGTAATTCCATTCTTTCTACGCCAAACATAAGATTGAAAGGACGAGTTTTTTTTTTTTTTTTGGCGTCTACACCCAAATAGTTGGACCAAGGAAGAATTAGCTTTAAGACCTAGCCATCTATAACATAGACGCTGGATCATCGAAATCTATTCTTATAAGTTTTTATTTTTCATTTATAATAAAGCAATTGAATTCCTTCTATTCTTACATTGCATGAATCGGTTTCTCTCTACTGTTACGGTGCGAAAAAGTTCTTTCAATTGAAAGGAAAAAATAACTCATTAAAAAGAGTTTTCCTGTACAAATCGTCTGATTTCAATTACAGGTAGTTGAATTAACGATCAAACTACTTCCATTTTCGGTTATAGACGACCACTCATAATCTCTTTATCTATCTCGGTGCTTGAGATCATAGATGTTCGGTATAGATTGAGTCGTAATAAGCTCTGGGCACACTGGATATCATATACACGTACCAACAACCAAATTTCGAGCCAAACACCCCCACTCATACTTCCATCAGCTCCTTTCCCAACCTAGACGAGACACATGCAGTAGCTTCTGTAAGAGTTTAAAGGCAAAAAGAAGAACCGATGGGATAAATTACTTTCATGACTTAAGCTACTTTAATAATGGTATATAAGTTTAAAAACCTACTTATTTGGTGGTATACAAACATGCCCTTAGTTAACCTAACTAGTGCAACAACCCAGTCGAGCATTTTGATGATATTACTTTGTTGCTAAATCACCGCAACATCATCAGAATCCAGCTTGTGCAACTCGCCATTATGGGATGCAAAAGAGTCCTAGCATGTGAGATTGAAGAATGTTGTGAAAGCGTAAACTATTTGCAACAGGACATCCGGCACGCTGCAAAGATGCTCCACACATGCCGACGTACACCACCAAGTGAACTCATTAGGTGGACATCACGCGTTGAATTAATATAGATTGTTGGCTATCCTTCTCCTAGCCTTCATTTCAATTGTAGCATGCAACCCATCTGATGAATGGGATTTTTGGGATGTGGTTGCAGATAGTGATTCCTTCCATAGAATGCTTTTTTTCAGACGGAATTTCATGTTGGGTCAAGATCATAGTTAGCAAAACTCTGTTTTAAACTCCCTAACATAAACATGTGTAATTGATCGGACGTTTAAAAATCCATCTATTTTGAAAGAGAGCTTCGATGAGCCCTGCGCGATTGTCCAATAAAGCTCACATATGTGCCACAGTGGCACAATAGGTACAAGTCCAAAATCCAACCATCAGAATGGAACCACCATATTCATGCCCTAGCCCAAGAATCAAATTAATCACGGGTGAGGTGAGCCAAAGTCTGCAAAACAAATCTGCAGCTCTGAAAAACTTTGTTGAAGTTTTCTAGCCCATTCCCTTGTTTCCAATATGATGGCCCACCCGCAGACTGGACCTCATTTTATTTTTGCAAAAACATGTATAAGCTTGGACCAACTTGATGGATGGTTAGATCTCACATGTATGTACCATGCTGGCACATGTGTGGCATGTACATGAGCTTTATTGCACACACGTGTACCCACTCTTTGATAGATAGGAAAAAAAAAAAAAAAAAAGGAAGAATTGTAGACATTAAAAAATAGAGATTATGGTCACCAGCTGTTCATACAATTGAGCAAAAGGTGAAAAATTCTAGTAGAGGCAGATTGAATGGTCCAATTGGGCCAATATTGAAGTCCAACCGTCTGATTGGCCCAATATCAAAGATGAACAGTCGGAATGAGCCAATAATGAAAATGAACAATATGGTTAGACTGGAATTACAGATGAATGCTCTAGTCGGCCGATATTGGAGATCAATGGTTCAAATATGTGGATATTGAAGATCAACAACAAGACTAAATCCTATTAGAATGATATCAACGATGGAACGGTTCGGTTAGGACAAAATTGAAGATCAACGGTCTAGTCGCACAGATGAATGATCTAATTTGGCCTATATTAAACATCAATGGTCCCATTAGATCATTGTTGAAGCCGAATGGTCTGATTTGAACGATGTTAAAATTATTGGGTTATGATCATAGTTAGCAAAACTCTGTTTTAAACTCCTTAAAATAAACATGTATAATTGATCAGACGTTTAAAACTCTGCATATTTTGAAAGAGAGCTCTGCTGAGCCCACACGCTTATGCAATAAAGCTGATGTACACACTGTGTCAGCACCGCACAGTAGGTCTGAGATCTGATCCATCCATCAGAACAGAACCACTCTATTGACGCCCTAGACAAAGAATCAAGTTGATCCACTGGTCGAGTGGGCCAAAGTCTGCAAAAAAAAAAAAAAAAAATCTACAGCGCTGAAAAACTTTATTGAAGTTTTCTAACCAATTCCCCTGTTTCCAATATTGTGGCCCACATGCAGACTGGACCATGGACCAGATTTTATTTTTGGGAAAACAGGTAGAAGGTTGGATCAACCTAGTGTATGGATTAGATCTCGCACCTATGCACCATGCTAGCACCAGTGTGGTGTGTACATGAGCTTTATTGCACACACGTACACTTAGGAAAGCTCTCTGAACGATGGGAAAAAAAAAAACTCATTTTTATGGACAAATACGTTCTTTCTCTTTCAACAAAACACGTTTTACTCAAAACAAACTTTTGGGGACAATTTAGAAAATAGAGCTCATGGCCACCACCTGTTGATACAAATGAGTAGCAAATTAAAAATTTTAGATTTAGGAGAGTCCAAGAACATCGTTCGACTCATAGTGTAAAGATATTCCAACTTTTATCTAAAATTTTCTATTTTAAACTTATTTATATATCATATATAGACGCTCATACACATACATACAGCCCTTTTGTTCACTCCGAGTTGTTGTTTCAGTCCAAACCTATCAAAACTGAGCTTTCACCATATTCAGATCTTGTGTCGAATGTTGTTTTGCCAAATGTGGTGGAGATTCAACAAGAGGCCTCATGCTAAGGAATGGAATGTATCAAGGATTCGGATGGATAGCTCCATGTTACGATCCAGGTCATTCATTAATTAGGGTACATGCCATGGACAAAAAGTAATGTTGGTCTGCTACTCTTAAGTCAATTTTGTACAAGAAAAATTGACCTTTAGAAAAGAAAAATGTACTTTTGTGCCTCACTAGATGAGTATACTATCCTGATGGGTAGTTGAGAAAAAAATAGGAGCCCAAGAGTCCAAATTCAACATGAGTGTACTACCCTCATGTGTAGTTAAGAAAAAGAAAAAAAAAGTCCAACAATTCAAATTTTTTGCAGTATTCAAGATCTGATGAATGGCCTGGATCTCTGACATTTTTCTACCTTTGCTTGTTGAGGCCTGGCCTTGGATACCCACTATAGAGCCAATGATGCATTTTACATGAATAATGCATTACAGCATAATGTATTATATCAAAAGGTGTGTGTATGGTTCATGATCTATATTATATATAGCATGAGTAGCATTTGAGTAATTTTACCCATGTAATTAGTTTCCCAAGTAGAGAACTTTGAATATTCAAAGGATATGAAAAGATGTTGTAATGAAGTTAGGAGTGTGTGTGTGTGTGTGTGTGTGTGTGTGTGTGTGTGTGTGTGTGTGTGTGTTGGGGGGGGCTAATATCCGATGAACAACTCAAATTTTACTCTCAAAATCCTGAAAACGGAAAGTAAGTAGCCATGGACAATTTTATTTATAATTAGATTCGGTAGCAGAACTGCATTACATGGAAAGGATTTTTTACCTAAAGAAATTGCAATTCTATAATATAACAATTCATCATCTCCTACAAACCTTTAAAAAAAATCATCCAAAAGCTTGACGACTTTCTCTTTCCTCATTTCCACTCTCTTTCTCCCATCTCTCTTCCATCCTCTCTCCATGTGCGTCACACATGCCATGCACCCTTTAACTGTAATCACAAGTTATTATGCATGTAAAATGAATTTCTTAATCTCTAACAACTTAACTAGAATTATAATCTTAACTCATTCCATGGGTAACTCTGCATGCATCTCTCTCCCACCCCATCTCTCCCTCATCTCTTTCGGTCCTCCATCTCAAAAGTACCAATCAAAGGTGGACCACACATCACTTATAGTCCAAATCTGTTACACAACCTCCATTGTAATCAATACGACATCATTCATTTTCCTACACAGGATCAGATAGTTATGGTAATTGTTTCTATTGACTTTTAAGAGGGATTGGTAAAAAAAAGTGGGATTGAAAACTGATATTGAAGGTCGATGGTTTGATTGTGCTGAAATTGAAAATGAATGGTATAATTGGGGCTAGTTTGAAGATCACAGTTCAAGTAGACGAATGTTTAAGCTGAATGGTTTAATTTGAACAACACTAAAGATGAACGGCCTTACTTTACAAAAGTGAAGATGAATGGTCCAATCCGGCCGACACTAAAATTCAACAGTCCGACTGGATCAATGTCAAAGATGAACAGTTGGATTGGGCCGACAAAAAATGAGCAAATATGATTAGACCGGAATTATAGATGAATGGTCTTAAGTCTAGTCAATATTGGAGATCAACTGTTCAATCAGGCGGATACTGAAGATCAACAACAAGATTAAATCCAATTAGAATGATATCAAAGATGAACTATCTGGTTGGGACAAAATTGAAGAAAAACAGGCTTGTTGCACTGAAATCTAGATAAACAACCTAATTGGGACAAAGTTAGAGATGAAAGGTATGATTTGGCCTATATTGAATATCAATGGCCTAACTAGACTGTTGTTGAAGACAAATGGTTTGATTCAAAAAATGTTAAAAATGAACACTTTGATTAAACCAATATCAAAGATGAACAGTCTAATTTAGCTGAAATTGGAGATGAATGGTATAATTGGTTGGATATTGAAGATGAATTATTTGACTAGGTTGATTTGAAGGTCAACATTATGATTTGAATTGATATCAAAGATAAAATTGGATATGAGCGATCTGATTAGGTTGATATCGATGACTACAGGTCTGATTGAGTTGATATTGAAGATCGATAGTATGATCGGACTATTATTAAAGATGATTTGTCAAATTCAGCCAAAATTAAAGATGATTGGTATTGAAAATCAATGGTATGATTGGTGAATATTGAAGATCAAAATATAATTTGACCAATATCAGAGACGAGTGGGCGAATTTGGCTAGAATTTGTAGATGAAAGGTGTGATTAAAACTGAAGACCAATGGTTTGATTGGGAGTATGTTGAAGATCAATGGTGTGATTCAACAAATATCAAAGAAGAACGGTCTGATTAAGCCAAAATTGGAGATGAATAGTCCGATTGTGCCGATATTGATGTTCAACAATCCAATTTGGTGGATATTGAAGATCAATGGTATGATTGGAACGATATCAAATTTGCACATATAAATTGACCAAAATTGGAAATTAATGGTGTGATTTATGCAATGTTAAAGAGGCCATATATTGAAGATCAATGGTATGATGTAATTGAGATCAAAGGTGAATGGTCTGATTAGATTAAATTTGGAGATGAACAGTTTGATTGGGGCAAAGTTATGATCAATGGTCTGTTTGGGTTAATACCAAATATGAATGATCAGATTGGAGTGATAGCAGAGCTGATTGCTCTTATTTGAATGATATGAAGATTAACAGCCTAATTAAACCAAAATTAAACATCAACAAACTAATAGCGTCCAGACGAAGATCAACAGTTTGTTTGGTCTTAATTAGGAGATGAATGGTCTAACTTGGTTGTATTCATATCAACAGTCCAAGTGGGAAAATATTGAAGATCAACAGTTAGATTGCAGTGATATCAAAGTTGTACTATTTGATTGGGACAAAACTGGAGATAAATGGTTCAATTCGGCCAAATTGAATATCAATAGATAAGTTGAATCAAACAATTCATCTGCAATTCCATCCCAATCGGACCATTAATCTTCAATATTGGTACAATTGGACCATTGAACTTCAATTTTGACCTAACCTGACTGTTGATCTTCAAACTTGTTCAAATCAGAACAATCAACTTTGACAGCAGTCCAATCAGACTATACATCTTCATTATCGGCCCAATCAGGCTATTGATCATTAATATTGGCCCAACCAGACTTCTCATCTTCGATTTCAACCAAAGAAGACCATTCATCTTAATATTGGTCCATTTTAACCATGGATCTTCAAGATCGGCCCAATCGAACCACTCATCACCAACTTCACCTAATTAGATTGATAATTTTCGAATTGGTCCAAACAGACCATTGATCTTCAATATCATTCAAATCAGACCACTCAATTCTGACATCAATCCAATCAATCTATTCATCTTCATTATCGGCATAATCCAACAGCTCATCTTCAAAGTTGGCCCGATCATTTCGTTGGCTCTTAATATTAGTCCAAATAGACCATTTATCTTCAATTTTGGTCCAATCAGACTTATCATCTTTAATATCAGTCCATTCTAACAATTCATCGTCAACATCAACCTAGTGGGACCATTGATCTTGAAGATCAACCCAACCTGACTGTTGTCACCAAAATTTGGACAACGGTCACGATGATAAGATCTCCACCGTTGGATGAAAGACAACCTCTGACCTTTGGAAGTGAGAAGGTTGAATCTGGAAGAGGATTCCTCCAAGTCTTGTAAGACACAAATGGAAAGCTAAAGGGGGTGGCCGGGGTCCGGCCGTTAGCCCTCCGATGCTTAAGTCAGGCCAAGGATATTTTAATGGAAGAAGGAAAGAGGAAGAGTGTTGGGGAGATTGTGCATACCTTCTGTCGTGGAAGGGCATCCTATTTATAGGGTTACTGGAGAGCTGTAATGGGCAGTGATCGTGGGCTTTACACCCGCAATGGCCAGAGTAATATCCGATGGCATTGATCACGTCTGTAATTGTTGGTAACGTGCCTGGTTTATTCGGGCTCGTTCTTAAACTGTCACCCAACTTTGTTGCGGTCGTGGGCGAGGCTGACCTAGAAGTAGAGCTCTTTGGCCGAGCTCCTTGACTTGTGAAATATCCAGAATGTAGGAGTGGTGATTCCGCAATCGAGGTCCGAGCCGATGCCTCGTCGGTTGCGTCTAGTAGAATAGCTTTGCTTGGGTTGTTTGATGTATCCAAAATGTCCTTCATAAACACCAGGCTATTGATATGCTCGGACTCGACATCCTTCCGAGCTGAGGTAGGTCGCTCAACATCGTCGCCGAGGACCAGCATATGGGCCCGTGGGCCAATGAGCTTACTCTTTCCAAGCTAAGCTCGGCCCAGCTCGTTGATCCTTATAAATAAAATTTAAAAAAAAAAACACTTTTTAATATCATATTATTTAACCATCCAATAAATGGAGGGATGTGCATCAAAGATATCTGCACGGAGGATCCTAGCAATATTTAGGTATGATTTTACTATAATGGATCATAGAAACAATTAGCAACCTAACATAACAGGTGTGTGGATAAAAGAGAAGACATCACCATGTTCTTCCTTGCAAAAACCCTTGGATCTACAGCAAGTCTCAGGTTCGTAACACTAAGGAGACACACTAACCCCACTGGTGGGTGCATGCATTGTGTGACTAACCGTGTGGGTGCGTTGCGCAGCTAACAGGGTGGGCGCATTACATGACTAACCAAAAAAAAAAAAAAAACCTTTGGATCCACAAGGAGAAAATAGAATAGAGAGAGAGAGAGAGAGAGAGAGAGAGAGAGAGAGAGAGAGAGAGAGAATTGATATTATTGATGAAAAATGTTACTTACCATGTCCCTAATGGGCTTTTATAAGCAAAGCCACCCTACACTTCGTAATCTAACTCAAACTAGACAACTTCCTTGAAATAATAAAGTATCTTAAAATAGTAAAATTACTAAAAATAGTAAACTACATCTAATTCTACCCAAAATCCTAAACAACTCTTAGATGACCAAAACAAAGACTTTCAACCATAATTGGATTCTTAAAACCCTAAAAATAACAAAAGAACAGCTTACTAAAAATAGCAAGTTTTGGATTAAAACACGATTTTGACCTCAAGCCTTTTTTTGAGAAATCCTTGGAGGCCAACCAACTTTGTCAGTTTCCATGTTGTAAAGCTCGTGGATAGCTTTCCAACGACATACTATATGCGTAGAATGGATAACCAGTCGCATAGTTATGGCTATTGGAAGCTATAGTGTACATTTAGGCTATTTTTGCCCAATTAGGGCCCCTCCGGCTCAAATTTGTGCAATCCTGGTTCTCCATCAAGTCATCCTTGACCCATCCTACATCATAACCAAACAAGAAAATAATGTAAAACTTAAAATTATAATCTTAGGGCTTGCTTAGATAGCGAATTACGATTGTATTGTAACGTCAAAGTGTTGTCATTATGATTTTACAGTGTTTGTTTAAATTAGTAATTTGGGGTGTAATTCAATGGTCAAATGCATATGTAATAGTTGACGGATAAAAGAATTTTTAATCATTAACAAATTCACAAAACATTGTAGTAGAAAACTCTTATCTAAACACACGAATCAGTGTATTTTTTCTATTGATTTGACATTGCAGTAATGTAAAAGTATCATTATTGAACTTTTACCATGCCTATCCAAACACGAAAAAGGTGAAATTACCTTTTGCCCAGGAGACAGATATCATAATTTGTAATCATTGTATTTTTACAATTCACTACAGTTGTAATTTGCTATCCAAACAAGCCTTTAAATTGGAGAACCAAATGGCATATAAAGAATTGAATGCATTATCTACTTACAAGGGATTTTTACAGGGAAAATTCCTGACAAATTCCAAATTTACCAAAGAATTTCCCCATGAATCAAAATATCTGGCTAGTGCTTTTCAAGTGAAGTTACCAAAGTACCCTCACATATTGTTTTTCTTTATAAAGTAATAAAGACTGAAATTTTGGGGGGCTAATTGGTATGTGTATGACATGCAACCTGTCCAACATATGCACCCCACCATGATAATCACACAGACCAAAATTCTTGCAGATTGAATCACTAAATGAGCTGCACGTGAGCTAGATGTACGTCGGTGGTGCATTTTTTTTATGGCGAGGCCCACCTTGTGTTTGGATCGTCTAAATTCTTGGTTCTTTTGAACATCATGGCAGAATATATCTATTGGATAGGTTCGATATCATACAATTCCACGTGGACCCCACAATTCTCCAGTTCACCACTTTCTAAAGCAAAAGCATATAGTGGGCATTATGGTAATTTCTCACCTCAAAAGCACTTCCTAGCATTTCAATTTGTAGAGGCGTTATTTGGTAAATCAAAATTTCTGAGAAAATTTGCTGTAAGAATCTCTAAATATAATGAGATAATAGATTATATATGATAGCTTCAGTAAATGTGTGCAAACAGTGTGTTGTCAAAGTTCCATCTCTTAGGTACCACATAGGTGTTTTTAGTCAGTAGGAGAGCATTATAGAAACCAAGATGAAAAACAGAAAAGAAAGGGGGGGAAAAAACTGCCAAATGATGGTGATGTGTCACCTTTTGGATAGTGTAATATGAAATGTTTGCTGAGTACAATGATTATTGAAAGAAAACTGCATAATTGATGATGGTTATCATGATTCCTTAGAAAACCAAACTAGTTCCTCAGGAATAGGAATATTGTTCTGTTTCTAGGAGAATGATGGCTTACTAGCAGCAAGGTATTAGAAAACAGTTTTTTTTTTTTTTTTTTTTTGAAAAGGAGGTATTAAAAAACATTTGCATAACGGCTGCAACGATAACAATGGGAACCATTACACGTTACGGAGCCATAATGACCGGACTGCTATGGAAAAAATGGCCCACAACAGCCCGTTATGGGACCAATATAGGTTTTTTTTTTTTTTTTTTCCTAATGGTCATAATGGCCATTGCAGTGGCCCCTATCATAATGGTAATGATGGCGTCTGTTACGTCCACTGTAACCGTTATTGAATACCTTGATTGGCAGAAGAGATAAAATATTATGAGGGAGAATTGTGTGACTCCATTATGTTGTGATGTGGTACGACCCAATGGGACATAATATCCAACCTTTTAATTAACGGACTTTAGCTTGTGGATTTAAGATAACACGTTGATTTTAATCAATCTATGTAATAGACTACCACATAGCGCCTGAGGAAGTTTGTGCACTCATTGCTGGTGGTCCCAGGCCTAGATAAAGGAGGGTTGCATCATGTTGGCAGCCGGCACTGTTTACCATAATTTTTATCATGAATTCAGTTTATGAATTTAGGATAATCAACATTTTTGCATTTTATTTGTCCATCAGATGGCCAGTAATCAGACAAACAACTACTCAATATGTGGTCAATGAACCATGGATTGAGGTACATTCATGCCACATCTGTAGTGCTGATCTGCAGAGTATGGATATCCATACCACTCAAGAGTAGAATTCCTTAATTTGGAGTACATAGGAGATTTTACAAAAACAAATAAACTGTTGTTGTTGTTTAGGACTAGACTATTTTGTACTTGGCACTGATTGAAAATTCAATCCTTGATACCAAATCATACATGTTGCACAAGGATGAGTTCTCAACTTTCTATTCGAAGACCAAACACAGAGGACCTATGCTTCAAAAAAGACATTGACCGAGCATGGACCCAATTGTCCAATCGAAGGAATTTTGCTTGCTGATATGTACAATTGCTTAAATTTTCTTACAGAGTCCATTGGTTAGATTGTTAGGATTCTTTGATCAATGTGAATTTTGAGGTGGCAATACAATAGGGCATACCTGATGAGCAATCCAGATCATATCACATTTGCCTGTGCCGTGTAGTGTTTTGGATCAAGGAACTCCAGCTCATAGCAACACACTAAACAGTACCCAATCAAGTAGGCAGTGTGGGTCATTGAACTTTTGCCAGACAATCATGAGAATTCCTGTTTCAAATATCTTGATTGGTGAAATGCAATGATAAAGTGGACGCCAAATAACAAAGAAAGGCCATCATGAGGAGGATAAGTATCAAAATGTATGTTATGGATAAAGGAAGTAGTTTTGTCTCTCCATCAAAGACAGAAAAGACTTCTCCCATAACAACAGGCCATGATGCACCAAAATTTAAATAGTGTTTCGATGAGTCAGTTCATACATTTAGGGCCATGGTTGGTGACCTTCACCATTCTTGACCATTGATCACGAAGGAACTCACAATGAATGGAAGATAACTAAAACATTTCCCATATTAGAAAATTATAACTTATTGGGTCAGTAGCATAAAAATAAATGGTTAGAAAATAACACAACAGCGGTCCACTTAAACAGTTCTAGAGCATCCAATCTGTAAATTTTCCAGGGCATCTCTATAGTCTAAAATATCCTCAGAGTAATGAATCACATCAATGGCCTAGATAACTGAACCATGGCCCTACTTGTGAAAAAATGGCCACATTATGAGAATAGTACCTAATAATTCTTCTCTTATTAGTATAAGTGCAGTGTACATTTGGGTATTTTTGCGTTTGAAGTGGATGAAAAGAACTCCATCTTCATCTCCATTCAAATAACCTTGAGACACATGACAATGGAATTGACCGCCGAAATGTCTTACATTTGGATGTGCATCCATATCACCAAGGATTGTCATCCAATTGTGATTGGGATTACATCACAGTGAACATTTAGGTCGCGTTTGGATGTACCAATAATCTCATTGAGAACATTCAGTGTAATCAAGAAAGGGTGACAAAAATTAGTGATGTTTCCTAGCATTCACAAAGAAGTAGCCTCAATTTGCAATTACGTTTCTTCCAAATCCAACTTGAAGGTGAAGCAATCACACTTTTGTAGCAAAAAAACCTGAATATGAATGATAATGAAAGAAAATGCATTTTGGTTGTTCCCAATGGCACACCAATAATTGAAATTCATTTTGATGGTGCATACAAACTCACCATTAGTAATGCTAATTAGACTACAATCCTTGGCACAAGTAATGCCCAGAGGATCAGTCTATCCTTTGCGTTCCATTATATATTGAAGAAAACCTAATGTTTTTGTCACCTTTTCCCTAAGTTTTCAGACCACTATCTTTTACACATAACGCACATCTAAGAGGTCCAACCTGATTACAGATGGCCTTGGATGGGCCATAGGCTAAAATCACACTGACTGGAAAACCTCAAACATCGGCTTCTGGATTTTATTTTATTTTTAAGAAAAAATGTGCCAGTTTAATTTTGGTTTGACATGTGTTTAACTATCCATTTCCTTTCCTCACCAGTCCAGTCAAGGTTTGCCCGGTGATTGCTTTGGTCATTGTATGTGTGTGACACATATACAAACAAAGTTCTGTTAACTTGAGGAAAAAAGAAAGAAATAGTGTATCTTTTATATATTTATATTTCAACATAAAAAGGAAAGTTGCTTCAAGTCAATGAGTTTTTTCAGTGACTGTGTCACAAGCTTTTCAAAGTGTGACTTGAATTTGTGGGCTGTTTAAGGCCAACCCAGACGAGTTGACTCAACCTCTTCTTTCTTAAACTCTGATTCAGTGCTGTTGGTGTTCTTTTTGCGTGTTCTTCCTGCATTGCTTATGGTGTCTCTTTGTTAAATAGGTGGCCATGGATGCAATGAAAGAGTTGGCAATTTCAGCATGCATGGGAATCACGAATTGCTTGTGGGTTCCTCTTCAGCAGCACATGGGTTATCTTGTTGATTTCAAAAGCAACATTGTGGGTTTGAGGATCCATGCAAATGAGCTAGCGATGAGGATAACAGACATTCGAAACCGAGTGGTCATAGATCAAGCAAATGGTGAAGTGCCTACTGAAGAAGTTCAAGGGTGGCTAGCAAGAGCAGATAGCATTGAAGAAGATGCAAAGATGGTAGAGGAGGCAGGAGTAAACAAAAGATGGCTGAAAGGGTGGTGTCCAAATTGGATCTGGCGTTATAAGTTAAGCAAGAAAGCAAAAACAAAGCTATATTCTATTGTTAGTCACTATGGTAAAGGGGTGTTCGAGAAGCTGACGGTGGCCCCCACCCCCTTCAACTGTAGAGATTTACCATGCCTGGCCAATCGAGGGTCTAGAATCAGCCAAATTAGCTATGAAGAGAATTCTTGATGCTCTAAATGATGAGAAGATCAGGGTTATTGGCGTATAAGGCATGGGGGGAGTAGGCAAAACTACTCTTGTAAGAAATGTGAACAACCATCTAAAAGGGACAATAAAGTTCAGTAGAGTCATAATGGTGACAGTGACGAAGGAAGTGGACCTGAAAAGGGTCCAGAACGACATTGCAAAGAGATTGGGCCTGGATCTCAAAGACGATAGCATATCCCATAGAGCGACCGAACTCATGAAGAGACTGATGGAAGAGAAGAAGTTCCCCATCATCTTCGACGATCTATGGGCTAGACTTGAGCTGGCCGATGTGGGTATTCCTTCTGACGAGCACCACAAAGCTTTTAAGATCATCTTCACTTTGTGGAGTGAAGATGTTTGCAGAGAAATGGAGGCCCAATTCAAGATCAAGGTGGAACTGCTCTCCAAAGATGAATTGTGGAAATTGTTCAAAGCAAAAGCAGGCGATGTTGATGATTATCCTACATTGCACACTGTGGCAGAGAAGGTTGCTAATGAATGTCATGGTCTGCCATTGGCAATTGTGACAGCTGGAAGGGCGTTGAATGATGAGAAGAGCATCAGAGTGTGGAATAACGCATTGTCGGAATTGAAGAAGTCCGCCCCTAAGAACATCAGAGGCATGGAGCAAGAGGTGTACCAATCTCTAAAATTAAGCTATGATCATTTGCAAACAGAGGAGTTGAAGTTCAGCTTCTTGTTTTGTGGCCTATTTCCGGAAGACTACGAAATTGATGTGGATCAGATGATTAGATATTGGATGGGTGAAGGCTTTCTGGAGGATGTTGAAACATTGGAGGAAGTAGTGAACAAAGGACATGCATTGGTTGAAAAACTCAAGGCTGCATGCTTGTTTCTACATAGTGACAAAGAAGGGTATGTACTGATGCATGACATAGTTCGAGATGTGGCCATTTCGATTGTGTCCAATGATGATTCCTATAGTTTTTTGGTGAGAGCGGGACTGGCATTGAAACAATGGCCAAAAGCAGATCATTGGGAGAATACAAGAGGATTTCGGTGATGCAAAACGAGATCGAAATGCTACCTGAGAGGTTGGAATGTCCTGAACTGCTAACATTGATGATGCAAGAAAATGACAATTCGAGCAAAATACCAGATTGATTCTTTGAAGGGGTAAAATCACTTCGTGTTTTGGACCTTGGGAGAACTTCTATGATGCGACTGCCATCATCAATGTCATATTTGTTGAACCGACAGGAACTCAATCTACAACGATGTTCGTGTTTGGAAATAAAAGGTTTGTTGCCACTCAGGTCACTGAAGGGACTTGAATCTCTTGATCTTTCATAAAGCACGATCAGTGAATTGCCAAGTGGAATAGGTGAATTGGCCAATTTAAGGCGTTTGGACCTGTCCTTCAATCCAAGCCTTAAAATTCTGCCACCAAATGTAATAACGAAGTTGACTCGTCTGGAAGAACTGAAGATGGTCTTGAGCTTTACAGGGTGGGAAGCTGCAGGGACAAGCACAGGGAGCAAAAGAAATGCTTCTTTAGCCGAAGTCGCATCTTTGAGACAGTTAACTTGTTTGTGCCTAGACATAGTAGAAGCCAGCAGTTTTCAGCAAGATTTCATATTTAAATCTTGGCAAAATTTGGAGAGGTTTTGTTTCCGCATAGATCGGTTAGAATATGATTCTAATGTCTTTGACGATATGAAAAGTCACAGTTGAATGATGGTCATTGATGGTGGCAAGCCCATACCTCAATGGGCTAGGATTTTGTTCCCAATAACAACCTTCTTGCAGCTATATTATCGTAAGGGCCTAACAACAATTTCTGGACTAGATACAGTCATACAGATGCAGTGGCAGTCAGTTTTGGAAGTTTGGAATATCTTGAAATCTATAAATGCCAAGAGATGGAATATGTTCTACATGGAGAGGACGCCCCGGAGAATACATTACAAAATTTGCAGCATTTAGAGCTCCATTTTCTTCAAAAGCTAGAGCAGATTGTCTTCGATGACAAATCTCTTCCAGAAAGATCATTTCAAAATCTAAGGTACATCAAGGTGGTAGAATGTGACAAGATGAATAATGTATTCCCATTTGGATTATTGCAACATTTGCAAAATCTAACCAAACTCGAGGTGTATAACTGCAGAAAAATGGAGTATGTGCTTATGGGTGCAACGTTAGGGTTGTAACAGGAAAATATGCTTCTGAAACTCGAAACTATGCATCGTGAGGGTCTACCGAAGCTGAGAAGTATCTGGATGGGATTGGTTGCACCACTCCAAAATGTTCGATGCTTGAGCTTTGTTAAATGCAATGCATTGAAAGCAGCCCTCTCATTGACTCTGGCAAAGGGGTACCTAATCTACTAGAGTTTCACTTACACAGTTGTGATGGAGTTGAGTTGATAATTTCCCAGGCAGATGGGGTGGTCGACAAGGGAATGTTACCCCATTTAACAGTCTTGGAGTTGCATGGTCTACCAAAATTGTGACGTATATGTGAAGGGGTATTGGACTGGCAATCTTTGGAAGAGATCACAGTGAAAGAGTGTCTAAATTTGAGGATGCTTCCCCTAGATGCTTGAAGCGTACCCTCCTTATGGTGGGTCAGAGGAGAAAGGAGGTGGTGGGATGGACTGGAATGGGCAAAAGAGCATGCCAAGGCCCACTTTCAGCCAATGTTTAGAGACGTCGACATCCACCCTTGAGCATTTCACAGGCTTTGCTACTTCGTACCAGACAAAGCAAGTGGTATGGTACAAACCACAATGGTCCAATTATAAATAATACGTACGGGCTTCATCACCCCACCTGTGATTATGTTCAACCCCATCTGCACACATCAAGATGGTACATGTTGTAAGCATCCAAGTTGTTCATTATGTGGACCCTGCTGTGTAGATCCCATGGCTCAAAATTTTGGCAAGTTCACTCATCAGATCTGCTACAATGCGCAAAGCAAGTGAGATATGCTTTCATGCATTGTGGTTTGCCTGATGAATGGTCTAGCCTAATTTGTGGGCCAGGGAATCAACACGGCGGGGTCAGCTTGGGTGTTTAACTGTTTATAAACATGCCAGCTTGTCATGTGCATGAGAGTGTGGATGGGTTGGGCTATACTCATAAGTGCCATTAGAAAACCTCTTTAGAATATGTAATAATGACAATGGTATTTTTTAGATAGAGTATATATGTATCCCTTAAACATTATAAATGTAAATTATGTCATGATTTATTCTTCTTGTTATTTATTATACTTGTAATTCTCCGTTAGTTGCAACTCACCTTGCCTTTAGAGAATTTAGTCTTTTGGTTGTCTAACAAAAGAGAGTACATTCAGGAATAAGAGGTCGGATCCTCTAGTATTGTTTTAGATGAGAATTTGGTGGAAACTAGATGCATGTGATGCCCACCATAGTGGGTGTGGGTAGCATCCAAGTTAAATTGACTCCAATAGCTTTCCTGCAGCTCAAGGAAAGCTCATTTGCTCATGACTCAATCAAAAATCTATTGGCTAGGTTGACTCGACTCGATAGAAGTTGATAAAACTCTAAGTTCCGAGGACTCCAAAATATTTATGAATTTTAAATGTTAAATATTATCTGCTCATGACTTGCCATCATCAACATCATCCAAGCCTTATACCAACTAATTGGAATCAGCTACATGAATCCTTTTCCGCCATTTCACTCTATCAAGGGCCATAACTTCAATTAGACCATAGGTCATCAAGTCTTTTGTTACTACCTCCACCCACATCCTTTTGCGCCATCCCCTTGCCCTTTTAGAGACTTCAACTTATACAAACTCACTCCTAACTGACGTAGTTCTTGGTCTCCGTTGCACATGACCAAACCATTTAGGTCCACTTTCCCTCATCTTGTTACCTATTGGTGCTACTCCTAAATTTTCCCGAATGCATTCATGTCTAATATTATCCTTCCTTGTCTTGCCACTCATCCATCTCAACATCCTCATTTCAGCTTTACTCATCCTATGGACATGTTGTTCCTTAATTGCCCAACATTTTGTCCCACAAAGAATTCTGGTCTCATAGCCATCTTATAAAATTACCCTTTTAGTTTGAGTGGTACACAACAATCACATAAAATTCTATAGGCACATCTCTTCCACCCCACTTGAATTCTATAGGCAACATCCTTCTCAATCTCTCCACTCTCATGAATTATCAACCCAATATATTGAAAGTGGTGATTTAGGAAACTTCTTGGTCAGCAATCTTTACTAATTTCTCATCCACTCCTATTTAGGAAAAATAAACACATCCTAAATGTAAATTAAGGTGGTTTCGTTTAGAGGGTTTGCAGGATGCCTCTTATATCCATACCTTTTTATAATGAGTAAAAGTAAAAGTGTCTGAAATGATAATTTGAGTGATTTTAGAGGGGGAGGAACAAGAAATTATTCAAACTACACTAGTAGTTTGCACAATCTCTTTTTTATTTAAAAACAAAACCCAAAAAACTTGTATTGCCTATCATGGGCCATTACGGCCTTCATAGGCAACGTAACAGGCTGTTGCAGGGGATGTAACGACCTTTACGGGTCATTTTTTCTATAACGACCATTAAGACCTTTACGTACATGTTACAAGTAATGGTTGCCACCGTTACCTTTATGTAATGGTCGTTACAGCAAACCATGGGTGTGAATCTACATAACATTCCAAATTTTCAATTGAAACTGAATTAGCGATGAATCGATGATGGTCGTTTACTTTGACGGTTAGTGAACTAAAAATGGTTTATAAACTTATCAACTCGAATGTCCTCCAATTGCACTCGCAACCACTAGTAGAACATGTAAGGCCAAAAATTTCTATGGCCAACTTTTGTAATACCGGATCCTTCCTGTTCGAATCAACTCCATACATTGACCACCAGTCAACTGCACAAATAACAGTTTAAGTTAGACTTTTTACATTGCAATTTGTAAGAAATTATTTTCAAGTTAGACCAACTCGCTAACATTCATACTTGACAATTTCATATTCTCATGCTTGGTGACTACGTTTCTTGAAAAAACCATCGCACTCTTCATGCAAAGTCTAGCTCTTGAGAAATCCTATCTTGTTCACCTTTATTTGGAATTATTCTCTCCAAAACATCAAGAAAGCTGACCATATGCGTCGCTAATGCCATAGTCCGATCAGCGGAAGTAAAGAATATGGTTAGATTAAGAATATTGGGAGCCAAATACAATGGAGATAACATTTAGCTACCCTATCTCTTATCTATAATATCTAAGATGTGCCTGTAATCATGCACTTTATAGTTGGAAGTGGTTCATGATTTTATTTATAATGTTCTCCATTGTATACTAGATCTAGTCCATGAGCAGTTTCCAGTCATCATCCACCAATTGCAATACACTTACTAGGGGTTCCAACAATTTTAACGCCTTCATCACTTGATTCCAAAACAATTGGAAAAGAATGGTTTGTTATACTAACTTTTCTTCGACCTTTCTTGACTATGGCCCATTATTGTAATCGGTCGACACTATAAAAGTTTTAAGCTTAGATTTCTTTAAATTCAACACTTGTAGTGTTAAGAAGGTTGTTGCAAATTAGGTGACAGCTAGATGAAGCAAATTACACCCAATGTGTCTTCTCTTATGACGAAGAAGAAGGGCATATTTATACATAAAGACCCCGATTCATCTAGCCCTATTAATTACCTTAATACACAGTCTACCAATATCTTTTAGCATTAGATCTATACAATGTGCCGCACATGGGGTCCAAAATAAACAGTGTCTCTTCTCCATTAGAAGATGACTGACAGCTATATAAGAGAATGCATTGTGTATGACAACTTGGACAACATAATCTTCTCCTGTTACCTCAACTACATTATCTAACAATTTAAACAAATAGTCGATCATGTGAGGCTAGGCTGATGCATCCACGAACTTTAAAACCATGGTCCAAGTTAGACAATTTGGAAGAAAGTTTATCAATCTCCAACTAAATCCCTTAGACCATCCATCAACTATTAGCATACAACAATAGATTTTCCAAGTCTCTCTTGTATTCGGAGATAAAGTTTCTAATAAACTCAACTTCCTTTTAGAAAACTTTCCCTCACACCATGATATGTATGGGTTTTCAATCCAAAGCCCAAATTTACCTATAACTTCGACCATAACCATAAAACACTTCAACTTTACGATGCTAAAAGTAACATTGTCTTAGTCTAACTACTAAGTGATATATAGAATCATGGTTTTCCTATATTTTTGCTTATATTAGTTTTTTCAAAGTGGTTTATGCAAGTCCTTTGCCTTTATCCCTTTGGTCAACAATATCCTTGGAATGTGATCTACACCACCTATCCATTGGCCCATGCCCATAGGCTCTTTTTGGTGCTGATGGTCTAAATTTCCCTGTGGACATAGGTGGTGTAGAAACATCCAAATTAACAACAGCAACGTCCCCACATGCTTCTCTTTCTACAAACTCTTCTTGGATAATTGCAGTTTCATGCCTTTTTCGAGCATACTTATCCATCTACTCCATTATTTCCTCTTGAATCTCTTGAGTAACTGATGTAGGACAGCCCTAAGAATGATGCATGCGTATGAACACAACTAATCAGCGGAAAAATAAAGAGAATAACAACCTAAAATTCAGAGTTAATCATCATAAACTAAGAAGATCATAAAGAGACATGCAATGGAGCGGGCCATTCATCACAACCACGAAGTATGAAATTCAATTATTGCTATGGTTGGATCCGGCGAGGGATGGAACCTCCCGAACTTTCATGGTCTTAACCCAATTGATCAATGGGGATCACTAGTCCGAGGAATCAAAAAGGTTTCTCGGGTTAGGGATTTAAAAATTTGAGGAATTAGGATTTGGATCAATTTTCAGATTTAAATCGTAGGGAATAAACAAAACAGATGTTTAGAAGGATAAGAATAGAAGATGAAATACCTGTAAGAAGTTGGAGGGGCACAAGAAGAAAAGAGAAGAATGAGATCAAGGAAGAGGAAGAAGCACCATGGGAGAGAAGAGAGGAAGGAGGCAACCAAAGGGTTTGCTTTTCATTAATCAATCAACTAAACTCGTTTTTAGGGCTTAGCCCACTTAAATAAACCAATAAAAGAGGTAAAAGTACGAAAATACCCTAAAACTAAACAAAAACGCGTAAATAAACAAAGTGCGGGAAAGTTCGGGCGCTCAGTTGAGCGCCCAAAGACGTCCAAAAACGTCTAGAGAGTTTCGGGCGCCAGAGAGGCCAAGTTCTAGCGCCTGAAGATGACCAATTCTTCGGTCTTCCTTCTCCTTTCTTCCTTCACACGTGTCTTCCCTGAGTGAGGTCTTCTATGTGTTCAATCACATGTGAAGGGTCTTCAGCAGGTCTTCAGTTCCTCAATAATCGCCTATCCATAAGGACGACACTTGTGGTTGGCGCTTTCTTCATTGGTACACCTTGAATCCTTTTATGTCCGCATCAATTCCCCCCGGGTGAGAAAAACTCGACTCCGACGAGTTGAAACTTTTGTAGCGCTCTACTAGATCTGGATCAATACTCTGCAACGCTTCGCCCGGCAGCCACGTAGATTCAGATGATGGTTTGTTCTTCCATTTGACAAGATACCTCTGGAAACCTTCATCTCTCGTAGATAATATCTCGTCATCCAAAATCTCCTCAATTTCTTCTTTATGGGTAATGGGCGGAGGAAGGGGTGGAAGGAGTTGTGTAGCAAAATCATAAAAAGGCCATGAAAGGGACAATGGGTTGACAATGGGATTGTGGGAACGGACTAGATCTTCCACATTAAAAGTTGGATTAATACTCATTTCAGGTGGAAGGTCAATTCGATACGCATTGGACCCAACCTTTTGTAATATCTTGAATGGTCTAGCACTACGCGCTTGTAATTTTTTAGCGGATCCTTGAGAGAATTGTTCTGGCCTTATTCGCACCATTACGTAATCTCCTTCCTGAAATTCTTGCGCTCTACGATGAGAATCGGCTGAAATTTTATAATCATCATTGCTCTTATTTATCCACTGTCTAATATGTGTATGCAAATCATGAATATGACGTGCAAATGCATCGGCTGATTCAGAAGACCGTTGGGTAACAGACATAGGTAAGAGATCTATGGGCATTCTAGGTTTATAACCACTTACAATTTCAAAAGGACTCAACCCTGTAGATCTATTAACTGACCCATTATAAGCAAATTCAGCAGTTGGTAAAATTAGGTCCCAAGTCTTAACATATTCACCCACTAGACAACGTAGAAGATTTCCAAGACAACGGTTTACCACTTCAGTTTGACCATCTGTTTGTGGGTAAAATTGCAAACGAGTTCCCATAATGTGCCACGGTGTCTTCCAAAAATAGCTAGTAAATCTGACGTCACGATCAGACACTATGGTTTTAGGTAACCCATGGAGACGCACCACACCATCAAAAAAGATGCGAGCAACATGAGACGCATCCGACGTTTTCGAACATGGGAGGAAATGCCCCATCTTAGAAAAACGGTTCACAACGACAAAAACGGAATCATGCTTTTTTATTGTCTTGGGAAGCCCAAGCACGAAATCCATACTAATGTCCTGCCACGGAGCATGTGGCACTGGCAATAGCGTATACAGCCCGGTATTTTGCTTTCTTTGCTTTGCCAGCTGACATGTACGACACTGCCCTAAAACTTTAGCTACGTCTCGCTTGAGAATTGGCCAATAGAAACGATCTTCCACAAGGGCAATGGTCTTATCACGACCAAAATGGTCAGTTATCCCTCTTGAATGAAGCTCCCAGATGAGGAATTCATGAAGGGACATACGGGGAATACAAAGTCTGTCTCCCTTGAAAAGGAAGCTATCTTTAAGAACATACTCACCCATAATACGCTGGTCACTAGAGAGCGACGCGTAAGTGCCCCCAAAATCAGGACATGTGGGGTATTCATCTTTCAGTTGCTCAAATCCAACTACCTCTACACTCAAGTAGTTGAGCAATGCCACTCTTCTACTAAGGGCATCCACTAGTTTGTTTTCAACACCGGCCTTGTGTTTAAAAAAAACGAATATTCCTGAAAAAACGCTACCCACTTAGCATGCCTTGGGTTGAGTTTTTTCTGAGAATGTAAATATCTCAAAGCCTCGTGGTCACTGGTCAGAAAACAAAACGAATTCCTGCGGTAGGAGATAGTGTCGCCAATGTCTCAGGGATTGCACTACCGCATAAAATTCTTTGTCGTAAGTGGAGTACTTTTGTTTTGCTTCATTCAGTTTCTCACTAAAATAGGCTACTGGGTGTCCTTCTTGACTTGACACTCCACCTATATCGACACCAGATGCATCACATGCTACTTCAAAGACTTTAGAAAAGTCAGGTAGACGCATGACAGGAGCTTCCACCATCTTACCCTTAATTTCCTTGAAAGCCTTGATTGCGGCTTTAGACCACACGAACTTTCCCTTTTTCATGCACTCAGTAATGGGAGCCATGATCGTGCTAAAACCCCTAATGAACCGACGATAAAAGGTTGCTAAGCCGTGAAAGCTTCGCACCTCATGAATGTTCCTCGATTCAGGCCACTCAACTATGGCCCTGACCTTTTCAGGGTTTACGCGCATTCCTTCAGGTGACACTATAAATCCTAAGAACACAACTTTACTAGACATGAACGCACATTTCTTAAGATTAGCGTACAACTTTTCATTCCTAAGGACGCTATAGACCTGCTTCAAATGTTCAAGGTGTGATTCCGTAGTGGTACTACACCACTAGGAATTTTCCCATGAACGGCCTTAAAACTTGTGTCATCACCCGCATGAAACTACTGGGTGCGTTAGTCAAGCCGAAGGGCATGACCAACCACTCATACAGCCCTCTTTCATTTTAAACGCAGTCTTCCACTCATCTCGTGGGCGTATACGGATCTGGTGATATCCACTCTTGAGATCTATCTTAGAGAAGATAGTGGACCTGGCCATCATGTCAAGCATGTCATCAAGTCTAGGTATAGGGAACCTATACTTGACAGTAATTTTGTTTATGGCACGGCTGTCCACACACATGCGCCACGTGCCGTCTTTCTTTGGCGTCAATAATGCAGGCACGGCACGGCACACGGGCTCATACTCTCTTGGATGAAACCCTTTTGCAAAAGCTCATCAACTTGTCTCTTGAACTCTGCATGTTTTGCAGGGTTCATCCTGTAGTGAGGAAGGTTCGGTAGAGTAGATCCCGGGACAAGGTCAATGGCATGCTGTATGTCCCTCATAAGTGGCAACTCATTCGGTAAGTGATGCGGACATCAGGCCCTTTAGGGTTTATCAGCGTAGGAGGTGAGTGACACCTATATCTTTATGGCTTGATGGTGACGGGTCTGGATTGTTCATGAAGACTTGAGGAGCATTGAAGACTTTACACATGTAGTCCGAGACATTTGAAAAGACCACACATTGGGAAGACATGTGTGAGTTGCTTGGAGGAGATCATCGGACCATTGGATCATGATGATGATGTGATCGGACTGTTGATTCGTCATGGCCCACTTTCATCACACCATCATTGGAGCGCATTGGACATCTTAGATTTGAGTTTATTTTAAGTATTTTTTACTTATTTGAGTTTTGGGTTAGTGTGGGTACGTTTTTTTCATGCAAATGTCTTTTTTTTGAAATTTTGTTAGTAGGGGTATTTTGGTAATTATGCTAATTCCGAATTTTATAAGGGCGTTGCCCTAAACCTTTTTGATTAGTTGTTGATTTATGAAAAAGAGCAAACCTTTGGTTGCCTTCTTCCTCTTTCCCTCTCTCATGGTGCTTCTTCTTCTTTCTTGATCTCATTCTTCTCTTTTCTTCTTGTGCCCCTCCAACTTCTTCTAAGGTAAACTTGTTACTTCCTCTTTCTTTATTTCTATTCTCTCATAACTTCTAGATCCTAGATTTGAGATTTTATCAAAAATCCCTATTTCTCAAATTCCAAAATCCCTAATCCGAGAAATCCCTCGATCCCTCGGACTAGTGATTCACATTGGGTATTTGAATTAAGACCATGCAAGATCGGGAGGTTCCATCCCTCGCCGGATCCAACCTATGCAATAATTGAATTTCATACTTCGTGGTTGTGATGATGGCCCGCTCCATTGCATGTCTCTTTGTGGTTTTCTCAGTTTATGATGATTGATGTTGAATTTTTAGATTATTATTGTCTTTTATTTCCGCTGGATTATATGTGTTCATGAGCATGCATCATAATTAGGGCGTCCTGCATCAAATTTGGTATCAGAGAATAGGCTTGCATGGTTTTGTCTAGATCAAGTTATCAAAAAAATTAGGGTTTTGATTTTTAGGTTTGTTTTAGGAAATTTTCAGATTTAGAAAGTTTCCAATTTTAGAAAGTTTCCTAATTTGGAGAATTTTCAGATTTAGAAAGTTTTCAATTTTAGAAAGTTTCCTAATTTGGAGAATTTTCAGATTTAGAAAGTTTCCAATTTTAGAAAGTTTCCTAATTTGGAGAATTTCCAGATTTAGAAAGTTTCCAATTTTAGAAACTTTCCAGTTTTAGAAAGTTTCGTAATTTGGAAAATTTCCAGATTTGAGTCGCATCATCTAGAATTAATTAGTGTTAGTTCATTGTAGTTTAAATTCATCGCATTCATATTGTGAGTCATCCAGTCCATAGAGTCGAGTTTAGGAAGAACCTAGGACAAGTCCTACGTTATGTGCCCATTCGTTTTGGTCATGGTTTTGGATTACACATCCCTACCATGAATCAGGATCAGATTTCAGAAGCTTTGGCCGCCATATCTCGATGTTTGGACAACATTGACAACCATTTTAGAAAATCCTTCCAGAATCTCAACGACAAATTAGAGGCATTTAACCAGGCTAGCCCTAACTATGGAAAAGATGATCAACGTTATGCCTTGGTGAACGGCAAGTTGGATGGATCCAAACATGATGTTTATGAAGTGGAAGAATACGTGCCTAACATCACTAATGATGAAATGGAAGAAATTGAGGCATCGCTCATCATCGTTGAGGATGACGAAGTGTGTGCTAGTGATGAAAAGGTCGAAGGAATTGAGACCGCACCACTTTCAGATGTCATGTGTGACTTAAGTGATGTAGATTTCCAACCTAAGCCTCTTACCATAATGCACACGAATGAATTTGAAAATGAGACTAGTGAGGATATGATGGTGGACACCCACATGACTTGTGATATCCCACCAGATGATTTATGGGATAAATTTTCACCCATATGGGACATTCAACACACAATCGATCTTGTCCCTAGGTTGGTCCTGTCAAGCTTTCCTCCATTCCAGGTGAATCCCGCAGAAAATACAGAAGTGCAGCGTCAATTTGATAAACTTCTCGGGGAAGAATTCAATAAGGAAAGTTTGAGTTGGAGTTTTGTTCTGTGTGTCATGCCTGCCCTTTTCAATTCCAAGAACAATGGCATATGGCACACATGTGGGCATATCTTGACCGTCCACAAAGCTTCAGTCAAGTGTCATGCCATCGTGCGACGTATTCACGTCATGGTAGATATGATGGTTAGTGTCCATATCCCGCATCTTGATGACATTTTGGAAATAATAGCTGATGCCAGGATCTGCTCAAGACTTGGTATTAATAGTGTGTGTTCTCAAGTGTTGGGATACTTGAAAATCATCCTTATTTATAATACTTATAATGAGAAATTATGTGTCACCCAAGAGAAGTGTCCTTTTGTTTCAGTTTTTCAAGTTCTAGGTCATATGATTGTTTATTTCGAGTCCATTGCTTTTTCAGAGAGTCCTTTAATTTCACCCATGTCTGTCACACAAAGATCTTCAGAGTCGGCCGATGCGTTTGCACGACATATCCATGAATTGCATACGCATATTAGACAGCGGATAAATAAGAGTAATGATAATTATAAAATTTCAGTTGATTCTCATCGTAGACTACAAGATTTTCAAGAAGGAAACTATGTAATGGTGAAGATAAGGCCAGAGTGGTTCTCACAGGGTTCCGCTAAGAAATTACAAGCGCGTAGTGCTGGACCATTCAAGATATTGCAGAAAATTGGGTCCAACACGTACCAGATCGACCTTCCACCTGAAATGGGCATTAATCCAACATTTAATGTGGAGGATTTAGTCCGTTCCCCTAATCCTATCATTGATCCCTCGTCCCTTTCATGGCCTTTTTCTGAGTTTTCTTCACAACCTACTCTACCCCTTCCTCCACCCATTATTCGCAAACAAGAAATTGAGGAAATTGTGGATGAGGAGATAGTTTCCACAAGAGATGGAGGTTTCCAGAGATATCTTGTTAAATGGAAGAATAAATCACCATTAGAATCTACATGGTTGACAGAAACGGAGTTGCAGAGCATTAATCCAGATTTACTAGAGCGCCACATGAGTTTTAACTCGTCGGAGTCGAGTTCTTCTCAGACGAGGAGAATGATGCGGACATCAGGCCCATTAGGGTTTATCAGCGTAGGAGGTGAGTGACACCTATATCTTTATGGCTCGATGATGACGAATCTGGATTGTTCATAAAGACTTGAGGAGCATTGAAGACCTTACACATGTAGTCCGAGACATTTGAAAAGACCACACATTGGGAAGATATGTGTGAGTTGCTTCGAGGAGATCATCGGACCGTTGGATCGTGATGATGATGTGATCGGACCGTTGATTCGTCGTGGCCCACTTTCATCACACCATCATTGGAGCGCATTGAACATCTTAGATTTGAGTCTATTTAACGCATTTTTTACTTATTTGAGTTTTGGGTTAGTGTGGGTACGTTTTTTTTTCAGGCAAATGTCTTTTTTTTTGAAATTTTGTTAATAGGGGTATTTTGGTAATTATGCTAATTCCGAATTTTATAAGGGCGTTGCCCTAAACCTTTTTGATTAGTTGTTGATTTATGAAAAAGAGCAAACCTTTGGTTGCCTCCTTCCTCTTTCCCTCTCTCATGGTGCTTCTTCTTCTTTCTTGATCTCATTCTTCTCTTTTCTTCTTGTGCCCCTCCAACTTCTTCTAAGGTAAACTTGTTACTTCCTCTTTCTCTATTTCTATTCTCTCATAACTTCTAGATCCTAGATTTGAAATTTTATCCAAAATCCCTATTTCTCAAATTCCAAAATTCCTAATCCGAGAAATCCCTCGATCCCTCGGACTAGTGATTCACATTGGGTATTTGGATTAAGACCATGCAAGATCGGGAGGTTCCATCCCTCGCCGGATCCAACCTATGCAATAATTGAATTTCATACTTCGTGGTTGTGATGATGGCCCGCTCCATTGCATGTCTCTTTGTGGTTTTCTCAGTTTATGATGATTGATGTTGAATTTTTAGATTATTAGTCTTTTTATTTCCGCTGGATTATATGTGTTCATGAGCATGCATCATAATTAGGGCGTCCTGCATCAGTAAGTCTTCAGGAAATACATCACTGTATTCCTTCAGGACTGAAGTCACCTCACGGAGCAACTCTGATAGAACCTCAGGTGTAATCTCTCTTGCCACAAGGGCATACACCATAGAATCCTCCTTAGCCTCTTTTTCAAACTCTCTTGCGTTGATTATATGGAGAGACTTAGGTTTAGATTTCCCCACTCCTCTAGGCTCACTTGCCTTCTCATCCTTCTTCTTCCCTAGTGTGCTCTCAGGTGGCATGGGGTTAAGTTTGATCTTTTTACTGTTATGCATGAAGGTACACGCATTCGAACGGCCGAAGATCATGACATCATTATCGAATAGCCACGGTCTATCTAGGATAACATGTCCGACATCCATAGGTAAAATATCACACCACAGGGACTCCTTATATGACACAAACTCGATGGGGACTAAACATTGATGGGTGACAGGAAGGGATGTCTTGTCAACCCAAGACACTTTAAATGGGGTCAGGATTAGGTGTGGATTTCAATTTCAAGCGGTCTAAGGTGTTAGTGGAAATCACATTCTGACAACTTCCACTGTCCACTATCACCTTACAATTCTTTTCACCACACTTGGCAATAGTGTAGAAGATAGTATTTTTACGCCAGTCAACACTACTTCTAGACTGAGCTAGCACACACCTGACTATTGCAAGCGTTGCTTCCCCATCTAATTCTTCCTCATCAGTAAGTCCTCCTTCAGGGTGATACTCTTCGACTTCATAATCACCCTGGTTATCTCCACCTTCATGGGACTCGCCTACAACTAGGGCTTTTCCACGGTTGTTTGTAGGACATTGATTAGACATGTGGCCAAGATTGCCACACTCATAGCACCTCACTTGGCTCATGTTACTAGGACCAGCACCAAGAACCCCTTTGCCGTCTAGTCCCCTGGGAACCAGATCTAGCACTGGAGTCTTGGGACTCAAAATGACGAACGACAGGAGCCTTCAGGTATTGCTCTAACTCCTGCACAACTTGATATGCTTCATCCAAGTCCGTTAAGGGCCGAGTCATAAGCTCTCGCTGAAGATCCACACAAAGACCCGTCTTGAAACGCAAGAGCATCACTAAAGAGTCTTCATGGATATCACATCGCATCATATATTCTTCAAATTTAGCGATGTAGTCAGCGGCAGACATTGACCCTTGGCATAAGGATTGCCATTGGTCAACGAGCTTCTGATGGTATGAGAGAGGAATGTACTTCTCCTTCAACTTCTTTTTCATCTCATACCAATGTGTGATAGGCGCTCTACCAACTCTTTCTATCTTACGCTCGGTGTTGGTCCAAAATAACTTGGCTTGGCCCACAAGTTTTATCTTGGCAAACCGCATTTGACGGTTTTCTGACATGACATACCACTCAAAGTAGTGGTCCATGTCAGCAACCCAGTCAAGGAATGCCTTGGGATCCAGACGCCCTTCAAAACTCGGAGCCTCAACTCTCACATTTTTCATCGCACGCTCATCTGGATCATAGCAGTCTTGATGATCATATGTGGCTCGTGTCTCTCGCACAACACCACGACCGTTACCACGATCCCTATCCTCATTACCTCCACATGCGGCAGCGCGTTCTTCAATGATTCCTCCCACTTCGGAGTGCGCATCATCCCCTACAGCGGGGTTTTCCCTTTGGGACGCCTCTAGTTGCTCGACATTAGTCATGGTAGTGGTGATTTGGTTCTCAAGGCGGGCAAACTCACGCCTTTGACTTGCTTCTAGAGCGGTTATCTTTTGTATCAATTGAGCAAGTTGCTCAGATAACTGCTCGTTATTCATGGTGGGTTGAAGTCCGAAACCTCTACCTCTTCTCATGGGCATACAATTAAAACTTGAACCAAACTCTACCCAACTAGGCTACTAAGTGTTATGACTCACAAGATGAATGCGATAAATGCAAAACTAATATGAACTGACAAGATTAAATTAAGACAGGAAACAACTCAAATCTGAAAATTTTCCAAATTAGGAAACTTTCTAAAGTTGGAAAGTTTTTAAAATTGGAAACTTTATAAATCTGGAACTTTCCTAAAATAGACCAAAAAATCAAAACCCTAATTTGATAACTTGCTCCAGACAAAAACCATGCAAGCCTATTCTCTGATACCAAATTTGACGTAGGACAGCCCTAAGAATGATGCATGCATATGAACACAACTAATCAGTGGAAAAATAAAGAGAATAATAACCTAAAATTCAGAGTTAATCATCATAAACTAAGAAGATCATAAAGAGACTTGCAATGGAGCGGGCCATTCATCACAACCACGAAGTATGAAATTCAATTATTGTTATGGTTGGATCCGGCGAAGGATGGAACCTCCCGATCTTGCATGGTCTTAACCGAATCAATCAATGGGGATCACTAGTTCGAGGAATCAAAAAGGTTTCTCGGATTAGGGATTTAAAAATCTGAGGAATTAGGGTTTGGATCAATTCTCAGATTTAGATCGTAGGGAATAAACAAAACAGGGGTTTAGAAGGATAAGAATAGAAGATAAAATACATGTAAGAAGTTGGAGGGGCACAAGAAGAAAAGAGAAGAATGAGATCAAGGAAGAGGAAGAAGCACTATGGGAGAGAAGAGAGGAAGGAGGCAACCGAAGGGTTTGCTTTTCATTAATCAATCAACTAAACTCGTTTTTAGGGCTTAGCCCACTTAAATAAACAAATAAAAGAAGTAAAAGTACGAAAATACCCTAAAACTAAACAAAGACGCGTAAATAAACAAAGTATGAGAAAGTTCGGGCGCTCGGTCGGGCACCCGATCGGGCGCCTGAAGATGTCCAAAAATGTCCAGAGAGTTTCGGGCACCAGAGAGGCCAAGTTCGAGCGCCCGACATCGGGCGCCCGAAGATGTCCAATTCTTCGGTCTTCCTTCTCCTTTCTTCCTTCACACGTGTCTTCCCTGAGTGGGGTCTTTTATGTGTCCAATCATACATGAAGGGTCTTCAACGGGTCTTCAGTTCCTCAATAATCGCCTATCTACAAGGACGACACTTGTGGTTGGCGCTTTCTTCGTTGGTACACCTTGAATGCTTTTGTGTCCGCATCAGTAACATTGGGACATGCTCCTGCATTTGATATTGAGATGTGTGTGAAGTGTTATTTATACCACCAATACCACTGGAACATACAAACCCGCATAAATCACATACTATAAATGCCTTTTTGGTAGTACTATGATAGTACACGTACTTCCAACCTGAGTCATTTGATTTGAGTTTCAAACAAGAAGATTAGAGGGGTTGGGGGGGGCAAAAGACATGATGAAAGAGACTTGATGAGTTGATGTTGAAATGACAAAGTAAAGAAATGAGTAGTAACTGGGGGGTGGGTGCAAAAGACATGATGAAAGAGACTTGATGAGTTGATGTTGAAATGACAAAGTAAAGAAATGAGTAGTAACTACTAACTAGTAAGTATGTATGAGAAATAAATAGTAAGCTCTGTAGTTCTAAGTAGTAAGTACTATGACCCAAACTTCTAAGTGGTAAATGTCTGAGAAATAAGCAGTTAGTAACTAGTAAAAGTAACCAAGTACTATAGTTCTACGCTTCTACTTCTAATTCTAACTATAAGTAGTTACTAATGTATTGTTACTATAGTTATGACTTATGAGAAATAAGTAACAATTTAGTAAGTAAACTACTAGTACTACTAATTACTAAATGTAGTAGAAATAAGAAACTCCAAAGTAGAGAGAGAGAGAGAGAGAGAGAGAGAGAGAGTAGTGGCGTTGCAAAAGTTGTAAGGGAGAGAGACAGAGAGTCTCACTATAGTGTTGCAAAAGTTGTGTGTGTGTGTGTGTGTGTGTGTGTGTGTGTGTGTGTGTGTGAGAGAGAGAGAGAGAGAGAGAGAGAGAGAGTACTATAGTTATTAAATTACAACTGTGTGTGTGTGTGTGTGAGAGAGAGAGAGAGAGAGAGAGAGAGAGAGAGAGACTATAGTGGTGTTGCAAAAGTTGTTAGGGGAGAGAGACAAAGAGTCTCACTATAGTGTTGCAAAAGTTGTGAGAGAGAGAGAGAGATTACTATAGTTATTAAACTACAACTGTGTGTGTGTGTGTGTGTGTGTGTGTGTGTGTGTGTGTGTGTGTGTGTGAGAGAGAGAGAGAGAGAGAGAGAGAGAGGAGAATTGAGAAACTAGATGAGAAAAAAAAAAAAATAGAAGCCTTGAGACTTGAGAGTTGAGTCTTGAATCTTGATTATTGAAGAGTCTTGAATCCTTGTACTTGTCTTGAAAGTTGAGACTTGAATCTTAATTATTGATTCTGGAATCCTTGAACTTGTCTTCAAAGTTGAGAGTTGTGTCTTGATTATTGAAGAGTCTTTACTCTTGAAGACTTGAACTCTTGTCTTGAATCTTGATTAAAAAAAAGTACAATACACAATACAAATACAACACAACCACAATCAAGCTTAAAAAGGATTAGCAAATCAAATAGAAAATTAGAAATATAATGAGGATTAAAATTTAAGAAAAAGAATGAGAGAGTGAGAAAGAGAGAGAAAGAGAGAATGAGGGTATGAGAGAGAGAGAGAGTGAGAGAGAGATTATGAAAGAGGGAGTGAGAGAAAGAGAATAAACTAAGAGATTATAGAATTATATACTAGAGAGAATAGAGATTAGAATTATAAAGTAGAAAGAGAACGAGAATGAGAGAGAGAAAGATAGTAACTGGAGAATTAGAGAATAAGAAATTAAGAATAGAGATTATGAGAATGGTAGATAACTAGAGAATTAGAGAATAGAGATTATGAGAATGAGAGGCTTCAATGTACAAATGCACAATCCTTGATCTTGAGTCTTGCCTTGAGGCTTGAATCCTTGATTCTTGACTTGAATTCCTTAGGTACCTTCTTCTTCATGAAAATCAAGAAATTTAAGAAAGAGAGATTATGAGAGAGAGAGAGAGAGAGAGAGAGAGAGAGAGATCATGATAGCGTAAGCTAGTTTAGGCTTAAAAGACTTTAGAGTGAGAGAGAGAGTTGTGGAGAGAAAAGGCTTAACAATATTGCAAATGATAGGGGTAGAAGTACCCTTTTATAGGCAAAAGGTGATTTTTTCAAGGGAAAAAAAGAAAAAGAGAAAAAATGTAATGGTCCAATGGTCAGATTTCTGATCGTTGGACTGCATGTGCGATCGTAACTCATGGTTTTATGCCATATGCGATTGCATATCCTGGCAAATGGCATAAGCCATCACCGAATATGCGATCATAGCCCATATATGCGATTGCGCGATGGCATAATCACTTATACGATCACACATGACAACATTGAGCATGATCAAAGTAATTCCTGAAAGTATGGGTAATAGAAGATGTACCTCACATCGTTCGAAAATTAGAGAGAGAGAGAGAGAGAGAGAGAGAGAGGAGGGGTGTTGTTCACAGAATGGAAAACCCCAAATCAACAATTGGATTCAATTTTTTTATGCCCATCTAGAGCATCCGTTTCACTTCCACTGGTCGTTGATTTTTATGATCGATGTGGACTATCCCATCAACTAATCCTTGATCAAATGGTTAGAATCATTTAATCATAATGATTGTCGAGAGATTCCAGTAATCTAAGATAGATCCTCTATGGTGGGCAGTCCAGGTGTTGATATGGGATTTAGAAAGTTCCGCTCATCATGATTGTGTACCAAGTACCAACAAATGTCACTTAAATCCTTTACCCAACTTTGGCTACAATGATACTATGTAAGTATATGATAGCATAGACACTCAAATCGGATAGATCTAACAATTGGATTGAGGATGTATCTTCTTTCTTAGACCCGTCATCTCATCAGGTAAAGCCCCACTTAATCTTCCCTTTGATAGTTAAAAATAGTGGTAGGGTCATTTCACATTTGTTGGGCCTAAATGATACCCAGTGACGTGCAGGGTCATTTCACATTTGTTGGGCCTAAATCCAGGCCAAAATCTTGTGTTTGTCCCCTGGAATTTGGTGGGCCTCACAAAGGCCACTTTTCAATTCCTCTTTAAAAGTTGGGTTGCAAAATTACAGGATTCTCAGAATCCACTTCATTGGTCATATTTCAAATGGCCTTCTTGCTCTCTTTATAATCCACAGTCGCCAAACACAGTTTCTGGGTTTCCACAGATTGAAAATCCAGGTTGCCAAACACAACTGATAGAATGACAATCTCAAGGATATCACGTCCTGTCTTTGTACTCATAAGTGAAAAATAAATAAATACAACTACAAGCTGTCAAACGACCATTGGTGTTGGCAGTATATGGCCATGAGGGCCTTGTATCGCAAGATTCTAACAGTCACTAGTTACAATTCAAAGTGATTTAAGGGGCCTCTAATTACAATTATAGGAAAATCAAAGGAACGGTAACAAGGAAAATAATCCAAAAACTTACTTTAGAATCCGATTGCAAACAGCGACAACCACCAATCTCACGACGCCAATTGCCTCCTCCCAGCGCTGAATTCGTTGATGCTATGGTTTGGGCCCATTGTATCCATATATCTGTCGATTGTCCATTCATAGATTTCGCAAAAATATAGAAGAAGGAAAAAAAAAAAAGAAATGCTGACCTCCGATCTTCCTCAAATCGCATCTTAAGGACATTGATAGATTCCTTCCATCCATGTCGCCAGATCATTTCTAGATATGAACCCAAACACGAGGAAGATGCAAAACTCAAGTCAGCCACACCACAGTGGGTATTGAACGTTCACCATTGAAACCTTCTTGGGCCCAGCAGAACTTCTAGATCAGGCTGGGAAGCGGACTGCGTACTGAGTAGACTCCGTGGGGCCCACCGTGATGTATGGATTTTATCTACTCCGTCCATATATTTTACCAGATAATTCTAGGGCTGGATCCAAAACATGAAGCATATCTAAGCTCAAGTGGACCACACCAAAGGAAACAGTGTGAATTGAACATCTACCGTTGAAAGTTTCCTGGGGCTACAGAAGTTTTGGATCAAGTTGATATTTGTTTTTTCCCTTCATCCTATGTCTTTCTGATCTCATCAACAGGTTGGATGGCAAATAAACATGACTATGGGACCTAGGAAGGTTTCAACGGTGGAAATCATTATTCCCAATGTTTTATGTGGTATGGCCCACTTGAGCCTTAGATATGCTTCAATTTTGGTCTCAACAGCTAAAATAAGATGGAAAAACGGATGGGCGGTGTGGATAAACGACACGAAATTATAATGGGCCAACAAAGTTTACTCAGTATGATAAAAGCGTAACTCAGTACGCAATCCGATTTCATCAAGCTGATATTTGTGTTTTCCCTTCAGCAGGTGGGAATCACCTTATGAACAGTGTTGGAGGGCACAGGGATCCCCGATTGTGTGGCCCACAGTGCTGTATGTACCTTACATCTACGCCGTCCATCAGTTTAGCAGCTCATTTTAGGGCATGATCCTAAAAATGAAACAAAATCCAATTCTCAGGTGGACCACACCACAGGAACTAGTCGTGGCTGACAATTAAAAACTTCTTATAAGCCACAAAAGTTTTTGGATCAAGCTGATATTTGTGGGGTCCCTCCGTACAGATCTTTGTGACCATATCAACAGGTTAGATGACGAATAAACATTCCGGTGGCCCCCAAGAGGTTTTTAATGGTGGGCATTCAGTCACCACTGTTTCCTGTGGTGTGGTCCACTTGAAATTTGGATCTGCTTCATTTTTTTGCCTCGTGCCCTAAAATGAGTTGTCAAAACGGATGGACGGCATGGATGTAATGCACTTACATCACGGTGGGCCCCCACAGAGGATCCACCGAAGCCACGCCCTGACAGCTTATGTGACCAAAAAGAAGGTTACAAGTTACAACGGTGAGGATTTCCATCCCCACTGCTTCCCTTGATGTGGCCCACTTGATTCTTTAATCTTTCTCGCTTTTGGGCTGATGCCACACCTGTTTTACGATCTATTCGTTTGTCACCTGGGCCTATTGACCAAATAATTTTTGGGTCACCTGGGCCTATTGACCTATTCGTTTGTCACCTGTGGACCCCATGAAGTTTTCAACGGTGGGAGTTCAATTCCCATTGTTTCCTGCGATGTGGTCCACTTTATCTTCAGGTATCCCTCAATTCTGGATCATGCCCTAAAATGAGCTGGTAAAACTGATGGATGGTGTGGCTAAGACACCTACGTCACAGTGGGCCCTACAAAGTTTACTCAGTAGGTAATCAGCATGCTGAGTAGCCTGACTTAATGTGTACATGTGAATATATCCGTTCGACTCATTGGTTAGGCAGCACTGCCTTTCCTTATGAATGTTAGGCCCACCTGATCAATGGATGGATTAGGAATATTCACCGTTGGAAGATTGTGGCTTCATCAATTTCAAGCTGGGCCTGGGCCTAAATATCAAGTTTAGGTCCCTGGGCATGGGCTTGATTGTCTCCGTATTGGGCTTACGGGCCAGGCCCAAACTTGGGCCATTGACAACCCTACAAGTCATACTGTTTGGATCCAGGCTTTTTTCTTCATTGGCATGAAGATGATTTATGATGGATGTTCTGGTGGGCCTTTTCTAACTGGGCTTTGATTTTTTTTCACGGTCTATAGCTAGAGCCCATTTCATTTCATATGTAGATTGAATTCATTTTGTGCCCCATCTCTGGCCAAATGTGGACGCTGCTGATTATATGTGATTGGGCTTTGCATGTTTCACTATGGAAGATTGCCTCCTGAGGAACTCAGTACGGTAAGCATACTGAGTAAACTGTGTGGGGCCCACTGTGATTTATGTATTTTATCCACTCTGTCCACCCATTTTACCAGATACTTTTAGGGAAAAAGCCCAAAAATGAAGCATGTCCAAAGCTCAAGTGGACCACGTCAAAGGAAACAGTGTGAATTGAACATCCACCATTGAAAATTTCTTGAGGGCCACAGAAGTTTTGGATGATCAAGATGATATTTGTGTTTTGCCTTCATCCATGTCTCTGTGATCTTATGGACAGATTGGATGACAAATAAACATCACTGTGGACCCTAGGAAGTTTTCAACGTTGGAAATCATTATTCCCACTGTTTCGTTTAGTGTGGTCCACTTAAAACTTTGGATATGGTTCAATTTGGACTCAACCCTTAGAATGAGATGGAAAACGGATGGACGGCGTGGATAAACCACATTCATTCACAGTAGACCCAACAAAGTCTATGCAGTACAATAAACGCCAATTTAATTTCTTACATTTGGCCCTTTAACACTTGGGGTGAATTGACATGCTATGGTCTAACTGTAGTGATGGCCCTTAGTAGAGTGGAATGGTCAAACAAGTTTCATTTAGCCAACTACAATTATTTTGACATAAGCCTTTGATGATGATGATGATGATGATGACGACATTTGTCTTATAGTAAAGATTTTGAAAAACTATTCTTATAATCAACCCTAGAGCCACCATATTGGTTCACACAGTATAACCATGATGTCCATGGGTGGATATTATAACTCGTCACTTGTCTTTAACTTGTGAAAAAGTTGCTGGAAAGAGGAATAGAAGAGGTGAAAGAGAGGAGAAGGATAAGCACATTGTTTACCATCAAGACAGGCCCACATGAATAGCCAGTGTTGGTGTGCATGTGATGGGCAATGGATATTGAAGGTGGGTCCCACATGACGGATGATAACATTGATAGCTGGCCCTACTTGATGGATAACCAACATCAAAGGCGGGCCCTACATAATGAATTATGCACATTAAAGGTCGGGCCATAATGATAAATTGTCCACATCCAAGGTGGGCCCTGCATGATGGACAACCCACACAATGAATGGTCCACATTAAAGGTTGGCTCCACATTGAAGGTGGGCCCACATGATAGACAATCCACATCAAAGGTGGATTCCACATGATGGGCAATTAATAATGGTGGGCTCCACATGATGGATGATCCACATCAAGGTGGGCCCCACATGATGTATGATCCACATCAAAGATGAGGCTAATGAGAATGGCCCATTTCCAAGGTGGGCTCCGCATGATGGACAACTCACATGGGAGGTGGGCCCAGATGATGGACGGTCCACATCAAAGGTGGACACCAGATGATGGGCGGCGGATATTGAAGATGGGCCCCACATGATGGATAATAACATTGATGGTGGGTCACACATGATGGATGGTCAATATCAAAGGTGGGCCCTACCTAATGAATGATGCACATTAAAGATTGGACCATAATGGTAAATGGCCCACGTCCAAGGTGGGTCCCACATGATGGATGACCTACATTAGTGGGGCCACATAATGAGCAATCCACATCAATGGTTGGCCCCACATGATGGACAGTAGATGTGAGGAGGACCAAATAACTTGAGGGATGATTACTTATGATGTTGGAAACCAAACATGCTTAATTTTTTACTTTTTGGATGATAACTTTGTTTGTCAAGCATGCTTATTTGCTAATTAAGTAGAAACCAAGTTATTTATCAAATGAGTAGCTTATCTTTAGTAACTTACAATCCAAACGGGCCCTAAGTGTCGGGGTGGCCTCTGTGGATTCCTAACCATGAGGCACTATGCAATATGTGCGTTACATCCATACAGTCCATCCATTTTGATAGCTCATTTTAGGGCACTATTCCAAAAATTAAGCAGATCCAAATGTTAGGTAGACCATTCCACTGAAACAATCGTGATTGAATCCCCACCATTAAAAGCTTCATTGGGGCCACCAATATATTTATTTGCCATCTAACCCGTTGATAAGGTCAGAGCTGGATGAAGAGACCACACAAATATGAGCTTGATCTATTACTTTTGTGGCCCATGAGAAGTTTTTTAATGGTTGATTACCACTATTTCCTACATTATGGTCCACTTGGGATTTTCTTCATTTTTTAGATCATGCCCTAAAATGAGTTTTCAAAATGGATGGATGGTGTGGATACAAGGCACATACATCAAGATGGGCCCATGCTCAAGGATCCCACCCACCTAGGGATCCACCCAAGCCGCGCTCGTAAGCGCCAAGCCTGGAAAATGTCAGTTGGGGCCGGCCTTACAGCCTGGCGAGGAATTTGATGAAATTCTTATTTCCCACTTGAATATTCCGAATGTACCAGCTGATCTAATGGAGACCAAGTATCTACGTTCAAGATGCATGGATATAGACCCAAGCCCTACCCATGAGCCAAGGTAAGGTCAAGCTCACCAGATGGGCCATCCAGCCAATTGCCACCTTTAGACGATATAAACTGTCGACCCCAAAGAAGCATTGGAATAATGAGATCGTTTCACTGATCGAGTCTTTTGGCATGAACCTATTTGTGACTGTATATAAATAGGCAATATTTTACTTAAAAGTCAACACAAGTACTTTTTTTTTTTTTTGCAAAGGCACTGGAAATGGACAACCAATTTTAATAACTATCGTACTAAGTTTCACTTTAATATTTAGAGAATGGAATGGGGTTGTGGATTGTTTGGCAAGGATGGAAAGCACAGGTGGCCCCAAATCATACTTTTTAATTCCAGGGTGCAAGCTGGAAAGTGCTCATGGATAAAATCAGCCTTGTAAATTTCAGGGTTTTGTGATGCATAGTTTGGGGTCTTTAGTCATTGTATACCTATTTATTTGGGGCTAGATACAAGCCCTGCCCTACCTATAGGGGACGAGATTTTGTCCACTGTTCTCCCACTTTCGTCAGGAAAAAAAAATAAAAATCCCATTTCACCATGATAATTAACGAGCTTTGCAATGTAAATATTTTATTTTGCCAATTTTTAGTATACTTAGTGAATTTATTTAAATATTCAATTAGGGGCGGTCCCTCCAAGGTGTGGTCCGACAGATCAATGTTCTCAATCATTCAACCGTTGCTTGGACATGAAAAATGATTCCTTTTTACCATATGAGTGATCTTGTACTGCCAATCAATGGAGTAGTATGACAAATATATCATATATTTGGCAAAAGACATTAAATGAACTGGACAAAAAAACAAAAAAAAAAGGTCCTAGCAAAAAGAAATGATACTTCGATTATTCATATATATGCCAATAGAATTCAAGCAATTTTTCATCCGGAGTAGAGCATAAACCTAAAAGAATTGAGGAGGTCTAGGAGCAAGAAATTTACCCTGTAATTTGGATTTTGATAAAACAAGACATCCATGAGAAGTTAGTTCAATAAGCTTGATGAATTTCACATAAGCAGGTCAAAAGACACAAGCGACACTAGCTCATTCAACCACTGATTCGGACAAAGCCTACAATGGAACTCATGATCCGCTAAAATACCAGTAATTACAACCAAGAATGTTAACTACGTATGCCCTCACACATGGAAATGGGGCATAGGCTTCAACAGCTATAGCCGCTCGTCCAACGATCCCAAGACATCATTCAAAATTTAAAAGACTAGGCCTACATAATCATTGGGAGGGCCTTATGATGATCTGGATTTTGAAATGCAATGGAATAAAAGGGTTTTTTTTTTTTTTTAAATTATTATATTAAGAGGATTCCCATCTATATATAATTAGCCCATGTCCCTAAGAAATTAGAAATTTTTAATTTAATTTACTTATGCCTAATGTGGAATTGTCGATCAAGTGTCATTGTTGATCTCTCAATGCAAGGAGCCTTTCCCAAATCGATCTAAGACAAAGATATTAGAGATTTACCATCAAAATCCTGGTAGAGGTCAAATCTGACCTTTGAGCCATCTTAAAGCAGACTGCATACAGAAGAAGGTGTGGACGTGTGAGATCAAAGAGAGTGCCCATTTCTTCCTTTTCCTTCCCATTAATTTTTCTCTCTCTTTCTAACTCTAAAGGTAGGGACGTACACCACAAAATGAGGAGGTGCAGTTGTCTAAGGCTCTCTCCCTCTCTCTTGAATAGGATCTTAAAAGGAGGTGTTTAGGTTGCAGGTGGGTTGTCAACGAGTTGGGCTTGGGGTTGGCCTCAACTGAATTTTGAACTGTTTCGGGCTAGGCCATTGGGCCAGGCCTATTCAAAATTTTAATTTTGGTAAGCTCGAGCCTGGCCCATTGACAACCCTAGTTGCATGAGAATATACCTCATATGGTGCTTCATTACCCTATAGAAAATCTATGTACCATACTATAAAGGATGTACATATATTTGCCAAGGCTATGCATCTTAATCATCTAAATTCCTCCAAGATTAGTGGCCACCACCCTTAGCCAATTTTCTTGCCACCGAAGCTATAGATCATATCAGATCTCAACCATTCAAAGTTCATTAAACAGAATTCAAAACAAATAAATGGGGTAAAAACGAAAGTTAATTATTGAAAATATTTTGTTAACTAATTGAAAACTTTAGAGATACTTGCCAGGCCTTTTTAACTCTTGATGAACCATTTAAACCTTAAGATTAACTACCTATTCATGTGATATTTATATCTCGGGGGGATCACGTGGATACCATAGTGGACCATAGTGGACCATGCGTACTTCAAGGACCCTAACCAAGAAACCTAGTTATATCCACTTTTAGTGGCTATGTAGAAGCCTTGTAAAGAGAGCAAAGGCATAATCAATCAAGACTTCTCCTTTCACACACTCACCTTGTTGATATTTTGATGGAGCTCGTGCAATCATGAGCCTATTGGTAGAGGTGGGCAACAATTCAGGCCGAGCCGAGTTAGCCCTAGTTTGGTTTGATTTGTTTTTGTGCCACCTCAGTTTGCGGATTGGCTTGGTTTGGGTTTCGGGCCGACTCATGCAGCCCGAGTTTGGTTTGCTCTAAAAAAATCTGATTCGAGTCGAGATTAGTTTGGTCGAAAATTTTAAATTGGGTCGGGCCGAGTTCAAACAGGTGGCGGTTCTTTTTTTACTTGTTTATTTAAATAGAAAATAATTAAAAAAAGTTAGAATAAAAAAGTACAAAAGTATCTTACTATATGATGTTAACATTCTCCAAAAGAGTGTAGCTTCAAAATAGACATATAAGAGCATTTTCCAAACTAAAGTACACGAGCATGATTTTAGGAGTGCAAGGAAACAATGTGCATTCATGTATATGTATTATGTATTATCCATGTCATCATGTTTATGTATTATCCACACTGTCCATCTATTTTACATATCATTTTAGGACATGATCCCAAAATGGAATCATATCCAAAGCTCAAGTGGATCATACGATAGGAAACAATGTGCTTATAATCTACCAGCCGAATCAAGCTGAATCAAATAGAGCTTCGAGCCGAGCCAAGCCGAGCCGGTACTCTAGTTTGAGCTTGGTTTGTTTTTTCAAACGAGCTTGACTCTGAGGCTTGGTTTGGTTTGAACTTCCATTCGAACCAATCCAAGCCGAGCTTTTTCAAACCAACTCGAGCCGAGCTTTCGAGCTGGCTTGGTTTGTGCCCAACTCTACCTATTGGACATGATGGGTTTCCCAGACTAGACACTTATAAGTGATACATGCTAATACAAGTGATTTCGAATCTAAGAAACCATTCATGGCAGACTCATATGAAGAAAAGAACGAGGTGAATTGACACTAAGTCGGCCTCAATGGATGCAAGGCTGTCCATCCTAGCACTAAGCCAGTCCCCTCACAATAGATGATCACTCAATCACATCAAATATATGCTCAAGAACTCATATAGTCATAGCCATAGGCAATGAAATCCATGGAGTACAACTCTTTCTTTACTATTAAACCATTGAATTCAATTTCTAGTACCTAAGAGCATTAAAGGACATACCTCACAAACTCACATTATATATAAACATATTTCTTAAAAATTAACTCAAAAAGATAAATTTATTATGCCAATAAAATAAGGTACGATAATATTGATTTTCTAGAGCACAACTCCAACATGCCCATAAAAAAGAAACAATTATGAGAAAAAATTGACCTAATTTTTTAAATTCTATGTTTATGTGTAACTGTGTAGGTGGACTTGCAGAAGTTTCCTGAATATGAATGCATGGAACACACACTGCGGATGAACTCGCATGGTCTTACACACATGTGACTCATTTCCACGTACAAGGCGAGTACACTTTCAAGGGCAATTGGCATTTCAGTGTTACAACTCATGGCTTCCATGTTGACCTGGTGCAACGCTGTCTTCCCAAATTGATGAGCCCATGCAGTCTCCATCAAAGTCTCTTTTGTTTGGGGAGCACTTTTGAAGATAGATGAGCAAAAGTCCACATTCACAGCTAAGTTCCCACCTCAGTTGCTAAAGCAAGATTCCATACCTGTGGCCCACTCTTCATTCTTCCACATAGATCTTTTGGGCTTACATTGATGGGGAATGCTCCAAAGAGTTCACAGATCATAAGATCCTAACCGTTTGATATTTTATACAAATATACTGTTTATAATATAATTAAACTGACAATGAACAATATTTAATGAAAATTAGGGGAAAAAAAAGTGTTAGCATATTCCGATCAGGTGATTTCTGGGGCACTAGCTCCCATCACCCGGTATGGAACAGTAGGCCCCACATGTTCAGAGTCCAGTGAAAAGCAAGCTGGCGATATAATTACCTCCTTAACATAGTGACGAATGTTGTTCTCAGAAATGTCTGTATCAATTTTTTTTTGGTTTTCTTGCACTATTATAAAGAAAATCTCACTAAAAATAAATTATTAAAATATTTATTGTAAATTACTAAAAAACTTTCAAAATATAAACATATCATCATAAAATGAATTTTTTTTCATATCCAATTTTTTCGTAAATTAAGAATGCAATAATTTGTCAAGACAGTTGTGAGAAATTAAAAACTTCGGAAATTTTGAAAATCTCGCAATATCGTCACGATAGTCTTGATTGATAAATTTTCTGAGAGAATATTGCAAGATTTTCATGATCTCAGTGATACTAGTCAGAATGCTCTTTAACCAATATGATTTGATTGTTAATGATGGAATTACCAAAGTTGATTGACTCATACTCCAAAACGAGTTAGTGGATAAGTACTTAGTGCCAAACCACTAAGCAACAACTTGTAATTACATGCAATGATGGAATCTTGAGAGAGAGAGAGAGAGAGAGAGAGATCAAACATAGCTTTTCAAACTCCTTTAGGATGATATTGCACCCAAGCATCATGTTGACACCTTAAATGAAGACCACTTACTTTAGCTTGAGAGAGAAAGAGAACAACATAGCTTTTTGAACTGGCCACAAGATGGCATTGCACACAAGCATCATGTTGACACCTTAAAGTTACCATGAAAGATACTTCCTTTTGGAATTAAACCTTGTTGGGAAAAAGGTTCATGTGTTCCCTCCACATGGGCCACACCACATGTTGGGGGCATCTCAAAAAGATAGAAAATCCGGGTGTGCCCTAGGTATCTTTCTAGGGCTTTTGGCCACATACCTAATCTATATATCCTTCTTTTTACTCCATAAAAGCTCTTTTTGAGTATTACTAATCAAGCCCTTGTTTACATCACCCACATCATACCTGAATTGAAATATATATGCTTTGCTTCGTTGGCAACCATCACCATATATATCAGCCTCCTTCCTCACCTTTCCCACTCGAGTTTCACGTAGAGCTTTGGACACCCCACCTTTTAAGAACCCCAACACATGACCTAACCTTGTGGGCCCCACAAGAAAAAAAATGAAAAATACCAGGGTTCTTCTCGTGGAGGGGATGGGAGGCTGTTCGTGGCGCACGTGTGAATGTGGCACGTGGGTATTAGATCTAATCCGTTCATTAGGTGGGGCCTACCTTGGGCATGCCCTGACCCAAAAATCAGGCTGGTTCAGTCAATGTGTGAGCCACAATCGCACTTGTACCATGAATGTTCAAAGTTGCTGCGTGGTTCACTTGGTGAGTTGACACGGCCCATTTTTGGTTAAAACGATATTTGTGGTGGGCCTTACTGATGAGTGGTCCGGATATCATACATGTGTCATGCTGTCACATTCACCAATCTGTACTCGCGCAAATGGCCTTAGTATTTTCTATAATAAAATATACCAAAAGGCATAGATATTCCATTTTATGTCCCCAAACATTATTAAAATAGTTACTTTAATTTGTTTAATGAACATGAACTGGATGGCTAAAAGTACAGCGAGCGAATTAGCTGGTGGCCCACCACCCAGCTAGATGTTGGAAAAGCTCTGTGGGCCCCACCATGATGTATGCGTTTTATCTATGCCGTCCATCCATTTTGACAGCTCATTATTGGGCATGAGAAAGCTCAAGTGGGACCACACCACATGAAACTGTAAGGATTGAGTGCCTACAGTTGAAAATTGCTTGGGGCCCACTGCAATGTTTATTTGCCATCCAACTTGTTAACAGAGTCACATAACCCTGGATGAAGGGAAAACACAAATATCAGCTTGATCCAAAACTTGTGGCCCCCAAGATGTTTTCAACAGTAGAAGTTTAATCCCCACTGTTTCGATGGTGTAGTCCACTTGAGCTTTGGATTTACCTCAGTTTTTGGGCTCATGCCTTAAAATGAGCTGGAAAAATGGATGGACGGTGTGGATAAAACACATACATCATGATGGGCCCACATAGCTTTTCCACCAGCTAGCTGGTAGTGTAGGGTCCCAGACATTCCGCGTCCAAAAGTACAATACTGAGTGGTCCAAATTCGAACATTAAAATCAGTTGGTTAATGCTCTCTTTTATGTGAAATCTTGTGTTATGATATATCCACAGATGAGTCAGAGATTTGGACGGTCGAGATTGCCTAACAAGTATGCCATGTTTCCGTTGGAAGAGTCACCACCATTTTTTAAATGGTGCAAAAAAAAAAACATAGCGTACGCGTTTTTAAGTATTGTTTGGCACGCTATATACCATTCCCAACATATCTCGAGACGGATAGCGTATGAACTGCAATCCATCAAGTAGATTAACAAATGAAAATGTAAAAGGAAATCCCACCATTGATTTCATAATATATAGGATCAGTTTTGGTGGTCTACTTTATTTCATCAAATTGAGGCTTTCTCAAATCTCCAGGTACACGTGGCATGCTGCAGCTATGTAAACGGACGCAACTTGCCTATACGAATTTCCTGTGATCAGAAGCTATGTGGGGCCCACAAAGATGTCCGTGACAAATCCACTCTGTCCATTACTTTGGAAGAACACAATAATACAGGAATACAAAAATCAGGGAGATATAGAACACAGGTGGGCCACACCACACGAAAGAGCGGGGATTGAATGTCTACCATTGAAAACTTTGTGGGGGGCCACGAAAGCTCTGTGTCATGATGATATTTGTACCTACAGTTTTTATTAATAGAAATAACCTTATGAACGGTTTGGATAGCATATAAACATCAATGGTCGGCTCCTGGAAGGTTTCAACCGTGGATGTTTCTATTCTAGATGTTTCCTGTGGTGTAGCCCACATAATTTTTGGATCTGTCTGAATTTTGGACTTCTACCCTATTGTGGTCTTGGGAAGCTGATGGACGGAGTGGATTTTTCATGGGAATCTCTGTGGGTCCCACATAGCTTCCAACCACAGGAACTTCATGTGGCAGGGGGCGCAGGCAAATCGCGTCCCATGTGAACTGATCAATGGTGGGCCCACCGTGAACATGCCACAGGCCAAAATTAGCATCATTTGGAATATCATAACCATGCAGACTTATGAGATCATGCTTATCAGCAAATGCACGGTTTACCAACATTCTCTAACTCAATGATTTTTTTTTCTCTCCAACTCAATGATTGTCTATGCGTAGGGCCCATGGTAGTGATCCGAACCGTTCACCTGATTGTCTACTGGCTGAAAGATCCTAACCCTTGGATATTAGACCTTCTGGCCATTGAAGAACTTTTACTGTTTTCTCCATAACCGTCTATTTATGGGCCACCATATCAAAGGGTTCAAATCTTTCAACATAGAAGATTTCCGGTGCACTCAGCTAAGTTGGGTCCTAGATGGACGCGGATTTCCTTTCGCATGAAGTTCGTGCGCTGGGAACCTAGGTGGCACCGTGGTGTTTGTGAGAAATCCACCCCGTACATCTGTTTTGTGAGCTCATTTTAGGACAAGAGACGAAAAATTATCCAGATCCAAGACTCAAGTGGGCTGAAAACGTGTGAATTGAACGTCCACAGCTGAAATATTCCTGTGACCACAGAAGTTTTGAATCAGTCTAATATTTGTGTTTTCAGTTCATCCCAGTAGGAATGGCGTTATAAAAGATGGCGTCATATAAACATCACTGTCTACCCATGGAAGTTTCAATGGTAAGAATTTACCTACCCACCTTTTCCTTTAGTGCGGCCCACTTGAGTCTTTGATCCGTCTCATTTTCAATAGCATGTCCTAAAATGGGCTCGAAAAACAGATGGATGGGGTGGATTTCTCACATACATCACGGTGGGCCCCACCTAGGTTCCCAGCGCAGGAAGTTCCTGCAAAAGATACACATCCAATGGGATTCAATCGTACAAGGGCCTCACTTGGACGGGGGATGCATGCAGGGCCCACTGTATATATAAGTTCCATTAGATGTGGGGCCCACAAACACAGAATCATGTCCCCCCCACGTGTCAACAATCAGGGGATGTTAAGGTTGTCAGGTTAACTCTCACCAACTCCGTTCAAGTGATTAAATTTAAGTAATCTTATGGCGTGTTTGGCATTGATTGGGTGAAGTGTAGAATTTATTCACAATAAACAATTACTTCTTCTTTAAAGAAAAATAAATAAATAATAATAACATGTTTGGTAAACATACATGAAAAAAAAAACTATTTTTTTCCAGGAGAAAAAGTATAGATTGTCCAATCACCACGCTTCATTTCTTTAACAATTCTCTCAGCCAGCACTCTCTAACAGGGCCCACTAAATCAATGGATAAAATGAAAATAGTGGCATCCATACTCAGGCCAACGTATGCACCATTAATGTATTCAATGGTCTAAATTTAACAAATAAATATCAATCAATTAGATGTTAGGATCATCTGATCTACCTAATTTTGTGTGTGTGGTCCACAAAAAAGTAGGCCACAATTTGGGCAGTATGGGCTGTGATACAAGCCAAATAGGCCTTATTAACAATTTAATATTAAGGGGGAAATAATAAAAGAATCCTCTCTGATTAAACCCTACTACAGTTAATTGGTGTAATCAGCACCATTCATTCATAAATATTCATATTTTAGGAGAAGGAACAAAGCCGTTTGAGGGCTTCTTTGGCTGTGGTGAATAAGATTGATAATGTGTGGGGAGTTACTGGAGTTCTGGTCATTTGGTAGTGAGGAATTTGAAGGATTTGGATTTGAGAGGAATTCATATTCTCAAAAGAGCTCCTCCGGATCTCCCACCTTAAAGCTATGATCTCAAGTTCACTCAATTTCGTACCTACTTAAATCCAAACAATTCCATCAGAATTCAAATCCATGCTGGTAAATGGGCCCTTAGTTTCTTAGCATGTCCACCTTATATTCCCCAGGTTGGCATGGATCCAACAACATTTACACAATTTCAATTTACAAAGGTCCAATTGGAAATATGAGCTTGTACCAACTATGGGGAATGCTTGCCATACATAATCTTTTTCTTTATATATCTTTGATGTGATTGCTTTGCCTTTTCTCCTTATATTGGATAGAATTTGGAGCTGCATAATTCTGCCACATGCCATGCGATTCCCACTACTAGATGGCAAAGGTCTTTAGATATCGGAGTCATTCATTGGGTAGGGTACACTCTGAACATTTTACAAACTTACGATATTATTGGCCTACCAATCAAGTCGATCAAAATGAAAAAATTGGCAGTCAGAAAAAAATAATTCTAATAGCCCAAATAAAACTTATGTGGGTGGCTCATTTAATGAGAATAAGACCATGACTTTTGGCATGTGACATGTTCCGATAGGTCGTACCTAGTGAGTCTTTGACAAATGTGTCATCAAACATAGAAACTTAGGCACCATGTGGGAGCTGTCTTGTGGGACTTGCATTCTATGATCAAAACAGTGCTTTTGTGGTTGTCCAATATATTAAGAACAATGGTATGAAAAATGTTCTAACATTAATAAATCAAAGAAACATGAAACTTCACACGTGTTTAGACGATCACAAACTCTCAACACCGCATCTCTAGGATACAAATGTATGATTCGAATAGCATGCACAAGCCACCTAGAACCCAAAACTAACACTACCACCACACAAGCCACCTAGAACCCAAAACTAACACTACCACCACACATTCTCTACATACCCGAGAAAAGGGAGAGGGAGATTTCAAAGAATGAATAGGAAAGATGTGCTTTTCACCGTAAAAACCTTAAGATAGATGGCATAGAGTTTTCTAAAGCGTAAAAACTCGCCATATGAATTCAAATGGTGGCCCACATGATTGTTGGATCGGCCCCAACTTTTGGACATCCCTTTTCTGTCGGTGAGTTGGCCATGTTAGATGCTACACGCACGATGATAAGTCCTTCAACTAAATAAGTGCTGAAAAGGAAAAGTTATTCACATAAGTGATGTTGGAACATTAATAGCAGTACAAATTTTTTTTTTTTTTTTACCATATCAGACAAACTAATAGCCATTTGATTTTTCACAAGGACTACGACATGTGTTTGCCACGTCAGAGATAAATCAATAGCCATGCATATCCTTACAGGATATCTTTTGAGCGTGTCGTGCGGTTCTCACTATTGGATGGAAATGGGTCTTGATTTCATTCATTAGGTAGGGTACACTGAATCTTTTTGTGAACCTATGATAATGTTAGCCTACCAGTCAAGCATATCAAAATGGAAAAAAAAATAGGCAGTCAGAAAAAAAATATAATAGCCCAAATTCAACTTATGTGGGTGGCTCATTTAATGAGCATAGACTATGACTTTTGACATGTGACATGTTCCAATAGGTCGTACCTAGTGAATGACCTAAGTCTTTGACAAATGTGTCATCCGACATGGAAACCTAGGTGCCATGTGGGAGCTGTCATGTGGGCCTTGCATTCTATCAAAACAATGCTTTTGTGGTTCTCTAATGTATTAAGAGCAATGGTATGAAAAATATTCTAACATTAATAAATCAAAGAAACATGGAACATCAAACGTGTTCAGTCGATGGCTAACATAATGCCACAGGCAATGATAATATAATTTCATGTTGAAATAGGCATATACTCAATTTATCTCTTTGAGATAGTTTGTACACTCTATATAATTAACCAGTGCCGCATACAAGCTGCTAGCACACTATCTCCAGGATACAATCATCCAACGTATAATCTTGACAGCATGCAAAGCAGCTTAAAACCCAACACCAACGCAATCACTACACCTTCTCCACACGCCAAGATAAAGACAAATGAGATTTCAAAAGAAATAGAGAAGACCGTTTTTGCTATAGAAATACTAAGATGGTATATGTTGGGATAGTCTTCAAACTATGCATGATTTGGGTGCTCCGACCGGCCGGACGGCGTCACCCAGGTGCATGTGAAGAACCCCCCCCCCCCCCCCCCCCCCCCCCTCATGGACAGTTTTCCTATGCCCAGACCGGTCGGCCGACCTGTTTGCAGGGGGCTCCGACCGGTGGGCTATGAGGCAGAGTCGGCTTGAATCTCCCTGGACTGTTTTGTGTATTGGCCGACTGGTCGGCTGTGCGCGCGGATTTCTTGCGCAGTCCACAGTACTACGCAAAGTATTTCTATTTTCGGATTTTTTCTTATTTAAGGAGTTGTAATCCGACCTAAATTAGTATCCTAAGGTGTCCAACGTTTCCTATTCGTACTAGGAAAAGGGGAGAGGTGTGTGTGAGAGAGAACTTGGAGTTTTCTCTGTTTTTCTTTGCTAGTGGGCTGTCAATTTCTATAATCCTCTGATATTCATAGTAGATCGCTTTGTGCCATGGTTTTTACCCGTTGAGGGGTTTTTCCACGTAAAATTCGGGGTCTCTTGTGGTGAGTGCTTGTGTGTGATTGATTGCATCTTGTTTACTTATTTGATTTCGCATTGCTTCACGCGTTCGGCGTTCCGCTTCCGCTGCCGGCTTCCCCAACAGTATAGAGTTTTCTCATGTATAAAAACTCGCCATGTGAATTCAATCGGTGGGCCACATGATTGTTGGATTGGCCTCAATTTTACAGTCGTCTCTCTTCTATGGTTACTTGGTCACGTTAGATGCTATATGAACGACAGCGCGCCCCAACTAGCTGAAAAAAATAAACTTATTCAAAACAAGTGTACCATGTTGGAACATTAATAGCAGTGCAAATTTTTTTTACATTTACTTATCTAATAGCCATTGTATTTCATAAGGAGTAACTAAAAAAATTATGTTTGCCACGTAAGAGATAAATCAATAGCCATGCATACACTTACATGATATATATCTTTTGAGTGCAGTGGGCCTATCACAACAAAGAATCGAAATTATGTATCAGAACTTAAATAGCTGGACCACAAGCAATCTAAACAGGTTGGCCCCACATTTGGTCGGTTCTAATAGTAATACTTTACATTGTTGCATCATGGCTCATGATATAATAAGGGTATTAGTTATCAGGTAGCATCACATGCCAGCCATGTGTATAGAAAGAGTAGCCCTAGACATCTCATATTGTCCAGGCCCCACCCTGGATGGTGTGTATCCCAAACATCATACCTGGCGAATAATCATAACCACTGATTGAACCACTTTTGAGGAGTACTAGAGTTGGGTATAGCTAGGGAAACTAAAATCCTACAAAAAAAACAACATACAACTGACATGGTACTCATCTGACGAGTGTGATTTTCAGTGCATGGCCCATTCATGGGGAGTGGAATCCACTGCCGTACGTGCTTAAAACACCCGAGTCTGGCCCACCATATTTTATATGTAAAATCCACTCTGTCTATTAGGTTCAATCCTCGCTGTTAAGCCTAAGGCTGAAAGTCCGCTGGATCCACGACTCAGATGGGCCACACCACATGAAACAATGGGGATGGGATGCCAACCATAGGTTTGTGTGTGGGGCCACCATAGTGTGTATCTTTGATCAAACCTGTTCATCAGGTGTAACTCACCACAGGGAAGAGAAGATATAAAAATCAGCCTGATAAAAAACTCAGGCGGGTCACACCATGTGAACTTATTGCTTTTGGGAGCAATTTTAAATTGTTACTATTGGTGTGGTCCATATGAGATTTCAATGAGGCTTATATTTTGTATGTACAGTGCCAATAATACCTCTCACCTGGTAGACAGAGTGGATTATATATATATAGCATGGTGGACCCGACAGAGATTGGGCAGGTACATTAGACGTTTCGGTCCCATTTTTGGCAGGTCCAACAGACCAACATCTCTTATAAATGTCGCAAGTGTACAAAGTATTCCTTGTCCCACGCGAATCTGACATAGGTATTAGCATCTAACCAGTTCGTCTGGACGCGGTTTGGCTAGTGACCCTGCCACTAGCGAGGTGGGTAGTGGTCAGCGCTCAGTGGCCCCCACCATGATGTATGTGTTTTATCCACGCTGTCCATCCATTTTTTCAGATCATTTTAGGGCTTGATCGTAAAAATTAAGCGGAGCTAAATCTCAGGTGGACCACACCACAGGAAAACAGTAGTGATTGAATGTCCACCATTAAAAACCTCCAAGGGCGCCCCACTGTTATGCTCATTTGACATCCAATCTGTTGATTAGTTTATACAGACCTGGATGAAGGAGAAAACAATGATCAACTTATTCAAAACTTTTGTGGCCCTCAAGAAATTTTTAATGGTGGACTTCAATCAATACTGTTTCCTATGATGTGGTCCACTTGACATTTGTATCTACGTCGTTTTTGGGCTCATGCCATAAAATAATATGAAAAAGTGGATGGACAGCGTGGATGAAACAAATACATCATGGTGGGGCCCACAGAACACACTTACCACTTCAGCGTCGAGTTCGTCTGGCCTCTATGGAGACTCAGAATCCAGCTCATGGTCCGATGATGTGAACCGTACATTTTCTCTTTACCATAATTACACTTCAATGATGATCCTCACCTTTGATTTTTAAAGTTAACCGATGAGAGTCATCGAAAGATTTCCCTTCCATTATTCTCAATTCCATCTATCAATAGTGATGGTAGCAATCATCTGTTGAGTGCCAATTTCTTGGCTCATGTACCAAATGTCCAAAACACATGTACTCCACGTATCGATGTGGGCCACCTTCCCAACATCATAATCTCGATTGGTAATAGTGGTTATGGAGAGGTGATCTTCACCCTACTCATGAGTATGGTTGGGTGACACCTCTTCTTGCATCGGCACCAAATGATTTTCAATCCATGCTGATGATTTTCAGGCCATCATGCAAAACTCAACAATCAAAGTGCTGCAGTACTCTACCCGATGTAACATCACATGCATCCGTTATCATTGCAAGACCTTTTTTTTTTTTTTATAGAAATGCTCATACACAACTAGCTAGTTGTACATCCAACTAGCTTGCGCATGGGGCCACAATGGTATTTGTATGAAATCTCACCCATCCAGTAAGGTTATCTCACTGCCTAAAACTGTCCAAAGATCTTCTGTGATATTCTAGATCGGCTAGGCTGATCGGCAGGTCGATCACTCTATTTTATACACTAATTGAAGGCTCTATACAACATCTCCATCATAAAAATAAAATACTCCAAAAACCAGGTCTATCCAACCATGAAAATGTGGTGCCCCATGTTAATGTAGAGTTTAAAGAGTGTTGCTTGTGGTTTTCTCTAGTGTGCCCCACATGATGGTTATGTCAGCTTAGACTTTTGGGGTATCCCATTTTCATGGTAGGACAACTTTACTGACACATGAGGTGTCATACAAACACCTTGGTGGGCCCCGCGCCAACTTAGTTGGATGTACAACTACTCATATGAGCTATCTCCTCTTTTTTAGTGGAAAATGCTAACTATGGAGTACGATTAGTTCGATAGACATGTAGTTGAGGGTACACCCGAGTCTCTCTCTTAATAGTCATACATTCTTCATCTACTTGTGGTTGGATCTCACTTATTATTGAGGGACATCAATAGGTCAGAATCTTGATCATGTGATCGCCGTTAAATGTCTCATTCTCATGGTTGGATCCTTTAGGGAAGATTAGATCTGATACTCAATTGATCGAACCCATGTATACTGAGTCTCCAACAATGCTTCAGAGCTCAACCAGTTCACTGCTAAAGATTAGATCTCCAACAAACGATTGGTGATTGCGAAGGTCCCCACAGGAAAGCAGTGTGATTAACGAATACCCCTTAGAAAAATTGATTCTTGTCAAAAGGTTCATTAGAATACTGTGGAATCTTAGAGATTGTGGAAGGACCTTGTTTTCCAACTCGGCCAATTGCGTCGTCCCTATCATTAACATGAAAGTAACACAAGAGCTCACCATTGCAGCTAATTTTTTTTTAAAATTCATCCATTCCTCTACGTGTTTTTTTTTTTTTTTTTTTTTGCCACCATGATGCATGGACTACTTGCAATCTCCATATTGTCATTCTTGCAACAAACCGAGATACTTGTTTGTGGCCTTTGTCAATGCATGAACAGACTCCTAAATTGAATATCTAGATCTACCGTGAAGTTGTCCTACCCGTACAAGCTTGGCGAAATGCTTAGAAGCCTAATTACAAGAGCGTACGTACCTGGTCGAAAGAAAGACACCTTTCCTTGGCTACCAAGCCGTTATGTCCAATATTTGGTGCCCAATAGCATTAGAGGTCGTAAACTCACATAAACATATCCTATAAGAATTAACTTTTTTTTAATTTTAATTAACTCTCAAATAATGCATATGTTATCAATTAAGGTCGAATAGCATTAGTTTTTCAGGGCACAACTATAACAATTTTCTCTTTCTCACTTAGCGTATTTAGTAGAGACAGTCAATAGTTCATTATAACTGCCTTAATTATAATTAGGATTGGGAGGAGGAAGCTCTACCAAATCATGCTTCTAGGATTAGTTTATGAAGTTCTTCCTAATGAGCTTCTCAGACATAATGATATCAAACACCAAGTTAAGTTTTGACATATTTTTATATGACAATTTAAAGCTCAGACCAACTATCCAGGTGTCTATTTCATCTTGTGCTAAGGTATACTTGTTCTTAGGTACTTAGGTGTGGAGTCCATCAAGTTGGGTCTCTAGGATAACCAATGGCTCCCACTGCATGAAGTAGCCTGGGATAATATAACAATGCCTCATTGTCATATTTTTCATCCACAAATTGAGATTTCATGTTGAGTATGCAGGGCTATGTGTCAATACAATACCCTCCATGAAATACAACACAATCACACCACAAAATAACTAACATGTAGCATAATCATATGCTTAATTTGTAAAGTGTATGTTCAAACTGTTTTATCCACCCTCATGCATTCCGTTGTATATCTAAGAATTTGATCAAGGTACCTTCAATATTTATAAGACCTCTAGATGCAACTCACATCGACATTTTTGGTATTATCATGCCAACATCACTAAGACCCACAATCAATACAACACAATAAAGGGTGGACCTAACAAAAACACATGATTGGGCCTCCCACTACTTTATTGGCACCAATGGATATGATTAACACATCATCATTTGGTTTGAAGTAAAGTTTTGGCCCAATCTGATCTCAAACGAATGAGATCCATCTACAACATATTCAACGACCCAAATTCAGCTCTAGTTAGATCGATCATCAATAGTCAAATCCACACCATCTAGAGGCATCCTTACATAAAATAAAGCATCAAAATAAATTCTTAAGTCAATCGAACCTCTGATAAGTGAGATCCAAGCAAATCCTAGTATAGTCACCATCCAATTGTGCATTGTTAATTGAAAAATAAGTAATTGAGTTTCCATGCCATGAAGTATCTAGAGCATGGCCAAGCCTAGCATACGATCCAAGCAAAATCTAACTTGATCAACATAACATGTCATGTAGGAATGACCATTGTCATGAGGGCTCCACACATTTATCATGGGCCAAGCATGCCGCGCCACCACTCCTTAAGGGTGGGTGGGACCCACACATCCTACTTCTATGGGCGTCTAGTTGAAACCATCATCAAAGATTATAAGATCATTTCCAAGTCAAGCTCATCATCGAGCATGTGGTGTAAATCTCACTATACGATGTTAATGGATTATTTGATCATTGTTAAGGCATAAAATACGACCAGTACAGGTGTTGCGTGACCGCGCAATGCTCAAGAGAAGTGTTGTGTGGGTTGGTACAAAGAGAAAGACAAAGGAAATGGATAGTTAGGCCGTGCAACGGAAAAATCCATGTTGCGCGATTGCACAACTAAGTTGGGCTACAAAGGTGTTGCACCCTCTCACAAGAGTGCCTTGGGCTATGAAAAAAGTGCATTCGCATGTGTGAATGCCTATAAATACCCCATCAACCCTCTCATTTAAGCACTTAGAAATTTTAGAGCTTCTTTGGAGGTCTCACTTGCGAAACCTAAGGTATGGAAGAAGATTCATGCAACAACCCTTTTTGGAGAGTAAGGCACAGGCCATGGTCAGTTACATCTTGAATTGGGACTCGTTCAAGATGAAAGCAGCCTGAATGAAAGACATTACGTAACTACGTAATGTGTAGCGTGATCGCACAAAAGGCTTATTCAGGTCTATATGAAGAATGATCTATTATGTGACAACGCAACAACGTTCTTGGCCACACAATAAAGGTCTCAAGTTGCATTGTTGGCTATGTTCTAATCTTCATGAAGATGATTCAACAACCGACATGAATATGAAGAAGTGACTTGTATGGTGTCAAACTCGCACAACACTCCTGTCATTTTGACAGATCACTAATGGGGAATCGAGATGTTGCCGAAATCATTTAACAATTAAAGCTTTGTTAATTATGTATTTGTAGATGTCTTCTTGTAGAATCAAGGGACAACTAAAGGGAATGTAACTGAACTCATGATAATAATATTATGTGACAATCATTCTTTTGATTAAGATACCTTTATTATTTTTAGAATATAAATATTCTAACTCCTGAAACTATATCGATTTTGACAAAAACAATGATAACTCTATTAAGGAACGAACCTAGAATTTTTGTTAGAATATTTGTGTCTGATAATGATATCAGAATAATCAGAGAATGTTTGTCGGCAAAAGGGCACTATGCATTCAGGTGTCAAAATGACAACTCTCGACAGGAAACATCCCCCCCTTTATCTCTAAGATAAGACATGATCTAAATCAATATCGGACGACTAATGCTAATATGCTTAATATTAGGTATCGTACACTTATGCAATCACCATGGCCTCCCTTCTTGACAATGTAACCATTTATATTTATACCAGGCAGATTCACTGTATAGCCTACGTGGACGAGCCTGAAGTGTAATTGAAGAAAACACTGAAGAAAGATGAGTCAACTCATGTCTGAAATAAAAAACCACAAATAATAGCAAGGGTGATTTCTGTTTCACCCATAACACAAGAAGCTGATAAGGAATGGACAATAGTGACATCCAGAAGAAGAAAGACTTAATCTCCTCCTATGAAGAACCCTCTTCCATTATGAGTAATAAGGGGACCCATTACGCGAAACATTGCGAGATGCAATCCTCCCTTAGCACCACCCTTGCTCTACCAGGGAAAGAAGGAAGCTTTTTTCACCCCATAAGATTTTCTAGTACTATTAATTACGACAAGAAATGTGTCCACCACAGCTTCATTGAGAGCCTAGAAAGAAAAAGGGAAAGCTATCGTGACAAGCGAGCCCTCACCTACAATACTACCCATAAAGAACTTAGTTCGAACTTTTGCCTCAAGAACACCATATTATGAATCAACAAGTTCTCTAAGACAACGATGCATCAGCCTTGATTTGAGAAGTGGTTCGTTCTCCATGACATCACCAACAATGATGCATTCATACTCTTTTTCAGTATCAGGCTAGCTAAAGAGCAAAGAAGCTCACCCGTCGGGCTAATCAACCTTTAACGAATGAACGCCTAGTCAATATGGCATATATGCAGGCCCTCTTAATGGAAGAGTGTAGGAACCTTAGAGAAGCATTAGCGGCACTAGCTCGCAACACGACTAAGGCTGCTACTCCTCCAATGATGTCTGCTATAAATGACGATGGACAACCAGCAGAAGGCTCGCAGCCATAGAGAGTAGGATGTAATGGATCTGCTCTGGTCATCACTTGCGTAATAACACAAGAAGAAATTCGAAAGGTTTTCGTTGAAGTCATTCGCTTAAAAAGGGAAGGTTTCGGTATCAAACGTCATATCCCCGTGAAATAGAGAATATACCGTTTACCATGAATTTTAAATACCTAGATTTCTAAAAATTTAGCAGAGATGGTTTTCTGGAGGAACATCTAATGCACTTCACAACGGCCATGAGAAATTGCTTCGTCGTTCCTCAGTATTTCCTGTGATTGTTTGGATCATCCTTGATAGGAAAGGCCTTCAGATGGTACTCGACTCTAGCTTTAGAATACATCTGCATGTGGGAACAAATGCAAGATGCTTTCATGGAAAACTTTTTCTTTCCCCTCTGATCAAGATGTCAACCTGATTGAATCAATTTTTGTTTATCAAAGAGAGTGTGAATCGGTTGAGAAGTTTATTGACAGATGGAAAACCTTGGGATCTTCGTGTCAACAACTTTCAGGAGAATTTAAACATGTCAAGATGTGATTGGGTTCCATGGAGCCAAAAGTAGCATTCGACTTAATAAGCTCCAACATACGAACTTTTTGCGACCTTACCACCAAAGCACACGCCCTCAAAATCATGGCTAAGAAGATGCCTACTTTTCTAATAAAGCAGACACATCGAAGCAATAAGAAGACATCAGCCAATATCACCAACAAAGGTAAGAAGAGAGATGACACTCAAAGCAGATAAAGAGATAACAGAAAAGAAAGCAGGAACAATTACGCAAATAGAACGACAAATAAAAGACTCCAACAATACGAAGATCACGAGGGTTTTGCATTCTCCAAAGAAGATGTTTTTCCCATGATGAATCAGCTATTGACCGCAGGGACGATTAAATTGCCTCAGCTACAATGCCCCAAAGAAGTAAGAAAAACAAAAGAAAAGTATAACTAGGATTATCATCATATGCTTGGCCACTGGACAAAAAATTGTTACACTGCGAAGAATATACTCCAAAAGATTATTGATAGGGGCAAAATCATAGTGGGCAAAGACGATAGGAAAGGGAAAAAAAGTTGTATCAAATACAGTGTCGGTAAAGAGCACATGTAATATGATATATTTCATCCTCCCTTCAGAAATGTTTAATTCAAAGGTAGAGAGCCGATGCAAGAAGCCAAGCAAAGGATCAATGACAGTCTGTGAGGGAAAAGAAGGTTTGAAGAAAAAAAGATCAATAGTGAATTCTTTAGGAAAAATGATGGTATAAAGTATGACCATATCCGCCGCTTTAGACGACCGTTATTAAAGAGAGTAAAAGAAATGTTAGAGGTTAGGGCTTTCCATCTATCCAGGCACCGCAGGGCTAGAAAAACTTTCATTACTGAAATTGCGTTATTCTCTAGGATGAAATCTCTTATAATGCATTTATTGCAATATGTCAGATGGAATACCCATTGTAACTCTAACAAAATATATTTGGTGGAACGGTTTGGAGAATCCCTAAGGCTTGACTAAAGTATGGTTTGAGTCAGGAACCATGGAAGAGGTAACGAATTGGAAATATGTTTACGATTTGTTTTTGCTCTGATTCTTTGTTCTAAGGAGCGGTGTTTCACTAAAAAAATTGATAAGATGGGAAGCCGACACAGAGGAGTGTCCATACATATATGTGTTAAAATGGAGGAATGTTATTTGGAGTTCACACAAATTACTTGAATGCACAAAAACTTAGGTAGAAAAATTATGTGTGAAGAGCATGAAGTTGTATATGTTAATGCACTTTTATTTGGCATACTAGTGCACCTTTTTGTCAATCACATGCGTCTATGCATTGTAATATCGGTTGAGCCTTAGCAAGCTGAAGATCGAAGATTCTAGTGGACAAGAAGCATCAAAGAGGAAGAACAAGTAAAAGAGATGCCTTGGTAATCATAACCCTTAGAACCAAAACACAATAAACCTCTAGATGACTTGGACCAAATAGAAAATTCTTTAATCATCATTATTAGCCTTAGAATATTTAGAAAAACATGATAAGTTAGACTAATAAAAGAGGTGCAAGCTGTTGTAAATGAACCATCCTAGACAACAATTTTCAAGTGGACTTTGATCCATTGGAGTCCAGTCTCAATGGGACTTCGATCCCTCGAAGACTAGTTCGATCCATCGAAATATGTCCAGCAACATTTGTGAACTCTCTAGATAGTTCTCCGATCAATCGAACAAGATACTTCGAGCTTTGATCCATCGGAGTTAATGTTTCTATCCATTAGATAGATCTTTGATCTCTTGAACTGGATGTCCAACAACTTTATAAACTCTTTGGATAGTTTTTCGATCCATTGAAGTTACCTTCGAGCTATTGAAGGGTATTTCGATCCATTGAAGAATCACGAATCTGCCCCTTTTTTTACTGTTAGAGATTTATCTATAAAAGCGAGGAATTCGGTTTTGAGGCTTAAGAAAGGGAATTTAGTAATTTAGAAGCCACCATTATTAGAGATATTAGAAGCTCTAATCCTAACCCATTTATGTCATTCTTCTTGTGATTCATCATAAACATTAAGCATTCAAAGATCATATGAGAATGGACTTGTTCTCTCTTGATTTCTAGGACTTTACACACCTTGATCATAGGTAGATCCCTTGTCTAAATACTATCCTAGGAATCTAATTAGGTGTATTCCTCTAGGAAGCCATTTTCTATTAGTTGTAGAGGATTCACCACCTCCCATCACCTTAGATATCTCATGAAGATCTCATGTAAGGAGATTGATCATTGGAGTTGAGGCATTGGTAAAGCAATGACAACAAGATCGTGGGAGCAAATGGGAGTTGATTGAAGCACGAAAAATCAGAGATCATGCAAACCAAAGTAATGCGCATAAACGGGGCTCAAATATGACAAGTAAGTTTGTCAAATTGCATAGTTCAACATGCTTTTTCCTTGTGTAAGATTGATTATGAGAGTTTAAATTGCCAAACCCGATACGTTCGGTTGTAGGACCTAAGCCCTTGTGAAGGGGTTGAACCAAGTCTCCGTGAGGAGCCTCTGGCGGGAATATACATATGTTGTAATGGATGGGAGGAACACTGTTAAAATCATTGGTTTGGTGGAACCATTAAACACCTTGGTAGGGTGGTCTTTAGGGACTCCTAAGGCCAGTCTATGATGACTAAAAGTTTACTTATTTAGTCCAAGTCATCTAGAGGTTATGAGTAGTTTTGGTTCTACGATTAGGATCAGTAAGGCACCTCATATACTTGTTTCTTCATCCTTGATGCTTCTTGTCCACTTAAATCTTTGGTCTTCAGTTTGTCAAGGTTCAATTGACATTAAGACATGGATGTACATGATTGAAAAATAAGGTGCATTCATATGCCACAAATGAGTGTACTAACATTTTCATGACCCCACATGTTGATCTAATGGTTCAAAGGTTGTGAGGCCCCATCCATAGTTAGGGTGGGCACCACACTCTCATGTGGTCATACAATTAAAACCATACACGAGATGATCAAATTTAGCCACACAACATCATATAATGTAGAAACCCCACCCACAATGAGATAAAACTATTCTTCGACTTTTTGGCCAAGCTTCGATAAACATGACCTAAGAGACTCCGAACCCATTGAAAAAGTATGCTAATCAGATAGGATAAGATTTTGGCCAGTTATGAAAATAACTAACAAATTGAATTGGCATGCCTTGCAACATGATGAAATCAAATATTAGTCGATCGTTCAAAATACTCGAACCCCTGTTGTGCACAGTTTCGATTAAACCACATTTTCTAAACTCCAACAATGGAAAAACATAAATTAATCAAGTTGAAAGGATCTTCGATGCCTCCTGGAGATAATTATTGTATTCAATTGACTTGCGTTAAAATCAGTGAAGAGAAAATCATGTTTGCACATCCTGAATCCCAAAACCCTAAAAAATCCAACAGGAGGTTATTAAATGACCACCTGCTTTCTAAAATTATTCACACAGCAGTTGGGGATAAAAATGAGAAAAACTAATAGGCAGTCATTGAAGTTACGCCCGCATGAGTCTAAACTTTGACATTAGTCCTGATAACAACTACGAGGGTAACCAATATGGCTACATGTGATCCTTCAACGACCACTTGTTTTGTCTATATAAGCCGCATTACAACAATCATTCCATAAAGTACTTAACAAACAAGTGAATGAGAGAAAACACGTCAAACAATGGTTATTTTTTTTTTTTTTGAGTGTATGAGATGCACATGTAGCACCTACTCAAGGTTTTGGGGTAGCTATAATTTCTTACCGTATTTAGGTTTAGCTTAACTCAAGAGACAACTATCAAAAGAAGCGGCACAAAGACAAAAGTACAGTTGGAATCAGGGATATTATGTTATCCCTTTTGCAAAAAAGGGTGTTTGGTCTCTCATTTTCATTTTCACATATCAAATCAATACACTTTTCACTCCACACATTCCAAAAATAGTAACATCACAAACTCTGATTTCATTTCTACAATCCTCCTCTACCTACATTCTCTTTTATTTTGTTTGCCTACATGAGATTTTAAATTCTATGAGTAAGGTTGGATGTGACATTGTGAAGTTTCATTAAATCTCCTTAAAATTGATAAATCCCGTAAAACAGAGACTGAATGTAGTATAGGAAGAAAAGAGTGCCTAACTCCTCCCTTTTTGTCATTGAGGCCCTTACTCGGAATCTCGAGCCGCAAACCAGCCACAAGAGTCGCTTGAGTAAGGAATTCTTACAATTCTCTAACCCTTCAGTGATTCTACGGTTTCTGATCGGCCACAGATTTTAAGTTTCATTCGGCTAGTGGTGACTTTAAGTCAAACGCATTACCATATCTAAGTTAATTTCACACCCCCAGCCCTCCAATTATATCAAACCAAATACCAGACAAAGCCGAGGAAGTGAGTCCTCACACATAGTGGTACCGTTCACATATACATAATATGAGAAAAATTAACGGCTTGGATTGCATGAGGACACATGCATCATAATTGAATATTTTTATATTATAAAATTTTCTAGATTGCATGGGGACACATGCATCATGATTGAATATTTTTAAAATCTCTAGTTTTTATTTTCAAAATTTTTTAGTTGTTATATGTTTTTGAAAAATTCTAAAAGATGAATTTTAACTAACCAAGATTGATAAGAAAAAGGAAGAGAAAAAGAGGAGGGAGATGGGTGATAAAGTCACCCGCTCCCCTCTCTCACACTAACATTCATATAGACAACCTTATGAATAAGGGAATGCATGCACTGACCATTAAATGGGCCCCTTATGGTCCGTCCATTAAAGATTTTAATCCGCTCATTCTTTCTCTCTTCTCACAAGCTTCTTCACAAGCCCCATATGCTTACGTGATCCTTACACGGTGTCCACAATCAAATTTTAGTAAATCTAATTCCATCACCTCAATGTACATCTTGTATCATGGTCTCAACTAATTTAAGGTGTCTAAGATGCTATACAAGATGGATTTAATAGGATACATAAAAATTTCAAAATTACAACTTGACGATCGCCCAAAACTGCAACCTCTTGTAACCATATAAACATGTGATAATCATAAAATTTAGTAATCACAATTAATCCAAGCCAATAATTTAATCATCACACACTAAATATCATACTAACATAAACTACAAATATTTAATAGAAAAAAATATAATATAGATTTTGAAACACAATGAAATAAAAGAAAAAATTTAAATTAAATTAATTATATTAATAGGATCTCTATCTTAAACCACCATGTGTTTCTCAAAAACTACAAAAGCTAACTTAATCTACTTATACTTGAAGAAAAATTGTTAATCATGTGTTACTATTGATCTCTCAATGCAAGGAGTATCTATTAGATCTATCCAAGATGAAAAGGGTAGAGAACCACCGTGTGAATCTTGATAAGGGCTAGATCTGACCTTGGAGTCGTCTTAGAAGTGGATCTTACACACGTGTGGACATGTAATATATATCAGAGAGGGCCCTCATGGCTCAATTCCACTCTCCTTCTTCCCATTATTTTCTCTCTCTTTTCCTATTTCTTTTAAGTAGGGATGTCCAACACAAAAGGGGGGTTTGAGTTGTAGGAAGATATGTCCAATATGGTGCACCACCACCTATAGAGCATCTATATACCCTACTATGAAGGATGTCTGTATACCTGTCTAATTCATGCATCCCAACCATTAAAATCTCTCCACTAGTAATGGTAATCATCCTTGGACAATTTTCATGCCACCTCGGCTATGGATCATGTAAGATCTCAACTATTGGATGTATATCAAGCACAATCTAAAATAAATCAATGGTTAAAAATGAAAGTTAATAGTTGAGGAACTTCAATTAATCAATTAAAACTCTAGATGTGTCGGTCTGTCTTTCAAACACTTATGGACTATCTAAACTTTAAGATCAACCATATATTCATGTGCTATTCATATCTTGAGAAGACCAAGTCAATATCATGTTGGATCGGGCAAACTTCGAGGACCCTAATAAAGAAATTTAGTTACACCCACTTTTGGTGGCTATGTAGAAGCCCCGTAGGCATAGCCAAAGCATGATCAATTAGGGTCTCTTCATACGCACATTCTTCAGTCATGGAAATTTGACCTAAGTAAGTACAACCACAAGCCTATTCAAGTCCGAGCATGATGGGACTCCCACTCTTGATGCTTATAGGCAATTTATGTTAATGCAAATGACCATAGGCCTAATCTAAGGAACCATCTATGTCACACTTACTCACATGGTTAGGGAATGAGGTAAACTTATGCTAAATTGAACCTAATAAGAGGAGATTTTCCATTCTAACACTAAGTGAATCCCCTCACATGAGATAACTATTCAATCACATCACAAATAGGGACCTATATGGTCATAGCTAGGGTAATGAGATCGATGAAATGCAATTTTTTCTCATCTACCATGTTGTTGTATCCAATCTCAAGTGCTGAAGGGCATCAGAGGATATATCTCTCAAACCCACATAAACATATTTCATGAGAATTAACTAAAAGACAAATAAATTATATTAATAAATTAAGGTCTAATAACATTAGTTTTTCAAGTCACAACCCCAACAATCTCTACTTGTCCTAAAACTAATCCACCTCTACAAGTAGTCCTATATTATAAAAATTGGCATAAAATGACAATTAACAAAACCTTAGTCAAAGGATCTGTTAAATTATTCGATAAAGCAATACATAATATATTTATTGTCTTGTCCTAAATAAATTCTAAAATAATGTGGAACTTTTAGTAAACGTACTTCACTCTGCTATAATATCTTGGCTCTCTACACTATTTTATTGCACTTATTTTGTTACAAAAAAATAGGCAACAACCCAAACTTCTTAAACCACATGGCTCTCTTAAATGCCTAATTGGCCAATGTTAGTGCACTTTTCTGTAGCATACGAGTTTACCTTATTTGTCAATTATGTAGGTCAGTGAGTCTAGTGTTATTTGAGCTTAAAGAAGACGAATACCGAAAACTCAAGCAGACTTGTTGCATCAATGAAGAAGAAACAAGTAAAAGAAATGCCTTCGTGAGCATTGAACCTTGAACCTTACCAAAACCCAAACCTTTAGATGACCTTGACCCAATAGGCATAACATTAGTTATCTTATATTGGCCTTAGGTGTCTCAAAAGACCACCCAAAGAATGACCAAAGAGGTTGCCCATTGTTGTTATAAAACACAACTCAAAACAGCTAGGAAAACAGGACTGCTGACTAGTCGTCAAAGCTTAAAAAGGGACATCAAAAAAACTGTTAAATCAAATTGTCCCTGGGCATAATTCGACCAGTCATCTGGTTTATCTGACTGGTTGTCCGACTAGTCGGCAGAGAGCTAAATGGGACAGTAAGCATGTCTGATCTCGGGCCTTAATTCGATCGGTCCGTGACCGATCGGCTGAACTATTCAACCGATCGCGATCGACCTTAGTTAAGACAGTAACAAATCTGCCTGTCCAAGCCATAATTTGACTGGTCAGCTAACTACTCCTTGTTGAAGGCCGACGGTTGGATTTTAGCCATTTATAGCCATTTTGATTTCGTTGAAGATTTTTCTATATAATGGTTATACTTTTTTTGGGTCTTGCGAGAGAGATTTTAATTTATTAGAAGTCACTCTTATTGCCCATACCATTATACTCTAATCCTAAGCATTTTAAATCATTTTTCTTATGTTTGATTATCTATGCATGCTTAAGCTAGGATATTTAATTTCTTATCTTTGCTAGCCTTTGTGATTGGACCCACTTAAGCTTGAAAGCTAAGTGTTCTTACTTAATTAGTTTATAATTACTAATTAATTTAATTAGACGTGAAGTTTTTAAAAGGATTTTAAAACGGTCTTAATATCCCCTCTATAGGACTTAACCATAGTTCTACAAGTTCTGTAAGCTTCCGTGATTAGTTTAGGATATTCACCGACGCAATTTCAGTGACTACATATTTTGCCTCTAAAGTAGCATCTGTGATGCACTTTTGCTTGGTGTTATGTCAACTGACAATACCACCCACCATTGAGAAGATGTACCCATTCATTAAATACCTAGCATCAGAATCTTCCTGAAACTTCACATTGGTGTATTCAACTATAAGTAGATCCTCATGCCTATAACCAAAACAAGATCATTTTTTCTTCTTAAGTATTTCATGATATATTTAATTACCTTCCTATGATTCATACCGAGATTACTTTGGTATTGATTAACGACTCCAAGCGCGAAAGAAATATCAAGCCGCATGCACAACATAACATACATCAGGCTCATCATAATAAATCTATAGGGAACTCTAACCATAACTTCCCATTTCTTTGGGGTTATACGATAACCATTCTCTGAGAGAGTAATATTATGCCTAAAAAGTATATTACTTTTTTTATGTTGTTAATAAAAAAAATTTCAATCACATTTTCAATATATGTTGTTGACGAGAGGCCTAACAGGTACAATTCTCACCTCCGATAAAGTCTAATACCGAGAATATAAGATGCCTCTCCTAAATTCTTTATATCAAAGGTGTTGGAGAGCCATACCTTAGCCACTTTTATGAATCTAATATCATTCCTATTAAGATCGTATCATCTATATAGAAGATAAGGAGCATGTCTTCACTATAATGGATTTGAGGTAGATGCATGGTTCTTCTAAATTCTTAGGGCCTATTTGGGTAGTTGTATTATGTGAGATTAAGGTGGATGAAATTGCAAAATTTGCAATAAATGCACCTGTAAGGTATTGTCAGTGGATTGGGTTTATCCCATGTTTTCTAATGCCATAATTGGAATGTAAGTATTAAAAAGTAAATCCTATAGTTACTTTCCAATTACGTTTAAATTGAATGTGGATGCCGTGAAAATCCACCATCTGTGGAGACACGTTGTTTCGAAATATCACATGCCATTGACCAAACTTTCCTAGTGTGTTGATGTCAACAAGTTTTGTGTTCCCCATCGTAATGTATGTGTTATATTTGTGTCGTCCATCCTTTTTTTGAGATCATTTTATGGCATTGGCCCAAAAACGAGGCAAATCCAGAGCTTATGTGGACTACACCAGAAAGCAATGGGTACAATGGCGCTCGCCATTGAAACCTTTTTAGGGCCCATGGTGATGTTTACCTTCCATCCAACCTGTTCATGAGATCGCATAGAACTGAATGAAGGAAAAATATAAATATCATAATGATTCTAAAACTTTTATGGCCCCGAAGAAGTTTTCAATGGTATGCGTTCAATCCTCATTGCTTTCTATGGTGTGGTCCATTTGATCTTTGGATTTGCCTGATTTTTTCCCATGCCCTAAAATGATATCGAAAAATGGATGGATGGTCTGGATATATTCCATACATCATGGTGGGACCCAAATAACTTGCTGATGTGGATCCTACTCTTATTTACTGGATTCGCATAGTGCAGAGCAAGATGAACTTCATATGTTTTGAATTTCAGTTGGTTGTGGAAAGCCACACCAAATTTTGAGAGACATTTCGCTTAATCATTTTCATTACAAGGTTCATTTTCCATAGCCTATAAAGCTAATTTATATCCCATCTCACAGGCCTTACATATATGACATCCTGAATTTCAAAGCGAGATTAGTAATATAATCATATCTAATACAACTTAATACCACTACCCAAACAGGCCCTTAATGAACCCGTAAAAATGAACTACATCATATATGTCTTCCTTTAAGAAACTATTAAAAAATGTTGCCTTTATGTCTATTTGTTAACTCTCGTAATCCAACTTAGTAGTTATGCCAAGCTTCATTATAGCAAAAGGAGAAAACACTTTCTTTTAGTATGTCATTTGTTTCTGAGTGTAATCCTTGACTTTAAGCTTAACTTTATATATTTCCACATTTTCCTTTACATTTCACTCTCTTGTAAATCCATTTACATTTAATTGTCTTGACCTTCTCAAGTTGATTTACAAAAGTCCACACGTGGTTGGAATACATGAATTTCATCTCAATATCCATGGTAACAACTCGATGCCTCGTATTTACATTCACCATGGTTTCCTAGTAGAAAAGCTCTAGTTGAATACTATCTGACATCAATGTGAAGACCTCTCTAAGATAGACAGAGGTAAATAGATGTTAAATGAGTAATAATTATTTACAATGTATTTACCTACACATTTCAAGAATGATAGTTGACGTTTGCTTTTTGTGCACAGAAATCGAGGATAGTGATTTTTTTATGGGGCCCACTATGATACACATGGTTTATCTACTCCGTTCATCCATTTTGTGAGTTAATTTTAAGGCATACATTAAAAAATGAGGCAAATCAAAAGCTAAAGTGGACCACGCCACACAAAATAGTGGATTGAACTCCTACCATTAAAAGCCTTTTATGACCATTATTTTTTATGGTGTGGGCCACTTAAGCTTCGAATGTGCCTCATTTTTAGGCTCGTGCCCTAAAATGTTTTGGTAAAATGGATGGATGGCATGAATATCTCACTAACATCATAGTGGGGCTCACGAATGTACATGGGTCCTTTTCGTACCTTTTTTACATGGTAGAATTACCCATTTTTATCAAACAGAAAAAATAGTAATAATTACTTTCTTACATGCATTTACTACCAGGGAAGCGAAAACAAACAGACCCTTAAGTTCCTAGTGAAGTCTTTGACTCCAACATAATGCATGTACCGATTGAGGATCAACGATATGTGTCTCTAGAACAGGCATTACAAGAGCACTTGAAGGTACCTCCTTGGATCTTATATAAAGATCAACTATGCAATTATTTTTATTATCTTGCATAAAGTCTTCTTTTAAGAAGACCACCTCTTTGTTCATCAAAGTCATTTCATTCATACGGTCATAAAATTTATATCCTTTGGAATCCTATAGATATTCAATGAGAAGAGACACTTCATACCCCTTGGCTCCAACTTACTAATATCTATATTTTTCATAATCGCAAGGTACCCCCGATTAGTAATTTGGTCAAGAGTCAGTTTAAGTTTTTTCCTCAATTCAAATGGTGTTTTAAGTGTTAGCTTAGTTGAAATTTTATTTAATAGGTACATTGTAGTCTCCATTGCATACTCCCGGAAGGAAATGGGAAACGAGTGTAACCTAGTTACGATATCCAACAATATATGGTTCCTCTTTTCTGTAACCTAGTTATATTGAAGAGTGTAGGGTGTCTCTTTTGAGTGATGATCCCTTCTCTGAAGAAACTCTTTGAATTCATTGGAATAATACTTTACATGTCGATCAAATATCAACATTTCAATACTTCTTTTCAATTATTTTTCAACTTGAACCTTTTATATTTTGAATGTTTAAAAAACATCTAACTTATTTATATCATGAATAGGTAAACAAACTAAGATTAGTCATTAATTAAAGTGAGAAAACACTCATACCATCTTTTAATTTCACATTAAACGGGCTGTACACATCAATGTACGAAATCTCGAGGAGCTAAGTAGTTCAATCCTTATTCCCTTTTAGAAAAAGCTTCCTAATTATCTTCTCATGTAGACAAGCCTCATAGGTAGGTAGAGACTCACTTTAAATATCAGGAATAATCTGATCAATTGATAATTGTTTCAACCAATTCTCATTAAGATGACCAAGCCGACATGCACATATATAGAGAGAGTCATTTTTCCCTTGATCCCTTCTTAGATTTTTGAACAAGTTTTACAATACTCTAAGTTGAATGGTAGTGGTTGGATAAGACAATAGGATGCATAGTCCATCTTTCAATTCACCAGATATTACCACATTTTTTTCATGAAAAACTTATATGATTATTATAAAGGTAAATGTGTACTCGTACTTATACAGTTTAGGCATGATCAATATCAGGCTTCTTCATATATATGGACTATCAGAGCAATTACATATGACCATCATTTTACTGTCCAATTTGAGAACTACTCTACCTACAACCTTAACACGAATTCTATTTTTGGACCCCATGTAATAAACTTCTTATCATTCCATGACATCTTGATCTTAATTATAAATTCAAGCAAAATGTATACATATACAATTGCTCATGTATCAATGCACTAGGAGTTATATATCATGGAGACATGATTTGTCAAACACGTATATAGGTCATTGACATAGGCCTAATGAATAACATACATTTGTGCAGGCTCTGCACTTTCCAAATCAGACTCCCTATGAGAAAACAAGGGCGTAAATGTCATGCACGGCTCATAATAAAAGTAAGGGTCAACAAACGGGATTTAAAGGATCTACATGCATATGAATAACAATTAACTCTTAGGAACACAATACACCACATGCCAAGGAAATGATTTTTTAGGCAATCCAGTACTTGAGTCAAATGATCGGCTCCCACATATCCATCAACTCCCACTACCTAAAAGTAGCTAATCATGAACATGCACCAATTATCATGTTAATGTACACTCAAAGGTTTGAGGTCTCAATAGTGCACACTAAGATTGTCTTGCCAATGCACATCCAAGGTTGAGAGATAATAGGTTCACATAGGGTGAGCTCACAGCATATACTATAATCATATGCTCGACCATAAGGCACTTGTATGGACTATATTGTCTGCCCTCTTATTTTGATTCTCATTTTCAAGGAATATGACTAAGACACTTTTTTATATTTGTAAAACAATAAAGTGTAACTCAAACCACATTCATGGGATGAAACATGTTAAGGTTGAATTAACCTGACAAACACTATCGTATGCACAATAAGGTGCTAAACTATCAAAATAATTATATCAGACCTCCCTTTACACGATCTGAACCATTGGATGCAAAGATCACATTAACATTAAGATACACATGAAGTTTCAGCCCAATTTAATCTTAAACGAATAAGATCCATCAAATACAAGATCAATGGTCAAAATTTAATCCAAGATAGATCTAGGGTGATAACGTTAGATCCACTCCATCCATTTTCTTCACCACAATGATATAAGGCTCCACATGAAATGTGATATCGATTGGACTTCTAAGGAGTAAGATATTGCCTGATCAACTTTTGATAAATCACAGTCGTCCAATAGTGCAATATTCGTCTAAAACATCAATTGGGTATCCACACATCAAGGCTTCTAGTGTTGAATCATCAATTCATCGATCACAAAGGTTTAATCAAGCCTGTAACTATATGATCAATGAAAATCTAACTTTCAACGGTCAAAATCATGTTATTATGACGGCACGCCCAAAACAATGTGGACCAATACTATCACATAGGTTGGACACATGACGTCACCACCCACAAACTTTAGATAGACCCTATATGTCCCACCATGTATGGACATCCAACCTAAGCTATAAACAAGTAGGTAAACTCATCATCACACATGATGAATGGTTATTATTGTGCATGAGACATGAGGGCTAATAAATTATTAATTTTTCTAATTTAGGAAATCTAAAACTCCAAAAATTTCCAGATCTAGAAATATTTGATTATTACAAAGATTTTAAAAGTTTTAAAATTAAAAATTACCTCTTAATTATTAAGTAACTAATCACATGAGAGAGACTGATAGAAAACAACTAAGAAAAAGGGGGTACGATGATGTTACCACCCCTCTCTCTAGACATCTCACATCCGTACGGACATGAGCTTTTTTAGCGGCACCTCATTGTGTGGTCTGTAAGCCCCACATGGCTCACCCCCTTAATAATCCAAGCATACCATTGACATCCTTTCTCCATGCTAGTTCTAATGGGTATAATGTTTGTATGCATTTGTTGACTTACATCCGTAGATTTTTCTTCAAGGTTTAAGACTTAATTTCTAAATCTACATGATTAAATTATTAGCCAAGCTAATCCATGCTGTCTAGAAGGCTAGACATGATTAATTCTATCAAAAGAAACAAATTCCAAAGCAAATACATCTCAAGAATAGCTTTAAAATGACTAACCTCATATATATTACATAAACACAAAAGTCAAAACAAGTCATTCATGAATCCACACCAACAAATCAACATAAAATGTCATGGCAAACACATCATGTAGGTGGGCAGTCACACACTCAGAGGGTTGTGTGATGTATATGTTGAGTGGATGTGTTTGCAAAACTTAGAGTCGCCATCATGCAGTCGATATAGGCTTAGAATTTACAATTTTCTAAACCTATAGAATCGCCTTAGGTTTAAGATAACTCCTAGATAAAGTACAAGATTAGAGATTCTAGGTAAGGACTTTCGATAATAGATAATGAAGGGCATAGGTAGCCTTCTCCTCCCATAGTAAAGTGCGGTCTCTATTTACGAGATTTTTAGATTTTAAAGGATTTTCAGGATTTTGAATGGTCTTATGCTAACTATTTAATTTGTTGTTAACAATGTAAGAAACCCATTAGTAAACCACTATTCAATCCACATCAAGACTAAGGAGATCGCGACGTCTCATTCGGATTAGATTTGAGAAGATAGTAGTTGTAAAGAGCAAAAGTATAAATATAATGCACTAATAAGAATAAGAAAATAAAAATCTTTAACCAAAACTTTACTTCTAATACACCAGGATTCGAAAGTATAAGAAAGTGTAGAGTATATTATTAAGAATTATTTAAACCTATGAGCATGGAGTTTTATAAGAGGGAGGAAGTCCAGATGCAATGATAAAATAAAATAGATGGTCGGATGACTTTCCATGCAAATGCACGTGGAGATGTGGGAAAGGAAAAGAGAGCTAAGACACCCCTCTTAAGATATTACAATAGATCTCAAATTCCAACTCTTCTCCATCAATCTTGAACTGTTGAGATGATAAGAAAACTTGTATAGAAGGGTTAGAACGACTTGGATGGATGTAACACACTCTCAATCTCACATTCACTCTACTTCAAGTCTCTATGTATCCAAGTATATCTTTTTTTTTTATTAAATAAGAGAGGTGAGTTTCTATTTATGAAGTTATTTCGGTTTTAATATAATTTTTTAAAACTTGAGGGGAAAACATGCCAGGTGTAGGGATTTGATTAGCTAGGAGCCATATGACATCATGAGAATGACTTGGTAAGTAGTAAAATTGATAATTTCAGCTCCTGAGAGTAATTATCTATTTTACCCTTGGACGAAAATTTATTACTTCATGTTTAGAGGATCTCTTTTGACCGCCATCCGGGAGATTTCGGGAGAGATTTTGAGATAATTTTGGATCTACATAGATACAGGCGTTAATATCATCGTCGTTCTTTTGCAAATTTACAAATTTAAGCCCTTCAACCTTCGAAGGTTCCCAGATGATCATCTATGGGCTCGATCTGCCAAAGTAACTAGTGACAATATTATTTCTACCCATTTGTAATTTTGTGCATTTTTTGTCACAATGGCTTATAGCAATCTCTTGATAATTCATTGTGATCTTGAGTCGCCAAAATAAGTTTGGGCAATACTATTATTGCCGCTCATGTGGAGTTTGCCTTCCAAATATCTTCATGAGGTTCATTCGTTATATAGGACATTTGAGCTTATTAGAGATTAGATTATAAGTTAGATGGGTAGGCTTCTTAAAGATTCTATGTTTTTAAATCATCCGTCCTAGTTCGAGATAGGTGTACATTTTGTTAGGGTAGGGAGTTTAAACATCCATATAAAAATAACGGATTAGATCAGCCCCCATGTGTCTATAAGATCATACCTTCAGTTTACACCATTGGCGATATAGTAATACGTACTGAACAGAGAGATCTCCTAATTTGAATGTCCAATGGTGTTAAACTTTTAAATAGTTATTCCACATAATAAGTATAATAATATGAGCATGACAAACGGGTGCACATATCGAAAAAATCAAAACAAGAATATACGAAGACCTAACGACCAGAACATATTAATACCACTCTGATGACCTAGATTTTGAAATGTAGTGAAATAAAATAATTTTTAAAAAATTCAATTGATTATATTAATAGGATCCTATCTTAGAATAATATCTCTTATAAAGAAGAAAAATCTAATTTAATCTATTTATACTTAAAGCAAAACCCTTAATCATGCGTCGTTGTCAATCTTTTGATGATGGAAGCCTGTCCTAAATTTATCCAAGATGAAGAGGTAGAGAGCTGCCTTCAGAATCCTGGTAAGAACCAAATCTAACCTTAGAGCCATCGTAGAAGTGGACCTCACACAGATGTATGGATGTGTGAGATCAAAGAGAGCTTGGGTGTGACCCACTTCGTCTATCTTCCTTCTCGCTATTTCCCCCATCTCCTATTTCTTTTAGGTAGGGATATTCACCACCAAATCCATGCTGATGGGATCCTAGATTATATGAATTGAATTTTGATATCCAAAGCAAATATCCAATTGTTAGAACTAGAAAATGAATACGATTACATTTTCTTGAAATGTAGTGTTTTGTTGCTCTGGGGTTCTGAATAAGGAAACATTCATAGACAATCACAAAATATTCATAAAAGTACACAAGGAGAGATATCGCAAGGCGAATTTTATTCCAGAGATCCTGAGATCTTGTACATTCCAGGCTGTGATCTGGTACGAGCCCTTAATTACATCGAATGATCGATGACCCTTGATTAAAAGGCAAAAGACTAGTCAGCAGGGACTATGGTCTTAGATTTTGTGGTCATAGAGACCTGTATCTGTTTTGTTATGGACTGAACCATCTTTGTATTAGCCAGATGTCTATGTCCCATGTTTTGGCCGGAGATCCGGGCTGAGACTATCAGGGTTTATGACTGAGAAGGACGACTCTGGGCCTGCGCCTGTCAATGTATGGACAGGTGACCTCGGGAAGTCCACTCTGCAGTTGTGTATACCTGCGTAGCCCAACCGACGGATGCCGTTTTTAATGGGTAGGGCATCGACTGTTGTGTTGTGGCAGTTCATAACAATTGTCTTATAGTGAGTTGAAACTCTTTGGTATGGTTTACCGTGATAACCATAGTCCCGTTTATCTAGCTTTCGGCTCAAATCGGGTCACATCTTTACAGTAGATACAAATGATGACATGTTCGCATAGTCCTGGATGTTGGCGGCGTCCCTTTCGAGAAGATGTTTCGTTCATCGTGTCGAATCAGATCAAACTTTGAAGATGTACAATTCTACTCATTTAGAGGTCCTGGAACGTCTATTTGACCATTCCATTGCGTCTGGAACGCTCGAAATACCCAAGATAGGCTCAAACAGCACTTGAAAACACTTAAAATTGAGCCCGGTGCGCTCCTGAACATATTCCGGAATTGGCTGATTTTTCGGGTGCGTGGGAGTCCAACGCACCCTGAAAATACATATCTGAATTATATTGATTTTATGGATGCGTGGGGTAATTTTCAGGTGCGTTGGAGTCCAATGCACCCCAAAAATACAAATCCGCATTTTTGCTGATTTTCGGGTGCGTCGGACCATTTTCGGGTGCGTGGAGGTACAATGCACCCTGAAAATACATGTCTGCTTTTTGTTCGGTTTTTTGGATGCGTCGACCTATTTTTAGGTGCGCAATCGTACTTATGATCTTTTATGATTCGGACCTGCGGTGGTGTTGGCCGGTGTGACCTTCCGGTGGAAGATACAGGCGATCGAAAAAGAATTCCGGTCACCGGGAAAGTTTTCCGGCTGTCGGAAAGGGATTCCGACGAGGGTTTCCGGCGGCAAAATTCAGATACTCAGGGGATAATCTCTCTCTCTCTCTCGTAATCTGTACAAATGAATAGTGGGGGGGGTATTTATACCCGAGAATACCGGACAACAACCAATGAGGACCTGCCACGTATGACGCACCCCAAAAATACCTTGACGCACCCTTAAATGGACGCGTGGGGACTCTGACGCACCCCGAAATGAGATTTTGAGATGTGCTGATTTTATGGGTGCGTCGAGCCATTTTCGGGTGCGTTGAGGTACAATGCATCCAAAAAATGCCATGCTGGTCATTCGTGATTTTATGGGTGCGTCGGACAATTTTAGGGTGCGTTGGGGTACAATGCACCCCGAAATTGCTGTTACGTATTTCCTGAATTTACGGACGCGTCGGAAGTATTTTTTGGATGCGTCAAGCTATTTTTCGGATGCGTCAGAGGTGAAATACATCCTAAACCACTTGTTGAATTTTTATGAATTTAAGGGTGCGTTAAGCTGAATAATTGGGTGCGCTTGACGTACTCGTGTTTTGCAAATTTGGGTTTTGCAAAACGGAGGGCCTGTGGGGCCCGTTTCCCGGTGAATCGCCATGCACTGTTTATCATAATTCATGAAGGATGGCCCCGCTTGATTCTGGTCGGTTTCGATCACGGTGATCCGTGGGGTCCACCGGAAAAAAATGGCTAAGTACTGGATCCTTTGCAAAGCTGGGTATTTTGGGTGCGTCGGGTAGTGTTTTGTGGAATTTCCTCGAAGCACGTGCCCAGTCGATTTGTTTTAGAGGGTACTGACTTTTGGGACCCCAACACCTACATTTCAAAAAAATCACCAAAATACAAAAACATTGCAAAATATTTTCAAAAATCACAAAAATATTTCCTTTACTTTCAATCAAAATATTGTCAAAAATCACAAAAATATTTCCCTTGCTTTCAATCAAAATATTGTCAAAAATCACAAAAATATTTCTCTTGCTTTCATCAGAAAATAATTCGAAAATCACAAAAAATATTTCCTGTATTTTCAATAACCGATCTCTATCCTGACCACTCGGTTGAAGACTCGGACCACATATTTACAAAAAAATCACAAAAATTAGCATCCCCAGCACTACAATTCAGGAGTCTTGAACTCCGCTCACTTCACAGTATGGGATGACGGATCCAATCGCCCGCAAATTGGAATCTTGACCAAAACGGGCAACCAAACACCATCTCAATCACATGTATGCCCAGAAGAACATCTTGAAGTCGAATGATATCCTCGTACATTCTCATTAGCAAAGAAACAGCATCTTGGGACGATGGACCTGATCGATCACGGGTCGGGATCCTGACCAACCCGCTGACCAAACGCCCGTACAAAAAGAAAAACCCCAGGGAAGCACAACCCTGCAAGCAATAAGCTCAAAATTCGCTGCACCCATAGCAAAAGCAAAATCATCGAACTGAAAAGAGAATGAGTCAAACCATGCATTCATCCTGCATCTCCATGCATCAGCATCCATCACATTAATCATCACTTTTACCTGCTTTCAAAATAAAAGTCGGTTAGCCAAAGACCCCACAGGCATCCCTAGTGGAGGCACGTGCAAACCAGATTTCCATTTCAAAAAGACAAAAAAACATTTCTTTTTGCAAATAAAAACCCCACGGAGTATCACTCCCCAGAGTGGGTATCTTTTCAAAAATCCAAAAATATTTTCCAGTAGAGCGTTCTACCTCCAAAACACCAGGAGATCTTCCATATCTCTGGGTAGGAGCCGACGCAAAAATCAAATAAGATCCGATGTCTCGCGGTTTTCCCGGAGACCATTGGATCCAATGCACTCAAAGTACGGTCGAACTGAACTCCAGTGTCAGTGCGGTCGTACCACATGCCAAGATATAAAAAAGATGAAAGCCAAAAGGCTCGGTCAGAGAAACCATTTGAACAGGTGAAAACGATGAATTGTAACCCAAGTATCAAAATCAGCAGATTGGGTAGAAAGAGTTCACCCGCACATACCTAGGCGTGGATGCCTGAAGTACCTTGACTGAGTCCAAGTCGGCGTAGTAGAATCCCGTAAGACTATCTGACGCAGGGCGTCTAACCACCTTGACAGTCAAGCGAAACAAGTACTCCTGGAGTGATCTGGGAAAACATCAAACATCACATAATCAGTCTCAGGGTCAGTATCCTCGTAAGACTACGGACGCAGAGGCTCTGCTGTACCTTTCCGATGTTAGTACCGATCGGGAATGGAAGGGTTGCGATTGGGTACCCAGGTTGCAGCAAACTGCAGGGACAATCGCAACGTTTTCTCCAAACTCTCGCGGTATGTGCGAGTTATCAATTTCCAGACAATCAACTGACTCAGATACAAAGGACAACAAAGATTCCAGACCACAATCAAGGAAAGAATGAATTGCAAACTAAGCATCGAAACCAGCGGATCGGGTGGAAAGAGTCCACCCGCACATACCTATGCGTGGATGCCTGAAGTACCTTGACTGAGTCCAAGTCGGCGTAGTAGAATCCCGTAAGACTATCTGACGCAGGGCGTCTAACCACTTTGACAGTCAAGCGAAACAAGTACTCCTGGAGTGATCTGGGAAAACATCAAACATCATACAATCAGTCTCAGGGTTAGCATCCTCGTAAGACTGTCGACGCAGAGGCTCTGCTGTACCTTTCCGATGTTAGTACCGATCGGGAATGGAAGGGTTGCGATTGGGTACCCAAGTTGCAGCGCATGCAGGGACAATCGCAACGTTTTCTCCAAACTCCCGCGGTATGTGCGAGTGATCGGTTTCCAAACGATCAACTGGCACAGATGCGAAGGCAAGCAAAGATTTCAGAACATGATCCATGAATGACCGGGCCAGAAGTGGGGTGTCCACTCGCTTTGGCATTCGGTTGCACGCAACCTCTGCCAAAGAGGGGCATCTGTAGACACCCCACCTTCGGCTACACTGTTGGTAGAGATAGCTGGATGAATGGAGGACCATACCCCCAAATCCCAAGTCCAAACTCAGCCAAACTCACCCTTGTAAGCCCCATTCCATAGCCCAGTTCAAGCCTGAACCTAGTCAACCCAGTCCTAAACACCACCCTGAAAAACCCCCCATAAAAAAGGCCAGTCAAAAAATCCTAAAAAAGTCAAACTCACTGAGTCAACCCGCTAAGTCAACCCGCTGAGTTAACCTGCTGAGTCAACCCGTCGAGTCAACCCATCGAGTCAAAACACCGAGTCAACCCGTCGAGTCAAACCACCGAGTCGACCCGCTGAGTCAACTCACTGAGTCGACCAGCGAGTCCAACAGCAGCCCCGAGGGAGCGACCGTACTCGCTGGAAATCGAGGAGCGGCCGTACGGGCGGCCCATAGCAGGCCGCCCGGACAAAATTACGCAAACTGCCACTCCTCGCTGCTATAAATACCCCCCTCCCCTTCTCATTTCAACATCCCTTCGAGTCCAAAGAAAGCCTGTCCGTTTGAGTGCCCTTCTCCACCCCTTAGCCCATTTTTCCACCAAAGAGAGCCCGAGTGAGGAGAGTCTAGCCCTGGTCCAGCCCAGCCTGACCATTGGTCCAAGCCTCTCAAGTCACCCAAGTCTTCATCTAGCCACTCGAAGCCAACCCTTGCGACACCTCCGTCCACTCAACTACTCTTTTCCAGCATCATCTCATTTGCATCTAGCATAAGTGCAACATTTACTTTTCTTCCAACCCCCCTGCTTCACTGCAAACACTTTGATTATTCAAACATACCGCATGCATCTCGCATAAAGCACCTGTCAGTTCGAGCGTATGCTCTGGGCTTGCCCGTTGTTGGAACCTGCCCATCAGAAACTCTTACTGTTCAGACCTGCATTCACGTACATATCACTATAGACACTTTGAATATTCAAGCACACAGCATGCATCATCTCGCATAAAGCACCTGTCAGTTCGAGCGTATGCTCTGGGCTTGCCCGTTGTTGGAACCTGCCCATCAGAAACTCTTATTGTTCAGACCCGCATTCATGCATCATGTCATCCATGAGAATATACGAGGATTAAACTAGACTTTCAAGTATCCGATCGATTCTGTGAAGTAGAGACCGTACTTTGGTACGGGCAGTGTGTGGGGTGCTTAACATCTTCCCACCCTGTAACCGTGATCCCTTACCTTGAATCTCTGGCCGCAGATCAACAGGAGTCATTTTAGAGGAAGGAATCTTCAGATTCCCTTCTCTAACGTTTCTACAGGGTCTAGCCGACTGTAGATTCGAAGTAACTGGCTAGTGGCGACTCTGGTCTTATATAAACTCATTTAAACATATCCAGCTTAACACGACAACCAAACGAAGCCCTCGAGAACGAGGCAAGCCAGTGGCACAAACGGCGATTTCGCACTCACGCATCCTCATCTCCTTCTTTTCCGAAAGGAAAGGGGAAGGGAGAAGAACATCGTGTGGGAGCGCGGAAAATCGGCGAGGGTCCACACACACATGTCACACTTTTATACATATTCTAACACTTTTAAGACGTTAAAAACTTAGTGTACGTAGTTAAGTCAATAGACGGATCGTTAGAATGATCTATCATTGCTAGGTTGGAATATCTAACCGTCCACCTCGATTTTGAACAAGCTGATCATAGTAAACTAAACCCTTGATCTCCATAGCCGCTCATACACAAATCAATTTAACATTCTGATCCGTTCTTCTTGCTTAACCTACCGTCAAAACTATGATCTGATGAAATTTCATGAGTAGACAAGTCATTAAAGTCTAACGGTGTATATGTCTCACCAATAGGCCACCCAAAGACCATATTAGAAATATCAGTTTAAGAAACTGACCGTACAATAACTCATACTTATGTTTAAGAACATAAACATCTAATTAGAAAAAAAAATTGGCCTTTCATATAACCATCCATCGAAGTCGTATCCGCTAATTGGGTCACCCAAATAATAAGCCGAACTGATCATTTCGAAGATCATAGGATATATACTAAGGCTACCGGTTAAATTTTCTATTGGATATGTACAAATGTCACTTTGGATCACCTAGTGTGATGGATCACTAAAAAGGCATCTTGGTGATCTGTAAGAGATCAAGGCCCAAACTTAACCTGTATAAAGAGCGCGAAAAATGGCAGGCTTTGGTGCAGTTTCACCGAAAACTGATAGTAAACGAGATCACTACATGTGGTTGAAGTCAAAAATAAAGAAAAGGATAAACTTGGAATTAACTCAAATGTATATGTTGTTGAATGGTTACGTGAGTTTTAACAGGACGTTCATCTCTTGCATGGAATGGGCCACCGTAGCTTGGATCTGCCTCATTTTTTTCATTGACGGCTACTTTATTATTGGACACCTGTTGGACGGAGGTAACTATCTCACACCATTGAAAGTGGGCCCCACTCGCATGTGGTGCACGGAACGTGCTTACGTACGACACGTAATAAAAAAAAAAAAAAAACCTCACCTTCTTCTTCGGACGCTGTTACAGCGTCCGCTGCAACAGAGTCCGCGCAAACCGACCCAACTGATCCACACCGTCCATCAGGTGGGCGTCTCAACGTAAATCCAAGCCGTCCATCCGTATCCTCCTCCTCATATTCTTCGTCCGTTCAAGTATTTCTCCTAACAGTTGACCTCTTGGCTCGCTTCAAATCACCATCCAAAATCAGGAAAACACCAAAATTCCCTATCATCCGCTCACCTGTTTTGAATGGACGTCCAATACCACTTCTAAAACCCTCGTGTGGATCCCACCTACTTTCCCAATGGCCCGTATGTGTAAAGAATCCCCGAAATAGAGTCCTTCTCCAACTCAACTCGAAGATAGCCTGCGCACGCCTGTCTCTAACCAACGGTGGTTGGCTATAAAGCCTGCCATCCGTCCGCTCCTGTTTCTGACAGGGAATGTTAGAGAGAGAAAGTGTTTGTGAGAGAGAGAGAGAGAGAGAGAGAGAGAGAGAGAAATTGTGAAGGCCGTTATTGTGTATGTTGAGTCGATTCCAGAACCGATCAAAGCCATTCTGATCAGAAATCTTCCTGGACATCAGAGAGAAGGAAGGAAGAAAGAAAGAAAAGGAAGAAGAAGGTATGGGAAAGAAGAAGAAACAAAGAAGGAAGCTTGTTGTTGAGCTAACCTAGCAAGTTGACTCACTGAGTCGACTCAGATTCGAATCAGGATTGTTTTTGAAAGCATAAGACACGTAACTGCTATGAGTGATTCTTCACATGGTTATTCGTTAATTTCTCCCAAATACTTCCTTCTAGTTGTTTTCCAAGGTTGGGTTTGAGTTGTTTCAATTTAAGTTATTCTCAAGTCTTTAGATTGATCCTAGGTAAGGGATTCCACTTCTTGTTGTATTCTCAAATTCCATATCTACATTCTTTGCTTTTCTTGTAGATCTTTCTTCACTTTTCTACGTAACCCTACTTAGAGGTTAAACATAGATTGAATACACTTCCTCGAATTTGCCTCCTAAATTCCAAATATAAAAATCCTAGTTAAACGAAACGTAGATGCACAATACATTGTTGTAGTGCAAAACTTTACGTGACATACATCTTTAACAACTCTCTCGATTTACGATAAACTAAAATATTGGTGAACTAATTGAATAAAGATTAATCATGCACAGTATGATTGGATTTGAATTCGATATGCATTGTATGCTTGATGAATGCTTTCATAATTCATGCCATATACATCTTTTATACACTGCGACAGAACAGGAGCATGGTTGATTTGACTCCTGGTGTGCATGGTTGATTTGCTGCCTCGCTGTACCGGTTAGGTGAGCATGGTTGATTTGCGACAGGTTCCTAATGTTCAGTGGCAGCGAGTTCTGGTCGTTTCACTATTGAGCATGGTTGATTTGCTCGGTTGGATCAGTGGTGCATGGTTGATTTGCCCACTGGCGTGCATGGTTGATTTGCCGCCTCGCTGTACCGGTTAGGTGAGCATGGTTGATTTGCGACAGGTTCCTAATGTTCAGTGGCAGCGAGTTCCTAGACGTTTATTGCTCTCACACGTATCATAACATACATGACATCATGATCATTATGTGTCATTTATAATAAATCATAAAGTGTATCAATCATAATCTCATCCTCGTATATTTCATACAATTCTATCCGTTGATGATTCACATCCTATCTCTTGTTAACTGGAATATTACCTGTGATGGAAATGACCTCACTGGGCTTTTAGCTCACCAAAATCACCACAGTTCTTGTAGGTTCACAGGAAGAAAAAGACATAGACGGAGCAAAGTACTCAGAGGGTCACATATCACACGAGCGTCGAATGTAATCGATTTGTTTTAGTTTTGTAAAATTTAATGTAATAAGACATTAATGGACAAAAAAAAATATTTATATTTGAGATTTATTTTAGATATGCGATGTGTAGAATGGAATCTGAAGGAATCTACGCTCGAATTTTATATTCACACCCTGGAACTCGGGCTTTGGGTCGTTGTACTCGGGTTGCGAATTTCGGGGCGTGACAACAGTGGTCTGCATGACATCTCCTATACCCGTTTCTCGACATGAAACTATCGAACTTCTTGTACCACTGCCTTAGGGCCTGCTTCAGACCATATAGACTCTTCTTCAGTCTACACACCTTGTTCTCCTTTCCTGGTGCCACGTATCCTGTCGGCTGATGCATATATATCTCTTCTTCAAGGTCTCCATGAAGAAAGGTTGTCTTAACATCTAGCTGCTCTAGATGTAAGTCCTCTGTAGCCACTATACTCAAGACCATGCGAATCGTAGACATCTTCACCACAGGTGAAAATATCTCTGTGAAATCGATACCTGCCTTTTGTTGGAACCCTTTCACAACCAGCCTAGCCTTGTATCGTTTCGAACCATCGTGCTCCTCCTTCAGTCTGTAAACCCACTTGTTATGAAGAGCTTTCTTGCCCTTGGGTAGAGTGACTAGCTCCCACGTACGATTAGACTCAAGAGAGTCCATCTCATCTTCCATGGCTTGCTCCCACTTAACCCGCATATCTGACCGTAATGCCTCTTCAAAACACTCTGGCTCACCATTATCTGTCAGCAGTAGATAATGTAATGAGGGTGAGTATCGGACCTTGGGTCTCCTCTCTCGAGTAGACCTCCTCACAACCGGTGTCTGCGGCTCTGCCTCATCATGCTCCTGTGCATGCTCATCCTGTGGCACTGTAACACCCGTGTCCGGTAACTCTTCCAACTCTACGAATTCCTTCTCATCGGCCTTGTCCTACTTTTACTGCACACTGTCCTTATGCATCACCTTTTCATTGAAGACTACGTCATTGCTTCTGATGATTTTTCGGTTCTCAATATCCCAAAATCGGTAGCCAAAATCATTATGCCCATAGCCTATAAACGTGCACCTCCTGGACTTCGCATCCAGCTTGTTTCTGTGCTCTACATCAATGTGAACATAAGAAGTGCAACCAAACACTCTGAGATGTGCAAGGTTCACCTCTTTCCCAGTCCACGTTTCTTCTGGTAGCCCACCATCCAATGGTGCTGAGGGACTTCTATTGATGAGATATACGGCAGTATTCACAGCATCTGCTCAAAAGGTCTTGGGCAACCCTGCATGTAGCCTCATGCTCCTAGCACGCTCAAGGATGATCCTGTTAATGCGCTCGGCCACACCGTTCTGCTGCGGTGTCCCTGGAATCGTTTTCTGATATTTGATTCCATTTGCTGCACAATAATCTTCAAACCTCTTATCACAATATTCTCCCCCATTATCCGATCTGAGACACTTCACAGTTTTACTGGTCTCATTTTCTACCATAACTTTCCACTTCTTAAATATATCGAATACATCTGATTTGTGTTTTAAGAAGTAGACCCACAGTTTTCTACTAGCATCATCAATAAAAGAACCAAAGTAACGTGAGCCACCAAGAGATGATACCTGTGCCGGTCCCCACACATCAGTGTGTACAAGCTCCAATAGATGCGTCTTTGGAGCGCGTCCTGTCTTCTTGAAGCTAACTTTCTTCTGCTTGCCATACACGCAGTCCTCGCAGAATTCCAGATCGATTGCCTTCAACCCTGGTAGCTTCCCCTTTGACAATAGCACTTTCATCCCCTTCTAACTCATATGTCCCAACCTCTGATGCCATAACTGCCCGTTCACTCTAGTTGATGCAACTGCGAGTGAACTATACGATCCGGAAGTCACATACAAAGTGCCTTCCTTCTTGCCTCGAGATATAACCAAGGCACCTTTTGTGACCTTCCATGCATCGCTCGTGAATGTCGTCACATATCCGGTATCGGCCAACTGCCCTACTGAGATCATATTCCATCTCAAACTCGGTACATGTCTGACATCTTTCAGCTTCAAGACCGTTCCGTCTTTCTAATTTAAATGAACGTCTCCTTTGCCAATAATACTACATGGCTCATCATCACCCAGGTAGACTCTTCCAAAGTTACCTGAGACATAATCACGAAGAACTTCCTTTGATGAAGTGGCATGAAACGAAGCACCCGAGTCTATAACCCAAGACTTATTCCGCGCATCAAGAGATAAGATCAACGCCTCTGTGTCACTCTCCTCAGATAGATTCACCGAATCCTTCCCACCTTGAGAGCTTCCTTCTTGTTTCTTAAGCGCCCTGCAATCACGCTTCATGTGCCCCTTCTTCCCGCAATGCCAACACCCGTCTTTGTCTTTCGGTCTCTTGGACTTATTCCTCGACTTAGAACGCTCGTGTTTATTGCCTCCTTTGTTTGAAGATCTTTCTCTTCCTTCAACGTTTAGAGCATTTCCTGAATCCCCTGAAGTTCCTGATGCCTTCCTTCTAGATTCTTCGCTTATGATTAGACCGGCCACATCATCAAATTTCAACTTCGTAGATCTTGAAGAATTGCTCACGGCAATCACCAAACCATCCCAACTGTCTGGCAAACTTGACAAGATCAATAGCGCCTGACCTCGTCGTCAAAAGTGATGCCAACGGATTCCAATTGGCTCATGACTGTATTAAACTCGTTTAGATGTTCAGTCACGCCCCCACTATCTGACATCTTCATGTTGAATAGCCGTTTCATAAGATGAACCTTATTTGATGCCGAGGGTTTCTCATACATCGTAGCCAAAGCCTGCATCAATTCTTTTGTGGTCTTTACTTTGGATATGTTGAAGGCGACGCTCTTAGACAAAGAGAGTCGGATCGTTCCTAAAGCCTTCCGATCCATTAAAGCCCATTCATCATCTGGTATCTTCTCTGGTTTCTTCTCTTTTCCTTCTAGAGGAATGTAGAGGTCCTTTTGATACAGATAATCCTCCATCTGCATCTTCCAGAAGGCAAAGTTTGAACCATCAAACATCTCAATTCTAGTTTTCCCATCTTCCGCCATCGCTCCCAGTTGAACTAAACCAATAGCTCTGATACCAGTTGTTGCGCAGCACGCCAACAACGCCGGTGAACCGAGATCCAATCTCCAGTCTCACCCACAAACGATAAACAGGAAGAAAATAATAACTAGAAAAGAATCACACAAACCAACAATCTACAAGACAGAGATTTACGTGGAAAAACCCCAACAAGGGTAAAAAAACCACGGGTGCAAACTTCACTATGAAGAAAGAACGAAGTTACAAGCAATGCACTTACCTTCTCCTATGCTCCCATGCATAGAGATAGCCCTTTTGCTAATCCTCTTGCATTTTTCTCACCTTGGACGTATAGAAGCCCTAATCCCCATGTCTAATCCCGGTTTACACCCCTTTATATAGTAAACCCCGCAATTAGAACACAAAATAGGAAACCCGCGTCTTAAGCCCACGGCCGGTCGGGCGCCCGATCACTTTGACCGTCGGGCGCTCGGCCAATACAAAACACGTCCAGCAACAAAATCATAAAACAGATGAATATCGGGCGCCCGGTCACTTTGACCGTCGGGCGCCCGGCCGTTCACAAAACATTCCAGCAGCCTATGGCTGAAATAGGATGAATTTCGGGTGCTCGGTCACTATGACCGCCGGGCGCCCGGCTGCCCATGAAACAGTCCAGCGGACTAGAAAGCAAAATGGCTGAATTTCGGGCGCCCAGTCCACAGACCATCCGGGCGCCCGACCATGGACATGTGTGATTTTCTCCACACTCAACATGTGTGTGTGTGTGTATATATTGCTGAAGTTTTATAACGCATACATCTGTTTCCAATATTGCAGCCCACTCACTGATTGGACCAGATTTAATTTTGGGAAACAATGTAAGAGATCAGACAAACTGATGGATGGTTTAGATCTCACAAACATGTGCCATGCTCGCGTGTGGCATGCACACAAGATTTATGCCACGTGTGTACGCTTATCCAAGTTCAATGTTACCTCGCTACGATACAAAGCAAGGGATCTCTCCATTTTTCACTATCATGTCTCAACCTACATACAATGCCTAAGAAGGGAATGTATAAGAATTTTCGAAGTATTCAATGGAGCTAAATCCTATGAAAGAGAACTCAATCCTCTTTATCTCCCTTTCTACCCTCAGCATCTATAAATCTTCCTACATGTTCTCATCTTTTCACAAGCTCGACACCACCTAGTTACTTACTCAAAAACCACAACCATAGACGTTTACACTCATTAATAGTATTGAAATCATGGTCGCTGGTACAGTGGGTCACGAAATCTTGTCTCCAATTTCACCATCGAGACTCTGGAAGGCGATGGTGAAGGACTCCCACAACCTCATGCCCAAGCTCATGCCTGAAATCATATCAAGCGTTGTCATTCTGGAAGGTGATGGTGGGGTCGGCACAATCAGACAGTCTAACTTCACTGACGGTAATTAATATAAGTTTTTTGTACTTCTTATGCCTTAAACAAGTTTGATAATGACAATTGAGAATGTGTTTGTTTTGTTAATGCACAGCCATCAAGGACTTCAGCTACTAGAAGGACCGCATAGATGAGATCGACGACAATAACCGTTTGTTCAAGTACTCGGTGATTGAAGGTGGCCTACTTGGGAAGAAAGTGAAATCGACTACATTTATGCTGGAATTCAAAGATGGCATCAATGGCGGAAGCGTATGCAAGTTTCGTGGGGAGTTTGAGATGGTAGAAGGTAACCTGCTGAAAGAAGATGAAACGAAAGAGATGATGGGAAACATGGTGGGAATGTTCAAGGCAGTAGAAGAAAATCTAAATGCATATGTATAGCTTTGGTTGATTAATGTGAGGCTTTCACCTTTGATTTTTCTTAATTGTTGAAGAAGTTTCATTGCCTTGGACTGTGTTTGCATAGGAATGGGAAGCTCTTGAGTTTGTTTTCCAGTTGTAGTTAAACGTCAAGAGAGAGAAGAAAGCTGGAAGTGTTGACTTCCGTAGGCCCCATCATGATGAATGTATTAGTCAATACATTTTTTCACACTATGTTATGGCATGGGAGCAAAAACGAGGTAGGCCATACCATACGAAACAGTCGGAATTGATGCCTACCATTGAAAACTTCTTAGGGCCACAGAAGACTTTGATCAAGCTTATATTTGTTTCTTCACTTTGTCCACGTCTATGTGACCTTAGGAAGAAGCTAGATGGAAAATAAACCTCACAGTAGACCTTAGGAAGATTTCAATGGCTACTCCCTACTACTTTATGTGCTATGGTCCACTTAAGCCTTAGATGTGCCTCGTTTTTGGGCCCATTCTTTAAAATGATTGGTAAAAATTGATGGACGGTGCGGATCTAACACATAAATCATGGTGGGGCCAGAAAAGTACCACATTAATAGTTGGATTGTGTACTATGCAATTCATTTGGGATTGAGAAAATCAGCGTGCTTAGTGACGTGGTAAATAAACATTACAGTATACTTCATGAAGCTTTTAATGTTGGGGATTCAATCACCACTGTTTCCTACGGTGTAGTCCACCTAAGATTTGGGTATGCTTCATTTTTGGGATCATGCCCTAAAATAAGCTTTGAAAATGGCTCAACGGGGTGAGTTTAAGGCACATACAGTCAGAGGCCCCACTCACCTCAGTGGATCCGGGGTCTCGTATAATCCGCTCCAATTGACCTCATGGAAGTGCTTTCATATAAGGTCGAGCACTATGGGCTCCAACATGATTGTGTGTCAGGCATCCACACCCTGGATTAGATGCACCCTTCCATGGTGGACCTTGGGCCTAAAAATCAGGTCAATCCAAAGCTTAGGCGGTTCACAATATAGGGAACAATTGAGAGTGGATCCTCACTCAATGAAACCTTCTTAATTATTTATAGGGGCCACTGAGATATTGTTCAGACATCCAACTCATCTATTGTGTGTGTCCCACTTGGATGAGGGGTTCGATTCTAATTATGGGATCTATAGGTCACAAAAATAGAGGGTTGTAATCAAATTGGTCTTATTGTAGGTTAGAATCACATAATTAACTAGATTCTTGACCATGCCTAAGGCCCTACATAAGACCATTGAATAAACCGTCTCAACTTATTGCTAGCATCCTGTGCATCATTCAAAAGATATGGGAAGTTGCAACAAAAGCTACCCTTAAATATTCAAGAATTTTATTCAAAAAAATTATTAATTAATATATAATTTACATTCCGATACCTTGTTCAAAATGTATAATTTCAACAAGCTATGGCAGTAATCTAATTAATTATCATTCCGCTATCTTTTGTTAGATTTAGAATTTTTAATTGCAGGTTGGGTATGCCTTGTGAGCAAATGGGTTGGTGGCTCGAGTGGGCCCCACCATGATGTTTATGTGAAATTCACTTTAACAACCTAGCTAGTGTGTTACCCCATGTAAGCATAGGTTCCAAAAATTAGCCCCATTCATGATGATTCAGGTGAGCTACATGATTGATAACAACATACCTGCCACGCTCACCCTCCAAATTATTTCCCTTGGTATGGTTCACATAATAACGAATGAAGCATTTTGGGCCATGAGCCTAAATTTTGGTGTAACATCTAATGGTTGGAGTAAATTTTATATAATTATCCAGGCTAACCCCTATAAAAATAAAGGTATGTTATCTCTCCTCATTGTTTCCTTTGGCATGGCCCATCTTCGTCATAGGGCAGCTTGATGTTTTTGGCTTTGGGCCTAACATGGATTACATATCTAATGGTCAGAGTGGATCTCACATACACATTATGGTGGGCCTCATAAAAAATCAAGGTTGATCATCCTATAAAATTTTATTTTTTAAATCTCTTATTAAGCTCTTAATTGAGCTCTCAAAATTGATGGACCATGTGGATATAAAACACAAACATCATAGATGTACAACACATACATGGAGGTGGTGACACTCACTTTTTTTTTTTTTTTTTTTTTTTCAGTTAGTCATGCAACCCACTCACCCCATCAGTCATGCAACGCACCCACTGGTGTTGACAGCAGCGTGGATATTTCACCACTGATGGGTTTCGAAACAGAGACCCCTTGTTGAAACCCCGCAGCGTCTACCAACAAGGTAAGGCCCCTAACCCCGGTGGTGACGCTCACTTCCGCCTCTTTTCCCCTCATTAGAAACAGTCGCCCACACCATTTCTACTAATCCTGATTCCAATCAATTTCGATTTTCAGACCGAATTGGCTGGAATTTTCCACCAAACACACAAGTTAAAATTGGATTATGCTCAAATTCAGATTTTAAGCTGGAAATGGGTTTCTAGGTGCCAACCAAACGGGCTCTTAGACTAGTACATCGAAGATTTTCAGCAATGCTATTATTTCTTGTAGTGGGTTATATATTGTATGCAACCATCTATTTATCAGTCATTGATTAAAGGGTTATATCTTCCGTCCAACATGGAAGATTTTCAAGGAATGGCCCTCAATGGTTGGGGCCAATCAGATTAACAGTTTTAATCATGCCCACATGTATGGAGATAATACAATGTCCCAATACAAATAAGCATGATCATCTCCGTGTCTCGCCTGCAAGCCTAGCTGGAAGACGTCTAGTTGTTTCAACAGCAGGTCTCAAGTTCAAAATGCTTGGAAAAATATTTGTGCAGTTTTGGATGTTGAAACGATGTGTCTGGCCTACCTAGTAGTTGAGGGGCCTGATTTTTTTCACCACATGGTGTATCTAGTGTTTCCAAGCTGATGAAGGGCTACATGTCCACTGCCACCATGTAGAGGCTAGTCACATGTGGGGCCACAAATCCTAAATTTAGCTGGCTATAACTGCCATAAAGGGACGCTTCTACTACTTCATGAGCAGAACACGTGAGATACACGTGCATGAGATCCACCTTGATGATCGTCAGGTGTGATGCCTCGTCCTCACTCTGAATCCAAAATTCATGCAGGCCATGCTGTTTTTTTTTTTTTTTTTTTTTGTTCGCTTGTTTGTATACACCACAGGAAGCAGATGGAATGATCAAGTGGACCACACCACATGAAACAGTGGGAATTGAATGACTACTGCTGAAAACCTCTTTTAAGGGCCACATAAGTCTTGGATCAAGCTGATACTTATGTTTTCCCTTCATCATGGCTTATGTGACCTTATGGACTGCTTAGATGGTAAATAAACATTACAATGGGAGGTTTTAACAGTGGGAGTCCTTGTCACCACTGCTTTCTGTGGCGTGGTCCACTTGAGCCTTCAATCTGCCTATTTTTTGGATCATTCCCTCAAATGATCTATAAAAATAGATGGATGGGTTGGACAAAATACATATATCCAGGTGCGCACAACAGACCCCTCACAGGACCGTCCGTCTCTAGCTAGGGGGGTCTGTGCCCAATCCGTACCCCACGGCACTCCAACTTCCCTAACAGTGGGACAGTTTCAGTAGTGAAATACCTCACCAAGTTATGTGAGACCCTCTATGATGTATGTGTTTTATCCACCCCGTTCCTCCATTTGAAGAGAAAGCTCAAGTAGACCCACCACAGAAAATAGTGAGGAATGAACATCTACCTGTAAAAACTTCTGGGGGCTATAGAAATTTTCGATCAAGGTGATATTTTTGTTTTATCTTAGTCCATGCCTGTGGGAGCTTATGAACAGGTTGGATCTAAAATAAACATCATGGTGGGCCCTAGGAAGGTTTTAACATTGGGAGTCATTGTCTCCACTGTTTTCTATGGTGGGTCCACTTGAGCTTTGGATCAGCCTCATTCTTTGCTCATGCCCTAAAATGATCTCTTCAAATAGATGGATGGTAGGGATACAACACATAGGGGTCCCACAGTCACTTCAGTAGCGATTTTCGTTAACCATTAAGGGAACCAATTAGGTGTTACCCCGGGAACAGCTTAGTAGGTGTTACCCGTACTGTGTGGCCCACATGGACAGTATTTTGTATATCCACACCGTCCATCCGTTTCTCCAGCCCATTTTAGGATGGTCTTGGAAAAATTATGTAAATCCATATCTCAAGTGGACCATACCACTGGAAACAGTGCTGATTGACTACCCCACCATTAAAAATTCCAAAGAGACCATAGTAAGGTTTTGCTAATGTTTATTTGCAATCCAAGCTCTTCATAATGTCAAGAAGGTCCGGATGAAGGGAAAATTTAAAGATCAACTTGATCTAAAACTTTTGTGGCCCGCAAAATGCCTTTAATGATTATTCATCACTCTTTCTATTGGTATGGTCCACCTGAGATTTGGATTTTCTTATAATTTTGGATCTCATCCTAGAATTAGGCTTAACAACAGATAAACGGCATGGATATACAAAAAAAAATACATCAAGGTAGGCCCCACACGGTAAGGGGTAACACCCACCAAGGTCTTACCAGGTAACAGCTAATTCGCTCCCCACCATCAGTTGCTAATCCGTGTCCTACAAGCAATCAGTCTCCCTTCTTTCCGCAGTCTTTCTCCAGCAAGCCCACTTGTCGTCCATGCAATCATGATCTTTCCCTTGCTTTTCAACCACGACAACTTTTGTAACCTGAACGGATTTTTCGATCCCTGCCTGCCCGGACGTTTCGCTTTATCTTTCCAACTTGCACGGATTGCTCGATCCCTGCCTGCTCGGAAGTTTAAGGGTTTGACCAGATTTGTGTGGTAGCCCACCATGTATCTATTTATCCACACCATTTATTCCTTTTCTAAAATAATGTTAAGGGATGAGACAAAAAATGAGGTAGATCCAACACTCTCTTAGACCACACTAAATAGTAAGCTTGGTTGCATTAAATGCAAGAGTCATCTCTGTTGTGGTCCACTAGACCATTGGATCTGCCTCATTTTTGGGCCCATCCCTTAACATGATCTTATAAAAGGAATTAACGGTGTGGTTAAACAAATACATCACAATGGTTCCCCACACAGATATGATCGGACGCTTAAAGCACAATCCGCGTCCATTTGCAACCAACCATGCGTCCATGACAACTTTTCTCGGCACGTGAAATCCTCGATCTCTTTAATCATGATAGTTAGTCTGAACCATGCAACTTTTGTCGAGCGCGAATTAGGTGTTACCCGGGAACAGCTTAGTGGGTGTTACCCCTACCGTATGGCCCACATGGATGATATTTTGTATATCCACTCCGTCCATCCATTTATACAACCAATTTTAGGATGAGGTTCCAAAAATTATGCAGATCCAAATCTCAAGTGGACCATACCACTGGAAACAGTGTGATTGAGTGCTCCACCATTAAAAATTCCAAAGAGCCCATGGTAAGGTTTTGATAATGTTTATTTGCAATCCAAGCTCTTGATAATGTGAATAAGGTCTCGATGAAGGGAAAATATAAATATCAGATTGATCCAAAACTTTTGTGGCCCACAAAACATTTTTAATGATTATTAATCACTCTTTCTAGTGGTATGGTCCACCTGAGATTTGGATCTTCTTAAGGTTTTGTATCATATCCTAAAATGATATTAGAAAACAGATAGACGGCATAGATATATAAAAAATACATCACGTCGGACCCCACATGGTAGGGGTAACCCCCACTAAGGTGTTACCCGGGTGACATCTGATTCGCTCCCACTTTTGTCATTTTGTCATGTAATTCCAATACCCTCATGTATAAATAATATTGCCCTTTGAAAGGAGTCCAAGGCAAGTGCAAGACACTGCGAGAAGAGTTGATGGCTGGTAATATCCTTCGCCCTTTGTATATTTCTTTGATCAGTGTAATTGAATAATGTTGCATGTAGATCAGCTGTCATTAAATTGAGCTGTTCTACTCATCATATGGGTCACACATTTGTAATTAATAGATCACAACTTATATCAATTCCTGTATTCTCACTCTATTGGCATGGCGCTAACTTTGTCACTTTTTTCCTCAGAATTATCTGGATTACAACTATTTCCGTTGCAACCGGGTATGCACTTGAATGTCAACCATCGGGAGTGGAGCATTAGGAAAACCCTAACAGTCAGTGATGTTGACCAACTTTCAAGATTAAATTTGCCCCGAGCACAAGTTCGAGATCACATCTTTTCATTCTGGGATGAGAACAAGGTCCAAATGTTCAATCATGGCCATCCACTTTCAGTGATCATAAGGGATGTGGACACATGGTATTCTATTCATAATATGGTGTTCTGCCGGTGTGGTAAAATGTATATCATCAGATCGAATTGGATGAAAGAATTTGTTAGAAGAAGAGAATTGCATGCTGGAGACGAGATTGGAATGATTTGGGACCAAAATCTTGAATGCTTATTATTTACAGTATTGAGCCGTGGGGGTGTAGATCTTCAGTTGAGCCTCTAACACCGTTCGGCACTTGCACCTACCTTTATGCATGTTTATTTTTATGGTTGTTTTGTTTCCATTTTGTTTTGTAGCAGTTGCTTTTTATGAATATTAAAAAGGTATACTCATACTCAGAGTCGTCTGTTGGTGACCCCACTTAGTAAGGGAGAGCGGATTTATTTGAGAGCTGGCCCTCACCGAAAAGGGTGCTGCCCATTCCATGGGTTTACCATAGGGTGGGCCTTGTAGTATGTATTATATATCCATGGTGTTCATCCATTTCTCCGTATCATTTTATGACATTACCAGAAAAATAGATCATTTTATGACTTTACCGGAAAAAATGATTCAGATCCAATTATCAGGTGGATTATAACATAGGAATCACGGTTGTTGGCCATTAATGGTCTACAAAAGTTTTGGATCAAGCTGATATTTGTTTTTACCTTTCATCCAGGCTTACGATGACCTTATCAACAGATTGGATAGTAAATAAACACTATCGAAAGGAAACATTAAGATGCGCCCTTTCAAGTTTTTAACTGCAGGATGGTCAATCACCATTGTTTCTTTTGGTCCACCTGATAATTTCATCTACTTCGTTTTTTTGCATAATGTCCTAGAATGATATGGAAAAATGGATGGACGGAGTGGATACATAATGCATACATCAAGGTGGGCCCCACGGTAAGGCACGCACCCTCTTGGTCTCACCTAATCCACTCTCCTTAGTGGGATTTGAAGGCAGGTGCCGCGCTCTCTCTCTCTCTCCCTCTCTCTTCCCAAAGAAACCCACGTCTCTCTCCTTCTCACTCGTTCTCCCTCTCTCCAAAACCACGACAACGCCTGTTGCACAGCGCCCCTAGCCAGCTGCGAAATCGGCCAGACCCCTCTCTTCAAAAGCACGACAGCGCCGGTTCCACAACGCCCGTAGAGAGCTGCGAAAACGGCCAGCCTCGTGAATCGCTGCAGGTCTCTCTCCAACGTTCAATGTCGAAACCCTGTTTAGGGTGGTGTAACGGTGAATGTAATGTGGGATTTTTTTATTTTTTATTTTTTATTTTCTCGATCACCCTAATTAGGGATTTTCAGTGTTGAATGTCGAAACCTAATTGGGGTTATGCAATGGTGAATCTAATTGGGAATTTTCAATTTTCAATCCCTAATTAGGGTTCTGCAATGTCGAATCCCTGATTAGAGAATTGCAATATTCAGTACCAAATTAGTCTAGTACGATGTGGATTAGAGATTGAAAACTAAAAATACCCAATAAGGGTTTCAAAATTGAAAACCCCTCATTAGGGACTTAAAATGCAAATCATTCTGCTTGTCGACATGTTTTCTTTTTAATTTGTAAGCTTGGTGAATGGATAATGATGGTTGAGATATGGGGATTTTATTTATTTTTTTGAAGGATGACAATTTATTGATGAAAACGGCAAAGCTGAAAGAATACGAAGAATTAAAAATACAAACTCACAAAACATGACACAGGCATCAACACACACCTACAAACCTCTACTTAAGAAGTAGTCACTACCCATTCTAAAACATAAGATCTTGCTTTAAAAAAGACCCCCTTTTACGATTGCCGCAAATATCCTGGCAACATCTAAAATTTCTATCTTAGAAGAGAACATTTAGGGAAAAATCCCCAGCCAACTGTCCTCTTTGGACCAAAGAGAAGAATTTCAGACTATAAGGATACCTCTCTAGTTCCTATAACATCCTTAAACCAACCACTGGCCCCAATGCAAAAGTTCAGGAGTGAATTTCACTTTAAGTTAGAAGCAGAGAACCCCAGCCTATAATCATAAATATGTATTAGAGATCATGATTTTTGGTTTTCAAGATTATTTTTAGTATTACCAAAAGCAAAAATGATTTCTAACATGTGATTATGATTGATAAAAATGAGATCTGAGTTATCTACCAAATAGGCCCATAGCTAATTTCTAACTGCTAAATGGTGACCAACCTGAAAGAGTGATTTGTGTTCCTAAGGAATTTGAACTGATATTTGTTTTGTTTCTTGTATGCTTCTTTCGTAGCTGTTTTACCAATTTTGTTTTTGAAGTCATCGGCCCCTGTTACGGATGGGGTTTGTGAGTTTAGCAGCATCATTGCTAGGATTTATCTACCACTGGCATTCCATAATCTATCATTTTTTGTTTTATTTTATTTTATTTTATTTTTATAGATTCAAAAAAATCACTTCCTACCACATTCAGTAGCTTTCTTCACACTGCCAGTAACTGAACAAACATGGTACTCTATCACATCAGGTTGTTGACTGTTGAAACTTGAAAGCTGTATTGGTTGATCACAACTGCATGAGAAGAACTTGATTTAAGGTTGAAATGTGATTTAATTTTGACCCACGTTGGTTCCTAGTGGTCCCTACCATTGGTCTGTTGGGCCACACAGTGGACAGACCATGACCCAAATGCAAGGAACATCTAAGCGGTGCGTAAGTTGGCACCCCACGGTGAAGATTCCCATACAAAAAAATTAGGCCCCTTCAATCATCAAGTGGGCCAAGCACGTCGACTGCATGTAGGCTGTTGTGAAATTCCTTTAAAACCATCCACGTTGATGGAGTTCTAATTTTTTAAAATGACATCAACTACCCCTTAAAAAAAATCTCTTATTTGAAAGTTTTATCAAACATGCTTAATCCACATAAGAACTTTTTCGAGTTCTGAAAAGTGTTTTACCAAACAAGCTTATTGTAAAACAAGAGCTATAACAAAAAGTCTTATTAGAGAAGCTCTTATTTGAAAAGCTCTTATTGGATTAGATAAGAGATGCCAAACAGGCCATAACATACCAGCCAAAGCAGCTTCTTGCCCCCTCTTTGCACCCCTTTCTCTGATAGTCTGAAACAGAGCAATGCTAATCATCATCGCAATCCCTGAAGGTCACCTCCAATAATTTTCCAATTTTCCCCAACGCCTCCCTGCCCTACTTCATACCTTGAGCCATTGGACTATGATCCCCTCCAGCTTCTCCTGTCTTGTCCCTAGTGGATAAAACACCTCGCCTAGTACCTTGATTACCATAGCAATTCTCCCTTGACACCTCGATTGGAGATACCTCTATCACTGCCCCCAAACCATCTCTAGACGCACTCACCAGAAGAGTCTCTAAGTCATTACTGCCTCCCTAGAGAAGGTGGCTCTGTTGAATATGTGTCCACTCCACACCTGCTGATGAAGACGCACCTTCCATATCTCGCCAATGGCCACCATGGATGGGGATGACTCCAAAATTCTTCTCGATCAAATGATGCTAATCATTATTTAATCCTTTTCCCCCAGCAATTTTTGTATCTTTTCATTAACAGTCTATTTATGGCTTTCTCATGGGTGGGTTAGGTTGTTCTAATCTTTGAGATTTTGAGGTCAATCTATCCAAAGTGGAGCCCATCAGATCAACTGCCTGGTCACCAAAACATGAGCCTCAATTGTACTAACTGGTGCATCGGGACCCTATAGCTCTTGAAAGTAGTATTTGAAATCAAGAGTGATATACCAAGGAGTTCTATATATACGTTCTTTAATCATTTTAAATTTGTGACATTCAAATATAGGTCCTTCAATCACTTTCTACTTTAGATTTGTTAAATTTGGACAATTTAGATCTTGAGCTGCACTGCAACATGGACTTTTCAATTTATCATGTTTCTAGAAGTAGGTCTTTGATGCAACCAGAAGGTCACACAAGCTGGCCAATCAAAGATCTGACCAGTCCAACTGTTTGGGTTGTCTTAATTGATAGTGTGCACCAGATCCACGGTTTGATGCTAAATTTGATGAGATCAACAGTCAACTTACACTTTGGGACCCATGGGACTTAATTGGATGGATGGTCATCAAATTTATAGGATTTATTTACTTAGATTTTAGGGTTAGGTTGAGTCACATTTATTTAGGTTAGCTTTTGATCAACCTAAGATCATGTGTTTCCAATGCTGTTTGAGTGGGTTATGCCAATATATTAGGGTTTTCTTTAGTTGTTGAAAGTCTTTATAAAGCTTACTTTGCTTGTAACAACTGATTAGGATACTTTGGAATAAAACTAATAAAAAAAAAAAAATAGATTTGAAGTTTTGATTTTGTTGAAGAGAGGGAGTTGTGATTTCTAGTTCTTGACTAGAGGATTCTGTTATTTTCCTTTGATCCATTTACATTCGTTGATGTTGTAAAGCATTGGGATACTTCCAACTCCCAGGTATTTTGAATTTGTGGTCCCACTGGTCCACTTGATTATTAGTTTAGCCTAAGAATCAACTCAAATATTCATCAAGATGGGATTAACAAAATAAAACATTTCGGGCCAAGTTTTCTCATGTGATTATAAGAGTTCGGAACGATTCTCTACTCCAAGCTCTATTTGGTGTAAATACATAAATACTTACCTGTATCTGACTTACAGTTACCCAAACACAAAAACTACTTACCTAGAAGGGGTTCTTTTAGAGCATGTATTTGATATGCATTCGAATCCATATGAATTGGAATCATAAGGTCTTATTATGTTTTCTAAACAAGAGGCTTTAACTTTACTGATTCACACCCATTACTACCAAATATACGCTACCAAATGACGCCCAAGTAACTTACAAGCTTACATCCAAACAGGCAAGCATGTAAGTGACTTTCACCTGAGACTTACTTTCTGGTGAAACTCAATTACAACTAAAAAACTTACAGGCATCCAAATAACCCCTAAATTGTGACTAGGTTGTGAGAAGTTTAACTGCCGTTTGGGGGCTACTTCTGCACTACAAATGCTAGAAAAATAAAAGGTTTGTGTCACTTCATCTTGATTCATTTGATGATTGTGATTCAGTTCACTTGTGCATCCAAACACTACTTAAATTTCTGGTTGGATTGACCATCCATGTGTTATGTCACAATGATCTATTTTTACCTAGTGGAATTATATGATCGTTGTAGTTTCAGGCTTTTAGGTTGTACAAGTGGGGCCCATTGTCTTGGATAGAAACTTAGGTGGACCATGCTTCAAATATTTTACAGGAAGATTCTAGCAGCAAACTTTGGCCTTTTTCATCTCAAGTTCTCAAGGCGTGGTCCGTCTCATTTTCGGCCCATCAAGTATGGGGTCTAGATCATTCACCGGTGTCCTTTTGCGCGAGCAGAAAGGATATTCTGCATATGACCATGAATTTTTCATGTTATAATCCATCAACAATTCGGTCAGTGGGGTTCACAATCACCCAAGTCTTATTCCAACTAATTGGGGCCAGGACCATGGATGGACCGCATTCTGAAAATTGCATGATTTGGACAATGTGTTCCATAGGTGTACATTTTTTTGCAGTACACAGCTGACCTTCTGTTTCACTTGGATGCTTCTCTAGAGGTTTTGAAGTATTCTGTCATTTTAACATAAGATGTGGAAATTAATATGAATTTAATGTGTTCTCTCTCTCTCTCAGGTAACCTTGTCATTATGTGTGGCAGTTGCGGAGGATTGCCATGAAGCATTACTGGCAGCTCTTGATAACAGATTCGATGGTAAGCATCATCATCATCGGCTCTATTTTTGAACTTGGAGAACCCATGAATGAAGAGCTTGAAGCTACAATGAAATTTGATGTGGATTCTGCAAGTGTTGCATTTATCTGTATGTTTTTTCATTTACCTATTCTGTTGCTGAAAGCTTTTATTGTTATTATTATTATTCCTGTATTGGGTGTAAATTCAAGAACTGATCTAAAGATTGATTGGTTAATGAATGTGATGTGGTGTGGCCACATGGGCATTGATAATAAAAAGTCCAGAAGAAATGAAAATATTTCACTCAAAGAAAGGAATCATCAGGAAGAACATGGTGATATCTTTGTTGGAGAAATTACAATTGTAAAATCACTCTCAATGCTTGACAGGAGGGTATCAAGTGCCATAAGCCAAGAACCTGCTATCTCTGTTGTAATAACTTTCTTTTCTTTTCTTTCTTTCTTTGTTTATTATTATTATTATTATTTATTTATTTATTAAAGCTAGCAGTAAGTTTATAAGAAGAAAGTAAGTGCCAAGAAGGTGCAAAACACTATACAAAGGAGAGAGAATAGACAAGCTTCCCAAAAAAAAAAAAAATTACAAAAGAAAACTCTATACATCCATTGGCTAAAAAACCTGTCAGTTTCTCAAAGTCGCCCCACGTATAGGAAACAGTGTAAAATCATGCGTAAAACCTGATGTGGGTGCTGGGTTCAGCTTCAGGTTGTGCATAATTATCATGGGTCAGGCTCACATCTGTCTGTTTTCGCCCTCGGCAGGCCCAGCCTGGGCTCAAGCCTATGTCTTACTTGATGGGCCAGGCTTGGACAGATGTAAGTGAAATATGCATTATGACTTCATGGAGGCAGTTTGGCTGATGACCTCAACAGCAGCCAGCTAGCCGGTTCAAAGCTCTGTGGCACAAGCTCTAGGAAGGCTTCAGCATTGGGTGTTTCCATTCCACTACTTCCTCTGATGTGGCCCACTTGAACTTTCGACCTGTCTTTGGGATCATGTACTGAAATCAGATTGAAAAACGATGGACAGAGTGGATGTAACAAAGATACAATGGTGGGTCCCACAGAACTTAGGGTTGCTGGAATTTCTGTTGGAGCCGTAGCTGTGATACACAGCACTGTATTCCACATACAAAAAGAAGCCGTCCAACACAAAAATCAATAAATCACCAGATGTGAACCACCTGCTTCATGTTCCAATGATTTAAACTGTCCATCACAATCTTCGCTTGTCAAATGCCACCTATTTGAAGTATGTGAATGGCCCACTATATGGAAGGCCCAGATCATAATGGAAGGAGGACCTCTATCATATTTGGGTGAGAAATATTTTGATACTCTGGCGCCAGAGTGTGATGGACATACTCGGGCACTCACCCACAAGATTGCTCAATCAATTTGGGAGCTAATGTGAATCCACAATTTAGCAGGTTTAGTTTGAATCAATGCATGTCATGAGTGCAATGTTTTAGTAACTGTGCATCAAGCCTCCTACGCCGCCAGAGTACAAAATAACTGATAGATAGGCTGCCAGGCTGGCCTGTTGAGCTTTTGGACTTGGCCCACTTCAGTCCCAGCTTGGGCTGAGATACTTGGCCCTGGTGCCGGACACTGTCCTAATATTTAAGGCCATTTTTTAACGGGCTAGTTTCAGGCTGTATCTTAGAGCCCACAACCCAGTCCAAATTCAATTCATCCTGGCCCATTTAAAGTTTCAATTTTCAAAGGGTATTTTGGTTCATATCATGCATGATTGGGCATGTTTAATGAACAGCTTGCACAAAAGAGAGTGACTGGGACTGCGCTTGGGCCAGACTCAGACCCGAGAGAGTGACTGGGACTGGGCTTGGGCCAGACTCAGACCCGAGCCATAAATAATCATCAGAGCCCAGAAGAAAATATAGTGGGGTTCTCTTCAACCAGAATGTTAAGAAGATAGTATCTCATATTCTTTTCTTTTCTTTTCTTTTCTTTTCTTTTTTTTCTTTTCTTTTTCTTTTTAAAAAATGAGCCGGATCTAAGACTCGAGTGGGCAATACTAAAGGAAAAGGTGGGTAGGGAAATTCCCACCGTTGAAACCTCCCCAGGGTCCACAGTGATGTTTATAGGCCATCCATACCTTTCATAACCTCATTCCCTACTGGGATGAACTGAGAACACGAATATTAGCCTGATTGAAAACTTCTGGGGCCTCACGAATATTTCAACTGTGGACGTTCAATCCTCACGTTTTCAGCCCACTTGAGTCTTAGATCCGGCTATTTTTAGTCTCGTGTCCTAAAATGAGCTCAAAAAATGAATGGACAGGGTGGATTTCTCACAAACATCATGGTGAGCCCGTTCCCATCGCAGCAACGCCTTTTACAGGAAATCCACGTCAGTGAGTTATAACAGGACTCGACAGTGGTGAGTGATGTCAACACGTTCTGTGGGGTCCACCATGATGTTTGTGTTGTATCCCAACCTGTCCATTCAGAGATCATTTTAGGGTAAGAACCAAAGAATGTGTCATATCCAAAGGTCAGATGGACCCCACTACAGAAAATAGTAGGGATTGAACGCCTACTATTAAAAGCTTCTTTAGACCACAGAAGTTTTCCATCAAGCTGATATTTGTCTTTTCCTTTATTTCATGTCTGTGTTAACTTATAAACAGGTTGGATCTCAAATAAACATCATGGTGGGCCTTAGGAAGGTTTCAACGTTGGCATCACTGTCCCCACTCTTTTCTGTTGTGAGGTCCACTTGAACTTTAGATCTTCCTTATTCTTTGGATAATGTTATAAAATGATCTCTCAAGATGGATGGATGGTGTGGATACAACACATACATCATGGTGGGGTCCAAAGAACATGGTGACATCACTTCAGTAGCCAGAATCGCTACTGTCGGGTTCAGTAGATAATCCGCGTCCGTTATAACGAAAGCGGATTGGGTCAGACCCCGGCCTCACGTAAGACGGTGCAGCACCTACCATGGGTTTACCGTGGGGCCCACCTTGACATACGTATTATCTATCCACGCCGTCCATCTGTTTTTCCATATCATTTTAGGACATTATGAAAAAAACCCGAAGAATATTCAATTATTAGGTGTTCCATACCATAATAAACAGTGGTAATTGACCATTAATGGGCATAGAAGTTTTTGATCAAGATGATATTTCTTTTTTCACTTCATCCAGGCTTATGTTAGCGTATCAACATATTGGATGGTAAATAAACACTGCATAAACATTAAAATGCTCTCTAAGAAGTTTTTTATGGTAGCACCGTCAATCACCACTGTTTCTTATGGTATGGTACACATGATAATTGGATTTGATTAATATTTTGTATAATACCCTAAAATGATACGTAAAAACGGATGGACAGAGTGGATACATAAAACATACGTCAAGGTGAGCCCCACGGAAGGGGCCGCACCGTTTTGGGTGAGGCCGGCACCGTTTTGGGTGAGGCCGGCCACCTTGACGTATGGCTCTTATCCACACTGTCCCTCCATTTTACCTATCATATCAGGGTACAGGACGAAAACTAACGCAGATCCAAGACACAGGTGGACCACACAACGGGGATTAAACCCTTACCGTTGAAAAGTTTTTGGGCCACAAGTTTTGGATAGACCTTATATTTGTTTTTTTCTCTTCCTTCCCCGTTTATTGAAAACATCACGGTGGGCCCTAGGAAAGTTTCAACGGTGAGAATCATTATCACCTCTGCTTCCTGTGCTGTGGTCTAGTTAAGCCTTCAATCTGCCTTAAATTTTTGTCCTATTCCTAAAAATGAAGAGACGGTGTGTGTGTCTATATATATATATATATATATATATATAATACCAATACACCACGGTGGCCACTCAAAGCTCCTGCCCGTTTCCAGCTGGAGACGGGCGAGAGTAGGACGCAATCCGCGTTCATGACGCGCGCGACTTGGGTGAGACCCCGGAACCAGCGATGTGGGTGGCACCCAAACCTAGGGCCCACCTGGATGCATTCGTTGTATATCCATGCCGTCCATCTATTTCTTCAGATTATTTTAGGACGCAGTTCCAAAATTCAAGCGCATGAAAATTTTAAGTAGACCACACCACTGGAAGCAGTGCTAATTGAACGCCTACCATTAAAATCTTCCTGGAGTCCACCGTAATGTTTACTGAACATCCAATCTGTTGACAAGGTCACGTGGACAGGGATGAAAGGAAAAATCAAATATCAGTTTGATAGAAAACTTTTGTGGCCCACAAAAGGTTTTTAAATGGCCATTAACCAGTATTTCTAATGGTGTGGTCCACAAAAGGTCTTTATCTTCTTTATTCTTGGTTTTATGGCATAAAATAATCCTTAAAAGAAGATGAACGGTATGGATATACAATTCATGCATACAGGTGGGCCCTATGTTCAGGTCCCACCACATCGCTGGTTCCGGGCCGGGTCTCACCCAAGCCGCGCCCGTTCATAACATACCAAAAGGCATCTCCTGCGCTCGGAATATAGGTGGGGCCCACCGTGATGTTTGTGAGAAATCTATGCCATCCAACCGTTTTGTGAGATCATTTTAGGCGTTGTTCATCTCAGTAGGAATGACATTATGAACGGTATGGATGTCATATAAACATCACTGTGAACCTATAAAGGTTTCAACGGTACTAATTTCCCAATCCACCTTTCGCTTTAGTGCAGCCCACTTGAGTCTTATGTCCTGTTCATTTTTTGTGGCAACGCCTAAAATTATTTCACAAAACAGTTGGACCGCGTAGATTTCTCACAAACATCAAGGTGGGCCGCACCTAGATTTCGAGCGCAGGAGATGCCTTGCGAAAGGCTTTCGCAGGCAATCCGCGTCCAAGTTGGAAAAGGACACGGGAATGCATGTAAGATCGGTCATTCTCGACAGTTCATCTACGTTAGATAAAGCACACAGCGTAGACTTAAACAAATGTTGATTCATGGCTGACAAATGGACGGTGAGAGGCAGAGAACGTCAACGGCCCATATTCAAAAGGAAATATCTCCGAAGTATTAGGACGATCAGGTTCCCCCCATGAGTGTCCATCATCCATAGCTTATATATCACATGTGTATGAGGAAAGTAAGAGGGTGGTAGCATGTTGAGGAGCCTGCTCGTTTTAGAAACAATAGGACAGAGGGTTCCAGGAAGGAGAGAGAGAGAGAGAGAGAGAGAGAGAGAGAGAGAGAGGGCTTGGCCGTTTTGAGCTATATATTTTCCCAGGTGAGTAATTTCTCACATGAAGCTTTCTTGCACTTTTCTTTACATTCTTAAAATTCAAGATTATTTATTTTTCATGTTTCCTTATTTTCTTATTCTTTTCTTTATTTCTTGAAAATTAAGAATATTCAACTTTTAGATTTATATTTTTATTGAGATGAGTGTTCTATATATTACGTGATTAATTTTCCTGTTTATACTTTTGGTTTTGTAATCTTTAGTACTCCGAGTTCGATTTTCATAACAACTAGCCACCCTTTTTCTTTTGCGTAGAATTCTTTTATGTATTTAAAAATTATTTCTTTATTACTTGTATGATAAGTTTTTCTATCTTAAAATCTAGACCACCATCCAATTTACTGTATGGTCAGTGGAAAAGGATTTAAAATAGATGTCCATCACATAATTCCATCAGTCTCTTCCAAAGGAATGGTACTGAACAAAATACTTAACTGTAAACAATCAATGGGAATGTAAAGAAAAGCGGTTCATATCGTGGCCTGCATATGGGTTTTTCTTTTTTTTAAAATCCTAACCCATCCACACAGAGTCCCATCATATGAACGTCTTTGATCATGAAATAAGTGTACAACCGGGACAAATTGAAAGCTTAGTTGTATTCTATTATTTTAGAAGGCATTGTATATTACCTAGTAAGAATAAATGGGACACGAATTGCCTGCATAGCATTTTGCAAAGCTTCTTGAGATGAAATCGGATTTCGTGCGGATGCGGAGTAAACTCTGTTGGTCCCACCTAGAATGTATGTGCTTTATCTATTCCGTCCATGTGTTTTTCCAGCTCATTTTAGGGGTTAAGCCCAAAATTTAAGCATATTCAAATCTCAAGTGGACCATGCCACATGAAACAGTGGGAATAATGATTTCCACCGTTGAAACCTTCCCAGGCCCTACAATGATGTTTATTTGTCATCCAACCTGTTCATAAGATCACATGGACATGGATGAAGGGAAAACACAAATATCAGCTTGATCCAAAACTTCTGTGTCCCCCGAGAATTTTTCAATGGTAAACATTCAGTTCACACTTTCCCTGTGATGTGGTCCACTTTAGATTTTGATATGCTTTGTTTTTTTTCACCCTACCTAAAATCATCTGTTAAGATGGATGGACGGAGTGGATAAAATATGTAAATCATGGTGGGACCCACAGAGTTTACTTTGCACGCTTAGGGTGAGGAGTTACTCAGTACGCTATCCGCTTCCTCTCGCAATGGCTAGCTAGGTGGGCCGACAATGATGTTTGTGGGAAATCCATCTTATGTATCCGTTTTTCCAGATCATATCAGGACATGGGCTAAACAACGAGGCACACTCAAAACTCAAGTGGTCTGTACAACATGAAATAGTGGGGATTGAACATCCACTTTTGAAACATTCATGGGGCTATAGAAGTTTTGGATGAGGCTAATATTTTTCTCTTCTCAGCTAATCACAGTAGGGAACTTATGAATGGTATTGATGATCCGGGAAAAAAAAAAAAAAAAAAAAAAGATGAATGAAGTGGATTTCTCACAAACATTAGGGTGTGCCATCTCTAAGCTACCCACGCTGGAAGTTCCTGCCTAAAGACTACGGCAGACAATCCCCATCCGAGTAATGGGAGCGGATTGCGAGATACCCGCGACCGCACTTCCGTGGAACCACCTTGATGTATTTATTCTGTATCACACCGTTCATATGTTTTTTTTCTAGATCACTTTAGGGTACTAAATCAAAAATGAATCGGGTCCAATTATCTGGTGGACCATACCATAGAAAACAGTGGTGATTGAATCGCATTATCATTATAAATTCCATTGGGCCCACCTTAATGTTTCAATAGTGTTTATTTGTCATCCAATCAATTGATAAGGTCACATAAACCTGGATGAAGGAGGAAAAACGAACATCAGCTTGATCCAAAACTTGTATTGACTATTAATAGCCAATCACCACTGTTTCTCATTGTAATGTCCACCGGATAATTGGATCTAATTAGTTTTTGGGATAATGCCCTAAAATGGTCTAGTATAAACAGATGGACGGAGTAGATATGGAATACATACAACAAGGTGGACTCCAAGCCAAGGGTCACGCCGTCTTGGGTGTGTCCGGGTCTCACCTAATCCACTCCCATAAGTTATAAACCAAGTCGAAAAGGGCGCGGATCATAGATATTACCCGGGAAACATATAAGTGGGTGTTACCCTTACCGTGGGATAGGGGTAAGCAACAAGAAGTGCAAAATAAGTAAAGATCATGTGTCATAAAGATAATGTGAGTCCACTCACTAGATGGCCACACTTCATAAATAAATGGATCACCCACTATAACACCGAACATACAATTGTAGCAAACTTAGTGAGTGGATCAGCCCAAAGAGATGATCTTTACAGTGGGGCTATGATCATCATGGTATGAATGCCTTACACAAGTGGCCTTTTATGTAGTGGGGCCTATGATCATAGCCCCACCTGGCGGTCAAGGTGGATTTCACCTAAACATTACAGTGGACGCACCTGTGGACCAGATGTGCGTGGGGCTAACAGGCTGTTTGTATATGGTCCAAGCCTGTCTCAATTAATATGCGGGCTAACAGGCAGATTCAAATCTCAGGTCGACCACACCACAGGAAATAGTGGTGATTGAATGCCCACCATAAAAAACTTCCTAGGGTCCACTATAATGTTTATTTGTCATGTAACATGTTGATTAGCTACGTCACATACACTTGGATGGAGGGAAAACACAAATATCAGCTTGGTTCAAACTTTTGTGGCCTCCAAGAAGTTTTTAATGGTGGGGTCAATCACCACTACTTCATGTGATGTGGAACACATGAGATTTGGATCTAACTCATTTTTGAGCTCCCTGCCATAAAATGAACCACAGAGATTAATGGACAATGTCTGTAAAATAGATACATCAAGGTGGGGCCAACCGAGCACTAACAAACAGTGGTTGTCACTGGCAGTAGTATTAATAGACAATCTACTTCCAAAGTTGATTCAGTGCATTTGTTTCATAACTAAAGCTTATATGTAATTACTATACACACGTTATGCATTAATGAAATCTGAGCCATTCATTTAGTATGTCCAATACCTAATGAGTAACAGTGTAACGATCACAATATTTGAGTCATCCTGACCCTTTATTTTCTTTTAATATATTAATTCTCACTCTCTCAAAATATGATTCTTATTTTACATGTTTTTTTAAGAATATAATTAGAGTTGTGATTGTAACTGATTTTGCTATGATCAGGCCGCTGCATCATGCAACCGAATGCTGACGAAATCATAAGGCACCCGCAAGAGTGGCCCATTAGAAAAATCTTAACACCAAGCGATGTCGGCCAACTTAGCAGACTAGCATTGCCTCAAGCAAAAGTTCGAGAAAGCATCTTCCGATTCTGGGATGAGGGCATGATCGGGATGCTCAATCGTGGCCATCAGCGTCGTGTAATCATAAAGGATGTGGATACTGGCGTCTCCATTCGTATGGTGTTCCGTAAGTGGAGGTGTAATAAGATGTATGTCTTCCAATTAAATTGGATCAAGGAATTTGTAAGAAGGAGAGGATTGCGAGAAGGAGACGAGATCGGAATAGCTTGGGACCAGACTCATCAATGCTTCTTATTTTCAGTGTTGAACCATAGAGGTATCAATCTTAATCTCAGGTTTAGTTCTTTTCTTAATATTGTAGCTCGTTTATATTCCTATACTTGTTTTGTTTTTGTTATTTTAGCAATTGACATTGTGATTGACCCCATCTAATATGGATGTCCAAGATAGGCAATGATCACTTAATTTTCTTCAAACTAGGTGCTATTTGGTAAATTAAAAAATAAGATCTGAAACTTAATTTAAGTACTTACAAGTATTGAAAAATTTATTTAGTAATTTTTCTAAAAAAAGTCCTGATATTTAAAAATGACTATTTTTTCACAAAAACTTGTTTGGTAAAAACAAACCATAAATGTCTGAAAGTTGACAATTTGTCATATTTGCCTCCTATTGTCTTAATTTATATCATTTATAAAATATAAAGACAAAATATGTTATTGCCTTGCTACAAATTTGGCACACCTATGCCTAATCCACATATATCTTTCAAATATGACCCCCAAATTAATGGACCATGTGTTATGCTTTTCTTGATAGAATAATTATAACCCTTCGATTAATGGACCATGATGTCTCACACAAGGACGATATTAGACCACTCATCTCTGGAATCCCAGCTAATATACTTTTGACTCATAACCTTTAATAAGAAATTCTTTAGTTGTAAAAAAAAAAAAAAAAAAAAAAAAAAATCATGTCCCGTCAAAGTAGTGAGTCACACATGTACAATCTCTTGACCCACTTGTACAAATGGCATTGTACAATCTCTTAGCCTACTTAATGTACAGGTACTTAAAAATTGTAGACGTGGCATGCATAAAATTAAATTAAAAGAAATATTAAATTGTTTAATAGTGGAGATGGAACATAGGAATTTTTAATGGTGGGGTACTCAGTGATAAGTTTTAACTCAAGCTGCGGTGGCCTAAAAATATCCTCAAATTTAAGTGATATTTACCATTAAGCACTTAAATTCTTTTAGTTACCAAATGATCTGAATTACTAAAATCTCTGAAAATAATATTTTTCAATGAAAAGCTCTGAAATTAAGTTTCACCAAATGCACCCCTACTAAGATGAGCGGTCCAGATCTTGTACATATATCTCAGTTGGGCAAGGATGCTCGCAATCTTTTACATGGGACTAATTTCAGTTTTATGTAGTTAGAATCTTTCATGCTTGATCGGGTGTATGTGCTTGGCAACCAATGGTTTTATGCAATTTCCTTACACTTGTTACACAGCAACCATATCTGAGCCATTCATTTAGTAGGTCAAATAGTGACTGACAAGAGACCAAAGATCGTGATATTTTGGGTGATCTGACCCTTCACTTGGTGGAGCGCAAATGGATACGAAAGGCAAAAGTCAGGTGGGCCACAGGGAGGCATGATTATTTGTTGATGTGGATGGATACATGTAGTTAAAATCCCCCACGTCCATCAGGTGCGCCGCGCTGATGTAAAACTCAGGTGGGCCTCATCATATGAAACAATAAAAAAAATATGCTTAAAACCTCTAAATTCACTTGCTGTGGTCCACCTGGCTTTCAAAATAGCTTGATTGTTGAAGAATATTGTGACCTTTATGAGAAGAATCAAATGAATGGATTGGATGGCATATATAAACCACAACAGCCTCAATACACAACTAATGGCAGGTGCCCACTGCCAACTCTTCCTTACGTTGTGCCCTATACCCTAGATGCCACTAATGTTTGTGTCCCATCCCAACTCCTTATGTCGTGGCCAACCTAAGTCTTGAACTGACCCCACCCAATTTTTTATTTCTAAAGTGAACATGGAAACCATGGCCCACCGGACTCCAATAAAAACTTTTAAACTGTAGTTTTGGAGTCCCCATAATAAATAAAATAACTCGTACTCTCAATCTTTCTTTTACAATATTTAGCTTCTTGCATTTTCACTTCATCAATCCCTCTAACTTTGCAATTTTTTGCTTACAGGATTATCTGATGAGTCATTACAGTTGAGATTGACATTAAGCTTGCTGCAACCAGACCACTGCATCTTGAGACCGAATCCAATCAGACTGGTGAGGCCTTGGCAAGAATGGCCCATTAGAAAAAACCTAACGGCAAGTGATGTGGGCTGCCTCAGCAAATTAGTGGTGCCTCAATCACAAGTTTATGAAAGCATCTTTCCATTTTGGGATGACAATTTGACTAGGATGGTTGATCATGGAGACCTTTGCGTCAATGTAGTCATAAGAGATGTGGACACCCGTGGTTCCACTCACAGTATGGTGTTCCAAAGGTGGATGAATAATGATACGTATGTCATCCAATACAATTGGGCTAAGGAATTTGTAGAAAGAAGAGGATTGCATGAAGGGGATGAGATAGGAATTGCGTGGGATCAGACCATTCAATGCTTCTTATTTTCTGTGTTGAGTCATAGATATCTGGATCTTGATCTCCACATCTGATGGGCATATAAAATACATTTTTTCCTAACAATGTATATGGTCTATGTTTTGCTTTTTTTCCACACAATTATTTCAAACCTTTGTTATTCATTAAAGGAAATAGCTTTATTTTTCATGTGGATAATTTTTTGTTTGAAGTGTTGCATTTTTTTTTGCATTTTTTTTTTTCAAGTTAAAAAGGAATTTTGTTACTAGGTGAAGGAAAGTCCCATTGATTAATCCATCTAAAACTCTAAATTGGTGCACAATATCATGAAATTTCATAATATTTTGTTACAACCAAACACATCTTAAGACAGTAATTAAAAATATGTTTATTGAAAATTTACTTGTGATGGTCAGTAATTGTGCCCCACACCATGATCTATTATGGGAAAGGAATTTGGACCTATCAAATTCCAAAATCTTGATTATCAGAATAGAAAATCCATGGATTTGCCATTTTATAATACAAATAGATGATTAATATGGTGGGTCATGTGATTCCAAACTCTCCATTAGAGGGGTCTTAGATGGGCACTGTTTGAGCCTAAGCCATCCATCATCGAGTCCAAGGTATCCATCATTTTGTAAAACTATGTCAAAACCATCAAATTTGTGGGAAATGCTGCGACAGTCCAAGGTTGGCACGTGCAATGGTACATTTTGAAAATTTAATTTCTCCCTTAGCAATGGCTCAACCTGTGATCATTTCGATATGGACCGCAGATCCCACTTGATGATAGGGCCAGCCTGATGCTTTAGCCATGGTGTAAACATGGTGGGCCCACCTGATGTAATTAAAAAGGTAATACATATTTCATGGAGAACCGTCATTAGAGATATCCACGGTGACCCAACTCTGTGGGGCCCACCTTGATGAATGTGTTTTATCCATGCCGTCCATCCATTTTGCCATATAAATTTAGGGCTTGAGTGCAAAAAAAAATTAGGCTGATCCAAAGCTCAAGTAGACCGCATCAATCACCACTGTTTCCTGTGGTATGGTCCACCTGATAATTGGATCTGCTTCATTTTTGGGATAATGCCCTAAAATGATTTGAAAAAATGGATGGACAGCGTGGATACAGAATACATACATCAAGGTGGGCGCATAATAAGGGCCGCACCGTCTTGGGTAAGCTCACCTAATCCACTCCCTTGCAACACCTGGAACACCTGATTGTCAATCTAAACCCTCCATTCTACATTTAAATAGGTACAAGCCATGGTGCCATAATCATACCAATCCGATGATCCTAAACAGCCCATTGATAGTGTGTAAAATGGAAGATCCAGATTAAGCTGATAACCAAAATAGATCAAATCATCATCTTGAACCATATATGAGTTAGATTCCACTTTGTATTGTTTGTGGTTTGAAGGTAGCACTTTGATATGACGATTCTAAACCATGGGATCTATGGCTCATAAAAAAACAGAGGGTTGTAATCAAATTAGTCTTTTTCCTACTGTTAGAATCAAGTTGATGTATGTATTTTATGTCAGGCTGTCCATCGGTTCTTCCAGCTCATTTTAAGCTATGGTCCTAAAATATACCTGATCCAAATCTCAAGTGGCCCACATAGTAGGGATTGAATGCTCACCACATCCACTGTTTTCTCACATATCCCACTTGAGGATGGGGCCAGACTGATGTTTTAGCCATGGTATATACATGGTGGGCGGACCTGATGAACAACCATAATCTATGGGGTCATCATTAATTAAGAAGGTAAACCCACCTTAAAAGATCAATCACCTTAAAAGATCAATGAGTGTTTATATTAGACTAATCCATTCATCAGGTGGGCCCACATGGCCCACTTGAAGAATGGATCTACTTGATTTCAGCATCTAATTATCTTTAATGTGGGCCTAGTTTTTAGCATCTTGGTTTTAAGGCTTCAATCCACGGTAACATTCTATGTAACTAATTTCCAGTACTATATATTAAAGTCCTGCTTGGGATCAGGAAAATGAGACCCTGCGTTTCATAAATTCCTGAACTCGTCAAATTCATGAATTTGCATTGGATTTGAATGTGTGACAAATCTTAAAATCTATTATTTGGTAAATCTTAAAATCTTAGGAGGCCCACATCATGTATATAGGGCCCACTGAGATGAGGGCTCAAACCAAGTTTTAGCCATATCTACTTGTTATTATTATTATTATTATTTTAATCATTGTGGCCTCACATGGTTTGTGTGTGACATCCAGCACATTCAACAGGTAGAACTGATCATGATGATCAGATTAACTAAAAATCATGTGGATCCAAAATCATGTGGGCCGCCAAATGAATTTATAGTTCTCTGGGGAAGCAGATTGGGTGGCGACACTAACACCCCACTAACACCACCCAGGTAGGTGGTGTTGGGTTCTGTGGGGGCCACCGTGATTTATGCATTTTATATCCACGCCGTCCATCCATTTTTTCATATCATTTTAGGGCATGAGCCCAACCAGTGGGATATATACCGTTTTCTATGATATGGCTCACTTGATGATTGTATAGGGATAATTTCTGCATACGATTGTCCTCATGGTGGGGCCAACCTATTATAAGGAGACTGTAAACTGTGGTCCAACCACCTGGACTTGAGACGTCTCTCTCTCTCTCTCTCTCTCTCTCTCTCTCTCTCTCTCTCTATATATATATATATATATATATATATATATATATATATATATATATATATATATAAACTTCTAGCCCATCCACCTATTTCCAATATGGACCAGACTGTATTTTGGGAAAACATGTATGAGCTCAGACAAACCCAATGGACGGATTAGATCCCACGAGTATCTGCCATGCTGGCACGTGTGTGACATGTACACGAGCTTTATTCCACACGTGTGCACTCATCAAAGCTCAATATTATCCCCTCGCTAGAATACAAAGCAAGGGATCTTTTTTTTTTTTTTTCATTATCATTAATTGTCTCAACCTACATACAATATGACTAAGAATGGAATATATAAGAATTTTCAATGTATTCAATGGAGCTAAATCCTATGAAAGGGAACTCACTTCTCCCACCTCTCTTTCTACCATCTGCATCTATAAATGTTCATACATCTTCTCATCTTTTCACAAGCTCAACCCCACTAACTTACTCAAAAACATTTATACTCTTAATATTATTGAAATCATGGTCGCCGGTACAGTGGGTCACGAAATCGTGTCTCCAATCTCACCATTGAGACTATGGAAGGCCATGGTGAAGGACTCCCACAACCTCATGCCCAAGCTCATGCCTGAAATCATATCAAGCATTGTCATTCTTGAAGGTGATGGTGGGGTTGGCACGATCAGACAGTCCAACTTCACCGATGGTAACTAACATAATTCTTTTGTACTTCTAATGCCTTTAAACAAGTTCAATAATGACAATCAAGAATGTGTTGGTTTTGTTAATGTGCAGCCATCAAGGACTTCAGCTACTGGAAAGACCGCATAGATGTGATCGATGACAATAACCATTTGTTCAAGTACTCAGTGATCGAAGGTGGCCTACTTGGGAAGAAAGTGAAATCAACTACATTTACATTGGCGTTCAAAGACGGCATCAATGGTGGAAGTGTATGCAAGTTTCATGGGGAGTTTGAGACGGTAGAAGGTAACCTGCCGAAAGAAGATGAATCGAAGGAGATGATGGTAAACATGGTGGGAATGTTCAAGGCAGTAGAAGCATATCTCCTTGAAAATCCAAATGCATATGTATAGTTTTGATTGATTGTGAGCCTTTCACCTTTGATTTTGCTTGAAAATTGTTTAATAAGTTCCATTTCCTTGCATGGGAATAGGAAGCTCTTGAGTTTGTTTTCCAGTAGTAGTTAATGTCTTCCTACAATAATAATCTTTGTTCCTCTATATTGTGATTTTAGAGCCAATGTATGTTGTGTGTGCAATTTTTTAGTAACTGCGTATCAAGCTTCATAATCTGCCGGAGTATTAAATAATTTCCCTATTACTATGGAGACGCTGATTGGGCAGTTCACTGACATCTAGGGTCTAGCTCTCAATGGGCCAGGCTGGTCCATCAAGCTTTTGGACTTGGCCTACTTAATTCCGGGCTTGGACTGAAACACTAGGCCCAGGGGCTGGACCCTCTCCTAAAATGTAAGGCCGATTATTAATCAAGCTGGTCCTGGGCTGTATCTAAGAGCCCATAAATATCATGCATGATTGGGCACACCTAATGAACAGCTTGCATGAAAATGGGGGGTCGCTACTGGGCTTGGACCAGACTTGGACGTGGGCCATGCATAATCATCTAATTATTTAGAGCCCTAGCCACCCCCACTATAAGAATCGATACCATGACCTCAATGTTGAAACTAGGCTATCTTCACTCAGTCTGCCACTTGAGCTATGGACCTGGGTGTTGCATTATTGACACGGTTTGGCTAGTGGCGCTGCCACTAGCCACCTGATCTCTGTGGGGTCCACCATGATATATGTGTTTTATCAATGCCGTCCAGTCATTTTTTCAAATCATTTTAGGGTTGATCCCAAAAATGAGGTAGATCTAAATCTCAGGTGGTGTTTTGATAGCATGTCCACCATTAAAATCCTCCTGGGGCCACTAATGTTTATTTGACATACAGCCTGTTGGTTAGGTCATATAGACCTGGATGAAGGGAAAAAAACAAATATCAGCTTGATCCAAAACTTAGTGGTCCCGGTAATAGTTTAGTGGGTGAGTCCCTTACTGTGGGCCCACCTTGATGTATGTGTTGTATATTCACTGTCCATTCGTTTTTCCAGATCTTTTTGCAGCATGGTCTTAAAAATATAGTGGATCCAGATCTCTAGGGGACCACACAACAAGGATTGAATGCCCACCACATCCCCCGTTTTCTCACATCCCTCCCAGGCTGATATTTTAGCCATGGCATATACATCGTGGCCCCACCTGATGAACAACTATGATCTACAACGTCATCATTAAGAAGGTTGACCCTCGTTAAAGATCATTGGGTGCTCAGACCAATTCATTCATTAGGTGAGCCCACATATATACTGAGTAAACGCACCCATTCCATCTAATTTTTTTGCACTGTTGTAAGGCCCTACTTAATTAGGATCAGGAAAATGAGACACTGGTTTCATAAAATTCATGAACTCGTACAGTTCATGAATTTGCATTAGATATGGATTTAACAAATCTCAGTCCATTATTTTTTAATAATGAAGCTTCAACTAGTTCGTTTTGTGGATTTGCAAAAAACTTTAGTTCTATGAGAGATTTGGATTTGCTCCAAATTCATAGATTTCTAAGGGTACCAATTTGGAAAATCCACAAATTTGGCAAATCCTCGATGATCCTCAATAAAATAAAAATAGGGAAGAAGTGAAATAAGCCACGGATTTTAAATCCTTGCACCAAATCCCTCACCCCAAAGAGCCTCCTGAGTATTCTTATTTAATTATTAAATACTTCTGAGTTCATTGGAGAAATTGAACGTTTTCTCCATCCTTTATACATAGGTAACTGATCTTTGATTGAAAATTGTACTTTTGATGGAATTAATGGATGTCCATCAGGTGAAGATTATACCAACAAGAAGATCCTAACATCCAAAATCAATGTAACCAAACGATGACATTTGGATGCACAATTGTATTAAAAGGCTTCTAAGTTCTAAATATTATTTCATAATTAGTCCAATTTGTCGCAAAATTTCATGAAATTTGATGCAACCAAACACACCCAAATCAAAATCTTTGATTTTTAAAGAGGCAACAAAAGCAGGCTAGTTTAGATAAACTCCTGATAACCAAATAGAAAAATAATTTCAATTAAAAAGGATATGCAAACATCTGTTATTCACAGCAATAAACAAAGAAAGAAATTGTATTACAGATGAAAAAAAAAAAAAAAACAGATAAGGGATGTAATTAGTGCTTCTGGGTCCCTTTCTTATACTTGTCTTTGATCCAATGAAGCCCAAAAGAGGTGCCTGCGTTAACCTTCTTAAAGCCAGATGCAGTAACAGCCTTTTGTCTTCTCCAATCCATCTCCATCCTTCTTTCCATATTTGCTCTTCGCACTCTCTTTATATGTCATCCAAACCATTTATAAGTTTATCACCATTGGGATAAACTGAAAACACAAAAGGCTTGACCTGGTACAAAACTTCTATGGTCATATAAATGGTGGCTATTCATATAAATGGTTTGTTTTTTCTTTCCGTGTGGCCACTTGAATTTTTTATTTGCCTTATTTTTTGTCATGTCATAAAATGAGTTGAAAAAATGAATGGACAGGGTGAATTTCTCACAAACACTACGAAGGGCCCCACCTTGCTTACCAGAGAAAGCCTAACACAGCCCATTCATGCTATGGAATAATAAGATGCACCATGGATTGGGCATGACTCAAAAAAACCTAAAAGATTGGAAGATCACAACCATTTTGTTATTGGAATGTTTGCGTGGAATGTTGATAATTACTATATTGTATGCAACTATCTTTTTATTAGCCATTGATTAAAGGGTTATATCTTCCCTCCAACATGGAAGATTTTCAAGGAATGGCCCTCAATGGTTGGGGCCAATCAGATCAACGGTTTTAATCATCATCCCACATGTAAGGAGATAATACAATGTCCCTATACAAATAAGCATGTTCAACTACTGCCTATCTCTCTGCTTTTGTGACGCCAATGCCAACATCTTGCGTCTATGAGGTTTTGCTAGCCCACATGCAGTACATCTGCACTGTTCCTGGTATGGGCCCCACCATGAGGATGATCTATTGCAAATTAATATCAATACATTCCACACAGGCGACATGCATTTGTCTCTATTGTATTTGAAGGGGGAACGATCACATATGTTCACATGCGTGGTAATTATATCATACGTTCGAGCTGTTAGGTCCACATCTGATGTTTATGTGCAATCCAAGCCGTGCATCCAGTGCATCTTCTTCTGTTCACCGTACATCGGAAGAATAATCGCACAGCTTACTAGAAAAAATGTGTGTGCATTTTTGGATGTTGAAACTATGTGTCTGACCACATGATGTGTATCGATCAAGTGTTTCCAAGCTGATGAAGGGCTCAAATATACATGTCCACTGCCACCATGCAGAGGCTAGTCACGTGTGGGCCACAAATCCTAAATTTAACTGGTTATACCTAGGCATAAAGGGGCGCTTCTACTACTAATGAGAAGCACACGTGAGAGACACGTGCATGAGATCCACCTGGTTAATCAGGTGTGATGCCTCATCTTCACCCTGGAATCCAAAATTCAAATAGGCCATGCTGTAGGGAGATCGAATGCTCAAGTGGACCATACCACAGGAAACAATGGGAATTGAATGCCTACCACTGAAAACCACTTTGGGGGGCCACATAAGTCTTGGATCAAGCTAAAACTTGTGTTTTCCCTTCATCTTAATCTATATGAGCACGAATTAGGTACTACCCCCATTAGGACGCAGCGGGTACATGGCAAGTTAGTATTGGTGGAGAGATGGGGGGCCCGTACCTCAATTTGCCGATGTGATGGGTCTATCAGCACTCCATCAATACTGAGGTACGGGCCCTTTGCTATCCAACAATATCGACCTACCATATACCCGTCCATCTCCCGATGAGTCCTCGTGGGATAATACCTAATCCAAGCTCAATCTATATAACCTTATGAACAGGTTGAACGGTATGGGCCCTAGAAACGTTTTAATAGTGGGAGTCATTGTCACCACTGTTTCCTGTGTGTGGTCCACGTGAGCCTTCAATCTACCTATTTTTTGAATCATCCACTAAAATGATCTTTAAAAATGGATGGATGGATTGGATAAGATACGCATATCAATGTGGGCATAACAAAGCCCTAACAAGACCATCCGTCTCTATCCAGGTGGAAGAGGATTGCGTCCATCCCTAGTTGGACAATAAGCCATATTAGATCTTTCGTGAGTATCCCACCATGATGTATCTATTTATCCATATTGTCCATCCATTTTCTCGTATCATTTTAAGGTATGATCTTAAAAATGAGGAAGATTTATAGCTCAAGTGGACCACACTAGAGATGACATGGCATTTAATGCAACTTATGTTTAATGCATTGTGCATTTAATGCAACTCAAGCACACTATTTGGGGGCGTTTGACATCTTTACAAATAAAAGTTTATTGGCTTATTTCTAAAAATAAAAAAAAAGCCTTTAGACTGTTTGGTAAAAGTCTAATTAAATGCTTATTTGTTTACAAAGTAGTAAATAAGCTCTGATTTAATAAGTTGGGGAGGGGTTACTTATTGAAACAGAGCTTATTTGACTTAAGCGGGTAGGCATTTTAGCCTAATTTTTGGACAAGTTTGTCCTTAAACTTTTTATGTAATTTACATCTTACCCTTTTATCTTCTCTTTACAATTTCTTCAAGGTAGGCCCACATGATGAACGACCCATATTGAAGGTGGGACCCACATGATGAATGACCCATATCAAAGGTGGGCCGACAATATATCCATCCCAAAATCCCCATTTGAGGTAGTGTACAGTATATCTTAATTTTTTGAGTAGTTTCAATATTAAATTTGAAATAATTATTAGAGACAAAGCTATATAGAAGTCTATGGTTTAGTTGAATTCAGACAAAGGCTAACTTTTAAACTCTTTCCTAAAACCTGCGTAAAGTTTTCAAATTAGCTCAAAAAAACACTTGTGCTGACTTTAACTAATGCAGTCACCTAATTCTGTTTCGATGTAGGCCCTACAATGATGCATCTATTTGATTTATGTTGTCCATCCTTTATGGGTCATAATTTGAGAGCGTGAGCCCACAAAAGAAAAGGATCAAAATCCCAGGTGGACGCCATAAGAATTAGCAACAGAACTTAAGTTCTACCATTAAAAATATTAGGGCCCACTATAAATCCTTTTTTGCCATCCAAATTGTTCATTAGATGATGTGGACCTAAATTAAGGACCCCACTAAAATCCTTTTTTTTTTTCATGGAATATGTTTGGCCCCTGATCAATTATCAAGGGTAGGTGTTTATTTCCTTTCGTTTCATATGATGAGGTCCACTTGAGATTTGGATCTGCTCATATTTGGGCCCATGCCTTCATATTATGACTAGAAAAAATGGATGAATGGTGTGGATGGAGCCCGCAACTTTTGAAAAACCTAACCAACCGAAGTTGGTGCCGGAGGGGCGCACCACTTGGCTGTGAGTGCGGAATCTGGTGGGAAAGGATTTCCTGCGCCTGGGAAGCTAGGTGGGGCCCACCCTGATCTTTGTGAAAACCCACCCTGTTCAACCGACCTGCCAGTTTATTTTAGGAGATGATACAAAAAATGAGCCATATTCAAGACTTAAGTGAGCCGCACGAGAGGAAACAATGGGGATTGAACAACCACCGTTGAAATATTTATATGGATATCAGCGTATATAAGCTTGTTGTGTTTTGAGTTCATTCCCGTGGGAATGACCTAATAAACAATTTGGATGATATATATATCCATCAAGGTGGGGCTCAGGAAGGTCCAAAATTAAAGCATATCCACCACACCACTGGAAACAATGGGAACAATGATTTCCATCGTTAAAACCTTCCTCGGGCCCATAGTGGATGTTTACTTGTCATCCAACCTGTTCATAAGATTCCCCAGACATGGATGAAGAGAAAACACAAATATCAGCTTGATCCAAAACTTTTGTGGCCTCTAAGAATTTTTCAATGGTAGAAATGCAATTCACAATGTTTCCTGTGGTGTGGTCCATTTGAATTGGATATGCTTCATTTTTAGGCTCAATCTATAAAATTATCTGGTAAGATGGATGAACGGAGTGGATAAAATACATAAATCAAGGTGGCCCCATGGAGTTTACTGATCAGTACGCTTAGAGATGAGTACCTGGTTAGTAAATATGCAATCCCTTCTAGAAAGGGTGCGGAGTAGCCGAGTAGGTACTAGAGCTGAGCACGAGCCGAGCTGAGCCGAGCTCTGCCCTGGTCCAGCCTAGCTCGTTCAATGACCACCTGGCTCGTGTCTGGCTCATGTTCAGCTTAGCTCAACCTTCGAGCTGGACTTACATATTCAAGCTAGCCCGACTGAGCTTTCGAGCCAAGTTCGAGCCCAATTCAAGCTAAGTTTAAGCCTAAAAAAATAAATTTTTAAATAGGCCCAGCTCAGCCCAATAACCTAGCCTAAAACTATTTCAAATGAGCCCAGAGGCAGCCCAAAGCCCATTGACAACCCCGACTTACTTTTATAGAGAGTTTCACCTCTCATTGCTTTACTCACTTGTGATGTGGGATGAAAAAACACACTTCTCCAACTAAGGTAGCCGAGCCGAGTCGAGCTAAATCGAACTTCATTCGTGCCGATCTTCAAGCCAAACCGAATCAAGCTTGGGTTAGCTCGAGCTCAGCTTGAAAATCATTTTGAGCTTAGAAAAATGGCTCGGCTTGGTTCGAACCCAACCTTTGAATCGAGCCAAATTGAGCTGGTTCGAGCCGAGTTGAGCCAGCTAACCGAGGTAGCTTGTCTCGTTATCAGCTCTATTAGGTACTAACCCACCCGAACCTAGCTAGAAATGGACGGTCCTATCAGGGGCTCTATGCAGCTCATCGTGGTGTATATGTTTTATCTACACCATTCATAAATTTTGACAAATCCCTTTAAGGGATGAGCAAAAAAAAAAAAGAAAAAAAAGAGGCAAATTAAAGACTTAAGTGGACCACACCACAAGAACATTGGGGATTAAAAGATGACCATTAAAAACTTCCTTGGAGGCTAAGAAGTTTTGGTTCAAGCTCATATTTATGTTTTCCCTTTCGTACAGGTCTATGTAATCTTATGAACTGGTTGGATGGAAATAAACATCATAGTGGACTTAAGAAGTTTTCCATGGTAGGAATTCAATCCTCACGGCTTCTTATGGTGTGGTCCACTTGAGCTTTCAACCCGACTCCTTTCTGGTGCATGCCCTAAAATGATACATCAAAATGGATTAACGGCGTGGGTAAAATATCTACATCACGTGGGCCACACAAATCCCCTGGTAGGACCTTCGGTCTCTAGCTAGGTCCTGGTTAGGGTAGTACATAGTTGCCCATCCAAACCAGCAATGTGGGTGATGGTGGAATAAAAAGAAGCATCCGGGCAACGGCGAGATGTGGGAGGGAAAGAGAGAGGGCTTCATTAGGCTAGGAGAGGGGGGTGTTTGCTTGCAAGCTTGGGGCCTTCTGAAATGAGAGAGCATAGGAGGTGACTGTTTAGGTTTTTCCTGTGGGTAAAAATATCTTTTAAAAAATTAGGTATCCCATACATAATAGTATAAGATGGTGGGTGTTTTTTTGGCTAACTGAGAAAACCTTAGGTGGGTTAGGAAAGAGTTTGAAAGCAAGCATTTTTTTGGAATTCAACCAAAACATAAGTGTCTTTATGGCATTGTCTCTTATAATTAATCATATGGAAGAGTGATTGACCTGAAGTGCTGGTATGGAAGACCCTATCAAGTCCACTTGACCTGACTATAAACCCAATCAAGTCAAGTTTTAAAGTTTTTGAAGTATGATTCAAAGTGACACATGGCCCAATCAAAAGACTTTTGAGCATCATAGGCCATCTCTCTACAGTACAATTGGTAACGTGATACACCAATTTAGACCATCCATCCAATTTACCGTATGCATGGTTTCACATAATCATAAGAGTCTTCCATACCTTCTTATTCCCACTCTTTTGAATGACCTCCATTACATGTTGGTTTGCATTTTGATTCACACTAGTCAGCATAGTTATCATGAGAAAAGAGTGCTCGCCCAATTCATGAAATTTATGTGATACACTAATAAAAAAAAAAAATGCATTTATCTCCCTTCTATTTATATACATACATGAGTAGAGATAATTTTCATTTTGGGGTTATTCAATTTTATTAAATTTATCAAATTTAGATGATTTACATTTCATTATTGGGTTATTTGATTTTCTTAAAATTATCAAATTTGGATGATTTAAATTTTTTATATTGTTGACTCTATACTAGAATAAATATGTTTAATTGCTCCTGTGCAAATGGTGTCAAGGAGAACTGAGATATTGGAGGTAACTAAAAAAATGGTATGTAAAAAAATCTTTTATGCTTCTCATATTTTTCTTAATAGAACTTACTTTATCTTTTATATGGTTTATTTTGACCATACCTTTGTTATGAATCTTCCTTTTCCTGTAACATCGGTCATATCATTATTTTCTTTTTAAGCTTTAAGTTCGAAAGTAATTTGTATATATGTTTTGTGATAGATATATCTAATATATAGGCAAATGCTTAGATGTATTTTTATGATCTTTGTTACCTCATTTATACCTTATCAGTGATTAAGAATAATGAACTGGTGTGGCATTTCAAGAACTTATATCTAAAGCCCCTAGTTGTCATAATCTCCACTTTTGATGGGGTTTAGCTCTTTTCTTAATATTATACCTCACTTATATTCCAACACTTGTTTTTTTTTTTTTTTTTTTTTTAGCAATTGATGTTATTGTTATTTTGCCCCGTTGGCCCATTTCCATCGTGGGATCTTATAAATGGCAAGACGATCATAGGAGTCTAAATAGTGACCTTTGTGATTGTACCCATCATTTTCATAATATGAATGTCCAAGATGGGCAATAATCACTTATTTTCTTCAGACCTACTAGATGAGCGGTCTAGATCTTGTACATATATCTCAATTGGGGATGTATGCTGGCAATCTTCGACATGGGAGTTAGCTAGAATCTTTCGTGCTTGAACGGGTGCATGTACTTGGCAAACAATGGTTCTATGTAATTGCCTTACAATTGTTACACACCAACGATATCTGAGCCATTCATTTAGTAGGCCAATAGTGACTGACAATAGACCAAAGATCACAATATCTTGGGTTATCTGACCCTTCACTCGGTGGGCCACAAATGGATAGGAAAGGCAAAAGTCAGGTTGGCCACAGGGAGGCAGGACTATTATTTGCTGATTTGGATTGATGAATACATGTGGTTAAAATCCCCCATGTCCATCTGGTGCCCACCGTGGACATCACACTGATGTAAAACTAAGCTGGGCCTCACCATATGAAACAATATAAAATCTTCCTAAAACCTCTAAATTCACTTGGTGTGGTTCACCTGAGTTTCAAAATAGCTTGATTTTTTATATATATAAGAATCATATGAATGGCTTGGATGGCATATATAAACCACGGCAGGCTCAATACACAACTAATGGAAGGTGTCCCATCCCAACTCTTCCTTACGTTGTGCCCTACCCTACAAGTGACTAATGTTGTGTGTCCCATCCCAACTCCTTATGTTGTCGCCTACCTGATTCTTGGATTGACCCAATTTTTTATTTCCAAAGTGAACATGGAAACTGTGGCTCACTAAGGCCCAGTCAACATGTCCAAGTCACACCTAACCCAAACAAAGCCTTAAAACGATGGATTTTTAGTCTTATAATAAATAAATAACTCTCACTCTCAATGTTTCTTTTATAATATTTAGCTTCTTGCATTTTCACTTCATCAATCTCTCTTATTTTGTAATTTTTTTACTTAGGATTCTCCAAAGAATATTTTAATTGAGATCCACATTGCATTCGTCGCGACTAGATTACCGCATCTTGGTACTGAATCCAAACTGATGAGGCCCTGCAAAGAATTGCCCATTAGAAAAAATCTAACAGCAAGCGATGTGGGGCACCTCAATAGGTTAGTGGTGGCTCGATCACAAGTTCAGGAAATCATCTTTACATTCTGGGATGACAGTTTGATTAGGATCTACATCAATGTGGTCATAAGGGATGAGTACACTCATGGTTCCACTCACAATCTAGTGTTTCAAAGGGGTGAATTGGACCAAGTAATTTGTAAAAAGAAGAGGATTGCATAAAGAGGATGAGATAGGAATTGCCTGGGATCTGACCATTCAATGTTTTTTTTATTTTCTATGTTGAGTCATAGATGTCTTGATCTTAATCTCCACATCTGGTGGGCGTATGGAGTAATTTTTCCTAACATTTGTACTTCGTTTTTTCTCTGATTTCTTTTCTCACACAATTATTTCAAATCTTTGTTATTCTTTGACGGAAATAGCTTTAATTTTCATGTGATGATTTTTTTTGTTTTAAGTGTTGAATTTAGTTCTACTAAATATCATGACATTTTTTTTAAGGTAAAAATTAATCTTATTACTAGTTAGATGGGCGAAAGGCCCAAAAGAAAATATCATGACATTTGATGATTAATCCATCTAAAACTCTAAATTGGTGTACAATATCATGAAATTTCATGATATTTATTACAACCAAACACTTGTTAATACAAATTCCAAAATCTCTTATTTGATTATCATAATAGGAAATCTATGGATTTGGCAATAACAATCTATGGATTTGCAATTTTATAATACAAATAGATGATTAATATGGTGGGTCATGTGGTTCCAAACTGTCATTAGAGGGGTCCTAGTTGGGCACTGTCTGAGCCTAAGCCATCCATCGTAGAGTCCAAGTCATTTTGTAAAACTATGTCCAAACCATCGAATTTGTGGGAAATGCTATGAAAGTGACACTACCAGATTGGCATGTGCAACGGTCCATTTTGAACATTTGCCTTCTCCCTTAGCAATGGCTCAACCTGTGGTCATTTCGATATGGTCCATAGTTCATGTCAACCCATTGGCTAATTGTTTCTGACCATGCATCCATCTCACAATGCAGATCCGACTTGATGATGGGGCCAGCTTGATGTTTTAGCCAAGGTGTAAACACAGTGGACACACCTGATGTAATTAAAAAGGGAATGCATATTTCATGGAAACCATCACTAAAGATATCCACGGTGACCCAACTCTGTGGGACCCACCTTGATGAACGCGTTTTATCCATGCTGTCCATCCATTTTGACAGATCATTTTAGGGTGCAAGTACAAAAAATGAGGCTGATCCAAAACTCAACTAAACCACATCAGAGGAAACAGTGGGGCTAATGACACCCACCACTAAATCCATCCCCGGCCCACCAAGATGCTTATTTGCCATCCAACATGTTCATAAAGGTCGCACAAACCTAGATGAAAGGAAAACAGAAATATCAGCTTGATCCAAAACTTCTGTAGCAATCAAGAAGTTTTAACATGTTTACTAATTAAGTAATACAAAACTCTGGAGTTAATCCAGTAACAAGAACTAACATCCGAATCAGTTGTGGCTGATCTCTAGAAAGGAAACTTTTTTATTGGAATAATTTTTATAATTGGTAAAGATCTGCTAGGATCCTATTGGATAGTGAAAATGTGTTGTGTATGCTAAAAACTGTTAGGAGAAAGCGGGAGACAGAAAATGAGGATATTCCTATAAATAACTTAAAATTACAAGAAATATAAGGAGAAAAAACATGACTAAAATGTTGTATTTGTCGTTGTATTTGAAATCAAATTCTTCCTCAGCCTAGTTCTTGATATCAAAATGAACTGTTACCATCCTCTCATCCATGTTGTTATTTCTGATTGTGTTCACTTGCTATCTTAGTACAAGATTAACAAAAGTTGTAAAATATCTTGCACCATATTGTCATCACCAACTTTCCTATACATCCCTTGACGGATGTCACCCTAAAGCGATGGAAACTTCAGCAAACATACAATCCTTACCAAAGGCGATTTGTTTCGCCACTGTCCACCTATACCCTAATGCCTTGCGGCTGTAGAGCATTCCACACTTACTTTGGACCAGCCAGACTCATTTGACTTCCCTATCAGTTCTTTAGATTCATCACTTTTCCTGACGTTACCCATAGATAACAGCTGAATCACCTCTTTTAATTAGCTGCCTCGAATCCCCTCCCAATGGGCTGGCCTGAGGTCTGTACATGCCCGACCACAGAGTAAAACCTAGGTGTGAGCCAGAACCATGGTGATTATGTATGGCCCAGGTCCCAGTCTGCCCGATTCCAAACCCGACTATACTCTTTTGTGCGAGATGTTTGTTAGTAGTGCCTAGTCATGCATCATATCGACAAAAATATCCTCGAAACTTTAAACGGAGGGGCTAAGTTGAATTTGGGTTGGGCTGATGGGCTCTTAGAGGCAGCCCAAGCCCATACCAATTAACAGATGGCCTTAAGTTTTGGGACAGGGTCTAGCCCATGCCCGTATGAAAGTAAGCCAAGTATAAAGGCTCGGGCTGTCAATGGACCGGGTTGGCCCGACGGTTATCGGGCTTGGCCCGCCTTGGGCCGGGCTTGGACTAGAGTATTAGGCCCGCGGGTCGGGTTCGGGCCTAAAGTATAAGCCCGTTTTTCAAACAGGCCGGACTTGGACTAGCTGTTCAAAAGCCCGACAACTCGGCCCAACCCGAATATATGTTTTAATTTAAAATTTAAATTAAAATATCTACCCTGCTTTCAAAATTTAAATTGTATATAAATTTTTTCTAAAAATTCATCTCATGCTTAAAACTCCTTTTATTTTTTACAGTATGTTAATGATTTTTTTCACAAAGGATAATTTCACTCCATGTAAAAGGCCGAGCTTGGGTTAGGTCCGGGTTCGGGCTGGACCCTGCATTTGTACCTTGGGCCGGGCTTGGGCTAGACTATTGTGGCCCGTCATAGGTCTGGGCCAGGATTGGGCATATGTGGAGGGAGGCGGGCCGGGTTTGGACAGAGCTTGGCCTAGCCCTAACTCGGCCCAGTGACACCCCTAATAAAAGCACGAAAGAATATATATAGGGGTGACATCATGGGAAGTTTCCATGAGGTCGAGCTATGGAGGCCCTATTATGATGTTTGATGGGCATCCACACCATCAGTCAAATGCGAAATTCCGTTGTGGGCCATGAGCCTAAAAATCAGGCCAATCCATGACTTGGGTGGGCCACACCGTAGACAACAGTTGAGAGTGGACATCCACCCATTGAAACCTTTATGATCATTTATAGGATCGAATGAGATGTGGTTGAGAAATCCATACCATCCATTGTGCTACACTATTTCAGTTGTTATGGCCCACTTAAGTTCTGGATAGAGCTGATTTTTGGGATATCCCATAACCAATCGGGGACCCACCAAATGCATGGTGTGGATGCCCATCACACATCACAATGGGGCCCACACAGCTCAACCTCATGTGAACTTCCCATGAGGTCGAGTGCATAATACCTCTTCCTATATATATATATATATATATATATATATATATATATATATATATATATATATATATATATATATATATATATAGAGAGAGAGAGAGAGAGAGAGAGAGAGAGAGAGAGAGAGAGAGGAATGCTCGCCTGCACACTTCTCTCATAAGAAGTTGTGAACACTTTTTTTATGGCTCATCGCACATGACGTGAGCCAAAATTAAGTCTGAGCCGTCCACGTGATGCAGCACCCCAAAAAACCGTCAGGGCCCATCTTTTAACTTGTTCCAGAACTTTGATGAGCCATGAAAGAAGGAAATAGTTTCCTCCCTTCATTTGCCTCTTGCTTAACGTTATTGCTGCCCACCAAAGTTCTTGATCAAGTTGAAAGATGGGCCTCAGGGATTTTTTGGGGTGATGCATCACATGGAAGGCTCAGATTTTGGGCTCACATCATATCCGATGAGCCATGAAAAAGTGCTCATGAGTTTCTCGTGAGAGAAATGGGGGGGGGGGGGGGGGGGGGGGGGGGGGGGGGGGGGGGGGTTGCTTGCCTATTATAGAAGCCCGATTGAAGAATTCCTTACTGCCATTGAGAGATAGAGAATACCTAGGACTAGGACAAAAGCCAGGAACTATGGAAACAGAGATTGAATTCCAGGGTTTGTTAATTGAGGGCGTTAGTGGTTCCTTTCCTGGTAAATAAGGAAGCAAGTTTGGGGGTTACCGGTTCTTTTCATACTTTGGAAGATTTTGAGGCTTGATACGCAGTCATTCAAAAATTCCACACCTGACATACATTGACTCAAACTAAGCCTACTAAATTGTGGACTCCCCTTAGCTCCCAAAATTAGATTGGTTAAGCAATATCTCAGGTGTAATTTCTATGTAATTTTTAACTGCCTGAGTATCATTCAACACACTCTATCAGAGTATCAAAGTATTTCTCACCGTGATCAGGGCTTTCCACTTAGTGGGCCAAGCACACACTTCAAAAATAACAAGTGAGGGACATTGATAGATTCTCTGAATGTTTTTTTTTTTTTTTTTTTTTTTTTTAATTTTAGGTTGGGCCATCACAACAGAGATCACTACATTTTAGGTTGATGGCATGGATGCACCATTTACTAAATTTACGGTGGAATGGAGCTCTATCATATATTATGATAGAAAATCTCCATGCACCATTTACTATTTTAGTACAAAAAATAATAATAATAAAAAGCGGTTGAACTATCAATCGGGTGAGCACTTCTTTGAATGGGGCATGCAATAAAATGAAACAATTCAATACCACAATTCCATTGAGTAGTGTCCTAATGTAGGGAGGACGTATGTGTGGTAAGGTTGATCACCGTCTCCCTCACCGGATCACTACCTTGAATCCATAAGCCTTTCGAGACTCCTCAACCGAACTTCCTCGAAATCCATGAGGAAAAAGTTAAAACAGAAATAATTTCTAAGAAATTAGTAAATAATTGATTGATAATTAAAATTGAGATTACAACTGTTTACATAAAAAATGTAACCAATACGGAGTATTAGAGTTTAACTCCAACTCGAACTGCCTAAAAACGTAACTTACTATAAATAATAAACTTATTATTTATAGACTACCTCTATTCCTACTAGATTTTGTGGTTTTCTGCAAAAAATAATAAGTTTCCAATCCAACTCAACCTCGTAATTCTCCTAACTTTTCTAAGACCTTTTCATGATGGACACAACTTCTACAACTCAAATGATCAAAAGTTATGCTCGATTTAAAAATTACTATTTATAATAAAAACAAAATTAAACTAGGCGTATGACCATTGATCGGATTGAAACTCGCAAATCCAGCATGGGAAACCCAGCCTAGTGGGGTTTGTTGGCTTAAGTAACTCAAGCTACCCCAAAATCATATATTGTGAGATACGATTGTTTTATGGCCCTAACAGCCAAATCACTTCCCCTTCCAATAGGCCTTTCTCTGGTCCATCTTGGTCATGAAAAAGTCTACCGCCTGCTCTACATCATGTCCTAAGAAGATCTTTGGATTGTGACCATCTGGTACAACCCATGTGATGGATGTTGAGTGCGTTTCACACAAGCCTGAGGATCTCGCCCCCCAATGCACTAGAATTATGGACTAAGATAATGCAATCATCAAGAGTAAATAAACAACCACACGACACAAGGAATTTTTACGTGGAAAACCCTCGAAAGAGGTAAAAACCACGGGACCTAGTCCAGATCAACAATCCACTATACCAGAGAACTGTTACAACCGATCACAAGCACACACCGCTTGGATCAAACCTTCTTCACCCACACATGGATGGATAACAATAAAAGGATAAGAAAACTGAGAGATCTCACCCGAGCACGAGGACGTTGAAGAGCCGAGACGTCGTTGCACCGGGAATCACCTTCTCGAGCAATGCCTCCTCTACCAACAAGCTTCCTCTCCCTCTTTCTCTTCCGCTCTTTCTCTTTTTTTTTTTCTCTCTCTCTCTCTCTCTCACCTAGGACGTGTAGAGCACCTTGTGGGAATCCCAAATCCTAAATTAGAACTCCATATATGTAGTTTTGCAAGAGTCTTAGCCCGATTTGGAAACTGCAGTACCAATCCGCGCATACCTCCTACCGGTCGGCCAGAACCCCCGGCCGGTCGGCCATACACAAAGCCTGTCCAGAGAGAACTATGTATAAATACACAACACCTGACCTGTCAGCCGACCGGTCGGTCAGGACCACCGGCCGGTCGGACGACCGGTCGGCCTTCACAAAAATCGTCCAGCGATTTTGTGGTTTGCAGCCACTTGGTCCGGCCGGTCGGCCAGGGGCACTGGCCGGTAAGACAGCAAAGTGTATTCTTCTCTCCTCTGTTTGCATGAGGAGGAAAATGCCAACAAATCTCCCCCTTTTCTGACTCAGGAGGAGTTCACCATCTTCAAGCCAGCCCAACTTCTACAAGCCTCAAACTTTCCCTTGAGCAGAGCCTTGGTCATCATGTCTGACCCGTTATCGTCCGTGTGGACCTTCTCAAGCTGTAACACCTTCTGTTCCAAAGTATCCCTGATCTAGTGATATCGTATCTCTATGTGCTTCGACTTGGAATGCTGACTTGGATTCTTGCTCAAGTGTATCGCACTCTGGCTATCACAATAGACCACGTACTTCTCCTGCTTCAGCCTAAGTTCCCATAGGAACCTCTTCATCCAAAGCATCTCCTTGCATGCTTCTGTGACTGCAATGTATTCGGCCTCTGTCGTCGAAAATGCTACGACCTTCTGTAGCTTGCTCTGCTAAGAAACCGCTCCCCCAACAAAGATGAACATGAAACCCGTTGTGGACTTCCTGAAATTTATGTCACCTGCCATATCTGCATCTGTGTAACTCTCTACCACAGGCTTCCCGTCACCGTAGCATAGGCTCAACCTGGATAAGCCTCTCAGATACCATAGTATCCACTTCACCGCTACCCAATGTTCTTTGCCAAGATTGGCAAGATACCGGCTGACAACACCAACCGCATACGCTATGTCTGGCCACGTACACACCATAGCATACATCAAACTTCCTACTGCCGAGGCGTAGGGTATCTTCTGCATCTCTTCCACCTCTGCCTTCGTCTTGGGACACTGCTTGTCGCTCAATTTGAAGTGACCATCCAGTAGAGTACTGACTGGCTTCGCTGCATTCATATTAAACCACTCTAGGACTTTCTCAATATACCTCTCCTGTGACAACCAAAGACTTCTGCTGCTTCTATCACGGGTTATCTCCATTCCTAGGATCTGTCTGGCTGGGCCCAAGTCTTTCATCGCAAACGACTTACCCAACTCCTGTTTCAGCCTGTCAATCTTCTTGATTGTCATTTCCCATGATAAACATGTCATCAACATATAAGAGCAGAACTAAGAAATCACCATCTGAGAACATGCGAGTGAACACACAGTGGTCCGACTCCTTTCTATTATACCCATGTGTCAACATGAATGAGTCAAACTTCTTGTACCATTGCCTAGGAGCTTGTTTCAGCCCATACAAGTTCTTCCTAAGCCTACACACCATATGCTCTTTGCCCTTGACTTCGAACCCCTCTAGTTGTCGCATATAGATCTCTTCTTCCAGGTCACCATGGAGGAAAGCAGTTTTAACATATAACTGTTTTATCTCCAGATCCATACTAGTCGCCAACCCAAGCAACATCCGTATGGATGTCATCTTCACCACTGGTGAGAATATCTCATCGAAGTCTATGCCTTTCCTCTGACCAAAACCTTTCACCACGAGTCTGGCCTTGTACCTTGTCTGTGAATTCTTCTGCTCAATCTTCTTTCTGAACACCCACTTGTTGCTCAAAGCTTTCTTACCCTTAGGCAATTTCACCATATCATATGATGGTTCTTATGCAAGGATTTCATCTCCTCTTGTATAGCTTTCAACCACTCCCCCTTATGCTCGTCGGCTAGAGCCTCAGAATAATCTTTTAGCTCTCCTCCATCAGTAAGCATAATGTACTCATACGGCGAGTACTTCTTGGACGGGTGCCTGTCCCTAGATGTCCTCCTCACCTGTGGCTCAACAGGTGGATCAAGTGGGGGCTGCTCCCCTTGTACATCTTCTGTAGGAACTCTCTCGTCCTCTGCACCTTGCTGTACTCCCCCGTCATCAGGCACCACGGGAGGAGTAGTGTGATCCAAATCTTCTAGCTCATCTGAACTGGGCTGGGTCTTCTCTGGCTTTCCAATGTCTTCTATACACTGATTTTTAATGAAAACCACATCTCTGCTCCTAACGAGCTTCTTCTCGGTCGAATCCCACAACCTAAAGCCAAATTTCTCATCACCGTACCCCAAGAACACACACTGCCTGATCTTCGTGTCGAGCTTGGACCTCTCGTGCTTTGGTACGTGAACGGATGCCCTGCGTCCAAATACCCTAAGATGACTGTACGAAGGATCACGTCCAGTCCACACCTTCTCAAGTACTTCTCCATTCAAAGGGGCTGATGGAGACCTGTTTATCAGATACACTGTTGTGTGCATTGCTTCTCCCCAAAACATCTTGGGCAACTTCACATGGGATAATATGCACGTAATTCTCTCTACAAAGGTGTGATTCATACGCTCAGAGACACCATTGTGCTGGACGGTCTTGGGTACCGTCTGTTCATGCGTATACCTAGGGACTTGCAATACTCATAGAAGTTGCCAATGTATTCACCACCATTGTCAATGCGAATGCACTTCAATGATCTACCTGTCTCCCTCTCGACCATGGCATGAAATATTTTAAACACACCAAAGACCTCGTCCTTTGATTTCAAAGCATAAACCCAAACCCTCCTAGATGCATTATCTATAAACGTGACAAAATACAATGCCCCACCAAAGGTTTTAGTCCTCATAGGACCATAAACATCAGAATAAACCAAATCTAATGGATGTACTTTCTTAACATGAGAAGCAGTTTTTACAAATGAAACTCTATTCTGTTTCCCTGATAAACAATCAATATAGGTTTTAAGAGGTGTACCTGTCAACTCTGGAAGGAGGTGCTTCTTCGCTAGTAGCTGAAGCCCTTTCTCACTCATGTGGTCGAGTCGTTTGTGCCACATGTCTGTCGCTGAATCTTCTGCTGCGTTCAACTCACCCTTGCATATACTGACACATGTCTTGTATAGGGTGCAACAAATCTTCCCTCTTTCTGCTATCATCGAACCCTTGATGAGCTTCCAGTGTCCACCAACAAATCGACTCTCATAGCTGGCTACATCCAACCTTCCCGTCATCAAGTTGAGGCGATGGTCTGGAATATGTCTCACATCTTTTAGAACCAATGTACAACCTATATCAGTCCTCACACAAATATCACCAACTCTCACAATCTGGGACACTCTAGAGTTCCCCATCTTCATTATACTATAGCTGCCTTGCTTGTAACTTGTGAAGAAATCCCTTCGTGGAGTTGCATGAAACGACACTCCCGAATCGACCACCCAATCGGTGTCCAGATTCGCAACCGTGAGACAAACATCATGATCCGCTGAGAGAATGATTACAATGTCGCCATCTGAGGCGACTGCAGTAGAATCTGATTCATCATCTTTTTCCTTCCCTTTTCCTTTCTGATCCTTTTTCTTACAACATTCACTTTTGTAATGGCCCTTTTTGCAGCAGTTCCAACATTCAACGTCTTTCCTGACATTAGACTTGCCTTTGGTTTTCTCTCGGGCTTTCCCGCCCTTTCTGTTCTTTCCTTTCCCCCGATCCTGTGTCACAAGGGCCTCTTGCTGAGTAGACCCTTGAGACTTCCTCCTTGTCTCCTCATTAAAGAGACAACTCGTTACCTGTTCCATGGATATCTTTCCGCCTGGCGTGGAGTTACTTAGAGACACCACCAATGTCTCCCAACTATCAGGCAATGAGCTAAGCAATAGCAAAGCCTGTAGTTCATCGTCCAAGACCATCTTCATAGCGGAGAGTTGGTTTACAATGTTGCTGACTTCATTCATGTGCTCAGCCACAGAACCATTATCCTTGAACTTGAGATTTACAAGTCTTCTAATCAGAAATATCTTGTTGCCGGCTGTCTTCCTCTCATACAGCCCTTGTAATTTCAGCCATAGGCTAGCGGCTGAGGTCTCTGTAGACACATGGTGGAAAACCGAATCATCCAACCATTGTCTAATAAACCCCACCGCCTTCCGGTCTAATTTCTTCCAATCATCATCTGACATATCCTTCGTCTTCGCTGATATGCCTATAATTGGAGCATACAAGTCCTTGCAATAAAGCAAGTCCTCTATCTTAGCCTTTCATATGGTCCAGTTGGATCCATTAAGACTAATCATCCTTGATGAGCCACCTTCCATAATTCAGAATCAATCCCACACCGTTCAAACAACCTGAACTCTCTGATACCACTTTATTGGGTGCGTTTCACACAAGCCTGAGGATCACGCCCCCCAATGCACTAGAATTATGGACTAAGATAATGCAATCATCAAGAGTAAACAAACAACCACACGACACAAGGAATTTTTACGTGGAAAACCCTCGAAAGAGGTAAAAACCACGGGACCTAGTCCAGATCAACAATCCACTATACCAGAGAACTGTTACAACCGATCACAAGCACACACCGTTTGGATCAAACCTTCTTCACCCACACAGGGATGGATAACAATGAAAGGATAAGAAAACTGAGAGATCTCACCCAAGCACAAGGACGTTGAAGAGCCGAGACGTCGTTGCACCGGGAATCACCTTCTCGAGCAATGCCTCCTCTACCAACAAGCTTCCTCTCCCTCTTTCTCTTCCTCTCTTTCTCTTTTTTTTCTCTCTCTCTCTCACCTAAGACGTGTAGAGCACCTTGTGGGAATCCCAAATCCTAAATTAGAACTCCATATATATAGTTTTGCAAGAGTCCTAGCCCGATTTGGAAACTGCAATACCAATCCGCGCATACCTCCGACTGGTCGGCCAGAACCGCCGGCCGGTCGGCCATACACAAAGCATGTCTAGAGAGAACTGTGTATAAATACACAACACCTGACCTGTCTGCCGACCGGTCGGCCAGGACCACCGGCCAGTCAGACGACCGATCGGCCTTCACAAAAATCGTCCAGCAATTTTGTGGTTTCCAGCCACTTTGTCCGGCCGGTCGGCTAGGAGCACCGGCCAGTCAGACAGCAAAGTTCATTCTTCTCTCCTCTGTTTGCATGAGGAGGAAAACGCCAACAATGGACAGTTCAAATCTTTGGAAAATGAAGCATGTGGTTCGCATTATTGGAGCTTTCATGCGGTCCATCATTCAATGATTAACGCACTTCAAAGGAGAGTCATCGTGCTAGCGGGACCCATGACATACCAATTTCCTTGAACTTATGAGCTAGGGATTGGTGATTTCCTTGAATATTCTCTTTCACAACAAAGAACTTCACCTTCACGCACTTCGAACGACAACCAAGCATGATCCTAAATCATAATGCATTCTTGACCATGAATTGTTATAATCAGCATGCATAGAGCCACAACACGCTATATCCACTACAAAACTTATTAAGCTGAACCTACAACATGATCAAATGCACATATATAATATCTAATTGTGCGCCACGTGAGACTCCTCATGTTCTCAAATAAGTCCCATCCAATGCTCGAGTAGTGCACACCATGTAAATATATGACTAAAAGCTATAAACTCAAGTGTAGCCTACCTTACTTTTGAAGTGAGTTTTTTTAGGGTTGTTTAAAGATAGCCTCGTGTATTTTTGTGGAAATTTGAAAATCTACCTATTTTTAAATTATTTAAAGTAATGTGTTTACCTTTTAAAAAAATGGTGAGAAAACCACTAATTTGACTTTCTTCAATTGATCGAAATCATCCATCCATTTTGTACACTCATTTTAAGCCACGAGCTAGAAAAATGAGGTAGATCTAAATTGCAAGTGATCTAGGAAGGTTTCAATGGTGGTCAATCATAGAAATGTAAAATAGATTTATCTGTCGTGGGCCACTTAAGCATTGGATTTGCCTCATTTTTTGTGTCATATAGCTTCTAGTCACCTATAAAACAATCTAGAAAAATGGGTGGACAATGTAGATTTTTCACAAACACCATCGTGGGCCTCACCTACCTTACCACTTATGTGATGTTTGAATGATTTATCTGTCCCCACTATACGTAGGGCCCACCATAATGTTTGGGAGAAATCCACTCCAATCATATGTTTTGGCAAATTATGTTAAGACATGAGACCAAAAAACAAGGTAGATCTGAAACTGAAGTTAACCACAGAACTGGAAAAAAAATAGAAAGGGATTGCCTACTGTTCAAAACTTCTTGGGCTCCAATGTGATGTTTATATATATGCAATCCAAACTGTTCATAAAGTGGTCTAACTATTCATAAGGTCATTGCCACTGGATAAATTGAAAGAAAAAAAAAATATTATCCCGATACAAAGCTTCGACAGCCCCATGAATGTTTCAACAGTCAATTTATAATCTCCATTATTTTCTGTTGTGTGGCCTCCTTAAGCTCTGGATTTGCCTAATTGTTTCATTCATGCCATAAAATGATTTGCCAAAACATGTGAACGGGGTCGATTTCTCACAAACACCATAGTGGCCCTCACCGAGCTTGGGATCCTTGAACATTGACCACCGCTGTCTGCCACATTATGTGTTTTATATGAAGGGTATTTTAAAAGTACAGCTTTAGAACCTTTGCCATTACAACGGCATATGATGGCAGGCGGTTAAATCGATAACAGAGCAAAACGGTAGGTGGATTACTTTAAATATTTTAAAAGTTGTCGGTTTTTTGCAAATAGACTAAAAGATAGTAGGCATTTTGTAAATGGCTCTTTTTATTGTGTCCCATTGTCCTCGTCAGGTATAGCATACAAAACGCAGTGAAGCCCACAGGCAATCTGAAAGGGTTTTAATAACAAGCATTCCCCTCCCAATTGTTTTATTATGCACCTGAATTTTGAATCAGTCCAAAATATATATGGGACCAAAGTAGAAAATGATAGGAACCACACAATGGATGGATGAATTCATGCACACATCATGGTGGGTTCCACACATTGTGTCGTAGATTCAGCTTAACCAAAGAGTTTGTAGTGGATCCGGCCTCAAGGCAGTATTAAGAAAAACAACAAGGGACAACCGCTTTAAGACTCTTTCAATTGATGTCGGATGTACCAGTACAATCACAATATAGGAGAATAAAGATTATTATTATTTAGGAAGACATAAAACTACTGGAAAACAAACTATAGAGCTTTCCATTCCCATGCAAACATGATTTCAGTACTGTTTATAAGAATAAACGTCTATGGTTGTGATTTCTGAGTAAGTAGGTGGGGTTGGGCTTGTGAAAAGATGAGAAGATGCATGAAGATTTATAGATTCTGATGGTTGAAAAGGAGGTGGGAGAAGTGAGTTCTCTTTCATAGGATTTAGCTCCATTTAATACATTGAAAATTCTCTTATATTCCATTCTTCGGAATTGTATGTTGGTTGAGACATATCCCCTGCTTTGTATTGTAGCGAGGGATTATTGGGCATTGATAAGAGCACAAACATGTGGAATAAAATTCGTGTACATGCCACATGTACACCAGCATGGCACATACTCGTGAGATCTAATCAATCCATCAGGTCGGTCTCAAGTCCAATCGGTTGGACTTTTGACCCGTCTAGAAATCAGAGAATAGGGATCGCCAGCTCGGGTGGGCCACCCATGGTATTAATGTGAAATCCACCTCGAGCATCAGCTGCATCAACTCATGTTACGTTCAGGACTGAAAATACATAATTCTTGTGGACCAAACGAATGGAGATAGTATACAGGACAAAGCTCACCTTCTAAATTATTTCCCTTCGTGTGGCCCACATGAATTTTGGATGGAACTGAAATTTGGGCCTCAGGCCTAAGTTTTAGTTTGGCCTCTAAGTTTTGCAGTACAGATTTTATATAATCATGGACCCTGTAAAAATCAAGGTTGGACATCTCTCTCAATTCTTTGGTTTGGACCACCAAATCATAGGTCAACATGAGTTTTTGGCCCTCATATATACATCATATATGGTGGGATTACCAATGCTGATATATTTTGAAGAGAGTTCTTAAGTCCAGCTGGTTAGACCAAAAGCTATGGTCCACTTGTTATAACTTTGAAAGTATAAGGTGCATGTGACATCTAACCCTTCCAAGAGATTGCTCCTGTCAAGAAGATCTCCCGGTGCAATAGTCAGTCCGATGTACAAATACAATGGGCCATGCCATATAAAATAATATAAGCAGACATTGAATATTAGAGAAACATAACAGTGGTCCACGGTGCCTGTTGGGAACTATATATTCCAAAAGATAATTCTCATGATAAGCCTACCTGTGGACCAGTTAAAGTATAAAGATGAAATGTTGGAAGTTATTTACTGGTTGGACCATAACATATAGTCCAGCCTACTGGACTTGAGACTTCATACTAAAAGACAGAAATTTTACAAAAAAAAATTACCTAATTAATATGGAATTAATATTACAGTGCTTGTTTTAAAAGATTTTGAAAACGTTGCCTCATTAATTCATACAATTATCATTCTTTTTGTCAAGCCACTATGAGGGCAAGTGCGTGGTGATGGATGGGTCCCATCATGATGTTTATGTAAAATCTACAATGAGCACCACATGCATCACTCCATATTAGGCCAAGGCCCAAAATTAAGCTCCATTTGTAATTCTGGTGGACATATGACACGATTGGAAACAATGTACGGTTACACTCAGCCTCCTAACTATTCCATTAGTGTGGACAATGAGAATTATGGATGGCTATGCTTTTTTAGGACACAGGCCTAAATATTTGTGCCGAATATCTGATGGTTGGAGTGGATTTCCTATAATTATAATGGTGGCCCCCGTAAAAATCAAGGGTGGATGTCTCTTTCCCAACTGCTTCCTTTAGTGTGGGTCACCAGAGTCACGAGTCAGCTTGATGTTTTTGTCTATGGTGTGGAGTGGAGTGGAGTGGATCTTACATAAGCATCAGGGTGGGCCCCATCAAAATTAAAAGGGGCATCCCACGGACACTTGGACTTATTTTTTGTTGGAGCCCACCAAAAGCCTGTATGTAAAATCCACTCAGACCCTTAGATGCAAAAGCCCAATTTAAGAACAGAGTCAAAATATCAGGCATGATTTGCGAGTCAAGTGGGCCCTTGATTTTTATAGGGTCTACCATGATGATTATAAGAATTTCACTCCAACCATTTGATTCCACATAAAATTTAGGCTTGCGCTCTAAAAATCAGGCCCATTTGTAATTTAAGTGAGCCATATTAAGGAAAATAGTTTAGAGAGCATGATTGTCCTGTACATAATTTCCAATCAAATAATTCACTTGAATCGAGGATGAGTTTTGGGCCCTTGCATAACATGAGGTGATGCACCCAATGGTTGGGGTAGAATTTACATAAATCACCGTGGAGCCCACTCAAGCAGCCGACCCATTTGTTGGCACGCGCTCCCAACCGCTGTTAAAAAATGTTACGGGAATGTAAATTTCAAATTATTTAGGTAGTTTTTTTGTAAAATTATTTGAAAGTAATAACATTTTAGACCTTTGCCAAGTTCACATGCGTGTGAAATACAGATGATGTACACATCACACATGTATGTGCCATGATCCAGTCCATCCATCAGAATGGCACCACTATTTTGATGCCTTGGCCAGAAAATCCGGTTGATCCACTGGTCATATCAGCTGAACCATAGCTTGATATATACAGATGGATGGGCTACAAAACTTCTATATATATCCATCTGTTTCCAATATTGCAGATTTTATTTTTCGGAAACAATGTAAGAGCTCAGACAAACCGATGGATAGATTAGATCTCACAAGTATGTGCCATGCTGGCATACCTGTGTGGCATGTACACAAGCTTTAGGACACGTGTATAAGCTTATCAAAGCTCAATTAATGTTACCTCGCTACAATACAAAGCAAGGGATCTCTCCATTTTTCATTATCATGTCTCAACCTACATACAATGCCTAAGAATGGAATATATAATAATATTCAAAGTATTCAATGGAGCTAAATCCTATGAAAGAGAACTCAATCCTCTTATGGCCCTTTCTACCCTCAGCGTCTATAAATCTTCATGCATGGTCTCATCTTTTCACAAGCTCAACCCCACCTACTTACTCAAAAACTACAACCATAGACGTTTATACTCATTAATAGTATTGAAATCATGGTCGCCGGTACAGTAGGTCATGAAATCGTTTCTCCAATCTCACCATCGAGACTATGGAAGGCGATGGTGAAGGACTCCCACAACATCATGCCCAAGCTCATGCCTGAAATCATATCAAGCATTGTTGTTCTCAAAGGTGATGGTGGGGTCGGCACGATCAGACAGTCCAACTTCACCGATGGTAACTACCATATATATATATATATATATATATATATATATATATATATATATATATATATATATATATACTTCATATGCCTTAAGGCGAGTTTGATAACAGCATTATACTTCGATAAAAAATGTGTTTGTTTTGTTAATGTGCAGCCATCAAGGACTTCAGCTATTGGAAGGACCGTGTAGATGAGATTGACGACAATAACCGTTTGTTCAAGTACTCCGTGATTGAAGGTGGCCTACTCGGGAAGAAAGTGAAATCAACTACATTTACGCTGGAGTTCAAAGACGGCATCAATGGCGGAAGTGTATGCAAGTTTCATGGGAAATTTGAGACAGTAGAAGGTAACCTGCTAAAAGAAGATGAAACCAAGGAGATGATGGGAAACATGGCAGGAATGTTCAAGGCTGTAGAAGCATATCTCCTTGAAAATCCAAATGCATATGTATAGGCTTGGTTGATTGTGAGGCTTCACCTTTGGTTTTGGTTGATTGTTGACTGTGTTTTCATGGGAATGGGAAGCTCTTGAGTTTGTTTTCCAGTAGTAGTTAATGTCTGTGTTGAAGGCTCAGTAAATTGGACGCGGATTTCCTGTGAAAGCCTTAGGCAGTAAGTTGGGAACTTAGGTGGGGCCCATTGTGATGTTTGTGAGAAATCCACCCTGTCCATCCGTTTTGTGAGGTCATTTTAAGACATGCGAACAAAAATGAACCTGATCCAAGACTCAAGTGGACCGTGCTAAAGGAAAAGGCGGGCAGAAAAATTCCTACCATCGAAACCTCCCTGACTCCACAGTGATGTTTATATGCCGTCAATACCGTTCATAACGTCTTCATAGTGTGATGAACTGAAAACACAAATATTAGCCTGATTCGAACCTTCTGTGGCCCATACATATTTCAACTGTGAACATTTAATCCTCACATTTTCGGCCTACTTCAGTATTGGATCTGGCTCATTTTTTGTCTCGTGTCCTAAAATAAGCTCACAAAACTGATGGACGGAGTGTGGACCCCACCTAGACCTAGGTTCCCAATGAAGGAACTTAAGGAAATTAATCCGCGTCCAAGTAGTTTCTCATTAGTCCATGTCATCTCAGATGACTGGAGCTCACAGAATACACTGAATTCCTTTCTCCCAGTGGACTGCATTCTACACAACACAATACTTTAAACGTTGTGGAACTTTAGCGGGTGCCACTATGAATTTTTTGCTAGATCTACACTATCCATCAATTTTTCCAGATAATTTTAAAGCATGAGTCCAAAGATAAAGTACATCCAAAGCTCAAGTGGACCACACCACAAAAAGCAGTCGCTATTGATAAACTATCCTTGAAACCTTCTTAGAGCCAACCTAGAGGCTTATTTTCCATCTAACCCATTCATAAGGCCACACGTACCTGGATGAACTTAAAATACAAATATCAGCTTGATTAGAGCCTTATGTGGTTGAAGATGCTTTCAACGCCAGCATCAATCCCACTCCCAGATCCATAGCTCAAGTGGTAGACTGAGTGAGGATAGCCTGGTTTCAACACTGAGGTCCTGGCATTGATTCTCAAAAGTAGGGGTAGCTAACATTTAACTGTGACTAACATGGGTGGGTGGGTGTAGTAACAATGGGGCGTGTGTACTAACCCAATAAAAAAAACCATCAATTTGTAATGTTCCCTATGGTGTAGACTACTTTAGCTTTGGATATATGCCTTGTTTTTTTGGGTGCATATCTTAAAATCACCTGAAAAAATGAATGAACAGTGTGGATCTAAGAAATACATCATTGTGGGCCCACTTAAATTTTGCACGTCAATAAATTTTGGTGGGGCGCAGCACATTCGAGTGAGAGAGAAGAAAATGGAAAGTGTTGATTTGTAGAGCTTCTATAGGCCCCATTATAACGTACGTATTAGATCCACACCATCCATACATTAAAAGGAGGTAGTTGTAAGGCTCAAGTGGACCACACTCCAGGAAACAATAGGAATTGGATGCCTAATGTTGAAAACTTCCTGGGGCCACAGAAGGCTATAATCAAGTCAATATTTGTTTTTTTTCGCTTTGTCCAGGTCTATGTGACCTTACGAAGAGGCTAGATGGAAACTAAACCTTATGGTGGACCCTAAGAAGCTTTCAATGGTAGTCGTTTAATCCCTACTACTTTATGTGGTGTGGTCCACTTAAGCTTTAGATGTGCCTCATTTTTTTGCTCAAAAAATAATGGTGTGTCGGACATCCACACCCTGCGTTAGATGCACCCTTCCATGGTGGACCCTTGGCCCAATAATCATGTCAAGCCATAGTTTAGGCAGGTCACAATATAGGCAACAGTTGAGGAATCCGGATCCTACGTTAGCTCCAAGCAGGAAAACCCTGCTTGGAGCCTTTTGATTGGTCCATGTCATCACATAGGTATGCAACCATGTCAACATGGTCACACCTCAATGCAACCTGGTCACACTAACATCATGCAGTGTGACGTGGTCCAATGGAAAGGCACCAAGCAGGTTTCCTGCTTGGAGGCCAACAGAGGATCCAGACTCACAGTTGAGAGTGGATGCTCACTCATTGAAATATTCTTAATTATTTATAGGGCCCATTAATTAGATATCGTTCAAACTTCCAACCCATCTATTGTGTGTGTCCCACTTGGATGAGGGGTTTGATTCTAATTATGGATCTATAAGTCACAAAAATAGAAGGTTGTAATCAAATTGGCCTTATTGTAAGGGTTATAATCACAAAATTCTAGATTCTTGCACCATGCCTCAATCCTTGTATAGTACCATCGAGTCCCAACTTATTACCGGCGTCCCGAGTGTCATTCAAAAGATATGGGAAGTTGCAACAAAACCTACCCTTAAATATTCGAGAATTTTACTTAAAACATACTAATTAATATATAATTTACATTATGATACCTTTCTCAAAATGGTTTTCAATATGTTATGGCATTAATCTAATTAATTGGCATCCCACTACCTTCTGTTAGATTTTAGATTTTTTAATGGCAGCTTGGGTATGCCATGTGAGCAAATGGGCCGGTGGCTCGAGTGGACCCCACCATGTTAAGCCTAGGTTCCAAAAAGCAGCCCCATTGATGATTCGGGTTGACCGCATGATTGCAAATAATATACAGGGCAACGCTTACCCTTCAAATTAGTTCCCTTGGTGTGGCTCGCATGAATCATGAATGGGGCTCTTTGAGCTCGGAGCCTAAATTTTGGTGTAGCATATAATAGTTGAAGTGGATTTTATATAATTATATGGGCTGCCCCCGATAACAATCAAGGTTGGACGTATTCCATAATTGTTTCCTTTGGCATGGCCCACCGTAATCATAGGGCAGCCCGATGTTTTGGCTTTGAGCCTAACATGAGATTACATATCTAATGGTCAGAGCAGATCTCACATACACATCATGGTGGGCCTCGTAAAAAATCAAGGGTGAGCTCTTATAAAATTTCATTTTTTAATCTCTCATTTTTTTAAACAGTTCACGTAGGGAAACACGCCTTGATTTTTGGCATGGTCCATCATGACTTGTATGTGAAATCCACTTAGATCATTAGATGTGTAACCCCAATTTAGCTAGAGCAAAAAAATAAAAGGCTGACTTGTGATCCGGCTGGGCCATAACGAAGGAAACAATAAGGATAGAGACATCCACCCTGATTTTTATAGGGCCTATACTGTGATGATTACATGAAATCCACTCACACCATTAAATGTCACACCAAAATTTAGGCTTTGGGCGCAAAAATCAATCCCATCAATTATTCAAGTGGGCCACACAAAGGGAAACAGTCAGGGGATGAGCATTGCCATTATACATTGTTTATAATCTTGTGCTTCACCTGAATCACAGATGGGGCTAATTAATTTTTGGGCCCTAGCCCTAACATGTGCTAATGGACCTGATGGTTAGGGTAGATTTTACATAAATATTGCAGTTGAACCCACCTGAGCACCGTCCAATTTCCTTGCATGGGCGTACCTGAGTTACTGTTTAAAAATCTAAGAGAAGGTACTAGAATGATAATTACTTAGATTAATAGGTAATGAAAAAAATACCAAAAAATGTAAATTCTATATTAATTAGGTGGTTTTTAATTAGTATATTGGTGAGACAGAATGAAATTTTACAATAAGAAAGTTTACCTAATTAATATTGAGTTTGCATTTTTCAAAATGGTTTCCAATAAACGAGTCCATTAATTTAAGTAATTATCACAGGGTACCTTGTGTAAGTGGCATGTTGACCAGAAAGATGGCACTGGATGACAAACTAACATACAGGTGATCAGTTTTCTAAGGTCCCGTGAGTGCATGAAATTGATCACTGCCTAACGGGTAATCTGTTTAAAACATACATGATACATGCCATGAAGATGGTAGGCCCCACCATGAAGATCAATCCTTTTGAAAATTTGTGCTGATCCAGTCACTAGGTGGGCCACACCAGTATGTTGAATCGGATAGTCGGTGGTCCGTTGATTTCATTAATTTGGCCCATCCAATGAGTGGACGGGCCTAATTATCTTTGTTACAGGTGACCTTTAATTATGTGACATTAACCAATCACACAACATGAAATTAACAATTCAAAATAATGAAAGATATAAGGAGAGAGAACTACACACCAGCTATTGATCTTTTATTTCAGGACTACACTCTCTTGTAAGGTCACGAATGAATACAAGGGGGTGGTTGTCCATTACAGAGGGCCCTCTGCCCTTTCCACTCCACACCTTTGCATACGAGGAGATCATTGTCCTATGTAGCATCCCTTACACCGATGTCCAAATGGTCATTGGTCCACCAGTGTCCTGATCCCGTGTCACCATGAGTGATTAGACACGAGTGATGGGGACCTCTTCATTTGGATGATTGTGGCAGCCTATATTTTATGCTTATTTTTTTCATCTTCTTTTTATTTTTTGTCATGCAACGTACCCACCCTGTTAGTCGGGCAATACAGCCACACGATTAGTCACACAATGCACCCACCCACCACCAGTGGGGTTAGTGTGTCTCCTTAGCACTAGAACATGAGACTTATTGTTGAAACCCCTAAGCGTCTCCCAGCTAGGCTCGTGGGCGAGGCACTCCTATATTTTATGTGCTTATCTAACCTCATTTGGCATGTCAACTCTAATCTAGTGAGATTCTCTCTCTTTATTTTGTTTCTTTTTTAAAGCTCTTGTTTAAAATAAGCTTGGTAGGTAAATTTATTTTTTTTAAATTGAAAGAAAAAACTCTTCTTTAAAATGAGCACATTTGGCAAAATATTTAAATAAGAGATTTTTTAGGGGTAGCTTATCTCATTTTAGAAATTACAACAATTCTATTACAAGAGTAATCCAAACTGTTGTTTCGGTGGTTATCACCATAGATAGATGGTGCCCCAAATTAATGGCAAAAGAATTGGATGGCTATAATCTTCATGTTTTGAGACATTTAAGTTGTTCATTATGTAGAACATTGGATGTGGATTGTCCATCGTATTAGATGTGGATCATCCATCATATAGAGCTCACCTTTAATGTGGACCATCCATTGTGTGGGCCAAACCTTCAAAGTGGGTCGTCCATCATGCAAGGCTCATCTTGGATGTGAACCATTCATCATTAGGGTTTGACCTTTGATGTGGACCATCCGCTATGTGAGGCCCACCTTGATGTAGGTTGTAACACCCCATATTTTCTATTTATTTTCTTCTATTTAATTTTGATTTTTTTTTTTTGAAATATAGCCATTAATCTTGAGAAATTCATATCTAATCAACCATGGGGAATCTAAGTGGGGCCTGTTTATAAAAGTTGCTCAGATTAGCCCCTAAAATAGTCTAGAACTGCTGGATCTTGTTAACCTTACCATTTTTTAAAAATTACGAAAACGCCACTACCTAAATCCCACCATTTAAGTAACCTAGTTTTTCACGATCATTTTGGACCCTAAACTTCATGTATGGCCTATCTAATAAAAAATAACCATACACGTCGAAAATCAGCTCCTCAATCATTGTGCAAGTGCCCTAATTAGAAAATGGTCAATAGACAGCCCACCACAACTCGGATTCGACCCAAATTTCATGTCGACGGATAATTTTATGTTGTCAACACATCTAGTGGGCCGGATCAACCCGATCCACCTCAGTGGACCCCACCTGCGGAGAACGTAAGTCGCACGCAGTTTCCGTACCGTGTGCACACAACCCCCCTCTTCTTCGTTTCGCGTCAACAGCGGACGGTGTTATCCGTCTGTACGTTGCATGCTGCCCCTCTTAGTGGACCCACTGCTAAATCCACTCCGTCCATTCAAATCATGGGCCAGCCAAACGTAGTCTGTTTGAAAATCTCTGCTGACCGTCACCTATACGGCCCGTTCCAAACTACCGTCCGAAAGAAGAAGGATCAAGATCCGATTCACCACTCTGCATGAGCACATGAGACCACTTCTAAAACCTTTTTGTGGACCCTATCTACTCTTTGGATAGTCCTTGTGCGTAAGGAGTCGATGTGTAGAGAGATCCGTTCTTCCCACCGTCTCCTTGTTGAACTATGAAACCGGAACCTAGAAGCTTCCTCCGAACCCTAGCCACCGACTAAAGAGAGTTATAAAAACCCTCTGTTCGTCCCTGCCACCTCCAAGATCGTCAGAGAGAGAGAGAGAGAGAGAGAGAGAGAGAGAGAGGGAAGGGGCAACCTTGCTTCTGGAACTCCTTCCAAGGAAGGAGAAGGAGGAGAAAAAGAGAAGAAAGAGAAAGGAAAAACAAAGGAAGAAGAAAGAGAGGAAGAAAAGAAGAACTTGACCAAACCGAGTCCACTCAGCCGGGATCAGAATTCCTAAGAGGTAAGCCCTATTTACTATAGTATTTATCCCCTATATCCAGCCTACACCTTAACCTTATGATGAACCTATTCTTAGATGATTATAATAACAAATATCATGCCGAAATAATTCATAAGTATGTGTTTCCATAATCATATTAGGTTTAGGATCTAGAAGAGGTGCACCCTATTAATAACTCAAATCATCGTAACTTTAAGGTGATGATTCCTTTTAAGCCTAACTACAACAATATCAAATGGTATGTCAAAACTATGCCTTGTTGTTATGGTTTGTTGTATGTCACTTGAAAACATAAATGGTTGTGAATCCTCTATGAAATCGTGTATTGATAAATATGTTTGACATGAACTCGCTGAAATTTTATTTTATTTACCCTATATGTTATATGTGATGGTTAAGGAAAGAATGATGATTGGTTACATGTGTATATGAGATTATGTACGCACCATGCTTCAATATGTTTGTTCACATGTATAAGATGAATATTATGATTCATGTGTAAGAATGTTTATATGTATGGATGTCGTCCTAATGAAAGCCCTTACCTCGTGGATAGTATAACTGTATGTGTGGAGAATAATTTATTCAAAAGCCCATATGATGTATTTTGACAAGACCATGAACGTGATATTAATGAATTGCCAATGATCTATGTAAATGTGTAAATGATGGACTCTTGAGACATATACAAGTGTTTTGGGTGCCATGTGTCTCATCTTGACTAAGATGTGTAAACATTTTCGTGGTTGGCCCCTATTGAGAGGAAACGACTATTCTACGTTATGACAGACCATGGATGGGGTAAAGAACAACCTTGGGATGTGGACATCATTAAAACTGCTGGATGATAAACTACTTAAATAAATGTGAAACTAAATCATGCATTCATCGCCTGCTAGTGAAAGTGTGCATGGGCCCATTTCACTAACTGAATATTGGTGTATGGGAAGAGTAGAGTGATCTCGTTCTAACTAGAACCTCTGGTAACTAGTGGCTAATGAGAAGAGTAGAGTGATCCTGTCTCATTTGGTTAGGGTGCCTGAGCCAGAGCATGCATCGCATTAATCAAAATATTTTCTTTTTGCGTGCTTTGTTTAATATGTGCATTGTGTTTGGATATTATTGTACTAGTTTTAGTGGGTGATCATTACTGAGTTGATCGCAAGCAAATCACGTCCTCCTGGGACGGTGTTTTTAAAACACCACCAGACATTGCAGGTGACGATCCGTTAGGCGAGCCTGATTTGCAGGGCGAAGAATACAAAGGCTCGTGACAGCAAATGGCAGATAATAAAGCCTACATAGCTTGATGATGATTTGTTTACTTCCTTTAATAGAATAAATTTATTTCCTTGAATTCGTAATGTTTTCTTTTATAGAAATATTAAGTGAAACTTTTGTTTACACATGTTTTACATTTGATTTCGAACTTAGAGTAGAAGATTATGAAATAAGATCTTTAATTTTCGTCATTATGCTTGAATGTCATGAATGTATGTAAATACAGTATGAGTGTATAGAATAGTGACGTTAACACACATGAATTAACACCCGAAAACTCGAACCATCGTGTTGTCCACGAGAGTCAAAATTTCGGGGCGTTACATAGGTAATCCATTATGTGAGGCCTACCATCCATGCTAATTGTCCTTTATTTGGGACCCTTCAATGTTCACTACCCATCACATGGAGTCCACATTTAATGTATCCATCGTGTGGGCCCCACCTTCTAAATAGGTTGTCCATCATTTGGAGCCCACTTTTGATGTCCACCATCTATCGTATGGGGTGCACCTTCTATGTGGATCATCCATCATGTTGGACGACTTTTAATATGAGTCATCCATCATATGAGACCTTATATGTGGACCATCCATAATTAGATGGGGCCCACTCAATGTGGACTATCCATCATGAGGGGCCATACTTTGATGTCGATCATCCATAATGTGAGGCGCATTCTATCCATTATGTGGGTCCACCTTGATGTGGACCATTCATTATATGGCGCCCCATTATCAATATGGGTCATCCATCATGTGGGGCCACCTTCCATGTCCACCATCTATCACTTAGGCCAACTTGATGTGAAAGGTCCATCATCCTTGGCCACACTTTCATGTGAGCCATTCATTATATGGGAGCCACTTTTGATGTGAATTGTGCATTAAGTGGGCCATCTTGATGTGAACCTTGTTGGGAATAAGAACACCGGCAGCGGAAGCAAAAGCCGAACAACACACAACAGAATATACAATTAAATAAGAAACATAATGCAATCATACTACACAAGCATTCAACCACAAGAGACAATCCAATTTTACGTGGAAAAACCTCTCAACGGGTAAAAAACAATGGCAAAAAGCGATCCACTATGATTCCAAAAGATTACAGAGATTGACAACCCACAAGCAAGGAAAACATAAAGAAAATCCAAGCTCTCTCTCTCTTAAAACACTCTCTCCTCTTCCTAACATACTTAAGAAACCTTGGACACCTTAGGATACCCTCTAAGTCTGGATACATACAATATATATAGCAAACAAATCAAATTTAGAAACATCTTACGCAAATTCATGTAAGTGCATAAGAAAACACGTACACGACCGATCGGTCGGAGCTAACACGAAAACAGTCCAAAGGAAAAACATAAAAAATAAAAAAAATAAAAAAAAATTGCGTCTGCCTCACCACCGACCGATCAGAGCCCCCTGTAGACCGGTCGCCCAACCAGTTTAGGGTACACGAAAAATGTCCAGCGCCTCTTGCTGTGCATCTAGGCTAAACGCACAGATTGATCGTCCAACCGGTCTGAGCACCCAAACCGTGCACAGTTTAAAGGCTCCTCCAACAATCTCCACCGAGGCTTCAAACGTTGAATCAAAATATCATTGTTATCTTCATCATCTCAACTTCAACATAACTTCATCGCTTCTCATGCCTCCATCAACCCTAACCTTGCACTTTCACGCCCTTTTTCGCTCTTCTCTGTGGCCTTTGGGTACTTGCCACATACGAGCAACCGTGGATCCTGCTGTCGATCCTGCAATTCCACTATGAATTGTGCTCCTGATCAACTTATAAAGATGACCACACTTCTGTGCTTTCATCCACATGAGTGTCTCCTTCATCACTTTACAACAACGATCGCTGCCGATGAACACGCACCCTGTCGCCTCAAGTGCACCAAGAGAGGTCACATTTATCTTCATCTTGGGGACATGCTTCACATCTTTCAGGACTCTTTCGATCCCATCAATCATCCTGATGCGCACTGTACCAATACCCATCACCTTGTGAGCGTAACCATCACCCACGAACACTGATTCATCACTATACTCCCTGTATGTTGTAAATGAACTCTGGTCAGGACAAACATGATATGAAGTCCCTGAATCTAAGATCTACTCTTTACTGTGAGATCCCTTTGCCGGATACAGTCAAAACTTCACAAAGATCACCACCATCATCTACGATATTAGCTCCCTTTTCAGAAGAATTTTCATACTTCTCGTGCTTCAACTTAGAATTCTGACAATCCCCTCTCATGTGACCTTCCTGACAACAACTCCAACACTGCACATTGGCTTTCCCTTTTCTTTTGATTTAAATCCCGATTTAGAATATCCTCCACTATGCTCCGAACTTATTCCCCTCATAATCAGTGCCTCTGAGGAAGAACGAGAACCTACATCACCACGTTTCTTTCTCATCTCCTTCAACTGGAGGGCTGAGATAACGGTCTCGACGTTTATAGTCTCACTCTCTGCGCACACAGACTCCTTGAATGACTCATATGAATCTGGAAGAGAATTCAGCAAGATGTATGTTTGATATTCATCCTTCACTGGCTCGTTTATCTCCACCAACTTGCAAATTAACCGATTGAACATGCTTAAGTGGTCCTCCACATCCGCCTCCTCCGCCATCCTCGAGGTGAACAACTGCATCAACAGATGCATCCGGTTCTCTAAATATTTTTTGTCATAGACTTTCTCTAACTTCGTCATTGTTTCAGCAGTTGTCTTCTCCTTCGTGATGTGATAGAGGACATCATCCGCCAGGCACAACAGGATCGAGGTTCTACCCTTCTTGTCGAGATTCATCCACTCATCCTCTTTCATTGCCTAAGGTTGCTTTCCAAGAGCTTCATCAAGCCCTTGCGGAACTAGGAAGGATTCAACATTTACCTTCCATATTTCAAAGTTATTTTTGCCGGAGTACTTCTACACTTCGAATCTCGTGCTTGATCCCATGTTCTCATTTCAGATCCAAATTCTACTCCACCCCAATTTTAGCTCCGATACCACTTGCTGGGAATAAGAATACCGACAGCAGAAGCGAAAGCCAAACAATACACAGCAAAATATACGATCAAACAATAAATACAATTCAATCACACTACATAAGCATTCAACCACAAGAGACAATATGATTTTACATGGAAAAACCCTCAACGGATAAAAGACCCAGCACAAAGTGATCCATTATAATTCCAAAAGATTAAAGAGATAGATAGCCTATAAGCAAGGAAAACACAGAGAAAACCCAAGCTCTTTCTCTCTCTCTCTCTCTCTCTCTCTCTCTCTCTCTCTCTCTCTCTCTCTCAAAACACTTTCCTCTCTTCTTAACACACTTAGGAAACCTTAGACACCTTAGAATACCCTCTAAGTCCGGACACATGCCATATATATAGTAAATAAACCGAATTTAGAAACATCTTACGCAGATCCACGTAATTGCGTAAGAAAATGCATACATGTCCGACCGGTCAAAGCTAGCACAAAAATAATCCAGAGGAAAACCATAAAAAAAAAACATTTGTGCTTATCTCACCACTGATCGGTTGGAGCCCCCTACAGACCCAATAACTTTTCTCATATTAATCCCTGCATTTTGCATAAATAATCATACCTACATACATAAAACATTTCACTTCTTGTCTCGTAGTGAACCACAGGTACAAACCGTGTATAATTTACCCAGTATCGTATATTCATTTATCAGCTGAAACTTACCTACACGTATACATATATACCACGTTCGGTATTAGATCAGTCATCTAGGTAAACCTTGGACGCCCCTGCATTATGTACAGTCATCTGTGTAGAGGTGGTGGTCCATCAACGGGTAATTAATTATTTTCGATTTACAATAGTATCCAAAGGGATACCCAAACACTGTTAAGCGGACAGCAGTGATTTACCATACGCAAATAGGACATTTCCAAATAGGACTGTTCATTTTGCTCAGGGATAGGCCGGATGGCTCCCCTTAGTCGTAAAGATTAGCACACAGATCCCACTGTTAGTACGCTGACTCGTACTGTTAGTCACACCAAAATGTTAGCCACCTCCACTTTGGGGCCCCCATCTAGAGTCGACACCAGGACCTTAGTGCGAAACGAGGTTTTCTTTCAATCAAGTCTACCACTTGAGATATGGATTGGGGTATTCACAGGAAATGCCTACCATTGAAACCTTTATGGGTCTAACTTTATATGCCATCAAAACCATTTATAAGTTTGTTACCGTTGGGATAAACTGAAAAACACATAAGACTTAACCTGGTAGAAAACTTCTATGGTCATATAAGTGGTTTTCTCTTGTCCGGCCACTTGAACCTTTTTTTTTTTTTTTTTGTCTCATGTCTTAAAATGAGTTGAAAAATGAATGGAAATGGTGATTTCTCACAGACAGCAATCCTTACCAGAGCAAGAAGCCCCAGAAAAGCCTAGCCCAGCCCATTTATGTTAAGGAATTATAAGATGCACCATGGATTGGGCATGACTCAAAAAAATCTAAAAGATTGGAAGATCACAACCATTTTGATGTTGGAATGTTTGAGTGGAATGTTGATGATTACTATATTGTATGCAACTATCTATTTATTAGCCATTGATTAAAGGGTTATATATTCCGTCCAACAAGGAAGATTTTCAAGGAATGGCCCTCAATGGTTGGGGCTAATTAGATCAATGGTTTTAATCATTAAAGCACGGCCCACATGTAAGGAGATAATACAATGTCCCTATACAAATAAACATATTCAACTACTGCCTATCTCTCTGCTTTTGTAACGCCAATGCCAACATCTTGCGTCTAAGAGGTTTTGCTAGCCCACATGCAGTACATCTGCACTGTTCCTGATATGGGCCCCACCATGAGGATGATCTATTGCAAATATCAATACATTCCACCCATCGGACAGGACACATGCATTTGTCAAATTTAAACGATCTATTGTTTTTGGAGGGGGAACGATCACATATGTTCACACGCATGACAGTTATATCATACGTTCAAGCTGTTAGAGCCCACATCTGATGTTTGCGTACAATCCAAGCCGTGCATCCGGTGCATCTTCTTCTGTTCACCGTACATCGGAAGAATAATCTCACAGCTTACTAGGAAAAATGTGTGCGCATTTTTGGATGTTGAAACAATGTGTCTGACCTATCTAGTAGTTGAGGGACCTGAATTTTTCACTACATGTTGTGTGTCTAGTGTTTCCAAGCTGATGAAGGGCTCAAATATACATGTCTAAGCTGATGAAGGGCCCTTCATTTTCTGATGTGATGGGTCTATCAGCACTCCACCAATATGAGGTGCAGGCCCCTACTCTCCACCAATACTAACCTGTCACGTACCCATTCATCTCCTGCTACATCCTGGTGGGGGTAGTACCTGATCCAAGCTTGTTCTATATAACCGTATGAACAAGTTGGATGGTAAATAAACATCACAATGGGCTCTAGAAGTCATTGTCATCATTGCTTCCTGTGTGTGGTCTCCTTGAGGCTTCAATCTACCTATTTTTGAATCAGGCAATAAAATTATCTTTAAAAATGGATGGATGGCTTGGATAAGAAACATATATCAAGGTGGGCATAACAAAGCCCTAACAAGACCTTCCCTCTCTAGCTAGGTGGAAGCAGATTGCATCCATCCCTAGTTGGACAATAAGCCATATTATATATTTGGTGAGTATCCCTAGAGTTGGGCACAAACCAAGCCAACTCAGAAAGCTCGGCTCAGATTGGTTTGAAAAATCTCAGCTTGGATTGGTTTGAATAAAAGTTCAAACCAAACTAAGCCTCATAGTCAAGCTTGTTTAGAAAAACAACCCAAGCTCAAACTAGGGCAGTACTAGCTCGGCTAAGCTTGAAGCTCGTTTTGATTCAGCTTGTAGTTTGTAAGAACTAATTGAGCTTTGGATATGATTCCATTTTGGGATCATGTCCTAAAATGATATGTAAAAACGAATGGACAGCGTGGATAATACATATACATGATGACCTGGATAATACATAATACACATACATATACATGATGACCTGGATAATACATAATACACATACATGAATGGACACTGTTTCTTTGCACTTGTAAAGTTATGCTTGTGTACTTATGTTTGGAAAATGCTTTTACATGTCTATTTTGAAGTTGCATTCCCCCTTTGGAGGATGTTAAACACCATGTAGCTAATAAGATGCTTTTTGTATTTTGTATTTTTTTAATTATTTCTAATTTTTAAAATTCTTTTCTATTTAAACAAAGAAAAAAAAAAAAAGAGCCCCCACTTGTTCGAACTCCGCTCAACCTAGTTTAAATTTTTTTTTATCGAACCGATCCCAGCTTGAACTAGATTTTTCTACAGCAAACCAAACTTGAGCTCCATGGGTCAGCCTGAAACCCAAACCGAGCCGATCCACAAACTAGCTAGGGTGGCACAAAAACAAGCCAAATAAAACTAGGGCTAACTTGGCCAGGCCCGGATCGTTGCCGACCTCTAAGTATCCCATCGTGATGTATCTATTTATCCCTGTTGTCCATCCATTTTCTCTGTCGTTTTAAGGTATGATACTAAAAATGAGGAAGATTTATCGCTCAAGTGGACCACACCGACCACACTAGAAATGACTCTGTGCATTTAATTCAACTAGAGTACACTATTTGGTGTGGTACATTTGAGCAAATCTGCCTCATGTTTTGGCTCATACTTTAAAATGATAGGAAAAAAATGGATATACTGCGTGTATAAATAGAAAAATTAACGGTGGGTCACCAAGGGAGCTCTGGTCAGCTTATTGTACGACCAGGGTCAGACGGTAGCGAATTAGCTGTTACCGTCGTAACACCTTAGTGGGTGTTACCCCTATCGTGTGGGGCCTACATTGATGTATTTTTTTTTTTTTTTTTTGTATATTCATGCAGTCTATCTGTTATTACGCCTAAATTTAGGATGTGATATAAGATTATAAGAATATCTAAATCTCAGTGGACCATACCAATAGAAAGAGTGATGAATGCTCATTAAAAGCATTTTGCGGGCCACAAAAGTTATAGATCAAGCTGATCTGTAACTTTTCCCTTCATCCAGACCTTCTAGACATTATGAAGAGCTTGGATTGCAAATAAACATTACCAAAACCTTACGATGGGTTCTTTGGAATTTTTAATGGTGGGCAATCAATCAGCACTGTTTCCAGTGGTATGGTCCACTTGAGATTTTGATTTGCATAAATTTTGGAAAACCATCCTAAAATGGGCTGGAGAAACGGATGAATGGCGTGGATATACAAAATACTATCCATGTGGGCCACATGGTAGGGGTAACACCCACTAAGCTGTTCCCGGGGTAACACCTAATTCGCTCCCCGGGTCAGACACCATCTGCTTTAGCTAGGTGTAGTACCAATCCCGCCCACGCAATCCAAGTTCTGAGTAGCAAAATACTTCATCAAGTTCTATGGGACCCACTATGATGTATGTGTTGTCTTGTATCTACACTGTCCATCCATTTGAAGAGATCATTTTAGGTCACAAGCCAAAAAATGAGACAGATCAAGAGCTCAAGTGAGCCGACCACAAAAAATAATGGCCATTAAATGCATACTAGTAAAAATTTCTAGGGGCTAAAGAAGTTTTCGGTCAAGTTGATATTTTTGTTTTATCTTAGCACATGGCTATGGGAACTTATAAATGGGTTTGGTGGGCACATCATGATGGTCCCACAGTCACTTTCAATACGTAATTTTGATAATGTGACTGTCACTAATCCGTGTCCTACAAGCAATTAGTCTCCCTCTTTTCTTTTCTTTTTTCTTTTTTTTATTATTATTATTATTTTTTTTCCGTAGTAAGCCCTCCTTCGCCAGTAAATTTTTGCTACTCCCACGCGTTAGCTACACTGGTGTAGCAATGACCCCACCATGATATATGTGTTGTATCCACACCCTCCATCCATTTGTCAAGATCATTTTAGGGCATGAAACAAAAATTAAGGCAGATCAAAGCTCAAGTTAACCCAGCACAGAAAATAATAGGAATTGATCAATGACCATTAAAAAATTCTTGGGGGCTACTTAAGCTTTGGATCTACATCATTTTTTTGTATCATACCCTAAAATGATCTCACCAAATGGATGGATGGCATGGATACAACACATACATCATGATGGGGTCATTGCTACACCTGGTGTACCTAACATAGCTAACGCATGAGCTTTGCAAAAACTTTCTGGGCTTTCTCCTACCAACAATCATTCCTCAATTTTTTTCTGCGTTCTCTCTTGCAAGCAATCCTTTGAGGCTACTTGAGCATCGAATCTGCCTCCTTTTTCGTATCATACCCTAAAATGGTCTCACTAAATAGATGGACGGCGTGGATACAACACATACATCATGTTGGGGTCATCGCTACACCTGACGTACCTGGCATGCGTAGCGAAAAGAATTTGCGCTTTGTCCCACTAGCGATCAATTCCCTTTCATTTTTGGTCTTGCAAGTAGCAATCATCCCTTTTTATTTTTGGTCAGTGCAGTAGCAATCTAGCAATCATCCCTTTTTATATTTGGTCAGTGCAGTAGCAATCATCCCTTTTTATTTTTGGTCAGTGCAGTAGCAATCATCCTTTATTATTGATGACTTTTGTGTTCCATTCAATTTCTTATCTGAGAACCATGGCAACTTGTCTTTCTTGAAGGAGGCGGACTTCCTCGAAAGCCTTGTGTAGGAAGGTGGGCCCAAAGTGATGTTTTTTTATGAATCCACCCCGTCCATCACTTTTGGGAGCTCATTTTAGGACGTGAGAACAAAACCAAACCGGATCCAAGACTCAAGTGGGCCTCACTAAAGGTAAAGGTGGGTAAGTAAATTACTACCATTGAAACCTCTGTAGGGTCCACAGTGATGTTTATATGACACCCATACCGTTCATAACGTCACTACTACTGGGATGAACTGGAAACACATATTATCCTGATTCGAAACTCCCATGGCTCCACAAATATTTCAACTGTGGACGTTCAATTCTCACGTTTTTGGCACACTTGAGTGTTTTATCTGGCTTATTAGGCAACAATGACAACTTTTGTATTTCTCTGGTAACCCTCCCCTTTACCTTTTGCAACGGACGGAATTGTGTCCAACCCTAGGTAGACCTCTAAGTGTTCGACCATATTTGTGTGGGAGCCCACTGTGATGTGTTTCTTTATCCACACCGTCCATTCGTTTTGTAAGATCATATTAAGGGATGGGCCCAAAAATGAGGCAGATCCAATGTTCTAGTGGACCACACCAAATAGTAAGGTTGGTTGCATTAAATGCAAGAGTCATATATAGTGTGGTCCACTAGAGCATTGGATCTGCCTCATTTTTTGGGTCCATTACTTATCATGATCTTAGAAAAGGAACAAATGGCATGGATAAAAAGATACATCACTGTGGTTCCCTACACAAATCTGGTCGGACCAAGGACACAATCAGCCTCCCTTTGTATATTTGTGGAGTTCACATCAGGTATAAAACCTTAAGGACACAATCCAGGCTGGGCCAAGTTACCTAGAAGGACACAATCTTCCTCATTTTAGTATCATACCTTAAAACCATGGAGAAAATGAATGGACAACAGGGATAAATAGATACATCACGATGGGAAACTTAGAGGTGGGCAACGATCCAGGCTGGGCCAAGTTAGCCCTAGTTTTGTTTGGCTTGTTTTTGTGCCACCCTAGCTAGTTTGTGGATCGGCTCGGTTTGGGTTTCAGGTTGACCCATGGAGCTCAAGTTTGGTTTGCTGTAGAAAAATCTAGTTCGAGCTGGGATCGGTTCGGTAAAAAACATTCGAACTGGGCCGAGCGGAGTTCGAACAAGTGGCGGCTCTTTTTTTTTTTCTTTGTTTAAATAGAAAAGAATTTTAAAAATTATAAATAAAAAAAAATACAAAATACAAAAAGCATCTTTTTAGCTACATGGTGTTTAACATCCTCCAAAAGGGGAATGCAAATTCAAAATAGACATGTAAAAGCATTTTCCAAGCAAAAGTACACAAGCAAAACTTTACAAGTACAAGGAAACAGTGTCCATTCATGTATATGTATTATGAATTATCCAGGTCTTCATGTATATGTATAATCCATGCTGTCCATTCGTTTTTACATATCATTTTAGGACATGATCCCAAAATAGAATCATATCCAAAGCTCAAGTGGATCACACAACAGTTCCTGTGTTCTTATAATCTACAAGCCGAATCAAACCAAGCTTCAAGCTTAGCTGCAGTACTGATTTATTTACTTAGATTTTAGGGTTAGGTTGAGTCACATTTATTTAGGTTAGCTTTCAATCAACCTAAGATCATGTGTTTCCAATGCTGTTTGAGTGAGTTATGCCAATATATTAGGGTTTTCTTTAGTTGTTGAAAGTCTTTATAAAGCTTGCTTTGCTTGTAACAATTGATTAGGATACTTTGGAATAAAACTAAAAAACAAAAAATTAGATTTGAAGTTTTGATTTTGTTGAAGAGAGGGAGTTGTGATTTCTAGTTCTTGACTAGAGGATTCTGTTATTTTCCTTTTCTTTGATCCATTTGCATTCTTTGATGTTATAAAGCATTGGGATACTTCCAACTCCCAGGTATTTTGAAATTGTGGTCCCACTGGTCCACTTGATTATTAGTTTAGCCTAAGAATCAACTCAAACATTCATCTAGATGGGATTAACAAAATAAAACATTTCGTGCCAAGTTTTCTCATGTGATTATAAGATTTCGGAACGATTCTCTACTCCAAGCTCTATTTAGTGTGAATACACAAATACTTGCCTGTATCTGACTTATAGTTACCCGAACACAAAAACTACTTACCTAGAAGGGGTTGTTTTAGAGCATGTATTTGATATGCATTTGAATCCATATGAATTGGAATCATAAGGTCTTATTATGTTTTCAAAACAAGAGGCTTTAACTTTACTGATTCACACCCATTACTGTGCCAAATGACTCCCAACTTACAAGCTTACATCCAAACAGGCAAGCATGTAAGTGACTTTCACCTGAGACTTACTTTCAGGTGAAAGTCAATTACAACTCAAAAACTTACAGGCATCCAAATAACCCCTGAAGTTGAAATAACTGAACGTAGGTTTCATATGACGTTTTGGACTTGAATTGTGACTAGGTTGTGAGAAGTGTACCTGCAATTTGGGGGCTACTTCTGCACTACGAATGATAGAAAAACAAAAGGTTTGTGTCACTTCATCTTGATTCATTTGATGATTGTGATTCAGTTCACTTGTGCATCCAAACACTATTTAAATTTCTGGTTGGATTGGCCAACCATGTGTTATGTCACAATGATCTATTTTTACGTAGTGGAATTATATGATCGATGTAGTTTCAGGCTTTTAGTTTGTACAAATGGAGCCCATTGTCTTGGATAGAAACTTAAGTGGACCATGCTTCAAATATTTCACAGGAAGATTCTAGCAGCAAACTTTGGTCTTTTTCATCTCAAGTTCTCAAGGCGTGGTCCGTCTCATTTTTGGCCCATCAAGTATGGGATCTAGATCATTCACCGGTGTCCTTTTGCGCAAACAGAAAGGATATTCTGCATATGACCATATGGATTTTTCATGTTATACTCCATCGACAATTCGGTCAGTGGGGTCCACAATCACCCGAGTCTTATCCCAACTAATATTTCTTTTTCTAAATTATGACGACAATCACCCGAGTTTATGCTTCTAGATTGATTCGTTTTGTAAATAAATACTAATTTAAGAGCCTCAAGCTGTGTGCTACCATCATCTTTTCGTAAATGGTATAAACATTAGCTACTCTGTCAATGAAGATGGACCGACCAATAGATGGTCCACTTCAAAGATGGTCGAACTTTATAAAATTGTAGCGGTTGGATGTTTCTGACCACTTGATGTAAAGATCTTACGCCACAGTTGAATTTCCGTGGCCGAAGAATGGGTGATGGCTTGGATGGTGGTGAACTTCCAATTTGTGAATATTTTTTCCTATGGATCATCCAAGAAGTGATCCACTAATTGGAGGGTCTGGATCCATCTCAAAAGTGTCCCAATCGCCTACAGCCAAGTACTTGTTAGGAGCTGATTAGGTGCACCTCGGCCTCACCCAACATGATGCGGCCCTGTGGGGCCCACCTTGATGCATGTATTCTATATCCACGCCGTCCATATGCTTTTCCAGATCATTTTAGTGCATAACAAAAAAAATGAAGCAAATCCAAATCTCAAGTGGACCATACCATAGGAAACCTTGTCATTATGTGTAGCAGTTGTGGAGGATTGCAATGAAGCATTACTGGCAGCTCTTGATAACAGATTCGAGGGTAAGCATCATCATCATCATCATCATCATCATCATCATCGGCTCTATTTTAGAACTTGGAGAACCCATGAATGAAGAGCTTGGAAGCTACAATGAAATTTGATGTGGATTATGCAAGTGTTGCATTTATCTGTATGTTTTTTTGTTTACCTTTTCTGTTGTGGAAAGCTTTTTTTATTTTTTATTATTATTATTATTATTATTATTATTATTATTATTATTATTCCTGTATTGGGTGTAAAGTCAAGAGCTGATCAAAGATTGATTGGTTAAAAAAAATAATAATAAAATTACAAAAGAAAACTCTATACATCCATTGGCCAACAAAACCTATCACTTTCTCAAAGTCGCCCCATGTATAGGAAACAGTGTAAAATCATGCGTAAAACCTGATGTGGGTGGCTGGGTTCAGCTTCAGGCTGTGCATAAGTCATCATGGATCAGCTCAAGCCTATGTTTTACTTGATGGGCCAGGCTTGGACAGATGTAATTGAAATATGCATTATGACTTCATGGAGTTAGTTTGGCTGATGACCTCAACAGCAGCCAGCTAGCTGGTTCAAAGCTCTGTGGGACAGGCCCTAGGAAGGCTTCAGCATTGGGTGTTTCCATTCCACTACTGCCTCTGATGTGACCCACTTGAATTTTCGACCTGTCTTTGGGATCGTGTACTGAAATCAGATTGAAAGACGATGGACAGAGTGGATGTAACAAAGATACAATGGTGGGGCCCACAGAACTTAGGGTTGCAGGAATTTCTGTTGGAGCCGTAGCTGTGATACACAGCACTGTATTCCACATACAAAAAGGAGCCGTCCAACACAAAAAAGGAGCCATACAAGCATAACTCAGGCTAGGTAGCTGGTGCTATCAAGAGATGAGTACAAGACCGATGATCACTAGCCTTCAAGGATATAACTCCTAAGCCATTCAACGAATTTGGCATTCATGGGTCCCAAGTTAAATGACTCTTTTTTTACGTGCGTTGGATCATTGAATGAAGAAATTAGTGAACTGTCTGATCATTCAAGACCAGCACTGTGGTTATGGGCCCAAATCAATAAATCACCAGATGTGAACCATCTGCTTCATGTTCCAATGATTTGAACTGTCCATCACAATCTTCGCTTGTCAAATGCCACCTATTTGAAGTATGCGCATGGCCCACTAACTGGAAGGCCCAAATCACGATGGAAGGAGGACCTCTATCATATTAGGGTGAGAAATACTTTGATACTCTGGCAGAGTGTGATGGACGATACTCAGGCACTTCGAAATTGCACCCACATGACTGCTCAACCAATTTGGGAGCTAAGGGGAATCCAAAATTCAGCAGGTTTAGTTTGAATCAATGTATGTCATGTGTGCAATTTTTTTAGTAACTGTGTATTAAGCCTCCTACTGTGCCAGAGTACAAAATAACCGACAGAAAGGGCTGCCAGGCTGGCCTGTACAGCTTTTGGACTTGGCCTACTTCAGGCCAGGCTTGGGCTGTGATACTAGGCCCGGGGTTGGACCCTGTCCTAAAATTTAAGGCCATTTGTTAATGGGGCTGGGCTCAGGCTGTCTTAGAGGCCATCAACCCAGCCCGAATTCAACTCATCCTGGCCCGTTTAAAGTTTCAAGGATGTTTTGGTTAATATCATGAATGATCAGGCTCATTTTTTGTGCCGTGTCCTAAAATAAACTCAAAAAACAGATGGACGGGGTGGATTTCTCATAAACATCCGGTGGCCCCACCTAGGTTCCCAGCAGGAGCTTTGAGTGGTCATCGTGACGTATGGATATTATCCACACCGTCCATACATTTTTCCATATCATTTCAAAATACAGGTCGAAAATTAAGGTAGATCCAAGATACAGGTGGACCACACAATGGGGATTAAACTCTTACCGTTGAAAGCTTTTTGGCGCCATCGAAGTTTTGGATCGAGGTGATATTTGTGTTTTATCTTCATCTAGGTCTATGTAACTTTATGAATAAGTTGGATAGAAAATAAACATCACGGTGGGCCTTAGGAAAGTTTCAACGGTGAGAATCATTATCACATCTGCTTCCTGTGGTGTGGTCCAATTAAGCCTTGGATCTGCCTAAATTTTTTTTCCATCAAATAAAATGCCACAGGAAAATGGATGGACGGTGTAGATATATAATACCCATACATCACAGTGGCCACTCAAAGCTCCTGCCCGTTCCCAGCTGGAGACGGGCGAGGGTAGGACGCAATCCGCGTACATAACATAGCCGTCCAGTTGGTAGGAGATGCATGCGAAAGGTTTTCGCAGGCAATCCGCGTCCAAGTTGGAAAAGCATACGTGGCACTGGTAATGCATGTAAGATTGGTGATTCTCGATAGTTCATCTACGTTAGATAAAGTACACAACGTAGGCTTAAACGAATGTTGATTCATGGACGGTGAGATTTGAGAAGCAGAGAACGTCAATGGCCCATATTCAAAAGGGAATATCTCAGAAATATTAGGAAGATCAGGTTCACCCCATGAGGGTCCATCATCCATAACTTATATATCACACGTGTATGAGGAAAGTAAAGAGGGTGGTAGCATGTTGAGGAGTCTGCTCGTTTTAGAAACAATAGGACAGAGGCTTCCAGGAGAGAGAGAGAGAGAGAGAGAGAGGGTGTGTGTGAGTGGAGGAGCTCCATAAATAGGATCTTTTGAAAGGTAGAGGGCAAAGGTAGAGTACATACGTAAGGAGAGAGAGAGAGAGAGAGAGAGAAGGCTTGGCCGTTTCGAGCTATTCTCCCGAGGTGAGTAATTTCTCACTAGAAGCTTTCTTGAACTCTTCTTTACATTCTTAAAAATCAAGATTATTTATTTTTCATGTTTCTTTATTTTCTTAATCTTTTCTTTATTTCTTGAAAATTAAGAATATTCAACTTTTAGATTTATATTTTTATTGAGATGAGTGTTCTATAAATTACGTGATTAATTTTACTGTTTATACTTTTGGTTTTGTAAACTTCACTCCGAGTTGGATTTTGATAACAACTTGCCACCCTTTTTCTTTTACGTAGAATTCTTTTATATATTTAAATTTTTTTTATTATTACTTGTATGATAAGTTTCTCTATCTTAAAATCTAGACCATCCATCCAATTTACTGTATGGTCAGTGGAAAAGGGTTTATAATAGATGTACATCACATAATTCCATCCAGTCTCTTCCAAAGGAATGGTACTGAACAAAATACTTAACTGTAAAAAATCAATGAGAAAATAAAGAAAAGCGGTTGATATTAGTGGCCAGCATATGGTTTTTTTTTTTTTTTTTTTTTTAAATCCTAAGCCATACACACAGAGTCCCATCATATGAATGTCTTTGATCATGAAACAACTGCCCAGCATGTACAAATTGAAAGCTTAGGCGTATTCTATTATTTTAGAAGGCATTGTATATTAGCTATTAAGAATAAATGGGACACGAATTGCCTGCCAAAGGCTCTTGCAAAGCTTCTTGCTGATGGCTAGCTAGGTGGGGCCGGCAATGATGTTTGTGAGAAATCCATCTTATCCATCCGTTTTTCCAGATCATATCAAGACATGCATGGGCTAAATAATGAGGTAGATCCAAAACTCAAGTGGGCTGTAAAACATGAAACAGTGGGATTGAACATTCACTGTTGAAACATTCATGTGGCTATAGAAGTTTTGTTTTGGATGAGGCTAATATTTTTCTGTTCTCAGCTAATCACAGTAGGAAACTTATGAATGGTATGGATGATCTAAAAAAAAAGATGAACGAAGTGGATTTCTCACAAACATCACGGTGGTCAATCTCTTAGCTCCCGAAGTTCCTGCCTAAGACTTTGACAGACAATCCGCGTCCGAATAGGAATCCGCGTCCGAATAGGAATAGGTAATCCGCGTACGAATGTATATACCCGAGACTCACCCAAGCGGCCCTTCCTGTGGGACCCACCTTGATGTATTTATTCTGTATAAATTATCAGGTGGACCATACCATAGAAAACAGTGGTGATTGAACGCATCATCATTATAAATTCCTTTGGGCCCACCTTAATGTTTCAATAGTGTTTATCTGCCATCCAATTTGTTGATAAGGTCACATAAACCCGGATGAAGGGGGAAAAACAAACATCAGCTTGATCCAAAACTTTTATTGCCTATTAATGGTCAATCACTACTGTTTCTCATGGTAAGGTCCACCTGATAATTGGATCTGTTTAGTTTTGGGGATAATGCCCTAAAATGGTCCAGGAAAAATGGATGGATGGCATAGATATAAAATACACACAACAAGGTGGACCCCAAGCCAAGGGTCGCGCAGTCTTGAGTGTGTCCGGGTCTCACCTAATCCACTCCCATAGATTATAAACCCGGGTAACAGTTAAGTGGGTGTTAACCTACTGTAGGGCCCATAGTAACGTTTATTTTCCATCCAACCTGTTGATAATGTTAAGCAGATCTGCATATTTGGGAAAAATACAAATATCAGCTTGATCCAAAACTTTATGGTCCATAAAAAAAGGTTTTTAATGGTCATTTATTACTGTTTCTAGTGTTATGGTCCACCTGAGTTTTTATCTTCCGATGGTTTGAGATCTGTCCTAAAATGAGATGGGAAAACAGATGGACTGCGTGGATATACAAAAAAATACATCATTGTGCGCCCCACACGGTTAGGGCAATGCATGTAAGAGCGTTGATTCACGACAGTCCATAGAAAAAGCACACAACACAGACTTACCCAAATGTTGATTCATTGCCATAAAATGGACGGTGACAAGCAGAGAACGTCAACGGCCTATGTTTTGGATCTGCCTTATTTTTTGACTTAACCTCTAAAATGAGCTCGCGGAACAGATGAATAGACCGGTAAATCATGGTGGGCCCACCTTAATGCATGACAGTGATTTGGATCAGGATAATTTGTATGTTTTCCCTTTATCCTGACGGCAGTCACCTTATGAACGGGTTGGATGAGATAAATATATCGCGGTGGGCCCCACCATGAAGATTTCAATGGTGGATGTTTCCATTCCCACTGTTTCTTGTGGTTTGGTCCACCTTGGTGTTTGATCTACCTCGTTCTTCACCTGTCACCGTCACATGAGATGGTAAAACTAATGAACGGATTGGATTTCTGACACACATCAGGGTGGGCCCCATAGGGCATCATGCTGTTACAGAAAACTTACCTCCTCAAAATATGTTTACCTTATATATACACTCCTTATATAATATATAAGAGGGCAGTGCTAGAAAAAAAGGAGTGAAGACATTTGTGAAAAATAAGTAAAGATCATGTGTCATAAAGATAGTGTGGGTTCGTTCACTAGATGGCCACAGACACACCTCTGAAATAAATGGATCACCCACTATAACACCCAACATACAATTGTAGCAAACTTAGTGAGTGGATCAGCCCAAAGAGATGATCTTCACAGTGGGGCCATGATCATCATGGTATGAATGCCTAATACAAGTGGCCCTTTATGTAGTGGGGCCTATCATCATAGCCCCACCTGGCGGTCAAGGTGGATTTCACCTAAACATTACAGTGGACGCACCTGTGACCAGGTCGGGGGCTGGGCTAACAGGCTGTTTGTATATGGTCCAAGCCTGTCTCAATCAATATGCGGGCTAACAGGCAGATTCAAATCTCAGGTGGACCACACCATAGGAAACAGTGGTGATTGAATGCCCACCATAAAAAAACTTCCTAGGGACTACTATAATGTTTATTTGTCATCTATCATGTTAATTAGCTAGGTCACATAGACTTGGATGAGGGAAAACACAAATATCAGTTTAATTCAAACTTTTGTGGCCTCCAAGAAGTTTTTAATGGTAGGCGTGGCATTCAATCACCACTCTTTCATGTGATGTTGAACACATGAAATTTGGTGGAGCCAACCGAGCACCCACAAACAGTGGTTGTCACTGGCATTATTATTAATAGGCAATCTACATCCAAAGTTTCAGTGCATTTGTCTCATAACTGAAGCTTACATGTAATTACTATACACACGTTATGCATTAAAGAGATCTTAGCCATTAATTTAGTATGTCCAATACCTAATGAGTAATAGTATAAAGATCACAATATTTGAGTGATCCTGACCCTTTACTTTCTTTTAATATATTAATTCTCACATTCTCACTCTCTCAATATATGATTCTTATTTTACATTTTTTTTTTAAAGAATAATTAGAGTTGTGATTGCAACTGATTTTGCTGTGATCAGGCCGCTGCATCATGCAACCAAATGCCGACGAAATTATAAGGCACCCGCAAGAGTGGCCCATTAGAAAAATCTTAACACCAAGCGATGTCGGCCAGCTCAGCAGACTAGCATTGCCTCAAGCAAAAGTTCAAGAAAGCATCTTCCGATTCTAAGATAAGGGCATGATCGGGATACTCAATCGTGGCCATCAACGTCGTGTAATCATAAAAGATGTGGACACTGGCATCTCCATTCGCATGGTGTTCCGTAGGTGGAGGTATAATAAGATGTATGTCTTCCAATTAAATTGGATTAAGGAATTTGTAAGAATGAGAGGATTGCGAGAAGGAGATGAGATCGGAATGGCTTGGGACCAGACTCATCAATACTTCTTATTTTCAGTTTTGAACCATAGAGGTATCAATCTTAATCTCCACCATTGATTGGGTTTAGTTCTTTTCTTAATATTGTAGCTCGTTTATATTCCTATACTTGTTTTGTTTTTGTTTTTTTAGCAATTGACATTGTGATTGGCCCCATCTAATATGGATGTCCAAGATCGCCAATAATCACTTAATTTTCTTTAAACCTAGGTGTTGTTTGGTAAATTGAAAAATACGATTTGAAACTTAATTTAAGTATTTACAAGTACTGAAAATTTTGTTTCCTAATTTTTCTGAAAAAAGCCCTGATATCTAAAAATAAGTATTTTTTTCACAAAAACTTATTTGGTAAAAACAACCCATAAATGTCTGAAAATTGACAATTTGTCATATTTGCCCCTATTGTCTTAATTTATATCATTTACAAAATATGAGACAAAACATGATATTGCCTTGCTACAAATTTAGCACACCTATGTCCAATCCACATATATCTTTCAAACATGACCCGTCAATTAATGGACCATGTATTATGCTTTTCTTGATAGAATAATTATAACCATTCGATTGATGGACCATGATGTCTCACACAAGGACAATATTAGACCATTCATCTCTAGAATCCCAGCTAATATAATTTTGACTCATAACCTTTAATAAGAAGTGCTTTGGTTGTAAAAAAATAAATAAATAAATAAAATCATGTCCCGTTGAAGTAGTGGGCTACACATGTACAATCTCTTGATCCACTTTTACAAATGGCATTGTACAATTTTTTGGCCTACTTGATGTGCAGGTACTTAAAAATTGTAGACGTGGCATGGATAAAATCAAATTAATAGAAATATTAAATTGTGTAATAGTAGAGATGGAGTATAGGAATTTTTAATGGTGGGGCACTCAGTGATAAGATTTAACTCAACTTGCGATGGCTTAAAAAAATCTTCAAAATTTAAGTGATATTTACCATTAATTAAGCTCTTAAATTTTTTTAGTTACCAAACAATCTGAATTACCAAAATCTCTTAAAATAACATTTTTTAGTAAGAAGTCCTGAAATTAAGTTTTACCAAATGCAACCCTACTTAGATGAGCGATCCATATCTTGTACATGTATGTCAATTGGGCAAGGATGCTCGCAATCTTTTACATGGGACTAATTTCAGTTTTATGTAGTTAGAATCTTTCATGCTTGATCGGGTGTATGTGCTTGGCAACCAATGGTTTTATGCAATTTTCTTACACCTGTTACACACCGACCATATCTGAGCTAATCTAGATCAAATAGTGACTGACAAGAGACCAAAGATCGCGATATTTTGGGTGATCTGACCCTTCACTTGGTGGAGCGCAAATGGATACGAAAGGCAAAAGTCAAGTGGGCAACAGGGAGGCATGATTATTTGCTGCTATGGATGGATGAATACATGTGGTTAAAATCCCCCACGTCCATCAGGTGCGCCGTGCTGATGTAAAACTCAGGTGGGCCTCATCATATGAAACAATAAAAAAAATATGCTTAAAACCTCTAAATTCACTTGCTGTGGTCCACCTGGGTTTCAAAATAGCTTGATTGTTGAAGAATATTGTGACCTTCATGAGAAGAATCAAATGAATGGATTGGATGGCATACATAAATCACAACAACCTCAATACACAACTAATGGCAGGTGTCCACTCCCAACTCTTCCTTACGTTGTGCCCTATACCCTACACGCGACCAATGTTTGCGTGTCCCATCCCAACTCCTTATGTCGTGGCCTACCTAAGTCTTGGACTGACCCCACCCAATTTTTTATTTCTAAAGTTAACATGGAAACCATGGCCCACCGGACTCAAATAAAAAGTTTTAAACCATGGTTTTGGAGTCTTGATAATAAATAAAATAACTCGTACTCTCAATCTTTCTTTTACAATATTTAGCTTCTTGCATTTTCACTTCATCAATCTCTCTAACTTTGTAATTTTTTATTTACAGGATTATCTGAAGAATCATTACAGTTGAGATTGACATTAAGCTTGCTGCAACCAGACCACCGCATCTTGACACCGAATACAATCAAACTGGTGAGGCCTGGCAAGAATGGCCCATTAGAAAAAATCTAATGGCAAGTGATGTGGGCTGGCTTAGCAGTTTAGTGGTGCTTAGATCACAAGTTCATGAAAGCATGAGATAGGAATTGCTTGGGATCAGACCATTCAATGCTTCTTATTTTCTCTATTGAGTCATAGAAATCTCGATGTTGATCTCCACATCTGATCGATGGGCGTATAAAGTACATTTTTTTCCTAACATTGTACATGGTTTATGTTCTGATTTTTTTCCCCCACAATTATATCAAACCTTTGTTATTCTTTAAAGGAATTAGCTTTATTTTCTCATGTGGATAATTTTTTGTTTGAAGTGTTGCAGTTAGTTTTACTAAATATCATGACATTTTTTTTTCTTTTCAAGTTAAAAAGAAATTTTATTACTAGTTAGATGAACGAAAGGACCAAAAGAAAATATCATGACATTTGATGATTAATCCATCTAAAACTCTAAATTGGTGCTCAATATCATGAAATTTTATAATATTTATTACAACCAAACAAGTCTTATGACAGTAATTAAAAATATGTTTATAGAAAATTTACTTGTGATGGCCAGTAATTGTGCAGCCACGCCATTGATGGGAAAGGAATTTGGAACTATCAAATTCCAAAATCTCTTATTTGATTATCAGAATAGTCATCATAAGAGTCCAAGATATCCATCATTTTGTAACTATGTCAAAACCATCGATTTTGTGGGAAATGCTACGACAGTGACTATATCAAATTCTCACGTGCAATGGTCCATTTTGAACATTTGATTTCTCCCTTAGCAATGGCTCAACCTGTGATCATTTCGATATGGTCCATAGTTCACGTTGCCCCATTGGTTAATTGTTTCTAACCACCCATCTTACAATGCAGATCCCACTTGATGATGGGGTCAGCCTGATGTTTTAGCCATGGTGTAAACATGGTGGGCCCACCTGATGTAATTAAAAAGGGCATGCATATTTCATGGAGACCTGTCATTAGAGATATCCCCCGTGAGCCAACTATGTGGGGCCCACCTTGATGAATGTGTTTTATCCACGCCGTCCATCCATTTTGCCAGATCATTTTAGGGGTTGAGTGCAAAAAAATTAGGCTGATCCAAAGCTCAAGTAGACCACATCAATCACCACTGTTTCCTGTGGTATGGTCCACCTGATAATTGGATCTGCTTCATTTTTGGGATAATGCCCTAAAATGATCTGAAAAAATGGATGGACAGCGTGGATACAGAATACATACCTATATTCTTTTGGCCGCACGGTCTTGGGTAAGCTCACCTAATCCACTCCCTTGCAACACCTGGAACACCTGATTGTCAATCTAAACCCTCCATTCTACATTTAAATAGGTACAAGCCATGGTGCCATAATCATACCAATATGATGATCCTAAACAGCCCATTGATAGTGTGTAAAATGGGCGATCCAGATTAAGCTGATAACCAAAATAGATCAAATCATCATCTTGAAACATCTATGAGTTAGATTCCACTTTGTATTGTTTATGGTTTGAAGGTAGCACTTTGATATGATGATTCTAAACCATGGGATCTATGGCCCATAAAAAAACAAAGGGTTGTAATTAAATTGGCCTTTTTACATGTGTTGTTGTCTGTGTTTGTCAAATAGTAGGTCTCAGGTTCGTGACACCCCGGTAGCACTTTTGGGTGCACCTTAGTTTTAATGCTCCAATCCACGGGAACATTCCATGTAACTAATTTCCGCTATATATATATATATATATATATATATATATATATATATATATATATTAAAGTCCTGCCTGGGATCAGGAAAATGAGACCCTGGGTTTCATAAATCCCCCCTTAAATTCATGAATTTGCATTGGATTTGAATGTGACCAATCTTAAAATCTATTGTTTGGTAAATCTTAAAATCTTTGGTGGCCCACACCACATACTCCCGTTGAGAGTGGATGCCTGCCCATTGAAACCTTGCCGATCGTATATAGGACCCACTGAGATGTGATTCACACATCTAGCCCATCCATTGTGTGTGTCCCACTTGGATGAGGGCTTAAACCAAGTTTTAGCCATATCAAAAACTCAGGTGCGCCATACCAAGTACTTTTAGATGTTTTAGGCATGATTTTACATAGTTTCAGATGGTATGGTCCACTTGAGCTCCGGACATGGATGATTTTTGGGATATCCCATAACCTAGCGGGGACCCATCAAATACACAATTTGGATGTCCGATCCACATCATGGTGGAGCCCACACGGCTCGACCTGATCATGAGAAGCTCCATAAGGTCATGAACCTCATATAGGTTTCATATATAGATAGACTAGGTTTGCCTACTCCACTTTAATAATAGGGATTTTTACCATAGAATTACTTGCGAATTTTTATTTTATCAGGAAGTGAATGAATTACGTTTGGTAAGCATCCCATTTAAGGGGATGAAATGATCGAATCACCTCATCTACTTGTTATTGGGTTTTTTTTTTTTTTTTTTAAATCATCAGAACAGGCATTGTGGCTTCACATGGTTTCTGACGCAGGGAGGACGTGGTAGGTCGATCACCGTCTCCCTAACCGATAATTTTTCGAATCCACGAGAAGAAAGAAAAGATAAAAAAAGGAATTTAATTCCAAATAATTGTGTCTTGAAGACTGAATGAATAAAAACAAAATTACAATACATATAAATAGGAAACTAAACCCTAGGTAAAGTATCAGAATCCAACTCCAACTTAAACTCTTAGAAAACGCAACTTACTATTTATAGAAGTCGTTCAATCCTACTAGAACTCTTGGTTTTCGGCCAAAAATAGAAAGTTATCAAACGGCCTCAACCACGTTGTTCTACTAAATATTCTAAGCCCTTTTCATGTTGGGCACTAACTCTAAAACCCTACAAATGCAAAGTTATGATCGAATTAAAACTTACTATAAATAGTAAAACTGAAAATAAACTAGCCTAATGACCGTCGATACGGTCGAATCTCACGATTCCGTCTTGGGCAACCCAGCATAGCGGGGTTGGTTGGCTAAAGTAGCTCGAGCTACCCCAAATTGATATATTATACGTCCCGTAACTCATTCCGGATTGTGAGATACGACCGATTTACGGTCCTGATGGTCCGGATCACTTTCGACCCCGACCGGTCTTCTTTTGTTCCATCTGGGCCATGAAATAGTCATCGACCCATTCTACATCAGTTTGTGAGTGACATTCGACACGTTCAACAAGTAGAACTAATCATGATGATAGTGGGCCACCAAATGAATTTATAATGATGGGGAAGCGGATTGGGTGGCGACACTAACACCACCCAACTAGGTGGTATTGGGTGCTATTGGGCCCACCATTATTTATGCATTTTATATCGACGATGTCCATCCATTTTCCATATCATTTTAGCGCATGAGCCCAACCAGTGGGCTATATACAGTTTTCTATGATGTGGCTCACTTGATGATTGTATAGGAGATAATTTCTTCATCCGATTATCCTCATGGTGGGACCAACCTATTAGGAGGATATGTTTTCACAAGCACTTAATAAGTTAGAAGTTATCAATTGGGTGGACTGTAAACTGTGGTCCAACCACTTGGACTTGAGAACTCTCTCTCTCTCTCTCTGTCTCTCTCTGTCTCTCTCTCACACACACACACACAAGCATATGTGTGCATACATACATACTGTCCGGAAAACTTAGATGAAATTTTCTAGCCCATCCACCTATTTCCAATATTGTAGATCACTCGCTGATTGGACCAGACTGTATTTTGGGAAAACGTGTAAGAGCTCAGACAAACCTAATGGATGGATTAGATCCCACAAGTATGTGCCATGGCACGTGTGTGACATGTACACGAGCTTTCTTCCACACGCGTGCACTCATCAAATCTCAATATTATCCCCTCGCTAGAATACAAAGCAAGGGATCTCCGCATTTTTTCATTATCATTAGTTGTCTCAACCTACATACAATATGCCTAAAAGTGGAATATATGAGATTTTTCAATGTATTCAATGGAGCTAAATCCTATGAAAGAGAACTCACTTCTCCCACCTCCCCTTCTACCATCAGCATCTATAAATCTTCATGCATCTTCTCATCTTTTCACAAGCTCAACCCCATCTACTTGCTCAAAAACCACTACCATAGACATTTATACTCATTAATAGTATTGAAATCATGGTCGCTGGTACGGTGGATCACGAAATCTTGTCTCCAATCTCACCATCAAGACTATGGAAGGCGATGGTGAAGGACTCCCACAACCTCATGCCCAAGCTCATGCCTGAAATCATATCTAGCATTGTTGTTCTCGAAGGTGATGGTGGGGTCGGCACAATCAGACAGTCCAACTTCACCGATGGTAACTAAAATATTTTTTATTTTTTAAACTTCTTATGCCTTTAAACAAGTTTGATAAAAAATGCATTTGTTTTGTTAATGTGCAGCCATCAAGGACTTCAGCTACTGGAAGGACCGCATAGATGAGATTGACGATGATAACCGTTTGTTCAAGTACTCCGTAATTGAAGGTGGCCTACTTGGGAAGAAAGTGAAATCGACTACATTTACACTCGAGTTCAAAGACGGCGTCAATGGCGGAAGTGTATGCAAGTTTCACGGGGAGTTTGAGACGGTGGAAGGTAACCTGTCGAAAGAAGATGAAAGAAAGGAGATGATGGGAAACATGGCGGGAATGTTCAAGGCTGTAGAAGGATATCTCCTTGAAAATCCAAATGCATATCTATAGGTTTGGTTGATTTTGTGAGCCTTTCACCTTTGATTTTGGTTGAATATTGTTGAATAAGTTCTATTTCCTTGCATGGGAATAGGAAGCTCTTGAGTTTGTTTTCCAATACTAGTTATTTTGTTCCCTCATATTGTGATTTTACTGGTACATCAATCTAAAGTGTAAGAGTCTTAAAGAGGTTGTATCACTTTGTTGCTTTCCTTATCAGTGCTTTTGACTCAAATGTATGTCATGTTTGCAATTTTCGAGTAAGCATATGAAGACTCATACCCTGCCTGAGTATTAAATAACCTTCCTATTACGATGGAGACGCTGATTGGGCAGTTAACCGGCGTTTAGGTCCTAGCTGTAAATGAGCCAGGTTGGTCCATCAAGCTTTTGGACTTGGCCTACTTCATTCCGGGTTTGGGCTGAAACAATAGGCCCAGGGGCTGGACCCTATCCTAAAATTGGCTATTCAGCTGTATGTTCTCATCGGCCATCCACATAAGAGTCCCATCATATGAACGGCTTTGATCACAAAACCATTGCTCGACTGAAAACCTGAGGGTGCTATATTATTTTAGGCCCAACGTTGTAAATTACCGCGTTGAAAAGGCACATGGGCAATGCTTGCATTATTGGTGGTTCTCGACCGTCCATCTAGTGGGCCTCACCTCAGATGTACCCACATTAGAAAAACCGGGCGCGGATTAGGTACTTCCACCGCCTGTTCCGAGCTCGAGACAGGCTACGGCTCTGAGGGCTACCGTGACGTATATATTTTATCCACACCGTCCATGAATTTTTCCATGTCATTTTAGGATGCATTACCAAAAATTAGGCAGATCTAAGGTTTAAGTAGGCCACACCACAGTAAGCAGTGGTGCTAATGATTTTTACCGTTGAAACCTTCCAAGGGCCCACTGTGATGTTTATTTTCTATCCAATCTGTTCATAAGATCATAGATATCTGGATGAAGGTAAAACACAAATATCAGCTTGATCCAAAACTTCCTGTGGCACTCAAGAAGTTTTCAACGGTCTTCCTTTAATACTTATTTAATGGTCCAATTGAGCTTGGATCTGCCCCATTTTTGGGCTCATGACCTGAAATGACATAGAAAACTGAATGGACGGTGTGGATAAAATCCATACATCACGGTGGCCCTCGGAGCCCTAGCCTGTCTCGAGCTCGGGACAGGCGAGGGAAGTACCTAATCCGCGCCCAGAAAAACCACACAACAAAAGGCTCACCCAGATGTCGACTCGGGAAGCGGATTGCGTACTGAGTAACTCCGCACGCTAGCGTGCGGAGTAAACTCTGTGGGGCCCACAGTGATTTACATATTTTATCCACTCCGTCCATCCATCTGAAAAGAAAATTTTAGGTATAGTGCTGAAAAATGAAGCATATAAAAATCTAAAGTGGACCACACCACAAGAAAAGTGTGAACCGAATGTCTACCATTGAAAAATTCTCGGAGGACACAGAAGTTTTGGATCAAGCTGATATTTGTGTTTTCCCTTCATCCATATCCATGTGATCTTATGAACAGGTTGGATGACAAATAAAAATCACTGTAGGGCCTGGGAAGGTTTCAACGGTGGAAATCATTATTCCCACTGCTTCCCATGGCATGGTCCACTTGAGATTTGGATATGCTTAAATTTTGGGCTCAACCACTAAAATGAGCTGAAAAAACATATGGACGGAACAGATAAAGCACATACATTCTAGGTGGGCCCAACTGAGTTTACTCCGCACGATAAGAGCTCGTGGCTTCCAAATGGACGGTGACAAGTGAAGAACATCAATGGATTGCCTGCGAAAGCCTTTCGCAGGCATCTCCTGCGCTCGTAATTTAGGTGGACGGTAACAAGTGAAGAACATCAATGGCGTAGGACGCGGATTGCCTGCAAAGCCTTTCGCAGGCATCTCCTGCGCTCGGAATTTAGGTGGGGCCTACTGTGATGTTTGTGAGAAATCTACGCCGTCCAACCAATTTTTTGAGATATTTTAGGCGTTGCAACCAAAAATGAACGGGATCCAAGACTCAACGTACCCCATCTCCTCCATTGTATGTGTTGTACTGTCCATCCATTTTTTTCAGATCATCCAATTCTAAGGTGGAACATACCATAGGAAGTAGTGGTGATTGAACGGCCACCATTGAAAACATCTTGGGAGCCAAAAAAAAAAAAAACATTACAATGGGCCATAGTAACATTTTAATGGTGGGTTTTCAATCACTACTATTTTCCGGTGGTATGGTTCACCTGAGATTTGAATCTCCCTCATTTTTTTTTATCATGCCTTAAAATAATTATAAAACATGGATGGACGGCGTGGATACAACACATACATGATGGTGGGCCCAAAGGGGTTTCCATTACAGAGAGTACCTAGATCCGCATAGTACATAACATGTACGTGGCAAAACTCGAGGGGTCACTGCCGAATACAAATCCGCTCAATATTGAACATGTACGTGGCAAAACTCTCGGGCCTACCATAATTTATTTATTTTTTATCTGCGCCGTTCATCCATTTCACCAGGTCATTTTAGGGTATTAGCTGAAAACTGAGGCATATCTAAATCTCAAGTGGGCCACGTCATAGAAAACAAGGGGAAGACATAAGTTTTGGATCAACCAAATATATGTATTTTCTCTTCATCCATGTTTGTTTAACTCATGAATGGGTTGGATGGCAAATAAACATCATGGTAGGCCCTAGGAAAGTTTTAACTGTGGGGATCATTATCCAACTGTTTATTGTGGTGTGATCCACTAAAATTACGTGAAAAAAAATGAATGGATGGCGTGGATAAAACATATACATCATTCAATTACAACTGCTCAACAATGACACAATAATTAACATTTTTCATAATATATATAACGTATAAATAATATAATTAAAAATAAAGGTGGAGACACTCAGCAGAAGCACCAACTGCAGGTAATCTCTCTTTCCCTCAATCCTTTTCTTTTCTTCTTTTAAGAAAATTTTTACAAAGCTGCATCCCCTTTCCTTCTACTTCGGAATGCGGTGCTAAAATCTGTTTCAACCATTTCCTTAAAAGCACTCACTGTCCCCATTACTACATCCACATAGTACATACAGTCGGTTTAGGGTATTATAAAAAATAAAAAAATTAAAAAAAATTAAAAAAAAGAAAAAAAAGACTCACATCCAAAGCTAAAGTGGACAATACCACAAGAGGGAGTAGAGAAAATGATTCTCATCATTAAAACATTCTCAGAGCCCACCATGATGTTTATTTCCCATACAAAATAAGGTCACACGGACTTGGATAAATGGTAAAAATAAATATCAGATTGGTCCAAAAATTCTGTGACCCCCAAGAAGGTTTCAATCGTAGAGGCTCAATCTCCACTGATTTCTGCAAATGTGGCCCACTTGAGATTGGATCCATCTCGCTTTTGGTATAAAGACTTATAACAACCACGTAAAATGAGCACACGGTTTGAATATAAGACATCCCTCTTGGTGGGCCTACAGAACTTGCTGACGTCAATACATCAGCCAAGTCACCCCTCCAGGGAGCTGATTAGGTGTTGCCCGGGTAACAGCTTAGTGGGTGTTACCCTTACCATGGGGCCCACCCTTGATGATGTGTTGTATATCCACGCCGCCCATCCGCCTTTACAGTCCATTTTAGGATGTGTTCCCAAAAATTAAGTTGATCCAAATCTCAGATGGACCACACCACATGAAACAGTTGTGATTGAGTGCCTGACCATTAAAAATTTTAAAGGTCCTAATTATATGGTTTTCATAATGTTTATTTCCCATCCAGCCAATTGATAATGTCAAGAAGACCTGGATGAAGGGAAATATAAGGATCAGCTTGTTCCAAAATTTTCTTAGTCCATAAAAAGTTTTTAACGGTTATTTATTATTTATCACTGTTTCTAGTGGAGTGATTCACCTGAGATTTGGGTCTTTTTAATTTAACTGAGATGAAAAACAGATGGATGGTGTGGATATACAACAAATACATAAAGGTGGCCCCCACATGGTAAGGGTAAAACAGCTAATCCACTCCCGTATCCATGTACAAACATTCTTAGGGCAGTAAATGGCCGGGTCTGGGCAGGTTTAGCCAAAACAAGACCTGTCCATTTACGAAATGGGTCTGTGTCTAAATTTTAGACCCAGACCCTTTTACTAAATGGGCGGGTCTAAGTCGAGTCTGAGTCAACCCATCATACCCATTTATAAATGGGTCTGGGTCTGAGAGAGGAAAATCCACCGGACTCATTTATAAATGGGTTGGGTCTAATGGGTCTGGGTTTGGATCAGTATGCAAGCATTTTTACAAGGCTTAAAATTGGGTCTGGGCTGGATGGGTCCCTTGAAACATAGACAAAACTTGCCCACTTACTAAATGGGTTCAGGTCGAGTTGAGTTGGGTCATGCCTAATATAAAGGAAACCAGACCCGGACTCGTTTAGCAACTGAGTTTACTCTGCACGATAAGAGCGTGCGGAGTAACTCCGCACGCAATCTGATTCCGTTGATTCGTGGCTTCCAAATGGATGGTGACAAGTGAAGAACATCAATGGCGTAGGACGCGGATTGCCTGCGAAAGCCTTTCGCAGGCATCTCCTGCGCTCGGAATTTAGGTGGGGCCTACTGTGATGTTTGTGAGAAATCTACGCCGTCCAACCAATTTTTTGAGATATTTTAGGCGTTGCAACCAAAAATGAACGGGATCCAAGACTCAACGTACCCCATCTCCTCCATTGTATGTGTTGTACTGTCCATCCATTTTTTTCAGATCATCCAAATCTAAGGTGGAACATACCATAGGAAGTAATGGTGATTGAACGGCCACCATTGAAAACATCTTGGAAGCCAAAAAAAAAAACATTACAGTGGGCCGTAGTAACATTTTAATGGTGGGTTTTCAATCACTACTATTTTCCTGTGGTATGGTCCACCTGAGATTTGAATCTCCCTCATTTTTTTATCATGCCTTAAAATAATTATAAAACATGGATGGATGGCGTGGATACAACACATACATGTTGGTGGACCCAAAGGGGTTTCCATTACAGAGAGTACATAGATCCGCATAGTACATAACATGTACGTGGCAAAACTCGAGGGGTCACTGCCGAATACGAATCCGCTCAATATTGAACATGTACGTGGCAAAACTCCCGGGCCTACCATAATTTATTTATTTTTTATCCGCGCCGTCCATCCATTTCACCTGGTCATTTTAGGGTATTAGCCCAAAACTGAGGTAGATCTAAATCTCAAGTGGGCCACACCATAGAAAACAAGGGGAAGACATAAGTTTTTGGATCAAGCAAATATATGTATTTTCTCTTCATCCATGTTTGTTTAACTCATGAATGGGTTGGATGGCAAATAAACATCATGGTGGGCCCTAGGAAAGTTTTAACTGTGGGGATCATTATCCAACTGTTTATTGTGGTGTGGTCCACTAAAATTACCTGAAAAAAAAATGAATGGATGGCGTGGATAAAACATATACATCATTCAATTACAACTGCTCAACAATGACACAATAATTAACATTTTTCATAACATATTACAGCTGCTCAACAATGACACAATAATTAACATTTTTCATAATATATATAACGTATAAATAATATAATTAAAAATAAAGGTCGAGAGACTCTGCAGAAGCACCAACTGCAGGTAATCTCTCTTTCCCTCAATCCTTTTCTTTTCTTCTTTGAAGAAAATTTTTACAAAGCTGCCTCCCCTTCTACTTCGGAATGCGGTGCTAAAATCTGTTTCGACCATTTCTTTAAAAGCACTCACTGTCCCTAAGGGGAAGTGGATTGGCTGGTGAACGTAAGGTTAACGAACGAACAGTAAAAAGAAGATCATAGTTCTATGTGCCCACAATGATGCATTTAATACATCCACATAGTACATACATTCGGTTTAGGGTATTAAAAAAAAAAAAAAAAAAGACTCACATCCAAAGCTAAAGTGGACCATACCACAAGAGGGAGTAGAGAAAATGATTCTCATCATTAAAACATTCTCAGAGCCCACCATGATGTTTATTTCCCATCCAAACTGTTCATAAGGTCACACGGACTTGGATAAATGGTAAAAATAAATATCAGATTGATCCAAAAATTCTGTGACCGCCAAGAAGGTTTCAATGGTAGACATTCAATTTCCACTGATTTTTGCAAATGTGGCCCACTTGAGATTGGATCCATCTTGCTTTTGGTATAAAGACTTATAACAACCACGCAAAATGAGCATACGATTTGAATATAAGACATCCCTCTTAGTGGGCCTTCAGAACTTGCTGACGTCAATACATCAGCCAAGTCACCCCTCCATAGGGCTGCACATCTGCCCCGTTAACCCACCCAACCCGCCCGACCCGACCCGGTAAAAACCCGATCCGTCCCGACCCGATTGAGAAAACGGTCCGGTCCCGAGTAGATGCGGTTGGACCGTTTTTAATTTAGGTATGGTTTAGGGTACATGCCAAACCCGCCCGACCCGACCCGTACCCCGACCCGTGTATACCCGACCCGTTCTACCCAACCCAAACCGCCCCGTTTATACTAGTTTATTGCTTTTAGAAATATCTATATAACATTATCAATAGGTTGAATGGTCAATAAACATTAGGGTGGACTCTAGAATCTTTTAATGGTGGGAGTTCAATGACCACTAATTTTTGTGGTGTGGTCTACCTAAAGCTTTTATCTGCTTCCTTTTTGGACTGTCCTATAATAATCTGGAAATGTAGATGGATGGCATGGATTTACAATATATACATCGATGTGAGCCTCATGGTTAGGATCTCACCCACATGGCTGGTTCTGGGTCTCACGGACTCTCACCTAAGCTGCGCTCATCTCACACTCACAGGAGCAGATTAGGTGACATCCGGGATCCACCAATGTAGGTGGCCCCTGATTATGTGTCTTAAATCCACACCATCCAACTATTTTGAAAGATCATTTTAGGATATGATACCAAAAATGAAGATAACTCAAATCTTAGGTGGACCACACCATAGAAACATAGTCCTAAACCGACCCGACCCGGTTTAACATATAGGGTAGGGTAAGGTTAGGGTTGACCCTTTTACATGTAGGGTAGGGTTAGGGTTGGGTCAGCTCAACCCTGTCATGACCAGGACCGAAACTCGGACCTTTAAATATATTTAGGTTCGGTCCAGGGTTGGGCCCAACCCGACCCTAACCCGACCCGTGTGTAGGCCTACCTCTCCAGGGAGCTGATTAGGTGTTGCCCGGGTAACAGCTTAGTGGGTGTTACCCTTACCATAGGGCCCACCCTTGATGATGTGTTGTATATCCACGCCGCCCATCCGCCTCTACAGCCCATTTTAAGATGTGTTCCCAAAAATTAAGTTGATCCAAATCTCAGATGGACCACACCACATGAAACAGTTGTGATTGAGTGCCTGACCATTAAAATTTTCAAAGGTCCTAATTATACGGTTTTCATAATGTTTATTTCCCATCCAGCCAGTTGATAATGTCAAGAAGACCTGGATGAAGGGAAATATAAGGATCAGCTTGTTCCAAAATTTTCTTAGTCCATAAAAAGTTTTTAACGGTTATTTATTATTTATCATTGTTTCTAGTGGAGTGATTCACCTGAGATTTGGGTCTTTTTAATTTAACTAAGATGAAAAACAGATGGATGGTGTGGATATACAACAAATACATAAAGGTGGCCCCCACATGGTAAGGGTAAAACAGCTAATCCACTCCCGTATCATGTACAAACATTCTTAGGGCTGTAAATGGTCGGGTCTGGGCAGGTTTAGCCAAAACAAGACCCGTCCATTTACTAAATGGGTCTGGGTCTAAATTTTAGACCCAGACCCTTTTACTAAATGGGCGGGTCTAGGTCAAGTCTGAGTCAACCCATCATACCCATTTATAAATGGATCTGGGTCTGGGATAGGAAAATCCACCGGACCCATTTATAAATGGGTTGGGTCTAATGGGTCTGGGTTTGGATCTAGTATGCAAGCATTTTTACAAGGCTTAAAATTGGGTCTGGGCTGAATGGGTCCCTTGAAACATAGACGAAACTTGCCCACTTACTAAATGGGTTCAGGTCGAGTTGAGTTGGGTCATGCCTAATATAAAGGAAACCAGACCCGGACCCGTTTAGCAACTAGGTTTGTTCTTGGACCTAAACCTATACCATTTAACAAATTGGTAGGGTCTGGGTCGGTTCTAAATGGGTTGGGTCTGGGTACCCCCATTGGGTCCGCTGACCCATTTACAACTCTAGACATTCTCGGAAGTCGATTGCGTTCCGAATACCTTAGAACTAGTGGGTCAATGGGCCAGGTTCGGGCATGAAGAATTGAGATTTTGGATAAGGCCAGCTCGATAAAAGGCCCGAAATGGTTCAAAATGGGGTTGAGAACTACGTCAGGCCTGGCCCATTGACAGCCCCTGAATATTTGTAGACAAATTTAGATCAGATTCGGATCCAACACAGATCCAAAAGGTGATATCCATATCCGATCCATTTATAAATAGTTTGATCCATTACCGATCCAAAATCCATATACCCATCAGATTTGGGTAGGCTCTAGGTCTGAATCCACCCTATTACAAATCTAAAAATATATATAATATAATATATTTAATTTAGTAGCAAAATGATGCAATCCCACTATTAACTGTGATGTGGTCGACCTGTGAGTGGCATGTCTCACTTTTGAGACATGGCCTAAAATAATTTGGAAAATGGATGGCCAGCATGAATATAACATATAAAGTAAGGTGACATTGAGTCGAATACGGATTGAACTATGATATGTGTATGTGAATCCAAATTCAGCCCATTTAAGTAGTCGAATCTATTTTAAGATTCAAATCTGATCCATTTAAATAATGGACCCTATTTTAATATTCAAATCCGCATTATACAGATTCAGAGTGAATCGGATCTCACGCTCCATTGAGAGCCCCAAGGAGCGGATTACCTGTTACCCAGCTTAGTGGGTGTCACCCTTACCATATGGGTCACATCTTGATAATTATTTTTTCACATCCATCCAGCCATCCATGTTTTCAACACATTTAAGGAGGTTATTAAAAAACTTAAGTATATTCAAATTTCTAGTGGACCACACATTGGAAAAAGTTGTGAATGACAATTAAAAGTTTTTGGTAGACCACAAAAGTTTTGGATCAAGCTAATCTTTTTACTTTCCTTTCATCGGGATCTGATGGATGGTAAATAAACATTACTGATATGCTTACAGTGGTCCTTGGGAAGTTTTTAATGACTAGCATTCAATCATCACTCTTGTCTTGTGGTCCACCTGAGATTTAGATATTCTTAATTTTTAGGACCGTGTGCTAAAATGGGCTGTAAAAACGGATAGACAGAGTGGATATACAATATATGATCAAGGTGGGCCCTACGGTAAGGTTAACACCTACTTATCTATTAACCGATGACGCTTAATCTGCGGTCGTAAACTCGGTGGGGCTCACCATGGATGTATGCTTCTTATCCACACCATCTATTTATTTTTACACATCATTTTAGGGCATGAGCCACAGTGATGTTTATTTGTCACCTAATCTATTGTAAGATCACAAGGACATGGATTAATGGAAAACACAAATATCAGCTTGATCCCTGATTTTTTTTTTTTATTATTTTTTATTACCTTCATCCAGGTCCTTATAACATTATGAATAGGTTGGATGGAAAATAAACATCATGGTAGGCCCTACAAAGGTTTCTTGGGTGACCTTATGAATAGGTTGGATGGAAAATAACCATCATGGTAGGCCCTACAAAGGTTTCAACGGTAGTAATCATTGTCTCTGCTGCTTTCAGTAGTGTCCTCCAGTTGAGCATTAGATCTACCACATTTTTGGACTCATGTCCTAAAATCATCTTACAAGATGGATGGACAGTTTGGATATAACACATACATCACGGTGGGGCCCACAGTACATGGTAACGTCAGCACGCAATGGAGCTCGGTGGTGTGTCACACCATGCAATCTGCTTCCGTGAAAGTCGGGCCCACCGTTCACAAGTTTGGCCAACAATTTTACCTGGAGACCGAAAGATAAGCCAGGTAAGCCAAGAAAGACTGGACTGTTAAAGGCCATCGTCCACGTTTTTCTATGTGGGACCCACCTGGGAATTAGATCATCCTGGAATCTAGATCAATGCTCTAAAATGAGATTGCGAAAATAATGGACTGGTCGGATTTTTCACACAAGCATCACGAAAATAGGCCCCACCTACATTAATGGTTGCACGATGACCACTGCGCCTCTCCCCCCAAGAAGGCAGTCAAGATAGCTTCCCTGATAGTGGGGCCCACAGTAATGTTTGAGAGAAATCTACTCCGTTCACAAGTTTGAGCATGTTATTTTAACCAACTGATCAAAATATGAACCAGATCCAGAACTCAAGTGGGCCGCAAGCTTAGAAAGAGTAGATCGTTAAAGGCTTTGCCCAATGTGGGACCCACCTGTGGATTGGATTAGCCTGAATTTTAGGCACATTTGCTATAATGAGATGAAGAAAATGATGGATGGGTCAGATTTGTCACAAGCATCACAAAAGTGGGCCATACAGTTTTCCTAAAGGTTTTAGCCAGAAGAAGGGTAGATTTGTAAATAAAAACGTACTTTGGCTGGGAGCGAGCGGTTTTGGTACCAACCGTGAAAAGACAGGCAGTATGGAGAAATAATCTAAAAGAAACAGATTTTTTGTCCATCGACCGAAGTAGAGGAAGCGGCTTAGGAAAACAAAAAAAAAAAAAAACCCTTTTCATATTATATTATATATATATATATATATATATATATATATATATATATATATATATATATATATATATATCAAGGGAGATTTTCTTCTTCCACTGTTTCAAAAATTTCATATGCTGCCGCCCAAAATTCAGGAAGACCAAAATCTAAAGATCTTCTATAAACTAAAATAGCATAATAGTATAGGATCTATGCATCAAGTATGGAGATCTAATAACTATAACTCAAATCACACTCAGTTGAGATGTCATTGCAGAAAATTGGGTACCGAAGTATTCGGCATCCTTTAGAGAAGCATGTGAATGCGAACAAGAGTTTCTAACGTGTATCAGTTAGGGGAACTAATCCTGTTTAAGTAATTATAGGAGAGGAACATGAATAGGAAGAAGAGTTTATGATGTTCGCAGGTTTGGAGATCCAATTCAATAGTTTTTAATGTTTGTAGATTTGGAGACCTCATCCTGTTTAAGTAATTGCACAAGAGAGTTTGTAACCTATCAAAACTCCTCAAAGTCTCACACATTTTGGGATGTCAAGTCAATTAGAATGCACACCAAGTCAATTGGAACACCATGCAATATGAGTCAACGGTCCCACAAATTTGAGTTTAATCACAACTTTGTTGGGATAATAGGGCCAGCAACAAAAGCAAAGCTGAATACAAGTAGCAAATTGAATCAAACAAGCAACACAATGCAATCACAATGCATGCAACCAACCACACATAGACAATCCGAATTTACGTTGGAAAAAACCCCTCACGGGTAAAAAAACCATGGCACAAAGCGACACCAGTCCATTATAATATCAGAAGTTACAAGATATAGAACCCAAAACCCAAGATCACAAGCCCACGAGAGAAATTCAAGCTTTCTCAAGAAAAAAACCCTTTTATCAAACTCTTCTTATTAGAACCTCTCTCAATCCCCTTCTTTCCGTCTAGGATACCTCTAACCCCGTAATACACTCCTTACATAGGAGAAAAAATGGAATTAGAAACTCTTTGCGCAAAACCACGCAAGAATCCAACTCATACAAGGAGACAGCTAATCGGTCGGCCGGCCGGCCGGCCGGATGCCCAGAAAACTGTATAGCGTGTTTGCTGCCTTGGCTCCACCGCGACCGACCGATCAATGGCCTATGTGAATGATGATTTGAGGCGTCCATTTCCAACAAACTCCACCACAATCTTCATGCACCACCTTACCTTGCACAACCTCCACCTCTACTTCGTCATCATTATAGTCTCATCGCTTCTCGTTCCCTATCGACTTTATCATTGCATCTTCACACGCCTAGTTGCTCTTCCCATGCAACCATTTTTCTCTTGCCACATACGAGCAACCATAGATCTTGCTGCCAATTCCGCAACTCCACCATGAAATATGCTCCCGATCACCTTGTAAAGATTATCGTACCTCCGTGCCTTTATCATCATGAGTGCTCCCTTCACCACTTCACAATACAGATCACGGCTGATGAACTTGCACCCTTTTCGCCTCGAGTACACCAAGAGATATCACATTCATCTTCATCTCAGGGACATGCTTTATACTTTCAAGGATCCGTTCGACCCCATCAAACATCCCAATGCTTCCCACCACATTGCTAGTGTAGTCATCACCCACAACAACCGATCCACCATCATACTCTTTGTATGACATGAATGAACTCCGGTCAGGACATACGTAACATGATGCCCCTGAATCCAAGAGCCACTCTCCACTAAGAGACTCTATGCCGGATACAGTCAATACATCACAAACATCACCACCATCCTCTACGGTATTGGTCCCCTCCCTAAAAGAATCTCTACATTTCTTCTGCTTTTTCCTAGGATTCGAACAATCCCTCTTCATATGCCCTTCTTTCCACAATTCTAGTATCTCACATTGTACTTCCACTTGCTCTTTGATTTAGATCTCGATGACGGAGATCCTCCACCCCGCTCAGAATTCTTCCCCTCATAACCAGTGCCTCATTCATAGAGAGACCCACGCCGTCGCTTTTCCTTCTCATCGCCTTCGCCTGAAGGGTTAAGATAACGGTTTTCACTCCAATAGTCTCCCTACCTATGCACAACGAGTCCTTGAGCGACTCATATGATTCTGGAAGAGAATTCAACAGGACAAACGCTTAATCCTCGTCCTTCATTGGTTCATCTACATTCATCAAATTGCAAATAAGCCTATTGAAATTGCTAATATTACTCTCAACATCGGCCCCCTTCCGTCATTCTCAAATTATAGAATTGAAGCTTCAAATACATGCGATTTTCTTGAGATTTCTTCGCGTAGATATTCTCCAACTCCGCCCATGTTTTAGCCGCAGTTTTCTCTTTCATAACGTTATACATGACCTCATCTGTCGGGCACAATTGGATTAAGACATTAGCTTTTTCATCAATCTTCTTCCACTATTCTTCTTTTGTAGCCTCCGGTCGCTTTCCAATGAGCACATCTTGCAATCATTGTTGAATTAGAAAGCCTTTCATCTTCACCTTCCAAAGTTCAAAATTATTTTTCATCGAATACTTCTCTATGTTGAACCTCATGCCCAATGCCATGCTCTTGTCTCATATCCGAATTTCTACCACACCCCAAGGATCTCTCTAATACCAATTGTTAGGATACGAGGGCCAGCAATGGAAACAAAGCCGAACACAAGCAGCAAATTGAATCAAATAAGCAGCACAATATATGCAACCAACCACACATAGACAATCTGAATTTAACGCGAAAAAAACCCCTCACGGGTAAAAAATCACAGCATAAAGCGACACCAATCCACTATAATATCAAAAGTTACAAGAGATAGAACCCAAAACCCAAGATGACAAGCCCACAAGAAAAATTCAAGCTTTCCCAAAAAGAAAACTTTCTTAAGCTCTTTCTCTCACCTAGAACCCAGTCTAGGATACCTCTAATCTCGTAATACACTCCTTAAATAGGAGAAAAATAAAAATTAGAAACTCTTTGCGCAAAACTGCGCAAGAGTCCAACTCATAAAGGAGACTACCGACCAGTCAATGGCCTCTGTGAATGCTGATTTGAGGCGTCCATTTCTAACAAACTTTAGTTGGGCCCAATAAACTTCAATGGGTTCCCCTTTATCCTATATTTATAGCTTAGCAACAAAAAGTAGTAGATGCCATCAAAACCCATGTTATGGGGATAATTTGAGCTAACCTAATAATAGGAAGCATAAGAAAATTGGCCTTTTAAAACGGGCTATGACAGTTGTAAGAAGTTTTTCACAACAATCACCCGGCCGTTATAATAGCCCTTGATGCAAAAAAGGCGCTGTTGTTTAGAACGGTGAGAACTGGTTGTAAATAAACTATGATAGTTGTATACAATACCTTACAACGATAGGAGCTGGTCTTGTACAACAGTTGGAGCCCGTTGTGACTGAACGTTTTACAACATATTCTGCCCACTATAAGTGGTAATAATTTACAACGGCTTCTATCCCTTGTGAAAAGCTTAAACAAACGGTTTGGTTCATTGCAACAAGAAAGTATTAACAACTTTTTTGGCCCGTTGTAAAATTATAAACCTATTTACATCAGTTGTTGGCATGCTGCAATTATCTGTTCATGTTTAGTTACAAGGGCTCAAGCCCGTTGTAAATAGTTATTTTTCTTATTCCCTATCCTCATTAGTCACATAAGAATCCCAAAATCACCAAAGCAATCTCACATAATTTAAACCATGATATTTAATACAGTCACTTAGCCATTCCTCATTAAAAAATTTATAAATCCAAAGAAGCATATAAATCTAAACCATAACCTATAAAATATTCACACCATTATAAATCAAAACAGAATTAGTTTTAGAATTCCAAGCAGATGATGCATATTGTGAGCTAAAAAAGAATCAAACTCACAAAAAAAGAAGGAATTTAAGCAAGGACACTCACTTTCCATGTTATTCTTTGTACAATCTGAGCAGCAAATATCATAATTGTTTCCTGCTTCAAAATAAATCTAGTTTCTTCTCTTTTTATTTCGAGCTTGATCTCCATTTCAAGTGAGGAGAAACCAATTCATATTTTGTGACAATCAAACATCTAAAACCATATATATGAAAGGAAAAAAAAAAAAAAAAAAACCTCAGTCAGGCTAAATTAAAGTGCTTGGAAATAGACGAAATTCAAAAGACTCTGGAATTGGACTTACTTGATTTGGAATGGCGTTGCAGGTATAACCAATAATAGAAATCAGACCAAGGTTCCAAAACTAAGAAAATCAATCAAGTTATATAAATTAAAAAACATTGTATGGAAAGCTCTTGCTGCGGAAACTGGTAATCCATAATTTTCACCATTAGTTTTCACGATAGAACCAGAAAATAATGAAGTTTGCTCAATTGAAATCTTGCTTAGTTAAGCTTTTTGGCTTGATTCCAAAGCTCAAATAAGGCAGTCCTTGTTGTAGAAGAAATAAAAGTTTTTACCCATAGCCCTAATCTAAAACAAGGGCACACAACGCAGAATACTCACATGCTGGTCCATCTGCAACTGGGCATCTTCTAGTGTCCGGTTGAAATCAGTCAATAGCTCATGTTTCTTCTTGTTGAAGTAATCCCAAATCCGAACCTATAGATTTAAACAAGAAGAAAAAGAAAACAAAATAATTGAATCTAGTCATTTGGGGAGATAAATAAAAGAATCTCAAAGACAAAATCATGAGACATGCCTTCTCCTACTATAGCTTCAAAAGTGAGCACACTCTATTGTAAAACTCACGTACAGAAGCCTGAAAAGGGAAAATCATTTAAGAAAAATGAACATAAAGCTAATCAACAGGTCTTACATCATTTGCGTTAATAGTCTCAAATTGTTGGCTCAACCACACAATGAAAAGGACAAGAAGGTTTATAGAAAATTCACGTAAAAGCTGAGGCCACTTGTATCTTGCTCAAAATATTGATGAAATTTCATAGAGATGCATGATGCAATAACATCAGTGAAGATGTCCGATTAGCAGATGGAGGATTAATTTAATTAATATCCGAACCTATAGATTTAGACATGCACATGCTAATTAGTAAGTGCATGGGATGTCTAAGCGGAAAAAAACAGATTGGCCGACCATCAAGCAGGCCACATGTATATGTTGGTAGTGAGCTGCCAGAAATTTTCTTTTAAACCATCCATTCTTACCTATAGCAACTGTGTGGGTGCACCTGATGGGTGGACCAGGTGGACCAACCTGATTATTTTTATGGTCAACTTCATAGTGGCGAACAACTCATACACTGGTCAGATGTCCCACACAATATGCTAGGTTGGCATGTGTGCTACAAGAAAGGTGTGTGTGCCTGTGTGGTGCTAACAAGCCTCAATTGTACAATGCTCTAGCCAAGAGTTTGCATACTAGATCAAGTTTTTAGTTGGTATAACAGGTCCATGGTTCAATGATTCAAACCATTCATATCATGGCACTACAATGGACGGTCCATGAATCAACAATACCCGAGATGAGAGAACCTAACCCTTCAATTGCCAGCCAGCAAATGGATACTTAACAACAAAAAACACCATAAGTCCACATACAACCAAAAATGAGCCAAAGATCCCACAATTATGTTCTTACAATCTGGGGGATATTAGGTGCATGCACTATCCATGGTGAGGAGGCCTATCATATGGACGATTTCGATCACTGAACCAGAAGCCCCACCTATATGAACCAGAAACTCCATCTTACTGTAAAAACTATAAGCTTAGAGCCCATGCACTATATTATCCCATATGAGAGTTGGTTTGTCACTCTTTTCTTAGTAGAGAAATGATTAGTGAATTGCCTGAGAACAGATGAGGTCAATTGACATGACAATGTAGCAAACATGTGGATATGAATGATATTTGGGCAATTAATTAGGTGGAGTGACAGTAAATAAAAATGCCTAACTTAGAAATCAGGCCAATTCACCCATTATATGGACTGTCGTTGTAATAGGAAAATGGACTGCTATAAACAAAGGTCTGTGTTCCAAATCCAGGCTGGTCCACACCTAACAGGGCAAATCTTCAAAAGAAATACGAAGAAATGGAGAGGATGAAAGAAGTTTGAGAGAAGAGTATTTTGCCAAACGTTTTTGAAAAGGCAATACAATGGCAAATAATCAATGCTTGAGTTAGTTTCATATTAGGACATAGAAAAATGTATTTGAGTAAATTTTCCTTTTCCAAATAGTACACCTGTATGAATTTGAAGACAGAGATGAAAGAGTCCTGCTTCATCAATACATGTATCAATAGCAGTTGTAAATATCTTAAGTAGTCTCCCCAGAACCTTACAGGCTCTGAATGTTAATAAGTAACACAAATCCATCACCTATTTTTAATGAAACAATTATTCATATGAAAAGAAGTGTTAATAAACAAGGCATGGCCACTCTGTCCATATCACAACCCTAGCTCAATCTTGGATGATACAAAGACAAAATGGAAACAGGGAAAGGCTTGAAAGCCGAACTACAAAATTGTTCTTACAAACAACTGGATAGTGACTTCCCTACATGTGTAGGACTCTAGAGACTCTGACCAGGTCCTCTTGACTTGAAAATCGCATGAAAAAGGATTCAGCCTTCTTTGGAGACCTGCCGTCCTAAATTAACCCCAACGTTGTTGAGGTGACTTTCCCTCTTTTTGAATTGTCACAAACCACTAAGGTTGAAAAGATCTTAAAGCATGTCTACCTAAAACACAAATCAATCATTCTTTTTTCTTGTTATTCATATCATAAGAAGAAAAAAAGAAAAAAAAAGTGTACTCATGTAAATTGGATGCAATTGCCAAGAGCTTGCCCAGTAGCATGATTAAACTCATATTAATGAATCTTGGTAAACAATATCTAGACTGTCAATTGGAGGCCCTTTGGGTTGACAACAGTAACAAGTTGACTGAAGTAAAAAAAAAAAAAAATTAATCGCATACCTAGAAGCTATTCCGGAGTAGACATCTGCACTCTTTCTCCTCGGTCGATTCCAAAAATGAGAAAAACTAATTTTTTTAGAACTACAATGAGAAATAACAAGATCCGACATGCTATATGAAGTTGCAGACACTGTCACAAGGATGAATGCACCAAAAACTGAAATTAGATACTTAGGAATGTTGTTTTACAATATGGAAATTTTATCCAAACTATCCAAATGAAAATCAGCAGAAGTTTGGAAACTGAATTGACAAATCAGCTACAGATCTCACACATGGAGAATCATGGTAAACAAAACAAATGGTGGGAAGATGATGGGGCATTAACATTACAAATATTTCAATCATTGCAAGACATTGAAATGGGCAACAGCCAACCATCATTAATTCCATCCTTAGTACAGGGTAGTGTCCAAACAAGTCCTCAAGAACTCCCAAAACACAATCATATGATCAGTTGCAGGTCCAATCATAGCCGTGTTTTCCATTCAATCTTATGCAAAGCTTGAGATGTTTCAGTTTTATCATGAGCATGGAGAATAAACTCAGTCATTGACAGCCTTAACAACAAAGTGGTATAGCGGAATGGTCTTTCTACCCGGTTGCAAACACAACTCGCTATTCAGATTCTATTACTTCATGTACCCAATGTTTTAAATATCGACGATATCGGCCGATATATCCCACGATATATCTTGTATCCCACCTGTGCGATACGAAACGCACAAGTAGCGCCGATATATCCCGCATGTTCAATCCGGTGAGCATTTTCAATTTTTGATCCCTTTTTTTTTATTGAACTTATGTCAAACCAGTGTCAAATGGTTACAAATCCATTGGTTCTTCATGTTTTGCATGAAGAATCATGGAGTTGGAGCTTTGATTTCGATATCCATTGGTTCTTCATGTTCTCCATGTTTTTATTTTTTTCAAAATTTTCCTTCAACCAATTGTCAATTGAGACTAATTTCAAAGTATTTGATGAAACGATCATCACATACACTCTAATTTCGAAATTTGAGTGTAGGTGGTCTGATTTGGAGAAAATAGGGGAAAATTCCCCAATTTCTCCCAAATTGCTTGCAATGTTGTACTCTAAACATGAAATCAAGCATGTATGAGGGTTGATCTTCTGATTTGTTAAGTCCTTGTCAATTTTCAAAAAATAAAAATCATTTTTTAATTAGAAATTAATAAAAAAAAAAAATTAAAATATTATTTTTTTTTTTTTTTTGAAATTTCCCTTCAACCAGCTATCAATTGAGACTAATTTCGAAGTATTTAAGAGTGTTTGATGAAATGATCATCACATACACTCTAATATAGTTGCATTAGTTCAGTTAGACAGCGCATAGCTTAAGACCCTATACAAAGGAAACGTATTATGTGTACTTCTTTTTTGATAGGTTATGATTTAAAAGTATGTATTAAGGTCTTTTTTAACAATCCCTGAAGTTTCATTGAAAAAATCAACCATTTTCCCAATGTTTCCTCATTTTCCCCAATACAAACGATATATCCCGTGCGATAACCGGTATGTATTTGTATCCCAAGGGTGCGAAACATAACATGATACCGATATTTCAAACACTGCATGTACCACCACATGAGTAAGATTAGAACAATCCATCTGGTGGGCCACACTGATGATTTTCTATCCCAAACAGCTTCAGTCCATAACCTGGATTCCCCCCTCTCAAATACCCCACAAGTATGACATTCCAAAGAAACCATACTTCTTTCCTGCATTACATCAAACAAACTATGGGCACTAACCAAGTCAGCCATCTTCGCATACCCATCGACAATTGAGTTCCAAGAAACCAAATCCGTCACCCCATGAGCTCGCAGTTTCATCACCAAACACCCTTTAAAGCAACTCCAAACAATACCCACGAGCAGAAGTGTAACAAATAAACAAACACAAAAGGTGAAAAATTGAAGTGAACATCTCCAAATCCATCAACAGTCTCCACTTAGAGAGATTCATATCCCACTAATAAAATCTGAAATTTTCCAAATCTATCACCCAACTCGGTCCGAAGCAATTTCAAATTCAAACCCCACCCACTATTAAATTTAACAAAATAAATAAATAAATAAACCCAAAAACTGAAATGCTTGAATTTAGAAATATCTGAAATTTCATTAAAATTAGATGTGGTGGTAGACAGTCTGCTAATTGCTCTTTTTTTATGATTCAGATCTTCATACGGTAGCCCACACAAGGATCGTTTCACAGCAATTAGAGTAGGTTGAAGTTTCTAGAGACTGAACCATAGAACAGAGAGTTTGATTGTAGGAAATGAAAAGTGTGTGATTACACACACACACACACTCACACACACACACACACCCACACCCACACCCACACACCCACCAAAAACTTTAAAAAAATGGAACTGAAAATCCAACTTACTATAGAAGAATATCAGCAGGCATCAGAACATCTCTCGTTTGCGTGGATTCATGCAACACTTCGCCTCAATTAACACTTCAAAAACACTGTTCTCTTTCTCCTCAGTCGATTCCAAAGATGGCTTCTTCGCAAGAGGTTCCCCGCCGAATTGGTTCACTACAGCACGCTGGACGCCTCTTCATACAACACCGACATGCATGATGTCGCCAATGGTAGCAGCAGTAGAAACACCGAGTTGCAGGACGCTTCCATTTCTAATTGCTCGCTTGCCGAGATCAATCTGCACCGAAATGCTGGCTTGTGACAGATCTACTACTGATGCTGTTGGAGCTTAAGAGAAAACCCTAGAACATGAGATTGGGATTTGCATGATTTGGAAAGATCCAAATAGAGAGAGAGAGAGAGAGAGAGAGAGAGAGAGAGAGAGAGAGAGAGGCAATTGCAATAGAAAGGGGGAAAGAGAAAAGAGGGGTGCTTACAAGAGAGGAAAAGAAAAACGGAGGGAGGAAGCCAAAACTAGCACCCACCACGCGGGAACCGAAAAGAAAAGGAAGTGCAAGGTTTTTTTTTTTGTCGTGTTGACGGGATTTAAGGTTTTACCACATACGGAGCCGCTGTAAAAACTTAGTATTTACAATCATTAGAAACCGTTGTAAATATAGCAATCACAGCAGTTCTTAAGGCCCATGGTAAAAAATAACGACTTTGACCACCAGCATGCTTGTAAGAAGTGATCTTTTGCAACGGTCGCATCTGGCTCGTTGTAAAAATCCTGTTGTAAAAGGCCTATTTTCTTGTAGTGTCAGCTTGGATGCATAGGCTTGCCAGCTCAACTTTCTACGAAGACTCATCACCAGGCCTGGGTGACATACCGAGCCGACCTCAAACTCGACCTCGGAGCTAATCAGAGAACTAGCTCAGCCTCGGCTCTAGTGGCTTTCGACCTGGATGATCACAGCCATAATTACAAGCATGAGATTAGGGATTACGCCCGGAAATGATAGACACGTCATTAGCCATTACAAGCACGGCCCACGCTCAGAAATGATGAATATCAAGCATGCATCCTACTAAATTCTCTTCCAGAATCATACAAGTCATTCAAGGACTCTTTGTGCGCAGAGAGGGAGACCATCAACGTTGAGAACATTATCTCAGCCGTCTAGTCGAGGGCGATGAGAAAGAAAAGCGGTGACGTGGGTTCTCGTTCTTCCTTAGAAGCATTGATTATGAGGGGAAGAAATTCTGAGCATGGTGGGGGATATTTTAAATCGGGGTCTAAAGCCAGGGGAAAAAGAAAGGCCAAGGTGCGGTGCTGGAATTGTGGTTAGGAAAGCCACATGATTGTCAGAATCCCAAGTTGAAGCAAGAGAAGTCTAAAAATTCTTCTGAAGAGGGAGTTAATACCATAAAGGATAGTGGTGATCTTTGTGAAGTATTGACTATATTTGGAAAGGGATCTCTTGGTGGAAAGTGGATCCTAGATTTAGGTGCTTCATGTCACGTTTGTCCTCACCAGAGTTCATTCATGACATATAGGGAGTATGATGGTGGATTGATGTTTGTGGGTGATGGCTATGCTCGCAAGATGGTGAGTATTAGTACGTTGCGCATCAGGATGATCGATGGGATCGAACGAGTTCTGGAAGATGTGAAGCATGTCCCCACGATGAAGAAGAATGTGATCTTTCTTGGTGCACTCAAGGCGAAAGGGTGCAGGTTCATCAACCGTGATCGGTATTGTAAAGTGATAAAAGGGGCACTCGTGTGGATGAAGGCATGGAGGTGTGGCCATCTTTACAAGTTGATCGGGAGCACATTTCACGGTAGAGCTGCGAGATCGGCAGAAGGATCCACGGTTACTCGTATGTGACAAGTGCCCAAGGGCCACATGAGAAGAGCGACAATGGGTGCGAAAGTGCAAGGATAGGGTTGATGGATGCATGAAAAGCGGTGAAGCTATGTTGAAGTTGAGATGATGAAGAAAATAAGGGAGGTTGGATTTGACGTATGAAGCCTCAGTGGAGATTATTGGAGGAGCCTTCAAATTGTGCTGGAATTGGGCGCTCAGACCGGTCTAATTTTAGCCCAGGGAGCACAACAAGGTCTCTGGACAAATTTCGGGTGTTTCAGACTAGGTTAGCCGACCGGTCTGATTTTGGCCCAGGGAGCACAACAAGGTCTCTGGACAAATTTCGGGTGTTTCATACCGGTTTGTGGTGTGCTTCGAGCGGTCGGTTGTTGAGGCGGGACATGACGAATTTGGAAGTTTCCTCTATAGACAGATTTTGTGCTATGTCCGACCAGTAGGCGGTGTGGGGGTGTTTTTTGCAGTTACACGGTTCTGCGTAAGTTGTTTCTAATGTTGGGTTATTTGCTATATATATGGCATGAATCCGGGATTAGGGTGCATCCTAAGGTGTCCAAGGTTTCCTAATTCTATTAGGGTGAGGGGGGGAGTGTTTTGAGAGAGAGAGAGAGAGAGAGAGAGAGAGAGAGAGAGAGCTTGGATTTTCTCTTGGATTTCCTTATTTGTAGGCTGTTCATTTATGTAATCTTCTGATTCATAGTAGATCACTTTATGCCGTGGTTTTTTACCCATTAAGAGGTTTTTCCACGTAAAAACGGATTGTCTCTATGTGGTTGATTGCACGTTAGTGTGATTACATTGTGTTGCTCGTTTGATTGAATAATATGTGTGTTTGGTTTGCTTCCACTAGGCCAGTTTTCCCAACACTCACTCGAGGCACGCAATTATTTTCAATAGAAAAACATCATTTTGTTCTTCTCATATCTACTCTTAAAAGTACAACATTGAGACCTTTGCTAAGCATGGAAGGACATGTTCTAGATTTTTGGGAAAATATGTTCGAGCTCAGACAAACCTGATGGATGGATTAGATCTCACAAGGATATTGTGCCATTCTGGCACGTATGTGGCATGTACACAAGCTTTTTTCCACGTGTATGCGCTCATCAAAGCTCTATATTTCTTCACTACAATACGAAGTAAGGGATCTCCGCATTTTTCATAATTATCATCTGTCTCAACCTACATACAACGCCTAAGATTGGGATATAAGAGAATTTTCAATGTATTCAATGGAGCTAAATCCTATGAAAGAGAACTCACTTCTCCCACCTCCCCTTCTACCATCAGCATCTATAAATCTTCATGCATTTTCTCATCTTTTCATAGCCTCAAGCCTACCTACTTACTCAAAAAACCACAACCATAGACATATATACTCATTATTAACAGTATTGAAATCATGGTCGCCGGAATAGTGGGTCACGAAATCCTGTCTCCAATCTCGCCATCGAGACTCTGGAAGGCAATGGTGAAGGACTCCCACAACCTCATGCCCAAGCTCATGCCTGAAGTCATATCAAGCATTGTCATTCTCGAAGGTGATGGTGGGGTCGGCACGATCAGACAGTCCAACTTCACTGATGGTAACTAACATAAGTCTTTTGTACTTCTTATGCCTTTAAACAAGATCGATAATGACAATCGAGAATGTGTTTAATTGTTTTGTTAATGTGCAGCCATCAAGGACTTCAGCTACTGGAAGGATCGCATAGACGAGATTGAGGACGATAACCGTTTGTTCAAGCACTCAGTGATCGAAGGTGGGCTACTTGGGAAGAAAGTGAAGTCGACTACATTTACACTCGAGTTCAAAGACGGCATCGAAGGTGGGAGTGTATGCAAGTTTCATGGGGAGTTTGAGACGATGGAAGGTAACCAGCCAAAAGAAGATGAAACGAAAGAGATGATGGGAAACATGGTGGGAATGTTCAAGGCAGTAGAAGGATATCTCCTAGAAAATCCAAATGCATATGTATAGGTTTGGTTGATTGTGATGCTTTCACCTTTGATTTTGCTTGATTGTTGAATAAGTTCCAGTTCCTTGGACTGTGTTTGCATAGGAATAGGAAGCTCTTGCGTTTGTTTTCCAGAAGAATTTAATGTCTGTCTATAGTAATAATAATCTTTGTTCCAATGTAGAACATCTCTCTACAGTTCAATTGGCAAGGTGATACACCAATCTTGACCATCCATCTAGTTTACTGTATGGTGGATGGAAAAGGGTTTAAAATGGACATCCATCAGATAATCCCATCCATGTGATTAAAGTGAAGAAAACCAATGGATAGAATCAGTGGCAAAAGAAAATAAGCTAGGATCTTCTGGGGAATTTTTGTTCTCATCGGCCATCCACAGAGAGTCCCCATCATTTTATCTCGTGATACCAAACCTTAAGAAGATACAAAATCAGGTGGACCATACCGCTAGAAACAGTGATGAATGGCCATTAATAACTTTTTGTGGGCCACAAAAGTTTTGGGTCAAGCTGACATTTGTAATTTCCCTTTACCCTGATCTTCTTCACATTATAAACAGGTTGGATTGTAAATAAGTTCTTTGGAATTTTTAATGATGAGGCACTCAATCTCCACTGTTTCCTGTGGTGTGGTCCACCTGAGATTTGGGTATGCACAATGTTTGGTCCTAAATCCTAAAATGGTCTGGAGAAACGATGGACGGCGTGGATATACAAATACCAGTCAATTTGGTCCACCTGAAATTTGTATCTACTTTTTTTTTCCGGTAAAATCCCTAAAATAAGCTGAAGAAACGGATGGACGACGTGAATATACAACTCATACATCGAGGTGGGCCCACAGTTAGGGTCCCCCACTTGGCTGGCTCGGTCGCAGGCTCGCAGCCGCATTCGTTGGAATTGCAAAACGACAATAGCAGAGTTCTACTAGGATTGTGCAGTGCAAAACGCAACACCCCATGTGGTAAAACTCGTGGGTGTCATCATGATGTGTGCGTTTTATCTACGCCGTCCATTCATTTTCTCAGATCAATTTAGGGCATGATCCAAAAAATGAGGCAGATCTAAATCTTAAGTGAACCACACCAAAGGAAGCAGTGAGGATAATTATGCCCATAGTTGAAACCTTCCTAATGCCCACCATCATGTTCATTTTCCATCCAACCCTTTCATAAGTTTAAAGGACATGGATGAAGGGGAAAAAAATGTCGTCTTGATCCAAAACTTTTGTGGTCTTTAAGAAGTTTTTAATGGTGGGTGTTCAATTCCCACTATTTCTTATGGTGTCATCCACTTGAGGTTTAGATCTACCTTGATTTTTTGTATTAACGGCATGTATAAAGCACATATATCATGGTGAGGCCCACAAAGCCTTTACACGTATACACAAAACTGCAACTAGACAGAGAGAGCACGTTTAGCTTATATATACAAAGAAAGTCTACCTTTTCGAAAAGAAAGTTCAGAACACTCGGCAAAAGAATCCATGGTAGGTAATCTCTCACTTCCTTCGTATCTTTCTTTCAGTAGAATTTTTCTTCTTCCTTCTCTTGTGTTTTAGAAATTTCAAATGTTGTCATAAAAAAATCTAAGAAAATTCAAACCCTAGGAATTTCTTCTTCTTTTACTTCCTCAGTCTACTTTCTTGTTCTTATTATTTTATTTTTTCTTTCTTTCATAGTTTCATCCTTTATCCTATATTTATATCTCAGCATCATTAGAAAATTGCAGGTGCCTATCAAAATCCGCATGCATTAAAGAACCAATAGACAAAACTAAAAACCCACATGCAGAAAGAACCAAAGCACCGTATGCCTATCAAAACCGGGCGCGGATTTACTGCGAAAGCCTTGCGCAGGAATTCCTGCGCTGGGAACCAAGGTGAGGCCCACAGTGATGTTTTTTGATGAATCCACCCCGTTCATCCGTTTTACGAGCTCATTTTAGGACAAGAAAACAAAAATGAACTGTATCCAAGACTCAAGTGGGCCTCACTAAAGGAAAAGGTAGGTAGGTAAATTACTACCATTGAAACCTCCCTGGGGTTCACAGTGATGTTTATATGACATCCATACCGTTCATAACGTCACTACTACTGGGATGAACTGGAAACAGAAATATTATCCTGATTCGAAACTCCTGTGGCTCCACAAATATTTCAACTGTAGACGTTTAATCCTCACGTTTTCGGCCCACTTGAGTCTTGGATCCGGTTCATTTTTGTTCTAATGTCCTAAAATGAGCTCCCAAAACGGATGGACGGGGTGGATTCATAAATAAAAAAAAAAAAAATCACTGTGGCTAGCGCAGGAACTTCCTGCGCAAGGCTTTCGCAGGAAATCCGCGAATGCAGAAAGAACCCACATGCAGAAAGAACAATAGACAAAGCTAATGATGAAAAGCGTCCTCTGCGGTAACATGACTCTTTTTTTAATGAATTATATTCCTTTTCTTTCCCTGTTTCTCAACAAATCCTCCCCATGAAAAACCTACGTTCAAAAAAACCACAAAGAACTTCCTTACTATGAAAAGCTCATATATATGAAATTCCTCTGAAAACCGAAGTACCAAAAAGAGTGTGATTCGTCCATGTCATCGCTAATGACACCCACTCACAAAACACCATGGTTCTCTCTTCCGAGCTACACAACACAATTTCTAATGTATGGAACATCGTTGTGCCTCACCATGATTTATGTGTTAGCTAGATCCACACTATTCAGTAATTTTTTCAGATCATTCTAGAGCTTGAGCTCAAAATTGAGGTACATCCAAAGCTCAAGCGTTCCACACCACAGAAAGTAGTGGAGATAGAATGACTACTGTTTGAACCTTCCTAGGGTCCACCATGAGATTTATTTGCCATCTCACCTCTTTATAAGATTACAAAGACATGGATGAAGGGAAAACACAAATATCAGCATGATCCGAGTCTTCTGTGGCCCCAAGAAGGTTCCAACGGCAGGCATCCAATTCCCACTGTTTCCTACAGTGTGGCATACTTGAGCAATGGATTTGCCTCGTTTTCCGTTTAATGCCCTAAAATGATATATGGAAAAATGGATGGACGGTGGGCCCTGGAAAAATAAGCATTATGAATCCATTAAAAACTTATCAATGGTTTGGATGGGAAATAAACATTGCGAAGTGGCCCCTGGAAAGTTTTTAATGGTGGGTGTTCAATCACCACCGTTTCCTGTGGTGTGGTCCACCTGAGATTTGTATTTGCTTAATGTTTGGGACTATCCCCTAAAAAGGGCTTGAAAAATGGATGGACGGCGTGGATATACAACACATCATCAAGGTAGGCCCCACAGTAAGGTTAACACCCCCGGGTAACACCTAATCCGCTCCCCTTCTGACATCTATGTCCAAGCCCAATGGCTTGGCCCTATTTTGAAATGGGCTTTATTTTTAAGCCCAAGCACAGCCCTCAGTCATGTACTTAAGCCCAAGCCCAAGCCCAGCTTGAGATGGGCCAAACCTGTAATCTCAATTGGCCAGCTCGGCCGGCCCATTGACACCCCTAGCCACACCTGTGGAAGACCACCGATGGTACAAACAGCACAAATGTTCTGGAGGAGTTATCTTTATGGTGAGGCCTACCATTGTCATGGTATGGATGTCTTACACAAAGTGGCTGTGTAGGTGGTGATCAATTCTCATGGAGTAAAGCAAAGGAATCATAGGCTAGGGTGGCCCCCACCATAATCTTTATTTCAAATCCACCCCGACCACCTAGTCTGTCCCCTCATTTTAGGCCCAAGTTCCAAATATCATTCCCATCTGGGATTCATATGGACCACACTATTGGAAAACAGAATTATTCTGTGAAATGCTTACCCTCCAAACTGTTTCCCTTGATGTGGCCAATCTTATTCATGCATGGGCTATGATTTTTGTGCCTCCTACTTAAAGTTTGGTGTGGCATCTAATGGTTGGAGTGGATTTCATTTAATCGTCACAGTAGATTGTATAAAAATCAAAGGTGGACATCTCTCTCAACCATTTCCTTTGGTGTGGCCTACATAAATTATAGATCAGCCTAATTCTTCTGCCCTAGGACTAAAGTGGGATTAGTCATCTAATGGTCGGAGTGGATTTCACATTTACATCACAGCAAGCCCCATCAAATCTATCATTCCGGTTTTCATATGATTGGCGTCCGTGAGAAAAAGCGACGCCACCCTTAAGAGTTTTTACAATCTCACTTTATTTTTATTTGAAATCCACTCCAACTATCATATTTGTAATCATAAGTTAGCACAGGGCCAAAAACAAAAATCTTGATGACTCGTAGTTCATGTAGGCCGCGCCAATGGAAACAATTGAGAGAGATGGTCACCCTTGATTTTTATAGAGTCCACCATCGTATATATGTCAAATCCACTCCAACCATTAAATTTCAAACCAAAATTTAGGCATGCAGCCATAAAAATAAAAAATAAAAATAAATAAAAAAAGGCCCATACTTTATTCAGGTGGGCCACCAAGGGAAATAATTTGAAAGGTGTTTCCCTATACACTATTTTCACTCCTTTGTCTAGCTGAAGCATGTATGAAGATGATTTTTGAGCCATGGACATAAAAGATAGGTGGATTTTACATAAACACTACAGTGGACCCACACATAGATCACCCATCACTATATATAGTTGTCCCTGCAAACAATAATGGAGGACGATATTGATACCATGCAAATGGTGAGCCCCACCATGAATATCACTCGGAGATAAGGCCGGCCCACTCATTTATGTGCTGGGTCTACTGAACGAGCGGTCCATATCTTATACACATTTGACGATGCGCTCAAGATGGTTACCATTCCTCTTCCTAGTTGAGAAATGACTTACTCCAGCTGAGCAGTTTTAAGTAGTTGAAATCCTTTCAATAAACAAACATTAACGAATGCCTGCTTACAGTGGATCTCGTGCATGTGCCTCTAAACCCAAGCTAACATGTAATTACTGTACACATGTCATTAATGATATTTATGCAGTTCATCTAGCATGTCCAATACCTAATGGGTAATAGTGCAAAGATTATAATATCTGTGTGATCCTAACCTTTACCCTATTTATGTTTTGGCATGTTAATACTTCCATTCTCACTCTCTAATATGACTTGTATTATGTATTTATTTTTTCCTTGCATTTTTTAAGAATCACTAGAGTTGAGATTGCAATTGATTCCACTTCAATCGGACCACTGCAACATGTGACCAAATGTAATCGGATTTATGACGCCCCCACAATAGTGGTCCATTAGAAAAGTCTTAACCACTAGCAATGTGAGTCATCTCGATAGGTTAGCATTGCCCCCAGCAAAAGTTCATGAAAGTATTTTTCAATTACGAGATGAGGACATAGTCCAAATCTTTACTCGTGGCCATTCCTATTGGGTGGTCATAAGAAATGTGGATACCTACAACTCTATTCATAACATGATCTTCCAAAGATGGACAGAGGATGGGATATACGTGATTCAATCAAATTGGACCCAAGAATTTGTAATAAGGAGAGAATTGCCTAAAGGAGATGAGATTAGAATGGTTTCAGGACCAAAACCTTCAATGTTTTTCATTTTCTCTATTGAGGTACAGATATCTTGATCTTGATCTCATTTCCCACCTTTGATGGCAGTCTAGTGTTTTTTACTATCATTGTAGATATAGTGTCTGTTTTGATTCTTTTTCACATAACTGTTTCAAACCTTTATTAATTTTTATATAAATAGTTTTTTTTATGAGAATGATTTATATTTTTGAGTATTTTAAGTATTTTATTTGGTTCTACTAAATATCGTGAATTCCTTTTTTCCTTCCAAGAAGATTAGAAAATATTTTATTACCAGCCAGATGAGTGCAAGGCCCAAATGAAAATATCATGGCATTTGATGATTAACTTGTCTAAAAGTTAAATTGGAGCACGATATCATGAAATTTCATGATATTTAGTGCGGCCAAACATACCCTAAAATAGCAATCATAAATGTGTTTATTGAAAATTACTATTGGTGGTCAATTATGTAGTCATGACAGTGACCTGCTAGTAGGCTGGTCATGAGCCGAGTCAGCTCGAGAAACTCGATCAACTCGACTCAACTCAGTAGAACAAGTCAAGCCAAGCTTCATTTAGGAGCTCGAGTCAGAAATCGAGTCAAGTTCGACCATTGGGTCACTTGACTTGACTCGATTCAAGCTTGACTCGGCTCGAGCTCGAGCTCGACTCGTTTCATATAGAAAGCTTAGGGCATATAAAACCCTCACATGTTGGGGGTTTCTTAATCCTACTATTTTGTTCAGGTAAGAACATGTTGAGCATATCTGATGGATTGAGTAATTTCAAGTACAAAACATGGTGAGCACATAATGGTTGTGTGTTTTACACATTATAGGTGCTACGGTGAGACCACACACCATAAATATCTACAAAAAAAGGGGCTATGGTTAGACCAAACACCATATGTAGCTATTGATTACAATTTTACGAGGGAGGTGGTGCATCTGATCCATGAATCAACTGGGCCTCATCATGAAGATAGTCCACACAATAATTAGGGTAGTCCATTCACATGGTGAGCTATGCATGTACTATGTTAATTATGGTTCATAAAATATTACTAGTGGTCTGCATTCAATGCATGTGTGACTTGGCCAAAGAAAAAACCTATCAGAACTAGGTCATTTTAATGGTGGGGTCCCACTTGTAAAAATACTATTCTCTCCCAATATATGTGTGACTTCTCGAACTTAATGTTGTCGACTTTTAATTTGTATTTTGTAGTAAAAAATATAATAAATTGAGGTGTGAGCAAGTTCGACTTGACTCGAGGTAAGCTCGCATCGACTCGATCCACTAGCTCGCCTCGAAAGTTTTAGCAAACAAGGCAAGCTCCAATGGTGAGCTCGAGCTCGAGCTCGAACTCGAGGAGAGCACAGACGAGTTAAGCCAAGCTTGGCCCACCTCGACTCGACTTGGCTCGATGTACAGCCCTACCTCCTGGTGGGCCTCACCATTAATGGCCTATTTTAAGAAAAGAATTTGGATTTATCAAATTCCGAAATTTCTTGTTGATAATCAAACTATAAAATCCATGTATTGGGCAAAATAATATGTGGATTTGAAATTTCGTAATAGAAATAGATGATTAATATGGTAAATCATGTGGTTCTAAAGTGTCCATCAGAGGGGTTCTAGCTAGGCACCGTCTGGGCCTAAGCCATCCATCATAAAGTCCAAGCTATCCATCATGGTGATCTCAGCCATCCATCATTCTGTAAAACTAAGTCCAAACTATGAAATTGACTGTGACACTTAGGGCTGCACATCTGCCCAGTTAACTCGCCCGACCCAACCGAGTAAAAACTCGATCTATCCCGATCCGGCAAAGAAAATGATCTAGTCCCGGGTGGATGCGGCTGGACCATTTTTAATTTAGGTGCAGTTTAGGGTACATGCCAAACCCGCCCAACCCGACCCATACCCCGACTTGTGTATACCCGACCCGTTCCGCCCGACCTAAACCGTTCCGAAAATTGAAACTTTAGATGGTAATTTCCACGCCTATCTTCTTTTACAAATTAATTTTGAGCCATGCTACCAACAATGAAGCATATACAACTATCATGTGGACCACACCATAGAAACAGTGGTTAATTTCCATTGAAAACCTTTCGTGGGCCAAAAATGTTTTAGATCTAACTGAACCCGACTCGACCCGATTTAGCATATAGGGTAGGGTTAGGGTTAGGGTTGACCCTTTTGCAAGTAGGGTAAGGGTCAGGGTTGGGTCAGCCCAACCCGATCACGACCCGAACCGAAGCCCAAACCTTTAAAATATGTATAGGTTCGGTCTAGGATTGAGTCCAACTCGACCCTAACGCCACCCATGTGCAGGCCTAGCGAGACTAGCAGATTGGCATGTGCAATGGTTAAATTTGAGCATTAGAATAGTACTCTCTTGGCTACGGCTCCATGGTTAATTGTTTCTAATCATCCATCGTTTTCACATAATGTAGATCCCACTTTAGGATGGGGCCAGGCTGATGTTTTAGCCATGGTGTGGACACGTTGGGCTCCACCTGATGTCATTAAAAGCGGGTGGATAGTGTGAAGACTCGGTCACCAGGGATTCCTTGGTGATCCCACTCTGTGGGGCCTACTGTGATTTATTTGTTTAATCCACGCTGTCTGTCCATTTTTCCAGATTATTTTAGGGCATGAACCTAAAAATAGGCAGATCTATAGATCAAGGGGACCACACAAAAGGAAACGGTGGGGATTGAGCACTTGCCACCCAAAACTTATTTGGGGCCACACAAGTTTAATTTGTATCAAGCTGATATTTGTTGTTTTCTCTTCATCTGGGTGTGTGTGACCTTATAAACATGTTGGATGGAAAAGAAACATCATGGTGGGCCTTATAGGAAGGTTTCAGCTAGGGGTGTCATTTTCCCTACTGTTTCCTGTGGTGTGGTCCAGTTGAATTTTGGATATGCGGGCTCCAGCAAAATGGATGGACAGCATCGATAAAACACATGCATCATGGTGGGGCCCACAGAGCTTTTCCAAGGAGACACGTTACTGATGTTGGTGTGGTACTCTGCCTGATTCTCAGTATGAATTGTCCATTCTTCATTCAAATAGGGACAAGCCATGGTGCCAAAAATCACACCGATCGAATGATCATCATTTTGAACCATGTATGAGTTAGATCCCACTTTGTATTGCTTATGGCTTGAAAATAGCACTTTGATTTGATGATTCTAACAGTGGGATCTATGGCTTGTTAAAAAAAAAAAACAGAGGGTTGTAATTAAATTGACCTTGATCCAGATGTCAGAATCATCCAATTGATGTGATCCTTACATGGTGGTCTTGGTCGACATAGGCGAGAAATTTTAGCATAAAAAACTGGCCCGGTAATAGCTTAGCGGATGTCCAACGACTGTGGGCCCACCTTGATGTATGTGTTGTATATCCACACCGTCCATTAGTTTTTCGAGATCATTTTACGGCATGGTCTTAAAATTAAATATAGTTTATTCAGATCTCTAGTGGACCACGCAGCAAGGATTGAATGCCCACCACATCCCCTGTTTTCTCAGTACATCCCACCCAGGCTGATATTTTAGCCATGGCATCTACATGGTGGCCCCTACTGATGAGCAACCATGATCCACAAAGTCATCATTAAGAAGGTTGACCCAGCTCCTTAAAGATCACTGGTGCTTATATCAGACCAATTCATTCATTAGGTGAGCCCACATACATATACTAAGTAAATGCACCCAATTTCTATTGTTTCCTGCGAGGTGGCCCACTTGAAGAATACATCTACCTGATTTCAGCATTCAGTTATCTTTAAGGTGGGGGCTTATTTTCAGAACCTCAAATTTCTCGGTTGGCTTTGTGGATTTGCAAAAATCTGTAGTTATTTGAGAGATTTCGATTTGCTCCAAATTCAAGGATTTCTAAGGTACCAATTTGGAAAATCCACAAATTCGTCATATCCTCGATGATCCTCAATAAAATAAAAATAGGGAAGATGTAAAATCCTTGCACCAAATCCCTCACCCCAAATAGCCCCCTGAGTATTCTTATTTAATTATTAAATACTTCTGAGTTCATCGGACCAGAATTCGGGTTTTAGATTTACGGCTTAACCAATTGAACGTTTTCTCCATCCTGTGATTGAAAATTGTACTTTTGATGGAATTAATGGATGTCCATCAGGTGAAGATTATACCAACAAGAAGATCCTAACATCCAAAATCAATTTAACCAAACCTCAACATTTGGACGCACAATTTTATTAAAAGGCTTCTAAGTTATAAATATTATTTTCATAATTAGTCCAATTCAACACAAAATTTCATGAAATTTGATGCAACCAAACACACCCAAATCAAAATCATTGATTTTTAAAGAGGCAACAAAAGCAGGCTAATTTAGATTAACTCCTGATAACCAAATAGAAAAATAATTTCAATTAAAAAAGATATGCAAACAACTGTTATAATTCACAGCAATAAACAAAGAAAGAAATTCTATTACATATGCAAAGAACAAAAAAACAAAAAACAAAAAACAAAAAACAAAAAAACACCGATGAGGTATGGAATTAGTGCTTCTGGGTCCTCTTCTTATACTTGTCTTTGATCCAATGGAGCCCAAGAGAGGTGCCTTCCTTAACCTTCTTAAAGCCAGTTGCAGTAACAGCCTTTGTCTTCTCCAATCCATCTCCAACCTTCTTTCCATATTTGCTCTTCGCAGTCTCTTTATTCTGGTTTGGGACTGGGTCCGAATCGCTGTAGTCCCATTGATCCGCCCACGACGTTCCATACGAGCTATTACTCTCCATTGAAACCTTGTTACAAAAACCCAACAGAAGATTGGAAGAAAACCCAAATCCCAACTTCTAAGACAAAGATTGATGAGAGAGAGAGAGAGAGAGAGAGAGAGAAAGAAGAAGAGATTTCCTTTGAAAAGTGGTGGAGGCGTCCTTGGGCTATTTATATATATTTATGAAGATTTTCCAGATAGACTCGGTTTTATTGCTTCTCTTTAATAATAGAAATATACATACGCTCTTACGCAATTTCCTTCTCCTCACGAAACTTCAGTTTCCACGTGAAACGTTTGGTCCGATGAACTGTATAGTACAGTACATTCGGTCTTTCTCTCTGTGAAAATGAGGCTCATAGTAAGTGATCTGAACCGTTGATATATCCATAATCAACTTAGATATCTCCATTACTCAAAACTCTACAATTAAAAGTATAGATGAAGGATATTAGCCTCTTATTTAATGAATGGTAATTATTATTTTATTTTTTTCTCAACGGTTATTTTGTTGGTTACTAATTGAAAGAAAGATTTTCAGTGTGTAGAATATTTGTAGTGGGGCCCAGCGTAATTTAGACGTCTCGGATCGGTTAACGATGGTCCACGTCAGCGAAAATAGAACCGCCATACTAGTTACAGTCTCCAAACCTAGCATTGTAGATACCAAATGGGGAAAAGAGAAGGAAAGCAGGAGAAGAAAAGAATCTCGAATACACCTGGGCCACACATGGCGTACACGTGGAGGAACAACCATGCGAACCTTCCAAACGGTCGGTCCGTTTGGATTGGATAAGGCCCATTGGCTGGACGATTCTGACCGTTGGTCAAATCATTTGGGAGTTGAATGGAGAGCTGAAAATTCAAACACCCACATGAGGATTTCTATTTTGTCGAGAAGCTTCTAGCATGTTCCGCGAAGACTCTTTACCCACCTGTCATATGTGGACCGATAAAAATCCCTGGCGTGTCTGACCTGGTCGGACCTTTAAGCGTCCGACCAGATCTGAGTGGGGTCCCACCATGACGTATCTGTTTATCCAAGCCGTCAATCCATTTTCTAATATCATGTTAAGGCACGAGCCCAAAATTGAGGCAGATCCAACTCTATAGTGGACCACAACAAAGATGACTGCTCTAGGCATTTATTGCAAACCAAGCTTACTATTTTTTGTGATCCCCTAAAGCGTTGTAATCTTCATTATTTTTGGGACCGTGTCTTAACATGATCTTAGAAAATGAATGGACGGCTTGGATAAACCGATACGTCATAGTGGGACCCCACAAAGATCTGGTCGGACGCAATCCGCGTCCGCCTTGGAATATCTATTTATTTATTATATTAGGGTGGCGGTGCCAAGTCCAATATGTTGGACAACGTTCGGCTTCAACCACCAGTATAACGGTAGAGACCCCGGTCCTCACCCAAGACGATGCAGGCCCTTGCACGTGGGCCCACCTTCGTGTATGTATTCTATATCAATGCGGTCCATCCGTTTTTTAAGATCATTGCAGGAGTCTATCTCAAAAATGAAGAAGATCCAATAATCAGGTGGACCACACCATAAGAAACAGTGGTTATTGAACGTCCTGTCATTAAAAATTTCTTAGGGGCACCTTAATGTTTCTGTAGTGTTTATTTTCCATCCAATCTGTTGATAAGGTTGCATAAGCCTGGATGAAGGGAAAAAATATATATCAGCTTGTTCCTAAGCTTTTGTGGCCCAGTAATGGTCAATCAACACTATTTCTTATGGTATGGTCCACTTGATTAATTGATCTGCTTCATTTTTGTGATAATGCCCTGAAATGATCTGGAAAAGCGAATTGACGGCATGGATACAGAATACATACATTAAGATGGGCCCCATGGTAAGGGACACACCGTCTTAGGTGAGTCTGTGGTCTCACCTAAATCCACTCCTTCTTAAAAGGATAGTATGGAATCACACCTTTCTCGTTTTTAGGTGGGGTAGCTAACAGTTACCAAAATAATCCATCAATCAGACGTCTTAGACAAGTTAGGTAGTTAAGCACTACAGAGTAATTTGGAGCAATGTCATTGGCATAATTCGCTTTCTTAGATTCTTACAACCGTATTTGAAAGTACCCTGCGCCCAGTCTCGCAGAGCCCACTTACACGTGGATGTAAATTCTTCAACATGCATCATATCCATACTGTCCATCCATTTTGCAATATCATTTTCGAGCAAGATGTAAAAAATGAGGTAGATGCAAAGCTCAAGTTGACTACACCACAAAAAGCAGTAGAAGCAATGACACACATAGTTGAAACCTTCCTAGGGCCCACCATGATGTTTATTTGCCATCCATTCTATTCATAAGGTCACACAGGCCTGGATGAAGGAAAACGTACCAGCTTGATCCAAGACTTCTGTGGACCCTAAGAAGTTTTCAATGGTAGGCATTCAATGGCCACTACTTTGTATAGTGTGGTCCACTTGAGCTTTGGATCTACCTCATTTTGGCTCATTCCATAAAAAGAGCTCACAGGATGGATTGACAGTGTGGATATAACAAATACATCATGGTGGGGCCTTATGGAACTTTGTCACGTCGTTGCACCTTTGCAATCCATGCCTCTTCAATCATCGCCATGATTTTAAATCAATGGTAATTTTGTATCATGTAAGTTTTTCATCAAATTAGTTTGATAGGAAACGATTTAAACAAAACATTTCAAGGAACCAATGACATGATGTTATGTTATGAAATTACAAATATCGAACTTCAAAGATTTTCGTGTTCAACCTAGATAATGATTGCTTTAGGCTATGTATTCTTATTCAGATGCTGAGATATTATATATCTTATGATCCCGTAAGAAACAAATATCCATAGTCTTTTCATCCATTAATTGAGACTAAATATATTGCATATTGTGTTGCAGTTTAGGAGTGAATCTAAAGATTCTTATAAAATCTAGGTGATTGTCCCAAGCACTCCTAAGCATTTATCGTTGATGATAGACAATACATCTATTATGACTCTTCAATCATTGCCATGATTTTAAATCAATGGTAATTTTTTATGATGAAAATTTTTCACCACATTAATTTGATAGGCAACGATCTAAACAAAATATTTCAGTGAACCAATGACATGATGTTATGTTATGAAATTACAAATATCAAACTTTAAAGATTTTCATGTGCAACCTAGATAATGATTACTTTAGGCTATGTATTCTTATTCAGATGCTGAGATATTATATATCTTATGATCCAGTAAGAAACAAATATTTATAATCTTTTCATCCATTAATTAAGACTGAATACATTGCATGTTGTGTTGCAGTTTAGGGGTGGATCCAAAGATTCTTATAAAATCTAGGTGTTGTCTCAAGCACTCCTAAGCGTTTATCATTGAGGATAGACAATACATCTGTCATAACTTAGCAAAGAATCTCAAACGTGGAAGGGCTTGTAGCCCAGCTAGTTGAGTCCGAGTTTATCAACCAGTTGGTCTCAGGTTCGAGACACACCAGCAGCACCTTTGGGTGCTTTCGGTCGGGTTCGGGCCGGGTCGTGTGGGTTATGTTCAGGTTCGGGTGTTCGGGTCGGGTCATGTTAAAAAAAAATCTCAAACACACCAAAAGTCCAAGCACATCAAAATTAAATATCATTACATTCGTAATCAAGCGAGAGATTAAAAAAAATATATTCTCAAATACATTTTCAGTAAAGAGATGCTGGCAAATCCTATAAGGGCGTGTTTGGCGCACAGGAGTAGCTGGGAGTCGGTGGGATTAGGTGGGATGGAAGTGTTTTCAATGTAATCATTACACTTAACTGGAATTCGTTTTAATCCCGTGGGATGCTGCAGCCAGTGGTTGAAGTGTTTGGCGCAGGTAGTGTAATATGCAGGATTTGGATCCAATCCCTCTTCATTGTGTTTGGAAAGGTGGATATACCTGAATCCTCAAGTTTATGCAGCACATGAGTTGTTTGGAAACATGGAGTGCAAAGAGGTGGATTGGATTACGTAACCCGTTACAATGCTACGTTTGGGTTCAAAGTTGTAGGCCCCACCATGATGTATTTGTTTAATCCACGTTGGACATCCATTTTTCGACCTCATTTGAGGGCAAGGGCCCAAATATGAGGCAGATGCAAATCGCAGGTGGACCAAACCAAAGGAAACAGAAGCTCAATTGAATGTCCACCCTTGAAAACTTCCTGAAGGCCACGGAAGTATTGGATCAAGCTGATATATGTGTTTTCACTTCATCCAGGTCTGAATGACGTCACAAATATTTCAACTGTGGACGTTCAATCCTCACGTTTAAGGCCCACTTGCGTCTTGGACTACCTGTTCATTTTTTGTCTCATGTCCTAAAATGATCTTATAAAATGGATGGACGATTTAGATTTATCAAAAACATCACTGCTAAATCTTATGTGGCTTATAGTCATGTATGTACCTTAAATCCACACCTTCTAACCATTTTGAAAGCTCATTTTAGGGTATGACCCTAAAAACTGAAGCAGATCCAAATCTTATGTGGACCATACCACAGGAAACACTAGTGATTGAATCCACACCATTAAAAATTTCGTAGAAGCTACCGAATGTTTATTATCTAGATGGAGAGTCCACACAAATATCATCTTAATCCAAAACCTATTGAGAAAGCTTAACTGAAGAGCAAACTTGACCGATTTTCTTGTGGTAGGTGATATTCATGTGGGGCACACCATTTCCATGGTTTTCATCCTGCACCAGTAGCATAAGGATAGGGAAAAATGGATTAGTTACGACCCACCTCCAGCCATGTGGATGCGGCCCTGGCCATGGGGCCCACCTCGATGTATTTGTTGTATATTCTAATTGTCCGCCTTTATTCGAGCTCAATTTAGGAGATTGTGGACCCTCGCCGATTTTTCCGCGCTCCCACACGACGTTCTTCTCCCTTCCCCTTTCCTTTCGGAAAAGAAGGAGATGAGGATGCGTGAGTGCAAAATCGCCGTTTGTGCCACTGGCTTGCCTCGTTCTCGAGGGCTTTGTTTGGTTGTCGTGTTAAGCTGGATATGTTTAAATGAGTTTATATAAGACCAGAGTCGCCACTAGCCAATTACTTCGAATCTACAGTCGGCTAGACCCTGTAGAAACATTAGAGAAGGGAATCCGAAGATTCCTTCCTCTAAAATGACTCCTGTTGATCTGCGGCCAGAGATTCAAGGTAAGGGATCACGGTTACAGGGTGGGAAGAGGTTAAGCACCCCACACACTGCCCGTACCGAAGTACGGTCTCTACTTCACAGAATCGATCGAATACTTGAAAGTCTAGTTTAATCCTCGTATATTCTCATGGATGACATGATGCATGAATGCGGGTCTGAACAGTAAGAGTTTCTGATGGGCAGGTTCCAACAACGGGCAAGCCCAGAGCGTACACTCGAACTGACAGGTGGTTAATGTAAGACGTATGCAGTGTGTTTGAATAATCAAGGTGCTTTATGGTGAAGCATGAATGCAGGTCTGAACAGTAAGAGTTTCTGATGGGCAGGTTCCAACAACGGGCAAGCCCAGAGCATACGCTCGAACTGACAGGTGCTTAATTTAAGACATATGCAGTGTACTTGACGAATCAAGGTGCTTGCAGTGAAGCAGGGGGGTTGGAAGAAAAGTAAATGTTGCACTTATGCTAGATGCAAATGAGATGATGCTGGAAAAGAGTAGCCGGGTGGATGGAGGTGTCGCAAGGATTGGCTTCGAGTGGATGGATCAAGACTTGGATGGCTTGGGAGGCTTGGACCAGTGGTCAGGCTGGGCTGGACCAGGGCTAGACTCTCCTCACTCGGGCTCTCCTTGGTGGAGGAATGGGCTAAAGAGGATTCGAATCGCACTCGGGCTGAAGAGAGGGAAGTGGATTGATGAAATGAGAAGGGGAGGGGGGTATTTATAGCAGCGGAGAGTGGCACTCTGGTAATTTTTTCCCGGCGACCTGCTATGGGCCGCCCGTACGGCCTCTCCTCGGTTTTCAGCGAGTACGGTCGCTCCCTCGGGGCTGCTGTTGGACTCGCTGGTCAACTCAGTGAGTTGACTCAGTGAGTCGACTCGGTGGTTTGACTCGACGGGTTGACTCAGTGTTTTGACTCGACGGGTTGACTCGCCGGGTTGACTCAGCGGGTTAACTCAGCGGGTTGACTCAGTGAATTTGACCTTTTTAGGATTTTTTGACTGGCTTTTTTCTGGTGGGTTTTTCAGGCTGATGTTTAAGACTGGGTTGACTGGGTTCAGGCTTGATCTGGGCTATGGAATGGGGCTTACAAGGGTGAGTTTGGCTGAGTTTAGACTTGATTTAGGTATGGTCCTCAAGTCAACCAGCTATCTCTACCAACAGTAGCCGAATGGGTATACAGAGATGTCCAAAATGAAGTGCGAGATACAAATCTAAGGTAGACTACACCATGCCAAATAGTAGCCAATTTTTTATGATAATGTGACGACAGTTAAACAAAAAGGGAAATATTAGTCTTAACACAATATAGATATCCATTACACAAAGAAATAATTACAACAAGAAAATAAATGATAACAACCTGTCTAATTGATTTGCTAGAGATGTCATCACAATTTTTAACTTTTCCTTACAGCTACTTTGACGTCCACATCGTTTATTTGTACATGAAAGTTACTTAGACGATTTTCTATATGAAGAACATTTCGAACCGCATCAAGTTCTTTCTTTGTTAATTGTAGTTCCTTCTTAACAATCTGTAACTCTTTCTTCATCAATTCATGCTCTTTTTCCTCCAATTCTCTCGCCTTTTGTACCAAGACATTTTCATCAACCGTCATTGTCGGCTTCCATTTGTTCTGCCACAAATTCATCAACCCAACAAAAATATTGGCAATCTCTTATGCCCTGCACATATATTAAATAACAATATCACAGCAAAATATCCTGAACCTATTAATTTGAATCATCATTAAACAAATGTATGTAGAATGTAAATGTTGACCTTCATTAGACATCTGTAGAATCATCTCCCTGGATTTGTAGACGTGTTAGATCTTAAGATACTGCACCTCCCTTGATTGCATATGCAATTTATTTTCTTAATAGAATTTCTCTACATACTGTACGTATTCTATTCCGAATAAATCAGCCCCTTGAATTGAATTTTGTGAATAACTAGTAATCAACTACTACTTCATATTGATATTGCAATCATCATAATTGAATGAAAATTACCCATAACCATGCGTCATAAAAGTATTATAATAAACAAATCTTATCATAAAAAGCAATCCACCAATGATAGAGTCAATATATAAGTAGCGGTGCATACTATCAAAGAAGTTCTGGCAAAGTAGGTGTAGTGACATCGTCCTAATACCACACATCAAACAATCGATACTTAAGTACATGTCTTTCTCATAAAAAAAATAAAGATAGCAGCTAAGCAAGAAAGAGTGTTAACCTTCTCAATAGAAGGTTCAAAAAATCGTCAATCACATCCCTATTAATAGGGATCAACTAGAACCACCTGTGCCAGACTCTAGGCCAATCAATGAGAGTCTGTTTCAACCTATGTGATACGACGTTCCGATCTAAGACTGACAAAGAAGAATGCGAGCTTCTCGTCTCGATTGAGGAGCTAACCAACATTGATGAACTCATTGTTGGTCAACCCCTGAACCTCTTCTAAAATATCCAGTACTTTACCGGTCCTATTAACCTCCTTCCCTAGTCCAAATTCACGTATTGCATTAGCTATTTTGTTCAGAGATTGTGCAAGTACATCACATGGATGAGAGGGTCGCATCCTCTTAGTTGAATTATTCCAGGAACGATTGGTGTCGGAGTCCATTGCACGGAAAGAAAGGTTGCCCTGAGGCTGGCTATCAGTGGAAAATCGTTGTCCGCCCGTTGAGTCGTCTAGGTTTTCATCCGACAGGTTAACAGTATCTTTATTTTCATATTCTGGTTCAGTCCATTCTTCATTCAAATCCCATCGAATGTGAGATGAGGAAGAAGCCATGCCACGACTCCCTTGAACATATCGTCTTGTGGCTTGATCATCACCATATATCACCGCCAGATCATCCATCCTTTCGATCCTCTTTCCTCGAAGTCGTTGGGATCGCGGGTGTGACTACGTTAAATAATTAATGATAGTAAGTACACTAATTGTTGCTACTAACAAAAATTATCTTAATACTAGAAAATGTGAGATATTATTACCCTCAAATATTCTTCCCATACTTCGTCAGGAGCTGTCACAACCATCTGCTCGCTGTCCCAGCCGAATCCACTAGCGCCCAACATATCCTTTACATCTGTATGCTCTCGCTTCCAATATCTCCAACGGTTTTAGATGTGTTGCCAAGTCACGTCCACATGCACTCCTTTCTTTGCCTCATTTGCAACAGCTTTGTATGCTTCTCGTTTAAAGCCGTTGTCCGCTTTTGGACAGCTATTATACGAAGACTACTTTTGGACTAGCTATTATACGAATCGGCCACCACAGGAAGGGGAGGATCAAGATGCATACCTATAGGCGGCCTTCTCTTGTAATGGCTATGCTTCTCTCTCACGGTCCGCTAATTGACGTGCACCTGGAAACCTACATAAAATACCAAGCCAACATCGGCCATGAGAGTTCTACCAATCTCTCAGGGATCAACTGAAGCTGCATGATCCATTGGAAAAAAAAATCAGACTTAGAGAGCTGTTTGGATTTTCAATGTTGGGATACTGGAATGAATCTTAATATAGATCGATATATATGCAAATACAGTTCGTGAGTTGCTGGTGGAAGACGGTGGAGGGAAGATACGCAATCCTCTCGAACGGCTCCAACAAATGACCAGACATGCCTATCTAATCGTTGATGGCCATTACAGTCAAAGAGACCGTGGTTATCGACGTTGTGAGATGGGAGATATGGCTGTCATAGTTGGAGATGTGGTGTTGGACGGGAGATGTGGTGTTGAGAGAGGATCGTACGGTGATCCCATCTCACTGCCGCTATGGATGGGAGGGGTGGTTTACTCCTGCAAGGGATTCAAATCCCATTCAGTAACACCCATGGTATTGCTGCGCAAGGCACTAGGTGGTTTTGGAAAATCCCACCATTATGCCCGTGGGTCGGGCACAAGATTCAATGTGGTATTTCGTACATAAATCCCAACCATCCAAACAGAGACAAGGAATATCGACGGTGGGATATCCTAATTCCATCCCACGTAATCCCGTCTATTACCATGCGCCAAACACGCCCTAAAGAAACCAACATTCTGTGGACCCTAGCCGTTTCCGCGCTCCCACACGACGTTCTCGTCCCTTTCCTTTCGGGAAAAGAAGGAGAGAATGCGTGAGTACGAATCGCCGTTTGTGCCACTGGCTTGCCTCGTTCTCGAGGGCTTTGTTTGGTAGTCATGTTTAAGCTGGATGTGTTTAAATGAGTTTATATAAGACCAGAGTCGTCACTAGCCAATTACTTCGAATCTACAGTCGGCTAGATCCCTAAAAACATTAGAGAAGGGGATCCGAAGATTCCTCCCTCTAAAATGACTCCTTTTGATCTGCGGCCAAAGATTGAAGGTAAGGGATCACAGTTACAGGGTGGGAAGAGGTTAAGCACCCCACACATTGCCCGTACCAAAGTACGGTCTCTACTTCACAGAATCGAACTAATGCTTGAAAGTCTGTTTTAATCCTCGTACATTCTCATAGATGACATGATGCATGAATGCGGGTCTGAACAGTAAGAGTTTCTGATGGGCAGGTTCCAATAATAGGCAAGCCCAGAGCATACGCTCGAACTGACAGGTGCTTAATATAAGACGTATGCAGTGTGTTTGAATAATCAAGGTGCTTTATAGTGAAGCATGAATGCAAGTCTGAACAGTAAGAGTTTCTGATGGGCAGGTTCCAATAATAGGCAAGCCCAGAGCATACGCTTGAACTGACAGGTGCTTAATATAAGACGTATGCAGTGTGCTTGAATAATCAAGGTGCTTGCGGTGAAGCAAGGGGATTGGAAGAAAAGTAAATGTTGTACTTATGCTAGATGCAAATGAGATGATGCTGGAAAAAGAGTAGCTGGATGGACGGAGGTGTCGCAAGGGTTGGCTTCGAGTGGCTGGATCAAGACTTGGATGGCTTGGGAGACTTGGACCAGTGGTCAGGCTGGGCTGGACCAGGGCTAGGCTCTCCTCACTCGGGCTCTCCTTGGTGGAAAAATGGGCTAAGGGGTGGAGAAGGGAACTCGAACGGACGAGCTCTCTCTGGCTAGGTTGCTGTGTTGAAATGAGAAGGGGAGGGGGGTATTTATAGCAGCGGGTAGTGGCAGATCCCATAAATATTTTTGGGCGGCCCACTGTGGGCCGCCCGTACGGTCACTCCTCGATTTCCAGCGAGGTACGGTCGTTCCCTCGGGGTTGCTGTTTGGCTCGATGGGTCGACTCAGTGAGTTGACTCAGCGGGTCGACTCGGTGATTTGACTCGGCGGGTTAACTCGACGGGTTGACTCGACGAGTTGACTCAGCGGGTTGACTCAGTGGGTTAACTCAGCGGGTTGACTCAGTGAGTTTGACTTTTTTAGGATTTTTTGACTGGCTTTTCTTATGGGGATTTTTTCAGGCTGATGTTTAGGACTAAGTTGACTGAGTTCAGGCTTGAGTTGAGCTATGGATTGGGGCTTACAAGGGTGAGTTTGGCTGAGTTTGGACTTGGGGTTTGGGGGTATGGTCCTCCATTCATCCAGCTATCTCTACCAACAGTGTAGCCGAGGGTAGGGTGTCTACACATTCCCACCAAAGAAATGTTGATAGATCCAATGATAAAACCTATAACTAGATACATATTCCATATTCACATTAAGTTTAAAAAAAAAAAAAAAAAAAAAAGCTTGAGTGATGTAGCTTTGTGTCTATATCAGTTTATGATGTATTTTTTATCTCTCACTAATAAATTACAATTCCTTTTGTCTTATGTTATACACTATATTTTGTTAGTGTAAATAATCGGCATTTGCCTTGAGATCTTGAGGGATCTCTACCTTTGTCGTCAGACTAGTCACCAACTCACACACGTAAATCAACCATGAATTTACAAGAGATGTTCACTTGATCTGATGTTCATACCTTAAGGTGTAAATCACCTTTTATTATGAAGAATAGAGGAGGATATAAGTGATGAAATGTTATATTCGCCCTCGATTATATGAAATTGAAGATAAAATTAATTAAAGTTGAAATAACATAATCGCTCAATTGCTCTTCTACAATATTAGTTCATGAGTATATGAGATGAGTTGTATCTCATGTGTGATTACGTGCATATTGTAAATCCTCTATATACCTAGTATTGTCTACTTGACAACGTAAATTATAGTCATGTGCACAGATCTATTACCTATAGAATGTTTTGCCTTGATTTAACCATTATATCTTACAAGTAGCTAGTTTGTAGGTAACTTTTTGTGGTTTTAGCTCTCCCCTCTTATATATAAGAGGATGAAATTGAGTATTATTACTTTCGTATATGATAACAAACTTTTCAAGATTAGCTAGACTTGATTATGTTGAAAAGTGGCTTAATCAATTTTAAATTACACATTTGTGTGGGAAAATTTTCATAACAGCTTATACTAAATTTTAAGAACTTTTAGTAGTCAGTTGAAAATTTATCTACATAAAATTATTAACTTTTAATAAGGTTTTGCAAGTAATATTCTTTTGAAAAGTATATGTTATATATTACTAATTTAAAATGGGATTAAAATTAATGTTTGTAAAAACTAAAAAAAAAAAAATGAGTTTCAAAATAAACTTGATAAGTTAAATAAGTATATATGTTAGTCGAGTACTCCAAATCAGAAGTTAATTCTATCTAGTATGGTCATTTGGACTAAGACAAACATAATAAAGCTTGAGTTATTAAGTGTTCTATAGGTGATCACTTAGTACCTAAACAGATATAAGAAAATAATGATATTAATTCTTTTAAGCACATCATTTAGATTTGGTTGTTATAAGATGAGATAAATTGAAAATATAAATTGCGTCCCTCCCACAACGTTAATGAGTAGATGATGTTGGGTATGGGCCTATAAAGCCCACTTGTGAGCAACAGTAGATGGGTACCACATAGTTATCCTTCGGATCGTTCCAATTAAATATTCATTTTTCCAACCTTCGCTCAAAATTCAAATTCAAACATAGTAATAAATGAGAGAATTCTAATCTAATAAGGATTCATCCTATCATATATAAACTCATTCTAATCATTTTAGTTCCACCCTTTATAAAAAGGATGCGCTTCTTTTTAAATACATCTCATGAGAGAGATTTTTCGAAGAAGAAATTGAAAAAGGAATGATGAGAGAATTACTCACTATCTATTATGTTGCTTCTAGATGTCTAAATTATTAATCATGACTACTGGCCATCTTAACCATAAGATCATAGGAGTAATTAGCTCATTTCTTCTATTTTATTTAAGTATATCACTGGATGTCGGCCATTCATATCCATGTGTCCTCTTTTAAGATTGAATGTTTGTTATTGTGTTCTTACAACATTAGTAAATTTTTAAATATCTTGAGAAATTAAGAGAAGTTAAATTACATAAACCTTTTTAACAATAATATCAATAGTGAAATACTCAAATAAAAATGGAAGGTCAAGAATGGAACTTTGAACTATTTATATCATTCTCACGATATCTGAAGGGAATTGAACTACAATTCCCCTATTCTTCACTAAGCTATTTGGTTGTTCTCAACCTCAACTCTAATTAACTAGAAGGCTCGCTTCTAATCCAATCATCCTACACATTTTCCTTTTCACTTTTGAATAATAGCCCTGGTGGAGAAATTCCTGTGTTAATTTGCAACACAACATCTTTGAAAGTGCTCATCTATCTAAAAAAATCATTTAAGTAGTTGCATTCTGCAACGTTTTGGTGAAAACAATGATTCCTCAATGTGTTAAATCTTAGAGAAAATACTTTCAATGGCACCTTGCTTCAGATAGTTAAAGAGAGATGTAGTCCAGATTTCTATACCCAATTTTCTTTAATGTATGGGTTATTTTTAGCACCTCAAATGCCATGTACATGTAACACTTCAGTTTTAGGAACGCAGTCAACACTAACATTTTGTCAATACTTACGCTGGACAAGCGATGCGTTTTCCCATATGCTAGTTTTTATTAGGTGATGTTGACTAAAAAATGATATGATCTAGACTTGGAGTTACCATCACCATTAGCTAATATTTTAGAATCTATAGTCAGTTAAACATTATAAACCCACAATGGGTTGGAGAATGAAAGACTCCCCAACTTAAGTGACTCCTGCAATCAGTTTACATGTAGAAATCCCGAGTTAAGGCTAGCTTACAACAAAAGAAGGGATTACGTACTATTCTTCACCCATATTAACATACGATCTACTACTTTGCTAGATTTATGAATTTTGTAAGATTATTTAGTTCTATATGAAAAAAATTACTAAAAAAACTCTACTGGAAACATGATCATAGATATGGAACGCCCAACATTTATCATAATTGATGAGACAATTATTATAAAAACTAAAAAGAAAAATGCAATAAGGATGTATAAAAAAATATTAAAATAAAAATTGAAATGGATTGCAGCACGATGGGAGATGTGAGGGAATAAGTGAGAGATCTGACACTCTTAGTGAAGGAGGTGATCGGATATCATAAATTCCACCTCTACTATGTCAATCTAAATTGTTGAGAAGGCATGAACTAATGTGATGTTAGATTTGGTGACTTGGATCATCTCTCTCTCTCTCTCTCTCTCTCTCTCTCTCTCTCTCTCACACACACACACACACATCTCCAATAGGAATACCCCACAAACTATTGAGTTAACTTGAATCGAATCCTAAGGCTTTCTTTTGACAAGAATCTCAGGGCGTGTTTGGCGCATGGTAATAGACGGGATTACGTGGGATGGAATTAGGATATCCCACCGTCAAAATTCTTTGTCTCTATTTGGATGGTTGGGATTTATCTAGGGAATACCACATTGAATGTTGTGCCAGAACGACGGGTATAATGGTAAGATTTCTCAAAACCACCTCATGCCCTGCGCAGCAATACCGCGGGCGTTACTGAATGGAATTTGAATCCCTTGCAGGAGTATACGGGCACGGATTTCATGCGGAAGCCTTGCGCAGAATTTCCTGCGCTGGGAACTAAGGTGGGCCAACAGCGATGTATTTTGATAAATCCACACTGTCCTTTCCGTTCTGGGAGCTCATTTTAGGATATGAAAACAAAAATGAATAGGATCCAATACTCAAGTGGGCCGAAAACGTTAGATTTGAACTCCACAATTGAAATATTTGTGGAGCAACAGGAGTTTCGAATTAGGATAATACTTGTTTTTCCAGTTCATCCCAGTAGTAGTGACGTTATGAACGGTATGGATGTCATATAAACATCACTGTGGACCCCAGGGAGGTTTCAACGGTAGTAATTTACCTACCCACCTTTTCCTTTAATGAGGCCCACTTGAGTCTTGGATCCGGTTCATTTTTGTTTTCATGTCCTAAAATGAGCTCCCAAAACGGATGGACGGAGTGGATTTATAAAAACAAATCACTGTGGGCCCCACTGTGGTTCCAGCGCGGTAGCTTCCTGCGCAAGGCTTTCGCATGAAATCCGCGCCCGGAGTAAACCACCCCTCCCATCCGGAAGCGGATTGGCTGGTGAATCCTACACCACCGACTTGACTAGTTTATTGACATCAACAAGTTTTGTGGGCCCCACAAAGAGGTATGTATCATATCCAAACTGTCTACTCATTTTTCATGGTCTTTGTAAGGATATATACCAAAAATGAGATGGATTCAAATTTCAAGTGGACCACATTAGCAAAAAGCAGTGGAGATTGAACATCCACCCTTAAAAACTTCCCAGGGTGCACCGTGAAGTTTATTTGTGATCCAACCTGTTCGTAAGGTCACACAGACCTGGATGAAGTGAAAACACAAATATCAGCTTGATCCAAAACTTTCGTGGCCTCCAAGAAGTTTTCAACGGTGGATGTTCAATTCCCTCTGTTTCCTATGGTGTGGTCCACCTGAGATTTGTATCTGCCTCATATTTGGGCCCATGCCCTAAAATGAGGTGGAAAAATGGATGTCCAACATGGATTAAACAAATACATCATGGTGGGGCCCACAAAGCTTTGACACCAGCCCTTGCCTTGTAGCGGGTCACTCGCCAATCCGCGTCCATGCACTCCACATTTCCAAACAGGCTGGGCGTGTTGCATAACAGAATTGGCATCATTCTACCTCTCTTTCCAAACACGTCGGGGAGAGATCTACGCCAAATCCCACGTTGTACTCTACCTTCCAAACACTTCTACCGCGGGCTGCAGCATCCCACGGGATTAAAACCAATCCCAGTCAAGTGTAATGATTACCTTAAAAACACTTCCATCCCACCTAATCCCACTGAAAACCATGCGCCAAACACGCCCTTATATACTCAAGCTTGACATGTAGTACCAAAAATCAGATTCTCACTACTGTACCAATCTTAAATTTCTAAGGCATTTTGGAGATCTAGACACATTGTGGCTCTTAGTTGGCTAGTTGATGTCGGCAAGAATATTTGGATTTCGTGGGCTCCCTTTTCTGATTCTAGCCTAGTGTTAGAGAATGAAAGGTGTAAACTACTTTCAGGCTTAATGAGATAGGATTTGAGGGCTTCCAGCATCGGCTTCAATTGTTGGTTTAAATTAAGTAAAATAGGTTATCCTATCTCAAGAGGGGTATCTTTCATCTTTCTATTTACCACTATATTAAGGCCATGTTTGGGAGAAGGAAAATAAGACTATGGATTTCATATATTCGTAAACTTATTAAATCCATAAATTTGCATTGGATTTGGATTTGATAAATTTCGAAGTCCGTTGTTTGGAAATAAAACTACAAATCTTTCATTTTGCAGATTTGAAAAGTCTTTAGCATTTCTGGAGACTTGGATTTTCCCTAAATCCATAGATTTTATGGATATGGATTTGGGAAATCAACAAATTTGACAAATTCTCATAAAAATGAGATATTTGAAATCCATGGAATTCATAAATCATTGCCCTAAATCTGTACCCCAAACGACCCACTTAGGCATCTTATTTAATTGTGTGGAACACAGTCTCACGAGTGGGTTGCACCTCCCACCTTTTCTTCCTTGGTTGGCTCGTACTCTTTCTCTCTCCTACTATGTCACTCTATTTGGTGCACTTTTCTTTCTTAGGTGGTGTTGACTCAAATAAAATAATATGTACGTATGATTTAGAGTCGCCACTAGCCAAAATAAGCTTAGAATCTACAGTTCGCTAGAAATCGTAGAATCGATTGTAAAACGAGAAATCTGAAGATCCATCGATTTGAATGAATCCTACAATTGGTCTACAGCTAAAAATCCTAAGGGCCTCAGTGACAACAAATGAGTGAGTTAGGCACATTTTTAGCCTACAGTAAGTGTGATCTCTACTTTACAGAATTCTAAATTTTTTGGAAATTCTAAGGAGTTCTAGTGATGACTACTTATAGGGTCCAAGTGGACAAACACTAGAAAAAATGAAAAGAAATAAAAGAAAGTAGATGGTGGCAAGTGTGTAGTGTTGGTATGCTATATATGGGATGTTGGTGTGAACTGATGGAAATGTGAGAATAAAAAGATAAAAACCAAGCACTCTTGTATAGAAAGTAACTAACCAAGCATCCTTGATTCTAACAATATGTCGCAGATCAACAAACTCTAGAAACCAATAGCCTATTGGTGTAGAGAAGATCATAAAGGGAAAAAGGACTCTCCAAATAGCCAAAACCCCTCCAAGTTGTTTTCAAGCCCTCGTAGCTACTTTTGTCGTTCTCCAGTTGTTCCAAATGGGAGAGGCTAGCTCCAAATTTATAGAGATGATCGGTGGGAATCAGATTCTTGTTGGATTCTGATGTGGTCATTTTTTGGGTCTTCAGGGTGATACGAGCCTATGAATTGGATTCCTTTCAATCACTTTCGGTTGATCTAGACTGTCAATTGGCTCCAAATGGGTATAAATACCCCAAGTGCCCTTGGTTTTCCTTTAAGATGCTTCATTGAGTCAAATCTAATGGCGTTTTCTAAAATTTGCTATGACCACGCGAAGTATTATCTTCATTTTGGGGTAATGTGTCTACAAATTGTTAATTAAAGACTTCCAATTGATGAGACCAACTCAACATATCGTGTCTTCAAGTTTGATATTTCTAGCTTATCTAAGTAAAAAAAAAAAAATTAATATCCTTTATGCATACCAAACTTATCTTCGATTGAAAATTGTATTATTCTTCTCCATCATCCATGCATACCAAACTTATCTTTGACTGAAAATTGTACTATTCACTAAATTAAATGGTCGTCCATCGAATGACCCTCACATTGGAGGTCAATAGTTGGCAGATTATACCAATAAGAGGATCATAATATCAAAACGGTGGCCCACAAACAAATGCTAAAAAGATAATAATCAACAAGTAACGAGCAAAATGACAACCGCTTATATTAAATAGTTTTCAAGTTTTGAATATTATCTGACAACTTGGCCCAAAAGAATCAACTCAATCCACAACTCAAGAGGGCCATAGCACAGGGAACAAGTTGGGAGGAAAAGTTGACCCTTGATTTGCAAAGAGGCCACCATATTGTGTATGCAATCTAAGTCATTTAGACCACTCATCTAGATTTAATGAAGGGTCTGTGAAAATTCAGGCTATTTTGCAACTTAGTTGTGGCCTGATGAAAATCAATGGTGAGGATCCCTTCCTAGTCCCCCGTGTGGGATTAAGGCATTCATCACCATGTGGTCATTTTTTTTTCACCTTTTCATTTCATTTCTACATAAATGGAGCAATGGATGTAATTAAAATTGTCAATTTCATATTTTGAATAGTTAATTGGCTAAATCAATATGTTTAGACAATCCAAGTTCTTTAATTGCTAGCATACAAATGAACTCTTAAAATTCTTCTCATTATATAACTTTTTTTATTTTGTATTAATAAAATTCTAGTAATACCACCTGTGGACAGTAGTGGGAGCGACCAACTCACGTGCCTTTCACGGGTTTCACCTCTTTTAAGGGCATTCGGGGGTGTTTCAATAATGTTTGGTTTGACTAGAGTCGCCACTAGCCAATATACTTTGATTTCACAGTCAACTAGACTCTGTAGAAACAATTAGGAGGGAAAATCCAAAGATCCTTGATCCTAAGAGGACTCCTTAATATGCGATCAGAGATTCGAGGTAAGGAACCATGGTTACAAAGAGGGAAAGTGTTATGCACCCACTTTACACGTACAAATATACAGTCTCTACTTCACAAGATCTTACTTACTCTTAAAGGTTGGGATTAGTTCTCATGCACTGTAAATGAAATTATGTATGTATTGTGAGGTGATGGTGGGTCTGGTCAGTTAAAGTTTCTGATAGGGCAAGATCCAATTAAATCAATAAGTCATAGAGTATACACTCAAATTGATCAAGTGTTAGAAGTGATATGATGCGATACTAATGATGCAATGAGCAGGGAGGTTGGGATGGCAATGAGTGTTGCACTATGCTAAAGTATGGATTAGATGATAGTGATATTGGAGAGTCAGATGAACAATTATGTCGCGTAGGCTAAAAATTGAGTGGTTGGGATCGAAACTTGAATAGCTCACGAGGCTTGAATCTTGGCTAGACCAAGGTTGGACCCTTCTCACTCATTCTCACTCTCCTAGGTGAAGGAATGACATAGTGGCTAAAGGTGTATGTGAGGGATGAAAGGAGGAATGGTAGTGGATGCTTGAAATGAGAAGGGAAGTGGGCTATTTATAGTCTCCCAACCCAACATTCTTGTAATTCCAGCAAAGTGGAGGGTTGTAAAAGGTTTGGATTTAAGATTGTCACATGGCAACATTTCATGAGTTGATGGGGTTGGTAAAAGTGTAAATATGGGTAAAGGGAAAGGGCGACAAAAGTAGTCCGAAAAGTCACACAGATGGAGAAGGGAAAAGCCAGAGCCACGCTTGTGTGGAGAGCTCCTGCTTGGCAGGAGCCCTGCCACATGGCAGGCGAACCCGAAGGGGCTACCCATTGCCAGCTTGGGCTCCATCCTTGGTCGGTGGTTTTCTCCACACATGTGCACCCTCTGGTGTGGAGATAACTACTTTGTTATACAGTCTTCCTTCCGCAGTTAGGCTTAAGCCCGGCTTAGATTCTAATTAGGTGAGTTAAATGGGTAGAAGGCTAGGTTGACAAGGTGAGTTGACTCAATGGGTTGACATGTTGGGGAGTTTTGGGTTTGATTTTTCCTAAGGGTAGGTTTCTAGGGTTCAAGGTTTGGTTTAGGATTAGATTTTGCGGTTTGAGTATAAATTAGGGTTTGGAGATCGTTCTACCACCCATCCAACCGTCCAATCTTAATTAGCCCGTTGGCTTAGGGTGGGGTGTCTACACCACTCATTAAGTGTATACAGTAGAAGTTATAGCTTTATAGGATGATGTCATTAAAAAGGTAGATTTGCCTTAATGATCATTAGGGTGGGCCCACATGTATATTGAGTAAATGAACTCAATGTCCATTGTTTTCTATAACGTGGCTAGCTTAAAGAATGGATCTATTTGATTTCTATACCCATTTATATTTAATGTGGGGTCTATTTTTCAACACCTCAAATGACATGTACATGTAACACATTGGTTTTATGAACTTAATCAACAATAACATTCCGTCGACGCTTGCATAGATAGGCAGTGCACTTTCCCTTTTGCTAGTTTTGGTTGGGTGATGTTGACTAAAAAATTGTATGATCTAGACTTGGAGTCACCATCACCACTAGCTAATGATTTTAGAATCTACAATTGATTAGACATCATATGCTTATAATGAGTCGAGGAATTAAGGACTCCCCAATTTAAGTGACTCATGCAATTAGTCTATATGTGAAGATCTGAGTTAAGGCCTTCATGACAACAAAAGAAAGGATTAGGCACCGTTCTCTACCCACACTAACATACAATCTCTATTTTACGGGATTTATGAATTTTTAGATTTTATTTAGTTCTAAAAAGATGAAACTAAGCAACTCTACTAGGATCATGATCATGGAAATGGGGTACTCAACATTTATCATAATCAATGAGACAATTATTGTAAAAAACTAAAAAGAAAAATACAGCAGAGATGTATAAAACATATTACAAATAAAATTCAAAATGGATTGTAGCACGTCAAGAAATGTGAAAGAAGTGCGAGACTTGACACTCTTAGTGAAAGAGATAATTGGATACTGAATCTAAACTGTTAGAGAGGCTTGAACTAATGTGATGTTAGATTTGATGACTTGGATCATTGAGAGGCTATGCTAGATGGTAGGGATCGAATCTCCAGTAGGAATCCAATAACTACATGGGAATTAAATTCTTGCAAACTGTTGAGTTGGCTTGGTTTGAATCTTAACACTCTCCTTAAACATGAACCTCATAGATTCGAGCTTGACATGTGCCGGCAAAAATTGGATTCTCTAATCTACTAGAGGAAATTTGAATCTCAAGTCATTTCGAAGATCCAAACAGATGATGGCTTCTGATTGGCTAGTTGATGTTGGTTAGAATTGGATTTGGTCAACCCCCTCTTCTAATTCTAGCCTTATGTCCAAGTAGAGTATGAGAGGTGGAAGAGAGTTTTAAGCTTATTGGAATAGGATTGGAAGCAGCTTATGGGGATAGGATTTGAGTGCTTCCAGAGTCAGCTTCAATTGCTGATTTTAATCAAGTAGGTTCTCTTATCTCAAGAGGAGTGTCTTCCATCTTTCTATTTACCACTATATTAAAGCCCTATTTGGGATAAGGTAAATAGACTATGAATTTCATATATCCATAAACTTGTTAAATTCATCATAAAGCTTCAAATCCTTCATTTTGTGGATCTTTAAAGTCTTTAGTGTTTTTAGAGATTTGAATTTGCCCCCAAATCCATGAATTTTTAGAGGTATGGATTTGGAAAAATAAACGAATTTGATAAATCCTCAACAAAAAACAAAACAAAGATATTTGAAATCCATGGAATTCATATATCCTTGCCCTAACAGCCACCTCAGTATTCTTATTTAATTGTTAAATACTTTCAATTGATGCGACCAGCTCAACATACTCGGTTTTAGCTCCTTGGCTTATTTAAGTGAATGTTTTCTCCTTCCCTTTTGCATACCAAACTTATCTTTGATTGAAAATTGTACCATCTCTCTCCATCCTTTATGCACACCAAACTTATCTCTGATTGAAATTGCACTATCTATGGAATTAGATAGTCGCCCTCCCAACTAGGGCTGTAAATGGTCGGGTTCGGGGCGGGTTTAGCCAAAACCAAACCCGCCCATTTACTAAACGGTTCTGGGTCCAAATTTTAGACCCAGACCCTTTTACTAAATGGGCGGGTCCGGGTCGGGTCCGAGTCAACCCATCAGACCCGTTTATAAATGGGTCCGGGTCTGGTAGAGGGAGATCCACCCAGACCCATTTATAAATGGGTCGGGTCTAATGGGTCCAGGTTTGGATCAAGTATGCAAGCATTTTACAAGGCTTAAAACCGGGTCTGGACGGGTCTGGGCTAGGCGGGTCCCTTGAAACATAGACCAAACCCGCCCACTTACTAAATGGGTTCGGGTCGGGGTGGGTTGGGTCTAATATAAAGGAAACCAGACCCAGACCCGTTTAACAACTGGGTCTGTTCTTGGACCCAGACCCGTACCATTTAACAAATGGGTCGGGTCAGGTCTGGGTCGGGTCTAAATGGGTTGGGTCTGGGTACCCCATCGGGTCCGCTGACCCATTTACAGCCCTACTCCCAACAAGAGGATCCTAACATCCAAATAGTGGCCCACAAACAAATGCCAAAAAGATAGTATTCAACAAGCAATGAGCAAAATGACAGCAACATTAAAATACCGTTTGTACACACAATTATATTAAATGGTTTTCAAGATCTGAATATTATTTGACAACTCAAGTGGGCCATAGCACATGGAACAAGTTGAGAGGGAAAGATGACCCTTGATTTGTGAGGAGGCTGCCATATTATTGTATATGCAATCCAGGTCATTCAGATCCCTTATCTGGATTTGATGAAGGGTTTAGGAAAATTCAGGCTGTTTTGCAACTCAGTTGCGGCCTGATGAAAATCAATGGTGAGGATCACTTCCCAGTCCACCATATGGGCTTAAGACATCCATCACCATGTGGTCATTGTTTTTCATTTTTCCATGTAATTTCTGCATAATAGATGAAGCAATGGATGTGATCAAAACTGTCAATTTCATAATTTGAATAGTCAATTGGCTAGATCGCTATGTTTATACTATCCAAGTTCTTTAATTGGTAGCATACAAGTGAATCCAAAGGACAAAAAAATCATCAACTGCTCCAGTCAAAGTGGGTTATTGTTCTGGTTCAGATCATCATAAACATGTGCCAATGGACCCAGTCAATGCCATCAGTCTCCATGATCCAAGAGCGATCCATGGGGTGGGGTCCAGTGTGACTATGCCCCAGCTCAAAACATGGGTGGTCCACACATCATGGACATGGATGGTGGTCAGAACAATTCCAGAAATAAGGGCTGGTCCACTTATCATGCGCACCAATAAAATCAGGATAAAATCTTTCATAAAATTGCATATGAGCTGACGTGGACAAGATATCGACTGTTCATCGGGTGGGCCCCAACCGATGTTAGCCACGGCCCCAAGGTCGAAAGGATGACTGCAACAGCTTGCTCTTAAACGAGTAGTGATCATTTCTTTTATGGAGATTGAGCTGTTAGGATGGTGCAAGTAACCCTCCAATATCATGTCCTCGCCCATGTATGTTGGGCCCACCGAATGAATGGTCCAGATCTTCCACATCTGGCACTTTGTCTGGATGGTAACTCGTCTGCATTTCAACAGAACTCCAAATCGCCAAAACAAATGATCCATAAGGGGCATTGATAACTGCATCATGCATTTAATTTTGGACATCCAAACAACCAAAAAAAACAAAAAAAAATACTGTCATCTTAAACATGAGTCATACAATACTCTGGCTGCTGATAGCACTTGATATGTGGGCACTTGAAATGAAACACATGGAATATATTAACTCAAATTAAACTAATAAACAGTGTGAAAATCAAAATTGTTTGGATTCATGGAGACTTGTTTTTTGGAATAAGACCATTGGATATTTTCATTTTTAGCCGTCCAATTACCAGCAATCTAATGGTTAAATAACCAAATAAAAGTAAGTTATGGTTCATGATACATCAGAGCTGGTACCCATGGTTTGGACAGTTTATTTGAATATACATGCCATTAGAGTAGACTAATTGAGGGGATTTTTGGGAGCGGTCCAGCTATGATGGGGCATCAAATCAATGGCTTGGAGAGACCAACCATGGCTCGTATTAGAGATGATGATTGTTGGTTATCAAGATTATCATTTCTAATACATAATTATGATTAAATAAAGAAAAGAAATTCAGAAATACAAGCATCACAGTACAAGTCCCTATTGCATGCCGTGGTGAGATGGGGTGCACCATTAATGTTTGAGCAATCCAGATCGCTCATCAAGTTCGACCACCACATCATGGATGGGTATAGGGACCAAAATCTTCTAAATCATGCAGTCTCAACCATCTGATCTGAGTTCATTTGCCCACAGCATCTTAGCTATTGGATAGGAATGTTCTAAGCTGCAGTTTTAGCACATTTAAGTCAACTTGATGAAGGTTGTAAAAGGTGGGCCTGCTTCTTTAACAAATCCACTCTATTTGTTTCATTTTACTTGCATGATCAGAATATAAACATCAAAGGGCATCAATGAGAGAGTATCATTCAGGCCAACGCCAGCAAAAGATCAGGACCATGCGATTAGAAAAGATAGATAATTTAAATAAAAAAAATTGGAAGAAAAAGGAAAAAGAACAAGACCCAAGAAAAAAGAATTTCAAGATATAAATGATAATAATAATGATGATGATGATAATAACAATATGATAAAAACAAAAAACAAAAAAATTGCTTACATTTGGAACTACATTTTTCACACCCAAAAAAAAAAAAAAAAAAAAACATAACTCATTAAACCTGCTGCAAAATTAACACAAGGGCAGGCACATAACATGGGAAGATCTATAAGAAATCGCACCGAAATATAGTAGTATTTTGAAGGCGGCTATTCGAACTCATCGATGGTGTGGAGGGGAACATAAGCGATCAAAATCTACAACAGAGAAGGGCCACTCGCCAGCCACGGTGCTTCCGGATTTGCCGGCGGTCTGCTTTTGCCATTTTCACCGGGCTGCTGTTCCATTCCGAATGTAGGCTGTAGATGCCAAGATAACAAAACAGGGTTGTTTGTTAGAATATCTATAGTTTGATTGATGAGTACATGTAACAGTCTTGAAATCCTTGGGCTTAATTCACACCCAAGCCCTACAGCCCATTGGATCAGTGATGAGCTTGGGATGGGCCCCGTCAATTGTATGCCCAAACCTAGTGTTGACAATCACTAGGACTGATGTAGTGAGGCCATCCTTTGATTGAGGCAAGGCAAGAGCCCGAAAGAGGACCCAGGAGTGGGCCCAGAAGAACCCGAAATCGGACCGAGAGGATAGCCGATCAAGCCGGTGAAGGCATAGGCGAGTTGTCCCTGCCAGCCGGTTGTCCGACCGTTTTTCAAGTGATTTTGTGGAGTTTGTTTTATTTAGTTTCCTTTTGCAATTAAGACACCTAGGTTACGTTTCTAGGGCTTAGTTTACTATAAATACTTGTTTTATTTTCGTTTTTGATAGATCATTGAATAATACTTCTTCTAGAAAAACTACGGTTTTCTATCATTCTACGTGGATTCGACGAATACAGGTTGAGAAGTCCCTATAGATTCGAGATTCGGATTAGTTATCCCCGTGAGAGAGACGTTGCTCAATCTCACCACATTCCACCCGCACCCAGACCCAGGCCAGGGGATGAGTAGGGTTGACCCAACAGGTGCCCAACATCTGGGTCCAAAACATCCCCTGGACCAAAAATTTGATAGCCTCACCTGAGCCCAAACTGCTTACTTTAGGAGTCTTTTGACAGCATGGATTTAAAATCCCATGGAATCCAGTGGATTTTGAAACCTGTGGAATTGAGAGGATTTTGCGAATCAGTTGGGAATGCAAGAAACTGAGAGATCTTGGATGAATCAAAATCCAAATCCTTTTAAAACTCCTTGCCACAAAACTTCTTAAAAAACTGAAATTCCCACAAATTCCTCAGAATCCACGCTGCCAAAAGACCCCTTAGGGTCAAACAATGCCACAAGCTAACAACCCTGAGAAGCCACCCATAAGCCTTGCCAGAACAGCCCATTATATATCTACATACAGAGTGCAGAATGTGTGGTGAAAGGATTAAAACATAGGTACCATACCACCATATAGCTAAAAACAACCAAAACAATTTGAAAAAAAAAAAAAAACAGTTGATCTCATTTTAGTTAACAGTAACCATGCATCAAAGATCTTGATCTCTAATGCATAATGAGTTCATGTTAACCACACTTCTAAATTAGAGATCAAGATCTTCAATACATTATTCCTGTAAACTAAAATGAGATGAACTCATTTTTTGACATGTACATAAGGGTGTTAATGGGCTGGGTAGCCCGCACAACCCAACAAGCCCAACCCGGCTATGGGCCAGGCTTGGACCTTCTAGCTCGACTTGTGGGCCGAGCTTGGGCCTCATGTGTATGGCCCGATCAACTTTCTGTCGGGGTTGGGCTCAAGTCATTTTGCCCGACCAGACTGACCTAGCTCGGCCCAACCATACTCACCTAGCTCAGCCTGATCCAAATCTATATGTGCATTTCTTATGTCCTACAAGTACGTTGTTTTAATCCGTGGTTGCCTTGGTTAGGCAACCATATATCATGAATGTAGAACGTTGGTTTTGTTCCCTCTAAAATGTTTATTTCTTTGCGCGTGGGTAGAAGAGGAAAATTCAAGGGGGAAATAGAGATTTTATCAATTTCTGTGCCGGGTCAGGTTGGGCTTGCTTGGGCCAGGCTATGGCCATGGACCCTGCTCATAGCATCCGTGAACCCAAATTTACTGCACAGACTCTCAGCCCAAGCACAAAGGTGTTTGTGGGCTTGCAATTGCAAACCTATAGTAAGAAGATATACTTACACAGGGAATGCAAAGGAACGAGCGCTTGCTGTGCTGCTATCTGATCGGAGAGAAATGCTGCCAGAATACGGTATGGGGCCCGAGTATGCTATTGGTCCAGAGACAGAACTAGACTCCCCAAGGCCGTGCTGAATAAAGAAGCTTCGGGTCGAACCCGTCAGACTGTCCAGCAACCCGTCGTCGAGCCCAGGCACATTTGAACTCCGACTGGACTGCTGATGATCTGAACTGTCACGACCCACCACTCTGCCACTCATTACTGGTGATGATGAATCGAAGTTAAAAGTAATGCTTCCACTCTCAATTGTCCTATCAAAGGGAAAATCCTTGGCACTGTTAGCATTATTCGGTACTTCAGTTGCAGAAGGCGCAGCTGAGCTTGCCAAGTGTGCCTCTTCACTTGCACCCTGTGATCTTACATCCCCACCGTCCATCGGATCCCGAGCATGACCCTAATACCAAATAACCAATATCAGGAAAGTTATCAGGAGATGACAACATTCGATCAAAGCTTTTACTCGGACAACAAACAGTACATGTGGGTCGCAACTTTTGTTGATCCAAATCATTCATATGGTGGTCCCATGACTCCCATCCCATTATGAATGACTTAAGAGGACCAAACGGTAGCCCCCACCTGTACCACAATCATGTTAAAGTGAAATTTAAAATTAAAAAAAAAAAAAAAAAAAGCCATTTCCTCATATTGATCAGCATCAAGAAGCTTAAAAGAAAACAGAAGAACTTTGATCGACTTTCTACCTGATCGGATTGTTGTTGATCTTCATTTCCAGTAAAACCAGGTGAATCAGCATGGCAGTTTCCTGCGTCAGACTCATGCACTGCGTGTGATGTTCCAGGCATAACCTTCTCATCAGAGATATCATTTACAATGCCATCTTTCAAATCAACATTACCTCCACCATCCTCTACTAAAATTGTAGGATTCTGCCCATCAAAAACCAGAGATTTCAAACCATCCGAAACAGGTTTTCCAGTTCCCATTGGAAGCTGTTTTTCAGGCACAGCCTTCTCATCAGGGATATCATTTGCAATCCCATCTTTTGCATCAGCGATGCCTCCACCTTCCACTACTAATCTCTCAACACTACTATGGTTAGCAACCTCCTCATCCTCACCAGAAGTAGGCTGTGCATCACAAAACGGATTCAAACCATCCAAAACAGGCACATTATAGCCCACAACTTCTTTTGTAAAATCACCATTCTCATGAATCTCATCCAAATCAGAATGCAGGAAGTCAATAACTCCCTTGTGGTCCGCCTCTTCTTCCAAAATTTTGTCAACAATTCCCTTGTGGTACACCTCACTACTTTCTTCCAAAATTTTGTCAATAATTCCCTTGTGGTCCGCCTCGCCATTTTCTTCCAAAATTTTGTCCAGAGACGGCACACCCATGTCGACGCAAATGTCCTTGACCGCGTAATAACTGTTATCTTTGAAACAAGATATCAGCTCCGGCAGGTCAATATCCGTCACAACCTTATCAGTATAGAAATATGTGTCATCTTCAAACGGGTTTCTATATGAGGTTTCAAATGGATTGGTATATGTGTCAATAAAATTTCTAGTGTCATTTTCAGCCCCACCAATTGAATCTTCCATGGTTGTATAAAGATGTGGTCCTGATGCATACTCCATTCCATCTTCATCACACTTTTCACAGTGTAATCGATCAACATCTATCTCATAGTTTTCAGTTTGTGCAATGGATGCAATTTCATGTTTTCCTTCCTCCCCAAACTCATCACCCACCCTCCATGTTCCAGTCCCCACAGGATTGTCATTATATTCGACCATTTTGGAAGCAGGCTCGTGAGCAAGGGAAGAATGGGAATATATGGGCCCACTATCTGCATGCATATGCAATTGTAGATGTAAGGAAAAGGATGGAAATTAGTAATAAAGAAAGTTTCAATATCATGTACCATATCATCCTCATTATGCAACTCAATTACACAATTTATAAGGAAACCCAGGAAGAAATATTACGTGGGACAACGTTTCATGGCAAACAAAAAAACAGAGAACTATATTGGATAAATGGTTCCATGGGAAGTCTACGTTGCTTGTGGGAGCAGGATTCTGAATCCTTGTCCTCACACACGTGCTGTATTTGTGAGATCTGGACCATGTCAACAGGTGACCAGTGTCATCAAAACCAAGATTCAGAAGCATGGTTTTAAGAATTGGATGAGTCCCATGTGAAGACTTGGTTGGACTTGGACCCAACCCAGTTTGAAACAATGAGTACACATGCAAAAATCAGCCACATCCACTCACTGAGTGGACCACACTTGTATTTTGCTATTTATCAATGGCTAGAAATTGCTTTCTATGGTGTGGCCCACCTGATGAGTAGATGGGGCTGATTTTTGCACTAGGTGATCCTCATGGTAGGCCAACCTATAGGAAGGTCAGATGTCGCATTCGTTTAATGGGTGGACCATAATTTGTGATCCAACGTGTGGGACTTGAGACTGCTGCTAGTAGTTTTCAATATTAAGTAATCCAATCAAAACAGTTACCATAAAATAAAAAATAAAACTACTCAGGATTGCGAAAAATAAATCAATGTCAAGCATTTTGAATTTCAAATTAGCATATTATAAAGGGAAAAAAATGCTTGCAGTTGTTTCGAGAGAAATGTATTCTAGAAAATGGCAAGTGACCACCTATATTATGTGCGCAGCCTAGAAGTTACAGATGAATGAAAAATAAATTGCTAAGGTAGAATCATGCAGTAGATTAATAGTAACATGATACAGATTCTACCTTTAGAGATATTCCAATAGAAGAGAAGGTTTTCCAACCATGTTGCTCAGATACAGACATCCAATATCATTAAGGCTCTAGGTGTCAGACTCATTCAAGACCCAAACCTCAGGGCATGAGGTCACAGCTATATTTTTACTGGGACTTGCATTGCCTCCAGAGGGATGGGCTTACCATGCTTACACATTGTTTACCATATGCGTGGTACATGTAGACGAGTTCTAGACCAGGCATTTAGTAGGTTCACTGAATGGACCAGAAAAGAAAAAGGAATCAAATTGATCGGACAACCCTCACAATTTAATAAGCAATGTACAAAAGGACTCTAAAAGACATGGTTCTTATACAATGATTTCAAAGTTCAACGATCACAAACCCACGTTTATTGCAAAAAAATAATAATAATAATAAAAAGAAAAAGAAAAAAAAAAGAAAAAGAAAAAGAAAAGAAAAGAAAAGAAAGATACTGTAACCTGTGCCTCCATAGGCAATGAATCAGCCTCCATGGGATCCTTACAAGAATCTTAATCCTCAAAACTAACATGTCTCTCTAGAGTTCTTATGGTTTTCTTAATAGATGATACTTGCTTCAAAGAAATCTGCCTAATAGCTATTGCACCAGCTGGTCCCTAGCCTAGGTACAAGAGGGTTGATGCCAGGTAGGCAACCACTTATCAAATTTCAGCCAATACCATGAAAATATTCAAACCCAAACAGCTGGGACGAGGCCATGATAATGATTGCATTATTTCAAACAAATGTATGACTTTCCCCATCCTCATCAATCACCAGAAGGGCAAGTATATCATCCCACACATCCAGAGTTCCGGTATAAACATCAAAAGGATAACAATCAGAATATTCGCTGGACAAAAATGCCTCACAGCTCACACTCAAGTCCCATCTGCTATTTTCGGCTTTGATCTCTTCTTCATTTTTTTTTTTTATTTTGGAAGACAACAAAGATCATTCCATAAAATTAAACGAGGGAAGGGGAACTCACAGTAGTTTTCATTTGTGACTTTGTACATAGTCTAAGGGTGTTTCGGTGTACCCACAATCACAAGTGCAGCAATATTGAGCGGACGTATTGCCATCCATTCCACTCTTCATTTATCTCAGCATGGATTTCGAGAACTGAATTACACGCAATCCCAATTTTTCACCCTTCTTACATCCCAAATTCATATATGCTAAACACTACCCCAGCCAGAAACATTGGAGATATTAAGTTGTCCAGAAAAGCATCCCACAAACCTGAGTTTTGGCATCTAAATGCAGAGAAAATATTTTAAGGACGGGATTATGACAGTAAACAAAAGAGAAGCACATCTAATTTGCTTAAGGAAACTGTTTGACCATGAATCCTATGTAAGGAATTAAAATCAGCACACTGACACACCTCAAAGAAAAAGAAAAAAAAAACATGCAGGTCAGGGGAAAGGATTACCAAGCTTCATGGTTTACCGAAGTTAGGGAAGAGAGAGAGTCCTTAAGCTATCCAGCACATTCCTTAGTAATTATACCCAAAAGCAAATATCGGCATTCAGTCATTCACCTGTCAGGAAAAAAAAGAAGAACAACCGGGTTAATTAAATAACCATTGTGAAAATGCTGCTGATTTATAAAATCCAGAACATCAGATGAATAAATAAGATTTCCCAATACCAAATGAGCAATTTGCAAATATGCAGGTTTTTTTATTTATTATTATGATAGTTAACAGAAGCACCCACTACAAAGTAAAGAAGAGGTGTTGAGCTCAGGTGCGTGCTTTGTCTAGGGCTGCAATTTGGGTTCAGACCCAGGTTTGCATTGGGTTAGCATTGGAAATCACCAACCCAATTTGAAATTGGGTTGGATTCAGGTTGAACAAATTCAGGTTAGGGCTGAGTATAGAGGAATTTGGGTTGGGTTCGGGCTAGGTACCCTGGGTTAGAATACGGATCAGATCAGGTCGTGGGTCGGGTTCTCTAGAGATGGGGTTGGCTCTAGTTGACCCTTAATCCGGCCCAACCCACCAGAGTCGAATGCCTAGTTTGGACTACAATAGCCAAGAAGAACCTAAGCAAGGGTGCTGGGGGTATTTTGGTCAATATGGAATTCGAACTGTTTCTGTTAGACCTATCAGTGTACATCTGGGTCGTTTTTTTTCCCAGAGCCGCAACTGGTATTAGTATTCTTCAATGACCAAATAGCTCCATTCAAATCCTGACTCAGAGTAAATGGGGACGTACGGTACAAAATCTCAGCAAATCATGACTGGATCCATTTCCAAAAGAAATGAATGCGAGGAAAAAAAAAAAAACAAGAAGAACACACACACATGAGAAGGTTTGATGTAATCAAGCTCAATCAAATAGAGGGTAGTCTAATCCGAGCACAGCACACCTATTTCCTCATCTGGTGTGCAACTTGGAAATGGACTCATGCCCAAGATGCCATGATCAGACTGTCCACTGGGAAAGCACCATTATGAAAGGGCCCATATTCCAAAATTGTATGGATTACATGTTCCTACATGTCCAGCCAGTGGAACATTTCCTGTACAATATTGTCCGTAACCAGTATTCTTTTATGACATCCCTTGATAGATTGGAACAGTGGAACAGGATTCATGTAGCCAATGGGATGCGATGATGATGATTTGCAGGTACCCTCCATGCAGTCATGATCGCCTGACCAGCGACATTTTTCTGAAATGACCAATCTATGGCAGAACCTGCCCAATGAAACAGGCCATTCTACCACACATCCAATGCGAATGCAACACACTAGATAAGGAAATTGGTGTGTCATTGAGGTCAGGTTTCAAATAAAACAAGCAATGCTCAAAAGCAGCAATAGAAACAAACGTTCCAAAACAGAGCTAATAACATCAAACAGACAATGTTAAGATATGTATCAGCCAACATAATTGCCAATGGCAGCCGAGATGAAGAATGTGAAAATCAGAAAGAAGAAATAGGGTGGAATGGATGACCAGACTAATACTACAGGTCCTATCTTCGAGAGCGGTTGTCATATCCTCCAACAAAGCTGTATTTATCCAAGCAACCACAACAAAACTGAGCAGAAAAAACAAATTGAACTTCATCCACATAAAGCAATTCTTCCTATCTTTCTAAGCAAGAATTCAGTGGAGAAAGCATATGGTGCAGCGGAAAATTGTCCAACAAATGACAAAGACAAGAAACAGACAATAGGAGATGATATGTCGGAATCGATTTCGAATAATATAAGCTACAATGCTGAACTGTGAAAAGGTGTAATCACTGAAACATGAAAGAATCAGAGTGTCGGGTACCAAAAGGAGATTTTATGTATTGCAATCTCTTATAATAGAAATCCAACCAAACCCATCTCTGAAAGATGAGAGAGATCCGTGAAAAGAGAGCTAACAAACAAAAGGCCTTCTTTCTTTTGGTTGGTAGGCAGTGATCAGATTCATGAAATCGACATTTGAGCGATCAGATAATGACCACTGCTCACAAACTAAAGGCTTTCCCGATCGAGCTGCATCCAATTAAGAGGTCTACTATCCTCATCTTGAATTATGGCATTTTCACCCAACCACATGTTGACCCCACCCCGCCCTGGCCCCACCCAATGTGGTTCGGTGATAACAAACAATGAACTCCACCAAACAATCCCACACATCCCATCGGAGATCATCACACGCAGACTCGCTGACAATCGGCCGTCCCATCCACAGACAGAAAGTAGGACGGCCGGAATCTTTCAACGGTGAAGTTTTACACTGTGTCACTCACGCATGGCGGGCCCCATTAGCTGAGCGGCCCCCATCACCAAAATCAAGTATACAGAAGTCCTCTGTTTCAGCATCAAAAGACCTCCACCACTCCATGACAATCCAAACCGTCATATCATCCCGATTTCATGGTTGACTGGGAAAAGCATATTAGCAACTGTTTGATGAATTGCCCTTAAAATTGATAACATGGTATCAATACACCACAATCGATACTCCATTGCAGACACTCAGACAGTCCATCAATCGATCCAAACGGTCCAGTAGCTCCAGCATACATTTCATGCAGTACCAAAATAAAATCAACCCAACCGGACTATTCTAACGATCTGATCCAAAGTCCATTAAAAAAACAAAAAAAATTAAAATTTTAAAAAACTATATAAAAAAATCAAATAGGCATTTTCCTATCTCATCAAAAACCCAAAAAAATAAATAAATAAATAAATTTGCATCAGAGATCAAAATCAAATCCAACCCACTTCAGCAAAACAAACAATAGCAGCTAAAATTAACAAGCAAACAAAAAAAAAAAAAAAATACCATCCTAAAAACCAAAAAAAAAAAAAGAACGAAAACATGGGAAAAAGAAAACTCTCTTACCTTCGAATCATTTAAGAAATCACTTCTCTGTCTTTTCCTGAAAAAATAAAAAAGAATAACAGAAACAGATTGATTAGAGAGAGAGAACAGAAGACGCTAGAAACAAATGTCAGAAAAATACTAAAATATAAAAAAGAAAATGAAAATCGCTGCAACAACCTCTGCCTCATTCTTCATTGCAACGAAGGACACCCAACACCTACTTCAGTTATAACCGATGAAAAGGATGTGCATTTTCCTTATCCTGCGCACTCATAAAATCAAATACAGAGAGAGAGAGAGAGAGAGAGAGAGAGAGAGAGCTCTTTTCTTCTGTACTACCTCAATTCCCAAATTGCAAAACCTGCCCATTCAAATCAATTCCTGGTGGATGTAAATATCAACTCCATTTCAGGACCCTCTCTCTCTCTCTACTCTTCTGGTTACAGCATTAAATATCGTGACAGAAAATAAATGCCGAAAATTGCGACGAACGCGAAGATCTTCAAACGCGCGACTGACCTTTAAAAAATTCCAATTCAAACAGATGCAGAGAGAGAAAGAAGCGCATCAAAGCTGTTTTGGATTGAAAAACCGAATCTGACGACTCTCTCTATATACACATTAACAGAGGTTTTCGGATTTCTGCCGTAACGGAAACCCGATATATCGGGAGAATTCTCCGCAACGGTACGAGTTGTAATGGAGCGTCTTTTAGTTTTGAGCAAGTGATGATGACGAGAAGATTAATGAAAAAAGCGTTTCTGGAGTCGAGGGGGTTTTTCTATCAATGCTTTTGGAGGCTCGCTCTCTTTAAAAATTTCTCGCTGCTTCTACAGACTCGGCCTGATGATCCAGACCGTTCGTCTTGATTTTCGTAGAGTTGTAGGACGCTTTTCAAAACCTGGTTCTGATTGTTGGACCTTTTCGATGAACGGCTTGGATCGAGATATGGAAAGGGGCACCCTTACGTATAGAGCTCGTTTTGCATGCGTTGCAAATGTAATGCAGTTGTGTACTTTCAGCATGCATCGCAGGGATTGCTCTGGTCCGATGATCTGCTGCGTGAACAGATGGTCCTGACAATTGATTGGTGGAGTTGAAGGAGTACTATGTTCAATTGTCCACATTCAATGGTCAGGATCATCCATTCAACCTGTTTGTCGGATCATAGTCAGGTCACGATGTTGGACGGTTGGGATTTCGAAGAGGTCAACGATCCAGACGGTCATTTTTCGGACGCTATGATTTTTGGACTACGCCATATCTATAAAAAGGGCCAAAAAATTTTACGGTATGGATCTATCCACGATAACCAAAGTGTGTGGTTGGATTTATGCTGGTGTATAATACACCGTAGTCTACCAGAGCATTATAATTTTTTCTGAGTTCTCACGGCTCTGCGTTATATAAGTTTTTGACATTTCGTCGCGCATGCTCCGTGCAGCCTGCAAGGTGTGGTTTAAATATTCCGCAGGAGTATGACAGCGTCTTCTCTCTACAGTATCGTGGAAGGTGATCTATCAGGTTGGACCGTCCATCAAGTTAAACATACTGTGGATGGAAAATATGCAATCTATACATGGATGAGATCATCCTAGTCGTCCGATTGATGGCCTTAAAATCCACGGTAGAAAATTAAAATAGTTAACCGTAATTTTCACTAGTTAAATTAACGGATAGGATTGTCTAATAGACGTGATTCTTGGCAGGTAAGCCATTCACATTAGGATCCACTATCTGAACGAACCCGATTAATCGATCTCCTTAGGCCCACTAACAGGACATTTTTCAACCCATCAGTACTCATGCGGCTACAGTTCTTCACCGCCTCTTCGCGATGGAGCACGTGAGAGACGACGTGCAGCTCACACCATCGTTAACCAGAGCCATGCCCAGGCATTTTTGCTAAAATGCACCGAAGAAAGGCAACTGCGAGAGTTGAATTCCAAACGGACGCGAATTTCCTGTAACGGATGTTGGGAGATTCTGCAACAAAGAGCTCCGTGAGGGCCGACGTGACGTGTGTACATCCAAACCGTCCATTATTTTCTTCAGCTTATATTAGGATCTGATAAAAAAAATCAGGCTAATCAAAAATCTAAGTGGGCCACTACCAGGGAATAGTGGGGATGACAATGCCCACCATTTAAACCTTCTTGGAACCAATCGAAGTTTTGTATCAGGATGGAATATAAACATCACGGTGGGCCTCAGGAAGGTTTTAATGGAGGGATTTCTCATTCCCACTCTTTCCTATGGGGTGGATTACTTGATTAATAGATGTATCTTATATTTTGGTTGACGTGGTGAAATGAGCTGGCGAAAATGATGGACGGACCAGATTTTACAAAGACATAATAAAGCTGAGTCCCACGAAGCATTTTTGGCACGAGTTCTGGAATTCCTTCTTCGTGCTCGCACGTCCTCGCGCGCACTCCACCGGCGCTCGGCTTCCATTTCCACTGCACTTGGGGACGCGGTTTGGCTCAGTGGGGCCACCATGATGTATGTGTTTTATCCACGCAGTTCATCTATTTTCCCAAATCATTTTAGTCCTTGATTCCAAAAATGATTCAGATATATTTCTCATGTGGACCACACCACAAGAAAACAGCTGTGATTGAATGACCACACCACAGGGTTGGCTCGAGGTGGGCCCACCCATAAATCACCGAACGTCGGATAGGAGAGGTGGATATCAGAACAGACATGGCCCAAAAATCGTCTCAAGTCAGATGATCACAACCATCTGATTAAAGGACTTCAAAATGGACGGTAGACCCATATTTAGTCGTTGTCCATTTTCGAGGCCTTAATTTGAATTTCTGTGATGGAACAATCTGAATGATTTTTACATGACCGTAGTTCACCCCATCTCATCAACGGTCCATGTTCCAATATGGTCCCGAATGTTCCCCAATGGAATTCGAGCCATAAAACAACACCAGGGGATGGCACTTCAGTTACCGTGCTCGGCCCGCTCCCTGCTGTACACGTGGCATGTACATTGAATCTGAACCGTAAAACTAGTAGGACCCTCTGTAGATTGTTCATATCCCCAAATCAGATTGATTAGAAAATCCTAACCACCAATTAATGGCATTTGTCTGCTGAATTTCGGCATCCATTAGATGCCCACCAATCGATCAGTTAGGATCATTTTACGATGTGAATTTTTTGGGTTATGTACAATCTTCAGTGGGTCCCACAAATTGGACGGATCAGATTCCAGGTACATGCCACGTGTAGTGAGGAAGATGTCTCTGAACTGCAGTTGTGGTATGATGCCCGGCCGTATGGTTCCCAAATGAAGGTCTTTTGCTAATATGCGCTGGTGGCTGTCGCCACTCGACCCGGAAAAGAGCTTTCAAAGCTTTTTTTGACTTCCACTCTCCTACTTTTCACTGACGCACACGTGATGTGAAGGTGGAGCTGCTCGAATAAAGAAAAACTTTCATACTCTGGAGTAGTATGATTGATGATACACAGGCACTTAGAAATTGCATTCTTAGCATAAACTAAACAAATCAAAACCGTTGAAATTATGGAACCTTGCTTCGATGTTTCCACAACGAAAATATACACTTAATTGATTATTTGACTATCAGATTAACGGACATATAGTGGACGGATGAAAATGAAAATATCCAATCATACTATTTTCAACGAACAGAGGTTAGAATTATATATCCAATCCGAGTGTCATGTATCGAGAATCTTCTCTTTAGTGGATCTGCACACATCAGATCCACCGTTCATTAGATGGGCCCCACTGTAAAGGGTTTATAGATTATGGATGGCCTACAAATGAACACTAAAAGACAAACAAGCAAGATCCACATGCAGCAGGCAAAGATCCTTCCATCAAACGATCCATCCTTATCTTTTGAGCTATGAACCACAAGGAGTAGGGCACAGTAACGAACAGTCCAGATCTTGTTTGCTTATTTTCCGGATCGTTGCAGAGAAACCAGAAATGGTGGCATGCAGCGAGTGTATTAAGCTTTCACATCCCACATTTTCTGCCAACGTGTCATATAAGTAGAATATCTGATCCGTACAATTAGCAGGCCACAACAATTTTATCACCTACTTTAAAAATAAAGCTATTCTATTCTTTCGGTGGACCACACGAGTACACTGAATCATACCATCGTTCCTCCATTTGTTAAGACTTTGTGTACCGTTGAATGAGTATATCAGACTGATTTTTGCACCATCTGATCATCAAGATGGGGCTCAACATTTACACGGATCAGATATTCTACATGTGTGACATGGCATCTGTATACGAAGTTTCACAAACGGCCAGTGTAGATCATCCATCCATCAGAAAAACCCCGCTCCGTATAATTCTTTACCACGTTCATTTCTGTTATCAGGTCAGCGGTTATTAAATTGGAGTTATTTGATACACCGGAAATGTACCATGATTCATATGCGGGCAGACAGCCATTGTACACAGCACATGCATCTCAATCCAAACCGTCCAATTCAAAGGACCACTCCTGGATTGCCCATAAACCAAACTGAAGTCGACCACATGATAATAAATGTCGGCTCAGTGCTCCGATGGTCACCTACAATCAGGTGCATGCTAACCCTTTATGCCACTTGCAAAAGATATCAGGGCCATTCATAAGGTGGGCCCAACCATGAAGATCAATTCTCCATCGAAATGGACGGTCAAAAGGTCCAAATTCAACAAAATATGTCTATTAGCCAGAGTTTTAGAGCCATCCAATCGGTACGATTTGGGGATACCATACGTTGAGTGGGACCCACAATTCGATATTGATGTCGATGGGTGCATGCGTATGGATAGTTATACTCTGTCAGTGTATCAATGTTTTCACGTTAAATTTTGAGCCGGCATGTGCTAATATGCACCGGGGGATCCGGTTGCTTATCCGGAACCCGCACGGCACCCCAAAACGGCAGAAACCACGGGAATTAGTTTGAAAGGGAGACTTATATGGCGCCGCAGGACTCTTGATACGCAGAAACGGACGCGGATTGGATCCTACCTCTGGTCGTCCCTAGCTAGGAACAGACAGGGGTTCTGAGTGGCGACCGTGATGTATGGGTTTATCCACACCGTCCATCCATTTTTCAATATTATTTTAGGACACAAACCTCAAAATGAACCAGTTCTAAGATTCAGGTGGACCACACTTTGGAGTTTAAAAATCTACCGTTGAAAACATTTTGGAGCGCGGAAGTTCTCGATCAAGCTGATATCTGTGTTTTCATGTGACGTTATGAACAGGTTGGATGGCAATTAACCATCAAGATGGGCTCTAGAAAGGTTTCAACGGTGGATGTAATTAACAGCACTGCTTCCTATGGTGTGGTCCACTTGAGACTTGGATCTGCTTCATTTTTGTCTTTGCGTCCTAAACTGATATTGAAAAATGAATGGACGATGCGGATGAAACTCATACATCACTTTGGGCCACAGAAGTTTTAGATCAAGTTGATATTTTTATATTTCATCCATCCAAGTCTGATTTACCTTATCAACGGGTTGGATGGAAAATAAACATTACGGTGGGCCCTAGGAATTTTTAATGGTGAGTGTTTAATAACAACGGTTTCCTATGGTATGGTCCACCTGAAATTTGGATCTGCTTTAATTTTTGTACCAATTCCTAAATTGGGCTGAAAAAATGGTTGGACGGTGCGGATTTACCAGAAATCATCAAGGTGGGCCCCAAGGTAAGGGCAACATCCATTAAGGTGTTCCCCGGGTAACACCTGGTCCACTCCCAACTCCGTCCCCTATAAACTGAACACGTGGCACGCGTTAACTCAAATAATATCTACTGAATCGTCAAAGCCGAGGTAGTAAAGTCGCATTTCCAAAGTCAGATTGTTTGAACGATCATAGCCTCTGATCTATGGACACGTTATTAATAAAGGCCATTGGATATTTTCATTTCTAACCGTTCAATAAATGCACAATAATCTGACAGTCAGACAACCCAATAAGCATAATACTCGATTCATGATACACAAACTGGGAACATAATTTGGACAATTTGATTTAACTTGCCACGTGTATAGTTTTTTTTAGTAATTTAGAAGTGCCTGCGTATCATCCATCACACTCTGCCGGAGTATTAAAAGTATTTTCTTCTTTTGAAAACGGGAACAGATCTGGTCTCGAATTTCCCGTTTCTCCGAAGTGTTTTGCGGACGTGAATTCCCTACAATACTTGTTGGAAGAGCCCGTGCAACGAAAACACAGGTGGGTCCCACTGTGATGTCCGTACAATATCCAATCCATCCATCACTTGCGTCGGATCGTGTTTAGGACGTCAGCCCAAAAATCGTGAAGATTGAAAATCATGATGGCCATTCCAGAGGAAACAATGGGGTGGGGATGCCTACTTTTGAAACCTTGTTGTGGCCTACCAAAAGTTTCAGATCATGATGATATACACTTATTCTATTGATCCTGATAGTAATAATCTTATGAACGGTTTGGATGCCATGTAAAGGTAACAGTGGGCCCCAGGAAGGTTCTGTTGTGGGTGTTCTCATCCCTACCATTTCCCATTTTGTGGCCCACTTGAGTTTTGGATCCATTCCATTGTTGGGTTCATAAACTAATATGAGGCTCTGAAAGCGATAGACGGACTGGATATCGCACAGATATCAAGACTACCCCACAAAGCTATTTGCTGCACGGGCTCTGTACAACAAGTGTTCTAGAAAATTTGCGTCCGTCGTTTCGTGGAATACAACAGGCGCACGCGTTGGATTCTCATGAAGAAGTTTGCTAACATGCGCCAAACTGCGACGCGGGTTGAATGTACGGCAGATCGATTCTTAAGCTCTGACTCGATATCTTCAGACTCGCCCGAGTTCGCTTAACCACCATTGACTATTGGTAGTTAGTCGACATGATGCACCAGTCCTGATGGGAACGGTTCCTCTGGTGGACCACCCACTAGAGGTGGGCCACGACGTGAAAATCAAATGGAAGAAAGTGTCTTTGGAGGGAGCGGATTGCCTGTGACCCCGGGCACAGAGATATCTATGTGATCGGAGCTGTGTGGGGCCCATAGAGATGTCCATTACAAATCCACTCCGTCCATCTGTTTTGAAATATCACAATAGTACAGGATTCTAAAAATCATGCAGATCCAAACCTCAGGTGGGTCATGCCACACGAATGCGTGGGTATTGAACACTTAGCAGTGACAAAAGTTTTGCATCAGGATGATATTTTTTCCTACTGTTTATCTGAGTGTTAATAATTCTTTGAACGGTTTGGATGGCATATAAACATCATGGTCAGTTCCAGGAAGGTTTCAATGGTGGACGTTGGTGTTCCCACTATTTTGTTAGTGTGACCCACTTGAGTTTTGGATCTGAGTGATTTTTAGAATCCCATACTATTGTGGTCTTTCAAAACAGATGGACGGAGTGGATTTGTAATGGACATCTCTATGGGCCCCACACAGCTCCAGGCACAGAGATATCTCTGTGCCCGTGGTCACAGGCAATCCGCTCCCGTCTTTGGATAAGTGGAATCTCACCCATGCACCTTAGTACTTTTCGTATATATGTAAGAACCAAGCCGTTCATCAGACAGGGCCTATCTTAAAGTACACTAAATTAAAATTTTGGTTGTTCCAATTGTTTGGAATCAGCGCTTCAAATTTTCAACAACATTGGCCATCGTTAGGTCAGTCGTAGAGGACGACAAGTGGTTAATGGCAAGGTGTAGGTTTTCTAATTCAAGTTGATTTCTTACTTAGTTTCACAAGGTCTTTTTAATTTTGTTCTACTTGTTATATAAGAGGTGTAATACGGAAACTAGAGTATCGTATATTTGAAAAGGAATTGTGAGTGGTTCTAGGTGAGAAAGAGCTTGGGAAAGCTTGAGATTTTTCTTGCGGAACTGAAGATCCAGGTTTGAATTTTTATATCTTGTTACTTTTGATATCATGGTAAATTATTTGCTTTATACCGTGGTTTTTTAGCTATGAGGGAGTTTCGCATTAAATCAAATTATCTATGTAGCTGATTGTGTGTGAGTATGATTCGTTTGATTTCGTATTATATGTGTTTGGTTTGCTTATGCTGCAAACCGGTTTACCCAACAACTGTTATCAAGCTTAGCAAGATATCAATGAATCCTCTAGCATGAGAAGTATTCAGGAACGGACCAGTCCAGTCCTTATGAAAACGGATGCAATAGAGGTGGACCAGTCCGGATGCGAACGAACCCACCAGAGGTGGACCGTGAAAATCGAATAGAAGAAAGAGTCTTTGGGTAAGTGCAATCTCACCCATGCACCTTAGTACTTTCGTATATGTGTGAGATCCAAGCCGTTCATCAGACAGGACCCACCTTAAAGTACACTAAATTAAAAATGTGGCTGTTCCGATTCTCATTTAACCGTCTATTTCTTAAGCGCGGCCCATTTTATAAGCAAAACCGGGTTATTTTTAGAGAGAAGACATCTGCACGGTGGTCCCCACTCCTGAGCGGTTTAGATCTTGAACAATTTTCACAAGTTGCCACGTGGGACCCTCAGATGCCATAAATGTACACGTGGTCAGCTGCATTTAGATGTTAGCAAGCTTGCTACGTCATACCGATAAAAGCCTCTGCAACGACTGGAAAAATGCCAATTGTCACCCTCAACCGATTCCACGTGTCATTTAAATATGATGGTGTGGCCCACCAGCGTTGCGTGATCCAAACGCATTAACGAATCTTCTTCTGTTACGATGAATATTAATAACCATGCAACAGACCGTAGCCCGCATCAATATACGGTACACACCGTTTCTCAATTCTGATAAATGAAGCCATCTTACGCTAATCCATACCGTTGATTTTTTCAATCATGCTACAGATGGACTATGCCTGAAAAATCTATTGGATACAATCATGCACGGTTAAGAATTAGAAATGAAAATGGTCCCGATATTGGTCTATAAGACCTTCCAATTTACGATATTCTTGGAAAATTCTCCATCTATGGTGGGATATAACATAAACAATGGTCTAGATTACCAATGGATGGGCCCCACTTTTCAGAATTGAAAATAAGTGTACGATGTGTAATGCTGCAGGATACACGTACCATATATTTTCTCTAGAGAATTTTCTACATAATGCATGCCATGAGTGGGAACCCACCACACGCCTAACAGGCCCGGCCCAGGAAAAAAAAAAGCAACAAGGCCCGTTCATCAGGTGGGTTGCATGCGTACATAGAAGACAGACAGTTGATTATCTTATTCTAAGTGTCCGTCCATCAGATGGCTCGTTGAATTGCAGAACAGCCTGAATTTTGGGCCATGGGGGGTTGGAGGTGGTCCATACATGATGAATGGCCTGGATCTTTCACACATGGGCGATGTTGGTATGTTTTGCTGCGACAAACCTCTTCAGTATCTCATTCGGTATATCTCCGGAGCAGCACTTTGCATGAATTCATGCTTGATATGTTCACGCCAGAAGCGTGGAGACCTCTTACAAAAGAATCATTTAAATCAAGTAACGGACTAGAGAGAAATTATGGTACGCGGATGTACATTTTTTCACAGTACACGCGAGTTTTCGATTCTGAAGGTGGGCTCCATGGATTGTGGATCCAGACCATTGGCCCACTCATTTCCAGCGTCCAATATTAGGATTATTTTCATTTAAATCTGGGCCCTTGGTTTAAGGGAAAATTCATAAATGTTTAATCGTACGGTATCACATAATCAAAGCAACAAGGCCGAAGGGAGCATTGAGAGTTAGAGAGCACAGCATCTCTCACCGTTGGAACAAGGTCAGAATCTATAAACATTAAAAAAAATTAAAATTTTGAAAAAGTACATTTTAAAAAATATGTTTTTAAAGATTCCCTCCAAAAGCAATTTGATGCGAGGATATAGCTGCACATCTGGGGTTAAAAGCCCCGCAGCAGAAGCAATTAAAGCAGGCGAGGAACAAACCACAATAACAATCAACCAAGCAAATCGACACAGGCAATTCGAATTTTACATAGAAAAACCCCTCATGGTTAAAAAAAACCACAGGATAAAGCGACACCAATTCACTATGATCTCAGAAGTTACAAGAGATAGAAGAAACAAAATCCGGATCATAGCCCATAAGAGAAATCCCAATCTAACAAAGCTAATTCTCACATGAGAAGGACAAACCCATTCCTTTCCCTCATCACAGAGAACTCCAAGCTTCCACATAGCTCTTTCTCTTTCCTTATAACTCTCTCAATCCCCTCTAGGAAACCTTGGCCCATTGGCGGCAACCCTAATCTCGGATTACATCTCCTTAAATAGGAGAAAACTAAAATTAAAAATTTATTAGCAAAACTGCACAAGAAACCAACTCCAACAAGGAAACCTGTCGATCAGTCGGAGCTTATTGTCGACCTGTCGAGGGCACCTGCCGACCAGTCGACAATGCCCAGAAACGCCCAAAAAGTTGCTGTCTTGAAATCCACCGTGATAGACCGGTCGGTGGCCTTTATACATGGAGATTTGAGGCGTCCGATCTCAACAACAACAACACTGGGAAGAGCATCCTTCTCCCCTCCATGAGATTAATCTTTTCTTTTGAAAGTAAGAAATAAAAGAAAAATCTTCCCTAGCTAATTTCACAAATATATGGATAGATGGTGCTCTTTCCTTAATACAATGCTTAATTAATGATGATCATAATAGGGATGGAGAGTGTTTTATCAACCTAACCATTTCAATCATAGGGCCCTTTTAAAGTTAATTATACTTAAAAGAAATATATAATCTTAAATTCTTTACTAACAATTGCTGATGTAATAATATGTTTGGCATACTAAATATATAATAATAAATATTTTTCTTAAATTCTTTATTAAGAATTGCTTGTGAGAGAAAAAATAAATGTCCTACTATGTTAATGCATTGCCCAATTTATGGTTGGAACAACTTACTTAAAGTCTTTAAGCTGCCACTTTTTTTTTTTTTTTTTTTTTTTTTAGATCTTGGATTTATCTAATGAGTTGTATATCAGCTTGTTTTTTTAGTTAGAACATCTTAACAGTTGGAACTATTTGATGGGTGGCTTTCATATCACACATCTACCATGGTGTTGTAGACACCCCACAAAAATCACAACACGCTATTTCTAAACTAATCAGCTCTCAATCACTATTGGACGCTTAACCAAATTTATAGGCAGAACCTTAGACCAATCCCAAATAAGAATACAAGCCTTGATATGAAGGTCTCTAAGTCCTGCCCTCCAAACAAAATGGTTCATCAACACTCATTAGAATCTACAAATCCAGGCATATTCGGATAAAATCACACTTATCCGCAAAAAAGAACTTTGGAAAAAAAAGAAAAAAAAAAAGAAAAGAAAAGACACATGAATTAGACCCCCTCTAAAAGTAATGGACATTTTAAATTACCCGATTCCTAACTTTATAAGCTTGAAGTAAACTTAGGAGAGATAAAGTAGAGAGGAAAAAAAATCTTTGCTAAACCAAAACTGTGAATAATAGACCGTAACTTGTTGCAAGCCTACGGTCATATGGCCCACATTCGGCCAACCAGAGATTTGAATCCCTCTATGAAATCTTGCATGACCGAAAATTGGCAAGTGTTCTTTATCGGCCCACCATGAGCTGACGATTTTAGCCTATAAATTCGACCCCAACACTTGATCCAATACAGTGGAAGTCCCCAAAAGAGGGAGGAGAAGTCTCAAGAGCAGTCAAAGACTTAGTAGAGTAAGGTTAGGTCAAACATAAGTCAAGAAAGGGATTTTTCCATCTAGGATATCCAAAAAATCTCACACTAATGCCTGGATCCTGCTCAACCAAGTGAAATCAGCCTCAGAAAGTCAAATTATCAGAGAAAGCCAGCTAGTTTAAGAGTAGAGTCAAGATTAGGGACGTCTGACCATCCTTTTGGACAAAAAAAGGTTTCTAATTTTCCTTTTTCTGGCTCACATCTTAATCAATCTCAAAACGCAGTTGTAGACACCCCACCCCTTAGGTAAAAAACAGTCTGTCAACTCAGCCTAAGCTAACAGAGACATGTCACTATCTGTATTATTGCAACTCGGGATCTCTAATGGATCCTACATGAAACATATATTTTCGATAAGTGTCCGTCAGCTCATGTTAGGCTGACGGACACGTGGCACTATCTGTATCACGCCTCAAGATCTTTGACAGATCCTGCATAAAACATTTTCAAAAAGTGTCTGTCGGCTCCCGCTAGGTCAACTACTTTCTAACTCTAACTAAGCAGCATCTGAACCCCTGATCAAGGAGGTAGAAATTCAGCAGAATGAATGTTATAATAGTTTTCTGATTTTTCTTAGTTTCCACCCTCCACGACGAGGAGATTCTGCCACCTAGGATACCCTGCAGCAATTAATCATATTCTCTTCCAGGGTTCCGCCTTGGCTTAGGATTGACAGTCAACTCACAAAAGTTGGCTAGTCATCACAAGCGTATGGTCAGGATTAGGGACGTCCAATTATCCTTTTCTTATTAAGAAAATGGTATTTGACTTCCCTTTTTTCTTTTTCACATCTTAACCAAGCTCAAAATGTGGTTCATTCTGCACATTCTCTCCTTAGTAAATATTAATCTTTTTTCTTTTTATTGTACTTACTGACGTTTACATTTATTCTATTTGCTTGTCTGGGGTTTTGTGTTGGGTGCGTTTCACAAAACCTTAGGATCTCGCCCCCAAACCACTAGAATTATGGGATATGATAATGCAATAATCTAAAGTAAATCACCAACCATACAACATAAGAGATTTTTACGTAGAAAATCCTCAAAGAGGTAAAAACCACGAGACCTCGTCTAGACAAACAATCCACTATCAAGAGAACCGTTTACAACCTCAATCACAAGCACAACCTGCTTGGATCTAACCTTCTTCACACACGAAGGGATGGATAAACAATAAAAGGAATAAAAATTGAGAGATCTAACTGAGCATGAAGACGTTGAAGAGCCAAGACGTCGATTGCACCGTTAATCACCTTTACAAGCAAAGCCTCCTCTTCCAACAAGCTTCCTCTCTCCCTCTTTCCCTTCCTCTCTTCCTCTTTTTCTCTCTCTCTCACCTTGGACGTGTAGAACTCCGAATTGGGTTCCTAAATCTCGATTTGGAAGCCCTCTTATAGCCTCATGCAAGAGTTAGAGCCCCATTAGGAAACTGCATATAGTAGTCCGGGTGCACAATCGACCGGTCAGCCAAAATGGTCGACTAGTCGGCCACACACAAAAACAATCCAGAGAGTTGCTGTGAGAAAAATATGAATCCAGACCTATCTGTGACCGGTCGGCTAAGACCCTCGATCGGTCAATGACCGATCAGACTGGACATAAAAGAGTCCAGCGATCTTTGTTGTTTCCAGCTGAATTTCCGACCAATCGGCTAAGGGGCGTCGACCGGTTGATGACCACAAAGGATCACCTCTCTCTCCTCTGATGTAATGAGGAGGAAAACTCCAACAAATTTTCCCATTTCTGACTCAGGAGGAGTTCACCATTTTCAAGCCACTCCAGCTTCTACAAGCCTCAAATTTACCCTTGAGCAAAGCTTTAGTCATCATGTCTGACCCGTTATCGTCCGTGTGGACCTTCTCAAGTTGTAACACCTTCTGTTCCAAAGTATCCCTAATCCAGTGATACCGAATCTCTATGTGTTTCGACTTGGAATGCTGACTTGGATTCTTGCTCAAGTGTATCGCACTCTGGCTATCGCAATAGACCACGTGCTTCTCCTGCTCCAGGCTAAGTTCTGTAGGAACCTCTTTATCCAAAGCATCTCCTTATATGCTTCTGTGACTGCAATGTACTCGGCCTTTGTCGTGAACAATACTACGACCTTCTGTAGCTTGCTCTGCCAAGAGACCTCTCCCCCTGCAAATGTGAACATGAACCCCAACGTAGACTTTCTGAAGTCTATGTCACTTGCCATATCTGCATCTGTGTAACTTTCTAACACAGGTTTTCCGTCACCATAGTATAGGCTCAACATGGATGAGCCTCTCAGATACCGGAGTATCCACTTCACCGTTGCCCAATGTTCTTTGCCAGGATTGGTAAGATACCGGCTGACCACACCAATCGCATATGCTATGTCTGGGCGTGTACACATCATAACATACATCAAACTTCTTACCGCCGAGGCGTAGGGTATCTTCTGCATCTCATCCACCTCTGTCTTTGTCTTGGAACACTGCTTCTCGTTCAATTTGAAGTGACCATCTAGTGGAGTACTGACCAGCTTCACTGCATTCATATTGAACCGCTCTAGGACTTTCTCAATATACCGTTCCTGTGACAACCAAAGCTTTCTGCTGCTTATGTCATGGGTTATCTTCATTCATAGGATCTGTCTAGTCGGGCCCAAGTCTTTCATAGCAAACAACTTGCCCAACTCCTGTTTCAGCCTGCCAATCTTCTTGATGTCTTTTCCCATGATGAGCATGTCATCAACATAAAATAACAGAACTAAGAAATCACCATCTAAGAATCTGCGAGTGAACACACAGTGGTCCGATTCCATTTTATCATACACATGTTTCAACATGAACGAGTCGAACTTCTGTACCATTGCCTCGGAGCTTGTTTCAGCCAATACAAGCTCTTCCTAAGCCTACACACCATATGCTCCTTGCCCTTGACTTCAAACCCCTCTGGTAGGCGCATATAAATCTTCTTCCAGGTCACCATGGAGGAAAGCAATTTTAACATCTAACCGCTCTATCTCTAGATCCATGCTGGCCGCTAACCCAAGTAACATCTGTATGGACGTCATCTTCACCACTTGTAAGAATATCTCATCGAAGTCTATACCTTTCCTCTAACTAAAACCTTTCACCACAAGTCTAGCCTTAAACCTTGTTTATGAATTCTTCTGCTCAATCTTCTTTCTGAACACCCACTTGTTGTTCAGAGCTTTCTTTTCCTTAGGCAATTTCATCATATCATAGGTGTGGTTCTTATGCAAGGATTCTATCTCCTCTTGCATAGCTTTCAACCACTCCCCCTTATGCTTGTCTGGCTCTCCCCCATCAGTAATCATAATGTACTCATGCGGTGAGTACTTCTTAGATAGGTGTCTGTCCCTGGATGTTCTCCTCACCTGTGGCTCAACAAGTGGATCAAGTGGGGGCTGTTCCTCCGGTCCATCTTCTGTAGGAACACCCTCGTCCTCTGCACCTTGTTGTACTCCCCCGTCATCAGGCACCACGGGAAGAGTAATAAAATCCATTTCTTCTAGCTCACCTGAACTGGGATGGGTCTTCTCCGGCTGTCTAATGTCTTTTAGACACTGATCTTCAATGAAAACCACATCTTTGCTCCTGACGAACTTCTTTTTGGTCGGATCCCACAACTTGAAGCCAAATTTCTCATCACCATACCCCAAAAACACACATTGCCTGATCTTCGTATCGAGTTTGGACCTTTCATCCTTTGGTACGAAAACAGATGCTCTACATCCAAACACCCTAAGATGACTGTACGAAGGATCACGTCCAATCCACACCTTCTCAGGTACTTCTCCATTCAAAACGGGGCTGATGGAGACCTATTTATCAAATACACTGCCGTGTGCATTGCTTCTCCCCAGAACATCTTGGGCAACTTCGCATGGGATAACATGCATCTGATTCTCTCTATAATGGTGTGACTCACTCGTTCAGATACACCATTGTGCTAGGGGGTCTTGGATACCGTCTATTCATGCCGTATACCCAAGGACTTGCAATACTTATGAAAAGCCCCAATGTATTCACCACCATTGTCAGTGCGAATGCACTTCAATGATCTACATATTTCTCTCTCGACCATAGCATGAAACATTTTAAATACACCAAAGACCTCGTCCTTAGATTTCAAAGTATAAATCCAAACCCTCCTAGATGCATCATCTATAAATGTGACAAAATCCAATGCCCCACCCAAGGAGTTTGTCCTCATAGGACCACAATCATCAGAATAAACCAAATCTAATGCATGCATTTTCTTAACATGAGAAGCAGTCTTTACAAATGAAACTCTATGTTGTTTCCCTGATAAATAATCAATACAAGTTTTAAGAAGTGTACCTGCCAACTTTGGAAGGAGGTGCTTCTTTACTAGTAGCTGAAGCCCTTTCTCACTCATGTGGCCCAGCCATCTGTGCCATGTGTCTGTCACTGAATCTTCTGTCACGTTCAACTCACCCTTACATATGCTGACACATGTCTTGTATAGGGTGCAACACATCTTCCCTCTTGCTGCGATCATCGAACCCTTGATAAGCTTCCAGTGCCCGTCAATAAACCAACTTTCATAGCCGGTTACATCTGACCTTTCTGTTGACATCAAGTTGAGGCGAAGGTCTGGAATATGTCTCACATCTTTTAAAATCAATGTACAACTAACATCAGTCCTCACACAAATATCACCAACTCCCACAATCTGGGATACTCCAGAGTTTTCCATCTTCATCATACCTTAGCTGCATTGCTTTGTAACTTGTGAAGAAATCCCTTCGTGGAGTTGCATGAAAGGATACTCCCAAATCGACCACCCAATCTGTGTCCTGATTTCCAGTCGTAAGACAAACATCGTGATCTGTTGAGAGAATTACTACAACATCGCCATCGGAGGCGACCGCGGTAGAGTCTGATTCATCACATTTTTCCTTCCATTTTCCTTTCTAATCCTTTTTCTTGTGACATTCACTTTTATTTTTATAATGGTCATTTTTGCTACAGTTCCAACATTCAACATCTCGCTTGACATTAGACTTGCCTCTGGATTTATCTCGGGCTTTCCCGCCCTTCTGTTCTTTCCTCTCCCCCGATCTTGTGTCACAAGAGCCTCTTGCTGAGTAGACCCTTAAGACTTCCTCATTGTCTCCTCATTAAAGAGACAACTTGTTACCTATTCCATGGACATTTTTCTGTCTGGCGCAGAGTTACTTAGAAACACCACCAAATGTCTCCTAACAATCAAGCAACGAGCTAAGCAATAGCAGAGCCTATAGTTCATCGTCCAGGACCATCTTCATAGCGGAAAGCTGGTTTACAATATTGTTGACTTCATTTATGTGCTCAGCCACAGAACCATTATCCTGGAACTTAAGATTTACAAGTCTTCTAATAAAAAAGATTTTATTGTCGGTCGTCTTCCTTTCATACAGCCCATGCAATTTCTGCCATAGGCTAGCGGTTGATGTAACGCCCCCACAAACACTGTACAGATATTGTCCGCTCTGGGCACGCATGCGCGCCCGCACGGTTTTGGTCCCGAGGTTTCCCCCAAAACGCTGTACAGGGAAGGTGAGAACTCCACATATAGCCCGGAATCAAGGCGCTCATCCATCCGATGTGGGACTAACCTTACCCAGGCCCTACCAACTGGAGCGCTATTTTCGAAGCCCGACCGATCCCAACGGGACCCCGATGACAACCCACGCTCGGACCACAGCTAGGCTGCACTGGGGTGTTAGAATCCCCCACCCTCAGGGCAGAGCCGCCCTCGGCTCTGATACCATCTGTAACGCCCCCACAAACACTGTACAGATATTGTCCGCTCTGGGCACGCACGCGCGCCCGCACGGTTTTGGTCCCGAGGTTTCCCCCAAAACGCGTCTGTACAGGGAAGGTGAGAACTCCACATATAGCCCGAAATCAAGGCGCTCATCCATCCGATGTGGGACTAACCTTACCCAGGCCCTACCAACTGGAGCGCTATTTTCGAAGCCCGACCGATCCCAACGGGACCCGGATGACAACCCACGCTCGGACCACAGCCAGGCTGCACTGGGGTGTTAGAATTCTCCGTAGACACATGGTGGAATATAGAATCGTCCAACCATTATCTAATAAACCCCACCGTCTTACAGTCTAATTTCTTTTAATCATCATCTGACATATCTTTTAGTTTCGTCGATATGCCTAAGATTGGAGCATACAAGTCCTTGCAATAAAGTAAGTCTTCCATCTTAGCCTTCGATATGATCCAGTTGGACCCATTGAGGCTAATCATCCTTGATGAACCACCTTCCATAATTCAGAACCGATCCCACTTCCGTTCAAACAACCTGAACTCTCTGATACCGCTTTTGTTGTGTGCGTTTCACAAAACCTTAGGATCTCGCCCCCCAAACTACTAGAATTATGGGACATGATAATGCAATAATCTAAAGCAAATTACCAACCACATGACACAAGAGATTTTTACGTAAAAAACCCTTAAAGAGGTAAAAACCATGGGACCTCGTCCATACAAACAATCCACTATTAAGAGAACCATTTACAACCTCGATCACAAGCATAACCTGCTTAGATCTAACCTTCTTCACCCACGCAGGGATGGATAAATAATCAAAGGAATAGAAACCGAGAGATCTCACCGAGCACGAGGACGTTGAAGAGCTGAGACGTCGATTGCACCGTGAATTGCCTTCACAAGCAAAGCCTACTCTTCCAACAAGCTCTCTCTCTCTCTCTCTCTCTCTCTCTCTCTCTCTCTTCCTCTCTTCCTCTTTTTCTCTCTTTCTCACCTTGGACGTCTAGAACTCTGAATTAGGTCCTAAATCCCGATTTGGAAGCCCTCTTATAGCCTCATGCAGGAGTTAGAGCTCCATTAGGAACTGCGTATAGTAGTCCGCGCGCACTGTCGACTGTGTCACGCCCTGAAATTCGAAACCCGAGTACAATAACCCAAGCCCGAGTTCCAGGGTGTGAATTGAAAATTCGAGCATAGATTCCTTGAAATTCCATTCCACACATCGCATTACTAAAATAAATCCCAAATATAAAGTTTCCTTTCCACTAATATCTTATTACATTGAATTCTTCAAGATAAAATAAATCAACTACAGTTGGCGTTTGCGTAACACGTGACCATCTGAATACTCTGCTCTGTCTACGCCTTTTCCTTCCTGAAAACCTGCAGGTCGTGGGTTTATGTGCTCACAAGTGTACGTAATAACTTATATGACTTCGGGTTCTTACAATCTACCCCCCTTATAGGAATCTCGTCCTCGAGATTCGGAATACTCCCGCGACTTAATTTCTATTTTACACTCTATTGCGCCTAACCGTATGCTACCAATGAAAGGGGCAAGAAAATTAACAAAACATTCAAGTAATGAAAACATCACAAGCTAGGCAATCGATAATAGTACAAGCAATGAAGCAAGCAGAATGAATAGCCCAAACAAAAGACATACCATAGACAAACCAACAGACACCCTAACCTCAATAATATAGACATGACCCTATAAGCAACGACGCTAGCAAAACAAAGGTCACAGTACAACAACAAACCTATGTAAGAGCAAGCAATTGACAACCTTACAACCAAAACAATCATCAATAAAAAAAAATGAAAACAAACATCAAGTACAATCGCAACAAAATCACACATAGCGCACCCATTCCTGTGTGTCTATACGCTGTCCTATTTTTAGGTTCTCTACAACCATTTCCTATGTTCAACTATGGATTCTATTCAAATCTTATTAGATTACACGGGGCAGAACGGAGTTTCAGTTCTCTAAGCTCCGTACCCAAGATCTCATGTAAACTATACCTAAGATCCTCTATGGAATCTAAAACTTAGGCCCCGACACCCTAAATGGTCTTTCATGTTTAACCTAATTTAATCATTATTAATCAACTATTACCTTAGTTCATAAGGAGGTCCTAACTAAGACCTTACTAAGCATCATAACTTAACTCCAATTTCACTAGGTGCTAGCCCTAACCCTCGGCACTTAGGAATTCTCGAAATCTCTCTCTGATACCAAACTGTCACGCCCTGAAATTTGAAACCCGAGTACAATAACCCAAGCCCGAGTTCCAGGGTGTGAATTGAAAATTCGAGCATAGATTCCTTGAAATTCCATTCCACACATCGCATTACTAAAATAAATCCCAAATATAAAGTTTCCTTTCCACTAATATCTTATTACATTAAATTCTTCAAGATAAAATAAATCAACTACAGTTGGCATTTGCGTAACACGTGACCATCTGAATACTCTGCTCTGTCTACGCCTTTTCCTTCCTGAAAACCTGCAGGTCATGGGTTTATGTGCTCACAAGTGTACGTAATAACTTATATGACTTCGGGTTCTTACAGACTGGTTGGCCAAAACCATCGACCGGTCGGCCACACACAAAAACAGTCCAGAGAGTCGCTGTGAGAAAAACATGAATCCAGACCTGTCTGTTGACCGGTCGGACGACCAATCGATTAAGACCCCCGACCGGTCGACGACCGATCGAACTGGACATAAAATAGTCCAGCGAGCTTTGCTGTTTCCAGCCGAATTTCCAATCGGTTGGCCAGGGGGCATCGACTGGTCGATGACCACAAAGGATGACCTCTCTCCTCTAATATAAAGAGGAGGAAAACTCCAACATTTCAGCCCTAATTTTTATTGAACAGATTAAATGTTAAATGCACACAACAAGTTCGAAGTTATCCACTGAGTGGACAATAAATTATGGTACAACAATTTGAATTTGAGACCTTCTTTAGCTATTATTATTATTATTTATCATAAGGTGGGAGCACATCACTGTAATTTTATAGATAAAACTACGAATTTACACCTAATGAGGGAGGGAATTTAACCCATATCCTCGGAATGCTATATAAGTCGTGAAATGATGAGGAAAGCACTAGGATGTGGGCAAACGATAACCTCAATATGTAGCAATCCCCCCTCCCACAGGGGATGTGGGGCTCTTAGAACTTGGTCTCGGCTTACCCCCTCGCTTTGGGTCCTAGGGCACGGGCGCCACCATGGCATGGACCTAGACAGATAACTTGTCTCTGATACTAGTGTTGTGTCATACCTAAAAAGTGACCCCACTAGGTGGAGTGACCCCAGAGTATATGAAGCTTTTTCATCATCCCTTCCAGCTGATGTCGAACTAACCCAACAATTTCCATCCAAAAGAGAGTGATTAATAATGGAAAATATCCAACAATCCTAATTCCAAAAACAATTTTCAACGAATAAGATGTTGGGATTGTTGGTGGGTGTCCCTCCCACTATTCCCGATGGTGGGGCTTCCCTAGATCTTGGATTGACTTGATTCTTTGGTTTCCCGATTCAATCCTAACTGATGATGGAAACCCAAAAGATTAACGTTCACTTTAAGTGAGGGGAAGTCAAGAAACCTAGAGTGGGGGTGGTTAACATTGTGGTGTGAAATACATGGGGTGGTGTACTAACAGTGGGGTGTGTGTACTAACCCAAAAAAAAGTGAGGGGAAGTCAAGAAATGTGATAGATGTGGTTATGTAATAGGTCTTATTTTTGAAACCCAGCTCATCCATGATGAGGCCCACTCGATAGAAGGCTCTAATTGATATATATAACCCTACCAGGTGTAATATGGAGGTGCGATTCTACCATATAACTGTAGACAGGGCTCTATCGTATCATCTCTATCGTATCACTAGTTTGTAGGGCTCTCAATGGAGCGAGTCAGATCCGAGATCTGATTCACTCAGAATCCGTATAATGTGGATTTGGATATTAAAATAGGTTAGATTATTTAAATGGACCGGATTTGGATCTTAAAATAGGCCTGATAACTTAAATGGATCAGATTTGGATTCACAAAAACATATCCGAGTTCGATCCTAATCCGATCCAGATCTGACTCATTGTCACTTTACTGTATATGTTATATTCATTCCCGCCATCCATTTCCAAATTATTTTAGACTCAGGTCAACCATATCATAGTAAATAGTGGGATTTGCATCATTTTGCTACTAAATTAAATATATTATATATTTTTTAGATTTGCAATGGGGTGGATTCGGACCTAGATCCGACCCAAATCCGATGGTTATATGAATTTTGGATCGGAAATGGATCTAACTATTTATAAATGGATCGGATATGGATATCACCTTTTGGATCCGAGTTGGATCCGAATCCGTCTACAGAAATTCAAACTTGGAGCCGGATCCGATCCAAATCCGACTAGAGCTGTGCACAAACCAAGCTAGCTTGAAAAGCTCGCTCGACTCGGCTCGAAAAAGCTTGGTTTAGCTCGGCTTGTATGTTTGAACAAGCCAAGCCGAGCTTATTTTATGGGTTCGTTGAAAATTCAAACCAAGCTCAAGCCCGGCCTGAGCACGATTCGGCTCAACTAGACCAGGCTCGGTTCGGCTTGACTTGTGTACATGCTCGGAATTTAAAATATATATTAATATTATTATATAATATATAAAAAAATGTTTTAAAAAAATAAAATAAAACCCTAAAAGTCACGCCCTCGCCCGTGGCTACTTAACAGCATTCCGGCCTCCACGAGGACCACGACCCTCTGATCTCTCTCTCTCTCTCACTCTCACTCTCTCGCTCTCTCATTCTCTCTCTCTCAGCTCGTTGCCCGGTCATTCCAGCAGTCCCCAACCTTGTCTAACAGCCGACCTCCCTCCAACCCTGGGCAACGCTCAAGCTCGATAGTGGCTCGAAAGATCGGCTCTAATTTAGGCTCGAAAGCTTAAAGCTTGAATAGGCTCGAATTCGGCTCGAAAGCTCGACCAAACCAAGCCAAGCCTGCCAGTTGGGCTTGAGGACCAAGCTGAGCAAGCCCGAGCCCAGATCGCCCATTGACCAAACCAAGCCGAACTGTGCAAAGCTCGGTTCGGCTCGGCTCGTGTACAACTCTAGATCCGACCCATTGAGAGCCCTAATAGTTTGTGGGCTATGGCCGATAAGGAATTGCCAGCTTTACCCTAATCGTGTGGGGCCCATCTTGATATGTTTTTTTATATATCCATGCCGTCCATCTATTTTTTCATCTCATTTTAGGACGTGATCTAAAACCCTAAGAAGATCCGAATCCCAAGTCTACTATACCACTAGAAACAGTGATGAATAACCATTAAAAACTTATTGTGGGCCACAAAAATTTTGGATCAATATAATATTTATATTTTTCCTACATCCAGATCTTCTCGACATTATCAAGGATTGCAAATAAAAATTATTAAAACCTTACGATGGGCTTTTTGGAATATATAATGGTGGGGCACTCAATCACCACTGTTTCCAGAGGTATGGTCCACCTGAGATTTTTATCTGCATAATTTTTGGAACCCCATTCATAAATGTGCTGGATAAACGGATGGACGGTGTGGATATACAATATATCATCCATGTGGGCCACACGGTAGGGGTAACACCCACTAAGCTATTCTTTGAGTGGGCCCCACTTTACGTGCCCCCAGAAACGTGTGTTTGATTTTGCCGGTTCATAAATCCCACTCTCGTCTCACCATTCATTGGTTAAAACGGATGGCCAGTTGACTAATCTTAACCATTAAAATCCAAAATCTTCACTGTTGTATTTTATTTGTATTAATAGAAGCACAAAGTTGGTCTAATTAGCATGTAATTGTCAGTGTATCATGTTAGTATGATCCAACCCGTCCAAATGGTTGCTCCCACCATGAAGACATCTAAGTGGAAAAATCATAAATATCCAATCATCAAGTGGACCACACGTATATTTTGGAAGAGATCAGTGTCTAACGTTGTGTTCTACGGTGTGGATCATATGATGAGTGGATCAGCCTGATTTTTTTATCAGGTGTTTCTCATAGCATGGCCAACCTTCTGTATGGTTCGGATGCTTTACACGATTGACATGTGGACGTTAACGCGCTAGCGGGAGAAATATCATCCGACGAGTTGCACGTCCGAGCTCCTCATACGTACGGAGAGAACAATAGAAAACGATCACATAAAAGCAAGGGGTTTAAACTTTCATCCGATCTTTTATGAAAAATGTACAACCTTTGTAGGACATCTAAGCCGTGCAAGTTATGGGCCACACTATAAAGATTACCTGCCGTGAAATTCATACCGATCCACTCTTTAGGTGGGCTACACGTGTTTGATTTTGACGGTGTATCCAATCTGTTGAGTGTATCAGCCTGATTTTCACTCTGAGTGATCTTCGTATTGTGACCCATTTTTTGTACGGTCAGATGGTCTACATACATTATGAAATACATGCGCGGAAATACTAAGGTGTATATGGAATCTCAGTTCGCTGCCATGTATGGGATGACGTCTCTTGAAAACGGCCTAAAGCCGGCAACATTTAAAAATTGGCGGTAACTCTTAAACTGTACACGTGGGACGGTTTTACAGCAATCCCGACCGTCCAAATCGCTAAACCAAGTGTGGATGGAGCATGACTGACAAATTACAAAGAGAAGATTATTAACCATCTGATTTTTTCCTTTGAATTTGGACCACTCACTGCTTTCTTTTAATCATCCATTTGATGGCAATTAATCGGATGGTCAGGATTTGCTTGATCAGTGTGGCTCTAAGGACGCACACAGATTGCGTGGCGAACCCAACACCATGCACCTCCGTAGTGTGAAGACTCTGTGGGGACCACCGTGATGTATGTGTTTTATCCACGCCGTCCATCCGTTTTTCCAGCTCATTTTAGGGCATGAGCCCAATAACGACACAGATATAAATCTCAAGTGGACCACACCATCGAAAACACTGGTGATTGAATGCCCACCATTAAAAACTTCTCAGGTCCCACTGTAATGTTTATTTTCCATCCAACCTGTTGATTAGATCATACAAACTTAGATTAAAGGAAAACAAAGATATCAGATTGATCCAAAACTTTTGTGGGCCCCAAAGAAATTTTTAATGTTGTCCGTTCAATCACCACTGTTTCCTATGGGTTCACACGCAATCCGAGCCCCACAAGTTGTGGTACCGTTGCCTGTAGGTGATCAGCTCTCTTTTAAAAATTTTGAAATATCAATATTCTAATCACAGCTTTGCTAAGCCCACACGCATGTACAATAAAGCACGAGTACACACCATACATGTGCCAGCATGGCACAAGAAGTCCAAGATCCAATCCATCCATCAGACCACCACCACTATATTGATGACCAAGATCCAATCCTGATGGATGGATTAGATCTCACAGTTATATGCCATGCTGGCACATGTGTGGTGTATACTCGAGCTTTATTGCACACGCGTGTGCGCTTAGCAAAGCTCTAAGATTTGCTATCATTTTCTACACTGAATATAGAATTTCTGAAGATTCCAGATCAATCCAGACAGCTCAGAAGCTTCTCACCATACTCATTCGGCCTCAATTTAAAAATAGAAATGATCCGGTATACCATATTGAACATTTTTCCCACCAAAGTCTCATCTTGTATATGAAATCTGAACCGTACAAAAGATTCCCCTCGTCATGATGACCATTCTGGGTAAAAATGAGCCAGGTGGGCCACGATTTGAAATCAATGGACAGATGATCATCTAAACCATCATATAGGTTTGGCCCACCTGATGAATGGATTGGCGTGATTTTTCATGGGTTGGATGTATGACCATAAATTCACCGAGTAATTATATGATACGTGGCCCACCTCTTTTGACAGTATATGCAGATTTTCCAATTCTCACAGCTGAGACTGTGGCCACGTAATCGAGACCGTTGGTCTACTGATTCCCAACGTGGATGGATCATGGTCCAAAATTCTCCTACATTAGAAGATCCAAGAAACCAATATCAGGGCCATTTTCAGGTGAATGTGGACCGTTGTGGTGTTTCTCTTGTTAACCATCAGTCTGTAGGCAACCAATCGAATGGGGAAACTTGGACCGTTCAATCAGGCGATTTAGCCGTCAACTCGGTCCAGCCTATGTTCCATGGGCCACCAAGAAAAATATGGCACTGATTGAACGGCCATTTTTCAGCCAAAATGCCAGGCTCAGTTGGATTCAAAGCTTAAATATTCAATTTTTTGGAAAAAGCAAACTCAAGATATGGGTTTTTCATACATTAATTTTTATTCTAGAAATTTAGTAAAATTTTCTAGACAAATATTTACAAAAAAAAATTAAAAATTAAAATAAACGAAAATCAAGTTCATTTCAGAATGAAAATGATCATAAAGGGAAGATTTTTCTGGAAATAAAAATAAAAATAATTCCAGCTTGATTCAATACAACACTAGCCATAATTCATGGGATCTTGGCCGGCCATTAGGAGTCTAATGAATATCATATATTTTCATATAAGAAGCCTTGGAATTTTGTTATTCATGCTCATGAAACTTGAGTTGTCCTTTTGTTCATTTGTCATGGACCGTCTAGATCTAGTCCACTCATAGGCTTCCTTGAAAAAAATCATAATGTTGGGATTTGGACACGGATTGCATGTTGAGTATGGCGTGCTGAGTAAAATTTGTGGGGCCCACTTAGATGGATGTGTCTTATATCTATGTCATTCATCTATTATTTTCAATGCATTTTAGGGCATGGGCCTAAAATTGAAGAATATCTAAAGCTTAAATGGACTACATCACACCGTCATGGATTCTAGGAAGGTTTTAATGGTGGACTTCATTATTCCTACTATTTGTTGTGGTGTGGTCCACTTGAGATTTGGATATGCTTCAATTTAGGTTCATTCCCTATGATGAGCTGGAAAAATGGATGATAAGACACACATCAAGGTGGGCCCCACAAGGTTTACTCAACAGGCTGCTCAGTACGCAATCTGATTAGTAGACATTTATTTGTTGAGTTGGGACCATTGGATATTTTTCAGTCTTAGCTGTCCAATAAATTCCATACACTTCATCTGTAGCTGCCTGTGCATATCATCTGTTACACTATCTGAGTATTAAAGATTTTCTCCTTTCAGAAAAGATACCACACCAAAACGATACCATAGGTTTTTAGATTCAAGCCACGTGGAGAGATCCAAAAGGTTAGTGTCATCGGACTCTACATGGACGGCCAAAGATCCGAAACTGACCTAGAGTGGGAGATCCTAGTGATATAATATTTGGACCTTTATTGGTTGAATGTGAGCCGTTGCTTCATGTTTCTTTGTTGGTTGCCTATTGAAACTTTTAATATTCTTGGAGATTTTTGGTCCATAGAGCATTCTCAGTGGGGCCATAATATCAACCGTTTAGATCACTGAAAAGTGGACCCCACCTGTTCAAAGTGAAAACCTATACGAATAGCATCGTATCGTACGTCTGGAAAAAGCCTCGCTTTTGGATGATAAAGATAGGTTTGTCTTTTGATCTTGTCATGCTAAGATAAGAAAGGAATAAAGAAAGAAACGGAGTTTACAAAGAACCGTCCATCAGGGTGTCGTACCTACTGCTAACCTAGCTACATTTGGAGAAAATACATAAAATCTAAACCGTCCATCAGGATCCTATGGCTCACATTTACAGTAAAATCTATAAATTAAGGCCGACCAAACATTAGTTAGGCCATACCATATGGAACAGTTGTGATGTGGACAACACCATCAATTGTTTGTGGGGTTCATCATGGTATTTATGTTCCATCTTTACCATTCATCTGATTCTCTTCTTAAAGATAAAGAAATGAAAGAAATGTAACGCAATTTTAAAACTCATGTGAGCCATTTCACATGAATTTATAGTTTTATGCATGACTTTACTTAATTTTCCATGGTGTGGCCCATCTAAAATATGGAAGTTCGGTATATTTGGAATCAATGCTAAACATGGAACTTTGCACCTGATGGACGGTATGGATCGCATTCTTTTTGAAGTGGTTCCCCTACATTATATGTAGGTATGTCACCTAATTACCGAAGGGATGTACGCTCGTGCTTTCGTAACAAGCAAGATTACAAGAGGGGAGTTTTGCTCAGCCCACACGCGTATGTACAAGGCAAAACCCGAGCAGAACACAACGCGTGCAATTACATTGTTTCCCTAGTGTGGCCCACCTTATTTTCCTGTCAGTTGTATTTTAGGGATGTACGGTAAAAATGAGGAATCTCACCTGATGGACGGAGTGGATTTCACAGAAAGAACCTAGTGGGCCCCACACAACTCCGGTGTTTTACCCTGCGTATAGAACAAGTGTTGTAAGAGGATTGGGGGTACCAATACGCGTGGGAACATGAGAATTTATTAACAAGGTATTGGTAAGCCAAACACGACAAGAAAATCTCTCCCAGCTGTAACTCAGCCAAGCAAGACATTTCCCACACGACATGAATCTCTCTCTCTCTCCCATGTTTATCTCTTCTTGAGTAATCTCTATATATAACAACGACCCTATAATTTTTTAATTAAACAAACCTACAAGTCATGATAAATCCATTAACTCTTTTTGTGTCCAATGAGTGATATTATTTGAATATGGCTGATGACAATGTGACCCATGAGTTGGGTGGTCCACTCCAAATTGACTCATCTAATTTCTATAACATAACACCAACACTCAACATATATACAAAGGGTTTGCTCAATGAATTATATTACGATGTGTCGGGACTTTAGCCTCTGAACTTTAGATCACCTTCTAATGATCTAAACTATTTATATAACAAGTTTAACTTTATATGGTGGGATGATAATAACTAAAAGCTTTAGCTAATTTTGAGGCATGAGGCCAAAAATGAGGTAGATCCAAATCTACAGTGGACTACATCACAAGAAACAGTGATAATTGATAGTCCACCATTTAAAAGTGTCTCAAGTACTTAAAAAGTTTTGGATCAAGCTGATATTTGTGTTTTCCCTTTGTCTAAGTTTGTATGACTTAATCAACATATTCAAATAAACACTACAGTGTGCCTAGGAAGGTTTTAATATTTGGCATTCAATAACCCTTGTTTTCCTTTAGTGTGGTCCACGTGAGATTTAGATCTACCTCATTTTTAGCCTCATACCCAAAACAAAAGCTACAGCTCTAGAAGTGGGAGTGCGGTGGCACAGATAATGGCATACCATATGGGCCATTCTTTGAGGGGTATGGCACATGGGGCCATGATGGCCCATGTCCTACACGCATCTCCCTCCGTGATATATGAACTAGATCTCTTACACGTATGTCAAGTTGCCACGTGTGTTACACCCACACCTTTAGGATAGTGGCAGACAGAGTGAAGATAACCTCGTCTTAATACTGAGGTCGCGGTATGAAATCCCAACGTGGGGTGACTAACATTGGAGGGGTGGCTACCAGTGTGGGTGTGTGTACTAACAGTGAATGTGTGAACTAACCCAATAAAAAAGTTGCTACGTGTGTCTACAACTAGATATGCTTGTGGGCCTATCAGACCACGTTTGATTGATCTTTTGAACGTGCGGTTGTGGTTGATAGTCCAAAAAGTGGTTAGAAATGGACGCGGATTGGCTAGTGACCCCAACACCAACCAGGGGCTGGTGTCAAAGCTGTGTGGGCACACCATGATGTATGTGTTTTATCCACGCTCTCAATTCATTTTTCCACCTCATTTCAGGGCATAGGCCCAAAAATGAGGTAGATCCAAATCTCAGGTGGACCACACCACAGGAAACAGTGGGAATTGAACGTCCACCATTGAAAACTTCTTGGAGGCCACAGGAGTTTTGGATCAAGCTGATATTTGTGTTTTCACTTCATCCAGGTCTGTGTGACCTTATCAACAGGTTGGATGGCAAATAAACATCACGGTGGGCCCTGGGAAGTTTTTAATGGTGGACGTTCAATCAACACTGTTTTCCTGTGGTGGGGTCCACCTGAGATTTGAATCTGCCTCATTTTTGGTCTAAATGAGGTGGAAAATGGATGGACAGCGTGGATAAAACACATACATCATGGTGGAGCCCACACAGCTTTTACACCAGCCCCCATGCTGGTGTTGAGGTCACAAGCCAATCTGCGTCCGTTAGAAATGTAATGGCATATTTCCAAGTCTCCGCCTTTTTTCTTTTTGAATGTTGAAGGAACTTGTACAAACTACAACGCCAGCATTACTCCACATTCGCTAATTCCACACGCGTGTGAACCCTGTCAACCATTAAGAACGCACACGTGCTAATATGGAACACGAGTGCAAGATCTGAGCTTTTCATCTGGTAGGAGACGAATGCTTACAATCTCAGGTGGGCTACATTGTACAAAGTACTCTGACCGTTGAAACAACTTTCTTTTCGAGCTGTCTGTTTGTTCTGTATGTTGGGACCCACTTGAGATGTGAATTGGTCTATTTTTTTAGGATGAGCAGATCTAAACAATGTATCCCACCTGATGAAAAGCTTAGATCTCTTACACGTGTCCCGGATTGGCAGAAGTCCATGGGTAGGATTCTCACACGCGCGTGGAATCGCCCAATATAAAATCTTATCCATGTGGACCATGGAAATAAGCTCAATGGTGGGAAAAGATCTGATCCGCATGTCGATTGACTAGTCGATTTCCTCTTTATTCGCAATGTACGGATGAGATTATCTCAACCCATTTGAAGAGGACTGCGATAGCCTGACTTGTGTAGGCATGCGGAGAGAACTGATCGCTACCTGGGACAAACATGAATCAAATCTACCCCGTCCATCAGATAATCCGTCACATTTTCACCGTGGATCCTATAAAGAAGTTACATATAAGACTTAAATGAGCTTAAACTATAGGGAAAAGTGTAAAATCATGCCTAACACTTCAAATTCAAGTGGTTTTGCCTACATGAATCTTTGAATGTCTTTATTTCAAGTTAATCCATTCATCCTGGTGTGGTAAATCATATGAACGGATTGGATGGAATATACACATGATGGTGGGGCCCTCATAGGTTTTGGATAATTTTAAGGTGGAATTCCCATCTCAATTTTTTCACATGAGGTAGCTCACGTGAGTTTTAAATCAGCCTTATTTTTTTTATCTACGTCCAAAGTCAGGGTGGCTCACCTGATGGACGGCGTAGATCTTATCCACGTGAAGTCGTTATGTCCACGTCAGCGAAAGTAACGCCCCAGCTAGCAGTAGGAAAGTCACGCACTCGTTTGTTTTTTTTTTTTTTTTTCCATAAAAGTGCATGTATGAGTGGTGGAAGACATGCCTGATGTTGACGTCAACTCATTATCTGTGGGCTTTTCTAATGGAAGTGGATTGCGTACTGAGTAAGTTCTGTGGGTCCACAGTGATTTATGTATTTTATCCACTCCGTCCATCCAGTTTATCATATAATTTTAGGTGTTGATGTGAAAAATGAAGCATATTCAAATCTCTAGTGGACCACACCATATGAAAGATTGTGAATTGAATGTCTATCTTGAAAAGTTCCTAAGGGCCACAGAAGTTTTGGATCAAGCTGGTGGGACCGAAGAAGGTTTCAACGGTGAAAATCATTATTCCTACACTTTCCTGTGTTGTGATCCACTTGATCTTTGGATATGCTTCTATTTTGGGCACGACCTCTAAAATGATCCGGGAAAACGGATGGACGATGTGGATAAGCCACATAAATTAACGGTGGGCCCAGCACATTTACTCAGTACGATTTCTTTTCTGGAAGTGGTTTACTCACTGAGTAGCGTACTGAGTAAACTCCATGAGGTCCACCGTGATTTATGTATATTTTATCCACTCCGTCAATCTATTTTTCTAGATAATTTTAAGGCTTGGGCCAAAAAATGAAGAATATTGATATAGGGTTCTCATGCATCGGCATGTGGGTCTCACCGTGATATAGGGTTCACATCTAATCCATCCATAAGTGCACTCTTTCAAGTTCACCTTATGTCCCCATACATCAGCCCCATCCAACACAAATGTGGGTCACACCACGGTGAACGTTTAAGATGGGGATAACCACCATTAAGACCTTCCATCCATAGTGTGGGGCCCACCTTTTTCTGTATATGGCATCCAATCCGTTCAGAAGATGTGCCTCACCACAACGAATGGACACCGAAGAGATCAATCGATTAGAAAACTCATGTGGGCCACGCCACATTTTTTGAGAGGGTCCACACGATGACCGGTTGGATGTCATCCACACGTCATGGTGGGCTCCACACTGGACGTTAACATGTTTGGTGGCCCCACACGCACCCTTTCGATACACACCTTACACGCATCACACGTGCCAAAGTGGCAGGCATGTGAGATATATCACCCATCCATAAAGTGGGCTCCGGCAGACGGACGACCCAGTGCAAGGATCAATCCTGTCCACCCATCAGATGGGCCACACATGTAAGTTGAGTGTGGTACGTCCATCATTTCAACACGTGGATAGCCCTGCTGATGAGTTGAACAGCCAGATTTTTACACAGTTTATTCCACACGGTGGGGCCCACATTGATCATGGGTCACGTGTCCCACTGTGATCTGCATGTGAGGGTACACGTGCAAATGCTGCATGTGGTTGTAGCGTACCTCCTCAGTAACATTTTTTTTTTTCTGAAGTTTTATTTGCATGGATATTTAAGTGGAAGTCAAAGGGGTGTAGTGGGGCTATTGTCAGCCGTTGGATTAGCTAAGGACAGCGATTGATGGGCTGTATGAACCCAAGGGGGCTGCATTTCCTTGAGTTCTTGATTTTAGTCAAATGCTACTTTCACACACACGGCCGGCCTATCTCTCATGTGTATGGCTATACAGACCGTCCAATTTTGGGTCTAAAAGCACACTGATCAAGGAATCCCAATAATCCAGTGGTCCCAATCCCAAGAACAAAATCACACCGTTACTATCATATTCTCAGCTTAATATTTTTTGGTTATGCTTCATCCACAAACCGGTTGGCAATTCGGACGGTCCAGATTGTACATATATAGTTTTAAAATCATCGACATTTTCGAAGTAATGAAGACTTTTACGGGGGTGTGGTCCTTATTCAAATGGAGCTTTCATATGGCTAACCCATATGTGTGTGAAAAAAAGAAATTGGCTCTTAGGGCTATGACCGGTCAAGTTCCAGTGCACCTATGTTCAAACCTAATTTAGTCATTGGATTTGAAAATTTGAACCAGAGGGTTTTTTTTATTATAAATCTTTGTATTTTTTTTTAATGGAAATCAGACCCTTCAAAAAGAGTTATTTGATACTCTAGTTACAATTACACTTGATCCACAGGCGCTAAAAAATTTTACACATGGCATACATCAACTAAAATTAAGTTGACAAAATGTGAAAATCACTGTCCCTAAGTTACATTCCTGAATTGGCTGAGAAATCCTAACCCCTGATTGGTGGGCACTTATATGTTGAAATTAGACTGTATGATAATTTTCATTTTTAACTGTCCAATAAATGTTCACTAATCCAATAGTCACATAATATAATAAGAGTGTTTATTTTTCATTGTAGATTCCTAATTTGACAGTTTAATTTGAATTAATTTTATGCTATGTATGCAATGTGTTAGTAATCTCTACGTGCCTGTGTATTATCCATCACCCTGTCAGAGTATCAAAATTTTCTTCAAAAAATACTCATGCAAGGTTTTTTATAATGAATAATTAAGAAAAAGGTTTTAAAAAATCATTCATTTGGACAACTGACTTCAATGGTCAATCCAACCTAATTTTAAACTGGGCCCAAATCGCTGGGTCGAAATCCTTTATTGGACCAAAGACAGCATGCATACCTCAATGTGTGCTTGTGTTTTAGCAGTTTTTTAGCTTATAATGTTTAGAAGCTTAGATAATGCCCTCTTGTTTTTTCTTCTATTCCAACCAAAGCATAGATTGTGCAGTTATCCTATCCAAAGGAATTTGAATTTCACCTCTCAAAGACCACACGATAGAGATGGAAGAGTTGGAAGGTAAAGCTATCTCTCTACCGTGCATGTAAGAGGAGGATTAATCAATTAGATCCGTCAATCTAGTTATTCCTAATTTTGATGGCAAATTATTGAAAATGCAGACAGTTCAGATGATCCTAATCATGTGATGAGATCAACACAATAAGATATAAAAGAAGGCCTGAAGAAGTTTAGTCCATCGCAACTTCTTCCTCTCTCAGCATTTCCACACTGTTAAGAGTTTCCGCCGTGGGCGTAACCGCCCTAGGCCTATCTGTAAGAATCATAACCATAGTGGGGCCCACCAAATAGAGGTCCACTATGATCATGCAAGGCCCACTGAATAGAGATCCAACGTCTCAAAGTGATTGATTGGCTTTTCTGAAATATAAGCAATCGATGATACTGCCTAGTGAAGAAGAAAGCTCCGTATTACTGTCCCATTAACTTATATTATACGAACAACTTTAATCTATGCTTCTTTTTTTCTTGTTTCTCTCTTTGCTCTCTCATTCCTCTTTTCTTGAGTTTGTAAAGACGGTGTGCTATAGTTTTCCACAACACTATCATCCATGATACAGCCCAGTAAATGGACGGCTCCCATTAGAGCTAAAATTCCTCTTTTCATAGAAAGAAAGTTCAAACACTGATGTAGAGGGCACTTGAATCACACTTTGCACTTATTCATTATTCAGAAATAATAGTTTGTCACAAAAATCTATTCTGTTGCGCTCACTTTCTCCATCTTACAACTTTATTTTTTTTCTTTTTATTACAAAAAGTAAGCTCTATTTTTCATTGTTGGTAGCTTTTCAATTTCTAGTGCAGCAAAACAACATCCTGGTCGCGTTTGGATGCACTATTTAATTGAATTATAACAATTAGTTCAATGAAGAGACAGGAACTCAATAGGAGTTATCAACCTTACTATTCCTATCAAGGGAGTAACTCCAAGTTGCTGCTAACTCACAGGTGAAATTTCCAATCCAAACAGGACCTCTAAGTGAGTTTACCTATAAACTCTTTACAATTAATACAACTTTACAAACATCCAAACGGCTCCTAAAAGGAATGTAATTTCAATCTTGGAGGAAGTGATTATTCGCCTTGAAATTCTAGTAATGGGCCTTGCTGGGCCATTCAAAATCAACATTTCGAATGGGCCCGCCTAACCAGTTCAAAATATGGACCTGAACTAACCCCATGCGTGCCCATTCCTGGGCATACTTGAAATGGATTATCAACCATAGAAATAAAGATCAGTGGTTCACATTTAAAATAGAAACTCCATTGATCAGATATTGTGATCGTCCGATGTTTTGTAGTTTTCATTGTGTCGGTATCGGATTTTAGGTTTGTCAATCCTTGTCTGTGGATATAAGAATTTGGGCCTGAGTCCAACGAGTCCAACCCACCAACCCACATATGCAAAGAACCCAACTCGGATCGCCGATGGTCCAAATGGGTCTCTGGATTAGGGTTCTCTAGGACCACTCACAAGCTGGGCCCAAAGTTATTGCCAGCAATCCAAGCCAATCAATCTTGGCTCAGATGATTGGATTGGGCCAACAATCCACACCCGGCCATTCATGAATGGCCCAATCTCGAGCCTTACCAGCCCAAACACCAGCCTTAGATTTCAAGCCTGGGCCTGACCTGGCTCGGGCCGACTGACCCATTACGACCCCCATGTACAAACCATTCCTGAAGTGAGCTTTGCCTAAAGCCCACAAGACCATCCAGCCCAACTTGGAGCTATAACTGCTGTCCATTCATGATGGCCCATCGGATGGAAGGTCCGGATTAGTGATCATACTATTGGTTCAGTAGTGACTGTGGACCAAGGTATACATATATAATGCTCGGCCCAAGAGTTTGTGTACGTGGGGCCACTGGTTCAATGATCTAAGTCGTTGATGTGATTGGGACACTTTGGATGGTCCATTCACCACAGACTGGCCATGGTGGGTCTTGTATCAATGGCTCGGATCACGGAACCACTGGCCCAATTTTACAAATAACCCACTTCATGGTGATCCTGCTCATCTAGCAATATTCTCATGGACGGTCCACATGGCAACTTCACTGGTCAGAGATTCATCATCTTTCATACATGTGCTCAGATCTGAACCATTGATTATTCCTGGATCCACGGGATCCATCAAGGTGGGTGGGACCCTGATTGTGGGGCTCACAGTGATGTATGTGCCTTAAATCTACACTGTGGGATCCAGTTAATTGCTATGAATCAGATGGTTAAAAATAAAATATGAGTGATCTAAATTCAAAAATATTATTAGTGGTTGCTGTTTCGATTTGGGGAGTGAAAAAAACTGAATATAGAATAGTAAATATTTTGTGAAAATAATCACAATTATTATTATTATTATTTTTTTGATACGCAATTTTTATAGACATGGTCTTAGGTCCAACTGGTTGGACCACAATGTACGGTCCACCTAGCCGATGACTTTCAAGTACATTTGGAATCCAACCCTTCAGACATGTTGGCCCCACCATGAGGATTACCTATTCCAAAATTCAGCCCTATCTACAAATCAGATGAGGCACTAGCAATTGATAAATAGAAATATATGTGTGGTCCACTTGATAAATAATAGATATGGAAGATTTTTGGGCAAGGTGGAGGCGAGTTGGATGTGGCACACCGCACATACATAAAAGGATGGAAGTTATCTACTGAGTGGACTGCAACTTATAGTACATCTCATTTTTATGTTTTTTTCTTCGGAAGCAGATTGCATCCTACCACTGTCTAGACAAAAAGCAGTCCATTAGGGTTCTGTGGGGTCCACCATGAAGTACGGATTTTATCCCCACAATTCATCTATTTTCTAGATCATTTTATTATATATAGTAGAAAAAAAAAAAAAAAAAAGCACGAAATCTCAAATGGGCCATACCATAGGAAGCAATGGTGGTAATGATGCCTAACGTTGACATAGGTGTAGACATGGTGAGGACAATCACCTGGCTTCCTCGTGGGATAATTAACTCTTCCACTAGACTTTCTTGAATCAAAAGCAAGAAATGAATCCTAAGAAATTCAAAATAAATTGGCAAAATTATAAACTGTTTAAATACAGAATTCAAGTTTAGAATAGTGTTTTAAACTTATATTCCAACTTAAACAATCTAAAACATAACTTATCATAAATAGTAAACATGCTATTTATGTACTAGTTGTTTTCCTGCTAAATATTGTGGTTTTTAGCCAAAAATAGTGAGTGTCCAATCTGGTCAACCAACTTATTCCACTAAGTTTTTAAAGCTCTTTTCATGTTGGGCACAACTTTTATAACTCAAAGAATCAAAAGTTTTATTCAATGTGAAACTTACTATTTATAGTAAATGAAAATAAGTTAGACTTTTGACTGTTAATCTGATGGAATCTCGCAAATTCAACATGGGCAACTTCGCGTAGCAGGGTTGGTTAGCTAGGTAGCTTCTCCTACCTCAAAATTATATATTGTAGTAGAATAACTCATTCCAATTAGTGAGATACGACCAATTTAAAATTCTGGAAGTCTAGATCATTTATGTTTCTGATCGGGCTTTCTCTAGTTGATCTTCATCATAAATGCATTAGCGGTCCGCTCTACATCAACTGATGAAACCTTCACTGGGCTTACCATGACCTGTTTGTGAGGTCACAGGAAGATGCAAATTTCACCTTGATCCAAAACTTTTGTTTGCTCATGAGAACTCTTCACTGGTGAGCGTTCAATCCCCCCTCTGAGGTCCACTTGAGCTTTGGATCCGCCTCATTTTGGGTTCATATCCTAAAATGATCTTTCAAAATGGATGGAAAGCCAGGATAAAACCCATACATAAGGATTGCCCAGTAGAGCCCGTCTGAACAGATTTTTGTTAAAAATGATCTTTCAAAATGGATGGACGGCTAAAATAAAACACATGTAGAGCCCCTATTTGAACGGATTATCGTGCCTAGGCAAAAATAGGTTTCGACGACTGCCTTTGTTCATGCAAATGGTGGAAAACATCGGATGCTGGGGAATCGATTCCCTTTCAGTGATGGAAATCATGATTCCATCAATCCAAACGGAACAGTCAGGGAAATGGACGGCTCCAATTGTGGCATTTGTATTTTTTTCGAACCATGTGCATCTATAAAGAAAAGCCCACGACCGGGACTTTTCTTTTCCTTCCACAAAGAGGACTCAAATTCAAACGGAAATAATCCAACAACTAAAGGGTGGTGATTACCAATTCATAGATGGGCCCACCAGATAAACCGTTTAGATCACCAATTCAAAGGCCCCATGGTTCAATGTTGGAAACCATTGAGCTAATAGCCACCATCATGGATGGACCATGCTCTGAAAATCACATCAATTCAACAATCTCAACAATTCAATTCTTGTCCAGCAAATGGATGGGTAGGAACAAGATACACTAACTTTCCACGTTCAATAAAATATTTACAGGAATTTTCTGCCTGTAATCTTCCAATTTGGGAGATTTTTTGGGTGTCATCCGCTCATGATGGGCTCCATCGTATCAATGGTTTGGATCACCGAAATTTGGACCCCGCAAGTACGATCTCTATCAACTCTGAAAGAGGATGACCATGAGCCAATGAGAAACGGCCGGCCTTTTTCATGAACCCAGACGTCTAAATCTCTTAAAGAAAAGCATTTTCGTTGTTTAAAACTACCAAACTGCCACTAGCATCTTGATTTGACCGTTGGTGCATTGAGGTTTGCGAGCTCCGTATGCCCCTTCCCATGCTGCTACACGTGCCAATATAGCCGTGGATTTGGAGCGGCTGGATTTGAAACACCGGGCACCTAAATCCCTACAATCCAAAAGTAGCTATGCATGGTATGTTGGCAGGGTTTGAATTTAGTTGCTAAATTAACTTTAACATCTATAATTAGTGTAGTATGTAATGGTTGACATAATGATCTTAATAAGCTCATTGGAATATACACTTTGGCTGAAAATGATGAAATTCTTCTGTCTTAGATGGGGCCACAAGTACAAGATCACATCCAAGTGACTGAAGAATGTTTGGAAGTCATATATCATTCTATTAAAATAATTTTAGTGATGCAATTGATAATCTAATTATTTTAGGATATTATTAGTGGGTCATTTGCCTAATAGATTAGTAGCCTAATGATGCATATTTTCCCTATGTGACTCTTAGAAAGATTTTAAATGTAATCCCAACATTCACCTCTTTGAGGGGGTTTGAAATCCTTTAGATTTAAAACCCCCAATTGCTTTTTGTGCTGGGGATTTGAAACTCCCTCAAATCTCCTCAAATTCTTATAGTCATTTGGCACCAAGGGTTTGAGGGTGATCCAAATCAATGGTTTTTCTCCTTGTTTTACACACACACACACCCCCTCACACCCACACACATACAACATGCGTATTCGAACTCATGACCTCAATGTTGAAACCCAACCATGGGTTGCTTTATAAGGTTGATTAGATGGTATTCTAGGTCTGGGGATTTTAAATCCTCACTTTTGGTGAGTTTTGCAATCTCTCAATTGTGATTGGGTTTTCACTTCTCTACTTTCTTTTTTCTCATTTTTAAAAGTAGGAGAGTCACATGTATAATGCATGTGTCATTAAGCTATTAATCCACTGGACGTGTGACTCATTGATGATATCCCAAAACAATTAGATTATCAACTGCATCACTAAAATTACTTCAATAGAATGATCTAATCAATCCAAACATTATCGATGTAAATAAATGATTAAAAATCATTGGTTAGTTGATTGGTTGTGATCTTATGCTCGTGGCCCATCTAAAGTTTGAAATTTCATCAATTTTTGCTAAAGTATACATTTCAATGGGCTTATCATAGTCATTGTGTCAAACATTGCATACGTACACTAAATAGGGATATAAAAGTTGATTTAGTAATTAACATACTACATAATTTAAGTGCATGGCTATTTTGGAATTTTAGGGGATCTAGGGTACCAAAAAGATTTGAGAGATTTTACGGGATTTCTAATTTTAGTTTTGGAATCGACAAGCAAGGCTTAACATCCACAAATGATCAACTAAGCCATTCATGGGTGACATATGGAATTTATAGGTCTAAGGCAAATTCAAAACTCAAATACATAAGAAAAAATGGGGAGAGAAATGCTTACCATTGAAACCTTCGCAAGTCTACGTCTCATTTGAACCATTCATAAGGCTATTCCCACCTGTATGAACTAAAATGCAAAAATCTTAGTCTGATTTAAAACTTCTATGGTCCTGCAAATGTTTCGTTCAATTTCCATTCTTTCCTGTTGTGTGGGTAATTATAGAAATCTACGTCCCATCTAAACGGCCCACATAGATGCTAGAATTAATAAGAATAGTTGGTTGTTAGAGAAACGCTAATTTCACTTGGTCCATGGAACAAATCACACATTTCTGTCATTGTAACCACTCATCAAGCGAACCAAGTACGTTTGCTAAGTCCTGCACGCTTATGTATGGAACCATCCACACCTCAACTTAGGTGTTAACATGGCATACATCTATGCGATCCAAGCCGTCCATCACGTCGGTCTTACTGTGTTGATATCATTTCCCAAAATCAGATGCTCTTCTCATCAAAAGGGCCACAATGTTAGAACAATCATCTGATGGCTAAGGTACCCTTTTTTATCCATAGTTTATTTCATACCGTAGCTGTGTGGGGTCCACCCTGGTGTCTGTATAGAATCCAACTAGTCCATAAGTATCAAATGATAAAAGAGATCTCAAAAATTTACCTCGATCCATTCATCAGGTGGGCCGCACCATAGACAACCACACAAAACCCATCAAATTCAATTCATGAACCAAATGATAGTTTATTGGCGTGCTTTTGTGTGAGTCGGATTTTCATGATAGTCCGGACATGATGAACGGGTTGGATGCCATACGCACACCCATAGGGGAGCGAATTAGCTGTTACCCTGGTAACAGCGTAGTGGGTGTTACCCCTACCGTGTGGGGGTCATCTTGATGTATTTTTTGTATATCCATGCCGTCCATCTGTTTTTCAGTATAATCTTAGGATGTGATCCAAAATTATATGAAGATATAAATCTCAAGTGGACCATACCAATAGAAAGAGTGATGAATAATTATTAAAAACATTTTGTGGACCACAAAAGTTTTAGATCAATCTGATATTTAAATTTTCATTTCATCCAGACCTTTTTGAAATTATGAAGAGCTTGGATTGTAAATAAACATACAAAAACCTTACGATGGGCTCTTTGGAATTTTTAATGGTGGGCACTCAATCGGCACTGTTTCCAGTGGTATGGTCCACTTGAGATTTTGATTTCCATAATTTTTGAAACCCCATCCTAAAATATGCTGGAGAAACGTATGGACGGTGTGGATATACAAAATACCATCCATGTGGGCCACACGGTAGGGGTAACACCCACTAAGCTGTTCGGTTTCCCTGGAGCCGTTGTAGAAAAGCCGGCCTACATGCACTTTACCGAAAGACAGTGGCAATTCAGTAAATCACGCAATGCTTAGGATCAATCTCTAATCTCCGGTTCCTTCTTCTTTGAAATTACTCTTCCCTGAAAAAGAACCCTTGTCTGTAGAGAAGCAAGTTCTTCCTCTGAAATCTCTCTCTCTCTCTCTCTCTCTCTCTCTCTCTCTCTCCCCTAGGGTTTCTTCGGCCCGAAGAAATTTCAAGAGATGTTTGAGTCGCAGCAGCAGCATTTCGTCGATCTTCGTGAGAATGGAAGCTTTGGAGAAGATCCGAACTCATGGCTCTCGGAAGAACACCGCTCGTCGTCTTCAGCTTCCTCAAATGCCCCTGGAAACAGCGGAAATGTCGATAGAGTTCTATTCAAGAACCTCGTCGAGATGGTCCCCCTCGTCGAATCTCTCATGGTCAGTCTTCTTCTCCTCCTCATTTCACTTCTCTCAAATTCCTTTCCTTTTTCTGTATTTAATGGGCAAATTTGCGTAGGATCGGAGGGCAAATACGTCATTTACACGGCGGGCTTCGATGATCTACACTCGAACGCCTTCGAGGGAATCCTACCCAAAAAAGGTAACAGCCATTTTCATCTTTCGAAATTTCGAACTCTATCCTGATCGTAATTCTTAGGCAGTGTTGATTGTGTCGGCTTTTTTACGGTGTCTTAGATTATATCTATTGGTTTCGCCAATCGCACTTGTTGGCGTGTGTCCGGTTGTGTGCTAGATCTCGGTCGTCCATCAGGTGGGCCATACCGTCTATGCTTAGTGTGGCCTGAATTCTATCCGTTATCTTGTTAGTCACTTGTGGGAATGTGCAAATTGCACACAAGATCTGAATTGTCCATCAGATGGGCCTCACCACATGTGCTGTGGCATGATGTGGTTGACATCGTCCATTCATGATCTTCTTGATCGCTTGCGGGGGCACATGCCAGTTGCGTGTGAGATCTGGGTCGCAACAACACAATAATTAGGACAGCCTGATCTATCTATGATCTTGTCAATTGCTTGCATAGTGGGCACATTCCAATTTGCGCGAGATTTGGGTTGTCCATAAGGTGGGCCCCGCTACTACATTGTGCCACGGTTTGGAAATCAGGTCAGCCTGGTCATCATGTGTATGGGAAATGGTGGCCCAAATGATTGACCGATGGTCCATATTTGATGTACATGGAGTGGCCTGCTCGATGACTGGTGTTTCTATGGCATGTAGTAGGGCTGCAACCTGATGATACTGCTTTTGAGAGCATTGCCCTTCTATGACTGTATACGTGCCTGTCATTGATGCTGATCCAACATTGGATGCTAAACGGTCCAGATTGTACTGGTGCGACCCACTTGATGAATAGACTGCTGAATTTTTGGTCTACGCATACCAAGTAGGGTGCCATCTAACGTGCATTAGAACATTGGTAAAGCATGCAATGGCTAGCTCTAAACCAATACACGTACATGTTAGACAATATGCATTGTTAGTCCTTACTGGCGGAAATTTTGACTTGGTGGTGTCTCAGCAATACCGACATGAGAATGTATTGTTTCTAGGGGTGCAATCAGGAGGGTTAGGTGTGGTTGAGGGTCAAACCGAACCTGACCCAACTTCAAGAGGACCCAACCCGCAGCCTAACCTGACCCGAATTCTAACCCAACCCAAACCCAACCCAAATTCCTCTATGCTTAACCCTAAATCGACCCAACCCAACTCAAATACATGTTATTTTTCCCAAACTGACCTAACCCTACCTGAATTGCTCAACCTGAGCCCAACCCGATTTGAAATCGGGTTGGAGTTTTCCAACACTAACCCGACCGGAGGAAGCTGACAACCTGACCCAACCCCACCAGAACTCAGGTTGAGTCAATCCAAATCCAAGTTTCAGCCCTAATTGTATCCCCAAGCCTAAAAACCAATACACATCAGAATTATAGTTTAAACCATGGCATTTGGTGGTTTACTATTCAATTACTATATTTTCCTCTCTATGCAGTTGTGGAAAAGAAACTCTGTTCCCCTCGTTTTGTACCGAGTAAAGTTTCAATATATGGAAGAAAACAGACCTGCGTTTGGTTGTTTAATATTCAATTATCCTCTTGCATGGGTTAAATAGTGGCTTCAGAGTGCAAATTGCCTGGAGACTGAAACCACATGACTCACCCTGGCTCGTCCCATTCTGGTTGGTTTCAGTGCCATTTTCTGTCTGGTGATTCATTTTGTTGCTAACTAAAACTGAGATGACTCTGTTGAGTTGATTCGGTTTCAGATAATCTGTACCTTATATAGCGCAAGTAGTGTTTGGCCAATGTTACCCCTGCAATTAGTCATGGAGATGGGGGATTCATTAGTTTTTTAGTGTGGCAGGCCCTTCAACCAATTGGTATTTATGCCTTTTTATTGGTAAGAGCAGGGGCTCCCACTTCTCTTCCTCTTTGCATTTACCCTACGCGTTAGCGTGGTATGAAGGGGACCTTGCAACAAAGGATATGTGGGGCCCACCATGATGACTATGTAGCATCCACACTGCACATCTGTTGCGCTGGCTCGTGTTGGGATGTCAGTCCAAAAATGAGGCAAATCTAAAACTTGAGTGGGCCATAGTATTGGGAAACATGGACATGTGTCACCTACCATCAAAATCCTTATTTCTCTCATAGGCATGTTGCCCATGATGTATGTAGCCACATCCTTGTCCTTAGTCTTACTCATCATTTCTCTCTCATCTATCTGTGTATGTAGCCACATCCTTGTCCTTAGTCTCACTCACCATTTCTCTCTCTCTCATCTATCTGTGTAAATTGTGCGTGCCATAAACCCTAGTATCTAAATCCATGCTCTTTTGTCCTCTATATACAGTTCTTTGCGAAATAAACTTTCTATTTTCTCTGCAGTAACGAGTAAAAATTTCAAGGTAAGTGAGAAGTATGTGATTATGGAGTAATCAAATGAATTCTTTTGTTGGTGTTTCAGATTGGTGACCCGAAAGGCAGGAAAATAGCTCAAACCGGTCCCTCTAAAAAGCGAAGGGACCTTGGAGAAAATGATTCCAGCAAAAATAGCAACAGAGACAACCAAGATGGTTCTGTTGATGACTTTTCGATTTTCTCGTCAAGAGCAATGGCAGTAGAGAAGGATAAGGAAGATTTGATAATGCTGCAGAAACAGGTGGAGGACCTACAGAAGAAATTATTAGAGAAAGATGAAGTACTGAAATCTGCGGAGAATTCGATGAACCAGATGAGTTCAGTTAATGTTAAACTTGATGAACTCAAACGTCAGGTCGCTGAGAAAGACTCGTTAATTAAATCTGCTCATTTGCAACTCTCTGATGCCAAGGTATTTATATGTGTTGCTTAAATACTGTTTAGGAATGGAGGTATCATATGATCTTCTTGTTCGTTAATACAGGGGGCCTCACCTTTCAGTAACCGCAGTTGTTGATCTGGCGGGATCCATCATGGATGGGCCATACTAGACTATCTACAATGTAGGTGATCCTAGCCATCTAATGACTATGGACAATAGCAACCGATGTTTGAAATTTAACAGGCCAGGTCAGATGGTTATAATAATCTAATGAGGAGGTTTTTGGGGCATCTCCCATGTAACATTGCTCCCATCATATTAACAATGGAGATTACCGAGAAGGTGGGCCCCATTTCTACATCTTATTGGCTGAAATAAGTACTTGATTTTCAGAATGTGGTGCAAAAATGCTAGAATACAACACTTACGAAGTTCTTAATGAGCAATCTGTATGTCTTAGGAGATGGAATCCCATTACACCCCACAATGATGGCCTGCTGTCAAAATTTGCATGTTCTAACATCTAGTGATGCCTAAAATAATCATGGGCTAGACTCTGATGATGGTTCACCACCATTTCATAAATGGTGCTGACTCCTCAACCTTACACATGTTATAGTTTTTTAGCAATTCTGGCTGTCCAAATCGCTTAATTGTGGATGGAGCATAACCCAAAATTTACATCGAGAAGTTGATTGTAACATATGATTTTGCCCTTGGAATTTGAACCACACACTATTTTACTTTTAATGATCCATTTGATAGCCATCAATTGGATGGTTAGGATTGCTTGATGAGTGTGAATTTAGAGACGTGTTGCATCCAGAATGTCCCCCACAATTGGATGGTCTCAATAGCTCGCACATGAGGGCCACTTGTAAGTAGGATGAGTCACCCCCATTTTCAAAACTGTGGAGAACTATCATAGGATGATTCACCACCTAAAATGATCACCTTTTGATGCTAATCACTCTCAGTAACAAAATAATGAAAATAAATTGTCCTCAACCTCTAATCCTAGAATATAAGTAACTACTAATTTCCATTGCAATGGATCACTATCATTATGGACAATTTTATTTACCCTGGATAGATATATAGTTGCTGTCTTTTCATTTCTTATGAATACAAATATAATACTTAGACCCATCCTTTCCCAGTGATTGGTGGAAACAAATCATTGATTGTTTACACCAATCAATGATCAACCTATTGGCCTTTACAAACATTTTCATCGTACTACATGATATGGCAAAACTGATGGAAGGAGTGGAGTCACACGAACATCACGGTTGGCCCCACAGGGCTCCCAATTACAGGGTTAATAAGTATGACAGTATTTTAGTTATTTTATCATACATTCAGGGCGTCTCTCTTAAGTCCATTTCTCTTATGGCAAAACTGATGGAAGGAGTGGTATCACACAAACATCACGGTTGGCCCCACAGGGCTCCCAATTACAGGGTTAATAAGTATGAGTGTATGACAGTATTTTAGTTATTTTATCATACATTCAGGGCGTCTCTCTGAAGTCCATTTCTCCCTTCATGAAAGCCGCTGAGTGATAGTTGGCATCTTAAACGTCTGCCTTGTGGCCAAAGCTTAGAAAGTGGTGCTCACTCGTGACATGCAAGACGCCTGAATCAACTTGGCGGTATCATCCAAGACAGCTCCGACTTTAGACAAGTTGGACCACGTCACCCAAAGTCCACCCCTCCTGCCCGACCGTGGTATCAAAGCAGATCAGGTCCACCAACATATTGTTGAACTGTGATATCATCTCCCTTCTACAATCAGTAACTAATTTGGTACTGTAGAGAACCCAACTAGTGGGTTAATTTAATATTTAATATACATATAGAGTTGTGATCTCCTGCGCACTGGTCTGCAGGAGACTTATTTACGGTCTTAAAGTGTGGCCAGCTGAAGTGGGCCTCATCGTGATGTGTTAAGTTAAATCTACCCCAATCACCATGTGAGTCACCTCATTTTAACCATAGGGCCCAAAACTTAGCCCGATCCCTAATTCAGGTGGGCCGTTTGAAGGTAAACAAGTGATCCTAAAAGTGTGGCTGCTACAGAGATTATCATCGTGCGTTGTTAAAACACTCAGTCTAGTAGGGCTCTCAATGGAGTGGGTCAGATCCGAGATCCGATTCGCTTCGAATCCGTATAATGAGGATTTGGATCTTAAAATAGGTCCGATTATTTAAATGGACCGGATTTAGATCTTAAAATAGGTCCGATTACTTAAATGGACCGGATTTGGATTCATAGAAACATATCCGAGTTCGATCCGAATCCGATCCAGATCCGACTCATTGTCACCTTACTGTATATGTTATATTCATGCTAGCCATCTGTTTTCCAGATTATTTTAGGCCGTCTCAAAATTGAGACATGCCACTCTTAGGTCGACCATATCACAATAAATAGTGGGATTTGCATAATTTTGCTACTAAATTTAATATATTATATTATATATTATTTAAAATTTGTAATGGGGTGGATTCGGACCTAGATCTGACCTGAATCCGATGGTTATATGGATTTTGGATCGGAAATGGATCTAACTATTTATAAATGGATAGGATATGGATATCACCTTTTGGATCCGAGTTGGATCCGAATCCATCTACAAATATTCGGACTTGGAGCCGGATCCAACTGGATCCGATCCAGATCCGACCCATTGAGAGCCCTACAGTCTAGAAAGTTTCCATCCAAGCATGGTTGAAACAACCAGTTTAGTTAGGCTATAACCTGTGCCTACCTCGATGTATGTGTTGTGGATGGACGGTAGATACATCCTTTTTGCCAGCTCATTTTAGGGCATGAGCCCAAAAATGAAGCGGATCCAAATCTCAGGTGGACCACACTTCAACAAATAGCGGTGATTAAATGCCCAATAGAAAAAAAACTTCCTAGGCCTACCATAATGTTCATTTCACATCCAACCTGTTGGTAAGGTCACACAGACTTGGATGAAGGGCAAACACAAATATCAGCTTGATCCAAAACTTTTGTGACCCACAAAAAATTTTAAATGGTCAGTCACCACTGTTTCCTGTGGTGTAATCCACCTGAGATTTATGCTTTGAATTTTGGGCCCATGCCCTAAAATAAACAGGCAAAATGCATGGACGTCGTGGATATACAATACACATGTTAAAGTGGGCCCACGGTCAAGCAAAGGTTTCAACGGTAGGCTTTGCTTTCATCACTGTTTCATACCATTTGGACTCACTTGGGTTTTGGATCTGTCCCAATTTCAGACCCACCCAATAACGTGATCTGGCAAAACAGATGGACAACGTAGATTTCTCAAAACACTATGGTGAGCCCTGGGCACATGGTGTTGGGGTCACCATACAATCATCCAGAGAGAGATTCAGTTAAGGTAGGGGTAATAATGTGTTCAATGAGGCCATAACCATGGCCCCACATTAATGTGTGTTTTATATCCATGCCGTCCATCTGTTTTGCAAACTCATTTTAGGGCATGGGCCCAAAAATGAAGCAGATCCAAATCTCAGGTGGACCACACCATGGGAAACAGTGATGACCATTAAAAACTTCTTGTGGGCCACAGGTTTTGGATCAAGCTAATATTTGTGTTTTCCCTTCATCAGTGTCTGTGTGACTTTACCAACAGGTTGGCTGGCAAATAAACATTACAGTGAGCCCTAGGAAGTTTTTAATGGTGGGCGTTCAATCACCCCTGTTTATTGTAGTATGGTCCACCTGAGATTTGGATCTGATTTTTTTTTTTTGGATCATGCCCTAAAATGATCTGGCAAAACAGATGGATGGAGTATATATGAACCAGATACATTGGGGTGGGCCCACGGTCATGGCCTAACCAACTGGGTGTTTCACAACTCAACTACTAGCCCAAATTCCGCTAGGTATTTTAAAAACTCATGCCACTGATCTCGGCCTCAGCCACCCTCCAGGATTATCTATTTCTTAGAATGGCCCACTTGACTCATGAAACGGGCTGATTTTTTGTCCCTACAGTTAAAATGAGCTGACTGACTGTAACGCCCCGAAACCCCAAGGGTCGAGTACAAACTCGATCCCCGGTATCCCGGGAGTTACTAATGCGTATGCAATGCGTGTCATTCAAGTGTTTGGCCAATATGGCATCAAATCATTGTGATAGGTCAAGCTAGGAAATGAAATAGGGACGTACCAGCAAATAAGTAAGCTAAACAGCAATGTACGAAGGGATCCACTCAACCTGTCTGATTGGGCCTCTTCTAGCTTGCTAGCTCATGAGGGACCTGCACCAATGAAAGTGCCTGGATGGTGTTTTAGAACACCGTCCCAAAGTGGGAGTGAGTCATCAACTCAGTGGTTCCATTTCCCTAAGTTACTCAAAGCACAAATGTACTCAAACGTAGGTAATGAAACAACATACGTATACAGTAGTCATAAGCGTAGTATGTAATAAAACGAACATTCATACATAGCAGTCAAAAGCATAAACATAGAACCTTTCTAGTCACAACCGATAGTGAGTGGCACCACCACTCACCCGCACAGACTCAAGTCACCAATGAATGGGGCACCACCCCACCAGTCGCACAATCACATCTTATAATCTTAATGCATGAATGCATGAAGTGCAAATGCATGCCCGGACACCGGTTTTTAGTCACAGCCGCCAGTGAGTGGCACCACCACCTCACCCGCACAGACAATGCATGCCATGCCGAACTATGTATGATTAGCCGAGTTATTAGTTATTCCGGTTTAACATCCAGCCGGTTGGCGAAAACACTGTACCATTATTCTATCACCAGGCCAAACTGGGACCATCTGGCTCCCTGCGTGGCGAATGCATCTCATCGCCAGTAACCCCTCGATCCAAGTATGGTTAGGCAGTGGCCCGTCAGCCATGCCCAAGCCAAAGCAGAAGGGTCGTCACCCAACCACTAATATAAATAATTAACTTAGAAGTGTGGGCTTGTTATTCAAATTAACAATAATGCCCGGGTTGTTCAAGCAGGGCTCTGGCACGAAACAATCGGCCGGGTATTTGACAGGGCCGCTCGAACAACCCTGTGCTCAATGGTCACTACGGGGAGGCACCACCCCAGCGTAGGCCGACAGCTCGGGCATAGGTCCCATACCACCATCCCCGGCTCATGAGACTTGGGGATCGATCGCCGTACAATTTTAAGTGGGCCCATCCAGTGGTGACAATGGTACTTAGGTTCGAATAGAAGCGATAGGTTACACACAATACGCCCAACCCGGAGTCAGGCTGACACCTTCGACTGAGACGAAGACGGGGGGGTCGGCCTTAGGCGCCTGTGGCCCGCGTGGTCCTCACACCACAGCCGATCACCCGCATTCTACCTCCGTCGACGGTTTCAGTCCCAAAGGGGCAATCGGCCTCATGCAGCCGCCCCTAATTCTCATCCATTTGCCGAGTTAGACAAATCATAGGAAAACACTTCATCACAGCAAATTGTTGCATACATCGAGCATAATTTAAGAACATGAGACATAAATATGAACGTAAAAGTGATTCTAGCATACATGATAGCCTCAAAGAGTTCTACGCAAGCAAATTTCAACACATAGTCATCATATAGGCATGCTTCTAACATCTCAACAACAATGACAGCAAAATTAATAAAAAATTTGGACATTAACTACATTTGAAGGCATTTGGTGCTAGGCAACCTAGAGGTAAATGGTCCGCACCTTAAATCTCTTGGTTACTTTCAAGAAATCCTGCAAAATGAGGGCTACATGTTAGAGAGTTGAGGATGGAACTTAAGAGAGGCTGATGGGGGTTGAAGGATTTACTCCTAACTCACCTTTAGGGCTGACGGAATGAACTAGTGGTGAAGGTCGGGCCCAAGTGTGTTCATATCTTAGAAAAGGCGATTTTACGGGGCGTTACAATCTACCCCCCTTAAAAACCAATTTCGCCCCCGAAATTGTTTAGGTTCACATTTAACGATCTTGTCTGATGATACACCGGTGCTAGATCCGATGGTTTAGCTCGTGCTCATTGTTGGGTTTATCCCCAGTATTCTGATCTACTTATACGACTGAGCCTATTTTCTGAATGCTAACTGTTCTCCTTATACAAGTCTGGTTACTAACGTCTCGAGAGGACAAGTCGGGTCCTACTTAGTGATTTACCCTATGTTTCGATCCTGGGACTGGGGGCTATGGGCCCACACGCTTCCACTGCGCCACTCTGATGGGCTCATGTCATAATGCCTGAGTTTATATGCATGCAAGGACGTATGCTAACTACACTGGCCTGACTTATGCGGTCTACCCCCCTTAAAAAAAAAATCTTGAACGATCGGGTTAGTACGGAGAAACGGTGGTGATAGGCCTGATTCTGGTACGTCGATCCTCTGCCTGGCTAGGGCAGAAAGTTCGTTGTATCCCTTCCAATCCTGGTGGATCCCGGTCTTCTGCTCAGCCACAGCAGTGAGTCCTTTGGTAATCGCCCAGGATCGGCAATTGGATCAGACCGCGAATACCTCGCTTAAGCATGGTTCCGTAAATCCGTTGTTTGGTCACCCTAGGCGTTCGGAGGGGGTTGAAGGAAGGTTTGGGCCTCTTGGTGGGAAATGAAAGAGGGTTGGGGCTCTCTTTAAGAGAGTGTTGGGGCAAAGATGAGAGGGTTTAGCAAGGGTAGGAAAAAATGGGGTGAAAAATGGGAGAGAGAAGTGAAAATGAGAGGAAAAAGAAAAAAATCAGTTTTAAGGTCAAGGAGGTCCGGTGGCATGGCACTCTACAGTGTGCGATGGCACCCTATAGGTTTGGAAAACTTTGTTAGCATCGTATCAAACTACTCCATCGACACTAATTCGCATCATGTGCACACAATTATCAACATACAGGCTGAAAATAGAGGCATTTCATAGCATCCAAAATCAAAGCAAACAATGACAATAGTTCATTCATGAAATAGAGAGATCTCAACAACCTATCATCAAATCTAGACATTCCCGAATGCTCAATCAAGGCATTGACCACATAACGATGTTTGATACTAAGCAACCCTAGGGTCTTAGTTTCTATGCTCGAGTGGATCATGCTAGTCAAGTAGGGGCGTGATCCTAAGGTATAATGTCTCTAATCTCAGAGTGCTATCTAGGTTAGCGGGTTCATTGTGATAGGTCCATACTCCACGGCCCGACTCAATCTATCACCTGCTCTGATACCATCTTTGTAACGCCCCGAAACCCCAAGGGTCGAGTACAAACTCGATCCCCGGTATCCCGGGAGTTACTAATGCGTATGCAATGCGTGTCATTCAAGTGTTTGGCCAATATGGCATCAAATCATTGTGATAGGTCAAGCTAGGAAATGAAATAGGGACGTACCAGCAAATAAGTAAGCTAAACAGCAATGTACGAAGGGATCCACTCAACCTGTCTGATTGGGCCTCTTCTAGCTTGCTAGCTCATGAGGGACCTGCACCAATGAAAGTGCCTGGATGGTGTTTTAGAACACCGTCCCAAAGTGGGAGTGAGTCATCAACTCAGTGGTTCCATTTCCCTAAGTTACTCAAAGCACAAATGTACTCAAACGTAGGTAATGAAACAACATACGTATACAGTAGTCATAAGCGTAGTATGTAATAAAACGAACATTCATACATAGCAGTCAAAAGCATAAACATAGAACCTTTCTAGTCACAACCGATAGTGAGTGGCACCACCACTCACCCGCACAGACTCAAGTCACCAATGAATGGGGCACCACCCCACCAGTCGCACAATCACATCTTATAATCTTAATGCATGAATGCATGAAGTGCAAATGCATGCCCGGACACCGGTTTTTAGTCACAGCCGCCAGTGAGTGGCACCACCACCTCACCCGCACAGACAATGTATGCCATGCCGAACTATGTATGATTAGCCGAGTTATTAGTTATTCCGGTTTAACATCCAGCCGGTTGGCGAAAACACTGTACCATTATTCTATCACCAGGCCAAACTGGGACCATCTGGCTCCCTGCGTGGCGAATGCATCTCATCGCCAGTAACCCCTCGATCCAAGTATGGTTAGGCAGTGGCCCGTCAGCCATGCCCAAGCCAAAGCAGAAGGGTCGTCACCCAACCACTAATATAAATAATTAACTTAGAAGTGTGGGCTTGTTATTCAAATTAACAATAATGCCCGGGTTGTTCAAGCAGGGCTCTGGCACGAAACAATCGGCCGGGTATTTGACAGGGCCGCTCGAACAACCCTGTGCTCAATGGTCACTACGGGGAGGCACCACCCCAGCGTAGGCCGACAGCTCGGGCATAGGTCCCATACCACCATCCCCGGCTCATGAGACTTGGGGATCGATCGCCGTACAATTTTAAGTGGGCCCATCCAGTGGTGACAATGGTACTTAGGTTCGAATAGAAGCGATAGGTTACACACAATACGCCCAACCCGGAGTCAGGCTGACACCTTCGACTGAGACGAAGACGGGGGGGTCGGCCTTAGGCGCCTGTGGCCCGCGTGGTCCTCACACCACAGCCGATCACCCGCATTCTACCTCCGTCGACGGTTTCAGTCCCAAAGGGGCAATCGGCCTCATGCAGCCGCCCCTAATTCTCATCCATTTGCCGAGTTAGACAAATCATAGGAAAACACTTCATCACAGCAAATTGTTGCATACATCGAGCATAATTTAAGAACATGAGACATAAATATGAACGTAAAAGTGATTCTAGCATACATGATAGCCTCAAAGAGTTCTACGCAAGCAAATTTCAACACATAGTCATCATATAGGCATGCTTCTAACATCTCAACAACAATGACAGCAAAATTAATAAAAAATTTGGACATTAACTACATTTGAAGGCATTTGGTGCTAGGCAACCTAGAGGTAAATGGTCCGCACCTTAAATCTCTTGGTTACTTTCAAGAAATCCTGCAAAATGAGGGCTACATGTTAGAGAGTTGAGGATGGAACTTAAGAGAGGCTGATGGGGGTTGAAGGATTTACTCCTAACTCACCTTTAGGGCTGACGGAATGAACTAGTGGTGAAGGTCGGGCCCAAGTGTGTTCATATCTTAGAAAAGGCGATTTTACGGGGCGTTACACTGACTCACATGATGATCGGGTTGGATTTAACTTAAACATCATGGTGAGGCCCATGTCAGCTGGCCACACTTTAAGACAGCAAATAAGTCTCCTGCGGACTGGTGCGCAGGAGACCACGACACTATACAATATATCTAAAATTTTAAATTAATACTATTATATTATTATTATTATTATTTAACAATTAACTTAAGAGAGCCTGACCCAAACCAAACCCAAACTTGATATGTCGTATTAATGGCTAACCAGTCCTAGAAGACTTTGGTCTGGTACCTTGAATGTGGTTCCCAGACTGAAACCTGTAAAGACCTGAACTTGACTTCTTAAATGGGTCTTCAGTGTGATTAGACCATGACTGGACCTGAATCTGACCTGTTGATATTTGCTAATTTAGATTATTATTTGTGGCAGTTTCTTTAAATTCTTTTTTTTTTTTTTGGAATATTTGAATTTTAAACCTTCTGAGCATGGTGTGCCATAAAGGCCGTTATGGGACTGTAAAGGCCAATACGTAAAGGTAACGGTGGCAACCATTATACATTATGGGGTCGTAATAGTCGTAACGGCCATTATGGAAAAAATGACCCCTGTAAAGGCCATAATGGCCCCATAATGGTCCATTACAGGGCACATACATGTTTTTCGGTTTTTTTTTTTTTTTTCAATAATAAAAAGAGACTATAACAGCCGTATCGTAAAGGTAACGGTGGTGGCTGTTACGGTCACCATTACCGTTACAGAAGACCTTGCTTTTGAGACCTCATCAAACATTATATTATACAGAGAATTGAATTTCATATTTCAAGAATTACTTAGGACTTGTAGATTTTTTTTTTTCCTGACCAGAAATAATATTTAATACGATAGAAAAGCCAGCAGGTTAAGAACTTGAGATTACAACCCACAAGAGGAACACTCATAGCATGTTGTCCCCATGTTTTCTTTGTTGCCTTCCCATCACTTTCCTTCATTGTCTTGTTTATTTTCTCTTGTTTTCCTCAACATTCTTATTAATTTCGTTTTCAACATTATTTTATTTTACTTATAAAATAAGTAAAGACAGTATAGGTGTGAGTGATCCAGGGTTCAATCCCTAGTAGTGTTACCCTTCAAAACTTTTAAAATATAAAGTTCACTCAGCTTTTATCTTATTTACATCTCTCTGGACACTTGACATGTAGAGAATCAATGCAATTGATTTCTTTTCTCATTTCCTTTTATCCCCTTATTTTCTCTGTCCCTTTCTTCTTTTCAGCAAGTCAAAAAATTAATGTTGTACAAAAGCAACTGCGTGCACTAATCCAACTTGCACATGTAGGGTTGTTCCAATTGAGTCAAGTCACAAGCTTTATTGCAGGGATGCATCAATTAGACCTTCATATGAATATGCATTGCATGTCGGTACCATTATGGCATTTTTGGATAGTTGTACATCTTCATATTCTTCACCTTTATAGCATGCATATTGGTTTTTTTTTTTTTTTTAATGTTAAGGAACCCTTATTTTGAATGTGTTTCTGGCTGATCCTCTGATGTGTTGCCCGAGATAACGAGTGATATGCCTTCTACATTAGAATATCTAGGTCACAATTATTTATTATTTGAAAAATACGTGCGTGATGTAGCAACTTGCTGACAGAGACACCTAGGGCACCTATATATGGCTGAACCATTGATTCATTGCTTTTTTACATTCTGCCTCCACTTTTTTTTATATTCTTCCTGCTTTTCCTTCGACAGATTAAACTTGCAGATAAGCAAGCAGCCTTGGAAAAATTACAGTGGGAAGCAATGACATCTAGTAGGAAAGTTGAGAAGCTTCAGGGGGATCTAGACACTATGCAAGGCGAAATTGCAGTATTTATGGAGGTTCTTCAAACATTGGGGAAGCCTGGCTCAAGATCATATGCCGAAGAGAATAATACCTATCAGGATCCCTTGGATCAGTTTGAACCCTTGGTAAGCTAGGCTTCTCCTTTTTCCAAATATTACATAGCAAGATCAACTTAAAAATGTTTCTCATCGATAAAAATAAAAAAATAAAAAAAAGATCAACTTAAAATGGATATTTGTGGTCTCTCTTTTTTATTCATGTCAAATTATCAACTTGTTTATGAAATGACTATTATTTTTTAGGAGGAACGATCTTCTAAACCTGGTTGTATGCTACAGCCCGGTTTCTTTTGGCCTATAGAGGTGTTGTTTTCCAAGGACGCCTCTATAATCTCTTCAATCCAATTACCTAATCTACACTAGTAACTTCCAAATTTGCTTGCCCATCTCATAGTAGTAGACAAGCTCCACTTCACAACCAATTACACAGAGAAGTGGCTAGCTCTTTCCCTCTCCACCAAGAGGGCATGGGCCTGTCTCATTTGAATGAAAATTCCAATGCGATATCCTTACCCCCTTCCAGATGATTCAAAAAATGCTACCAGCACCGACTTGATCCATTGCTGAAAAAGCTCCCATCAAATTTAAGTGGGTATGTTGAAACTCAACTTTGGAAAAAGCACTTCACAAATTGTGGACCCTTGGGATCGACAACCTAATTTGGGATTAGACAGACATTCACAGTTTGGGGTGTTTTGAGCCAATTCGAGTGTGTGGTTCCAATCAGGCAGAAATTGGAGCTCTTCAGAGCAGAGAGCTTCTGCAGATATCAGTTACTCAGTGAGTATTCTAATTTTTGGCATTTGGCAAGTGGTTCAGGAAACTACCTTAGTTGCATGATCCTTCTGACTAGTTTCCACTCATGCTACAAATTCCACTTCATACTCACACTCCAGCTCCTGCTTCCTAATCTTCTTAAACTTGCTAACATTTTCAAACAGACGCTTCCCTACTGCATGCCGTTTGTTGCCACTTCACTTCAGTGCATACGTGGTACAACTATAGAAATCACCCTTTTAGATATGCATATTGGATCAAATTAGATTCAAGATTTTTGCCGAAATCAGGTTCTCCTCTACTTCCATGCTCTCAGTAATGCATCTTATCGCATGAGGGTGTCCATAAACCAGCTTTGATTTTTCACGAATACTTATTGTCTTCTAATTTTTTGCATTAGACAAGTGGTTCAGTAAACTACCTTAGTTGCTTGATCCTTCTAACTAGTTTCCACTCCCACTACAAATTGTGTTTCAGACTTGCACTCTAGCTCTGGCTTCCTAGTCACCTTATACTTGCTAGCATTTTAAAACAGATGTTTCCCTACTCCTGCATTCATGTTTGTTGCTGCTTCAATTCATACTTCGTTCAACTAAAGAAACTACCCTTTTAGATCTATAGATTGAATCAAAGAGATTCAAGATCTATGCTGTAATCAGGCTATTGTCTACTTCCATGCTCTTAGGAAGGTAGATATGTAGTGGATGAGGGTGTGATGCAGTCTCACGACCCACAACAGGGCCCAACATCTGCTGATTTTCGACTGTTTATTTATAGATTTGGGGCCTAAATATCAAGATTTGCAATTTACTATTTGAGGAAAATAGGAAGCTGATTAAAAGATATGATTGAAAATATGGGGATTCGTAATTGAAGATGTGATTGTAGATTTGGAGAATTATTTTCCAAATTTGCTTTTACTATTATCAGGCTTTTACATCTTAGGTAGATTAGATTGATTTGAAATCAATTATAATTGATTTTAAACCAATCTCATAGTTGGGGTTGTGAATTTTTATTAAGTATTGTAAGAGAAGTTTGATGTCAAAAAAAGTTCTCTCGCTCTCTACTCTAATATTCTTGTGGGTGTATTCTGTCCATTTCTTTGCAATTTGGGTGTTGAGATCTCATTGATTCGATAACCGGGTTGCACCATTTTGGTATCAGAGTGGGTGATTGTTGGGGAATTTCCGACTCTACATCATCGAATAATGGATTCAAAGGAGGTGACACAACAGTTTGTGCAAGTAATCCAATTGATCCACTCACTCATAGAGCGAGTAAATCAACTCATGCATACGGTAGGCAATCTCACTAATCAAGTGGAAGAGCTTTGGAGTGAAGAGAATCTAGAGACCGAAGTTGGAGCACATGAATATGTAAGGGATGGTTCCTACCAAGGTCTTAACCAACAAGAAGCGGCTTTGGCTTACGAAGATACCAATGATTGAATCCTTGATTGTTGGAACATAATAGAGAACTTGGAAATGAAGTAGAAATTTCAAAAATGATGAAGAGATCCATGGAGCCAAAGAAAAAGTTGACATCTGAAGTGATTAATGCATTGACATTGGACCTACACTTGAATTCGCCAATGGATCAATTGATGGAAACAATGATAGTGGTAGTCACATTGATAGACATGCAAGTAGGTCTTAACAGTCAAATTGAAATATCTTTGCCAAAGATGACTTCAGTATGAAAAATGGGACACATGTTTCAGGATCCATAAAGAATTTTAAAGTTACAACAAAAAAGTTGGCACCCATAAGTGCAAGCGAAAGAGACATCATCTATAGTGGACTCCAACAAAGGTTGTGCCGAGCCAACGCTTAGGGTTGCACCACCAACTTTCACCAAAGAAAAAGAAGATTCATCATAGAGGTAATACAAGTCCAAAGGTTGAGAATGGTTTCCAATTCAAGGACTAGTTCTTTCAAAGCCAGTGAGAATTGATGCAGGCCTATGACCCATTGTAGGGCCCAACATGTACTAATTTTGGATTGTTTATTTATATAGATTTTGGGGCCTGAATGCTAAGATTTGCAATTTACTATTTGTGAAAAATATGGGGGCTGATTTAAAGATGCGATTGAAAATGGGGAGATGTGATTGAAGATATAAGGGCTAATATGAAAATTCGATTGAAGACTCGGAGGATTATATCTTAGATTTTCTTTTACTATTGTTAGGCTTTTTCCATCTTTGGTAGATTAGATTGATTTGAAATCAATCTCTTAGTTTGAGGGATTCTTATGGAAGATTCATTTAGGGTCCATAAAAGGGGGAGTGGTGTAAGAGGTAGGCATTCTAATATTTTTCTGTGTGAGTTTTTTGCAAGTATTGTAAAAGAAGTTTGATATTAATAAAGTTCTCTCCCTCTCTACTCTAATATTCTCGTGGGTGTACTCTAGTTAATTTCTTTGCAATTTGGGTGTTGAGATCTCATTGATTCGATGCTGTGGCCCAATCAAATCTCTAATCTGCCTAATTTTTTGACCTCTATCCTAACATGAGCAGATGCAACAATTATGAGTGGACGTTACACAGTTATCAATGTGGGTCACACTAAGCATCGTAGCGTGGTCTCCCAAATTAGACGCTTCGTGCAAGCTACACGCAAAGAAGAGGAAGTCAATGTGGCCTGCATCTGCATGCGTTAAAAGAAGTGAACGGTAGTGGTGCAATATATGTTGTCCCTCGTGCGATGAAACCTCAGCTGTTCCTTGCCAAGCAACTAATTTTTATGATGAATTTACCCTCTCCTAACCAATGTTGTCAAGACTAATTGCAAGGGCAAAAATGTTCAAAGCTATTGGTGTTTGCATAGTAGAGATGGAGAGGTCGACCCAATCTTTCATGCTTTTTATTCATCAAGTCGAGAGCCTTGGCTTGAGCTTTTGGCACATTTTGGACCTTTATCTGTCAACAACCCAACTGGAAATAATAGACTACAACCTGCTAGTGGGGACCCCATGGTCCTTTCTTTTAGGAAAACGCAAAGATTAAATTGAGAACTTCCCTGCTATATTCTTACCCCACAATATGGATATGAATTAGGGTCGGTTGACCCCAAACTATGGGTATTAGGTATATCTATATTTTAAATATTTTAAAAAATAAATTTAATATTAAATCATTGTTAACAGAGATTTTTAATTCTTACAATACTAATTTATAAAATTACATTATTTTAATTAAAATATTCACGCATTTTGATTGGACACAGAGCCCATGTGCATATTATGTCATATCCCTCCTGAATACCTTTTAACTTGAAGGAATGGAATCACTGCTCCCTAATGGCCTCCCAAATACATACCTGATACCTCCTTAATTAATTCAAAGGAATAGAGCTGTTGCTTTCCGACAGGCACACAGATGTCCTACACCTGTTACAGGGAGCCCATGTAACCGAAAGCTCTTTGGGGCCCATTGTGATGTCCTTGTGACACGACATCTCACTTCATCCACATTAGTTTCACCACACCTCATGTTAGGACGTGAGCCCAAAAAATGAGGCAGATCCAAAACTCAAAGTGGGCCACACCATAGGAAAACACCCCCATTAAAATCTTCCTCGGACACACTGATGTTTACAAGGTGATTCTCACCAGGATGAAGGGAAAACACATACTTCTGCGGGGCCCAAAAAGTTATGGTGGGCATCCACCCCCCACTGTTTCTTGTGTTGTATCCCACTTAAGAGTTTTGAATCTGCCTGATTTTTTAGTTAGTGTCCTAACATGGGCCCGGCGCAACTGATGAATGGAGAGGATGTCACACAGACATCAAAGTGGGCCCCACTGCGCTTTTGGTTAATCGGGCTCCCTGTGACAGCTGTTGTAGGAAACTTGCATCCCTTGCCAATAGCCTCCCAAATACATACCTCCTAACCTTCACTTGGAATAACGACCCGTATTTCTACAGAACATCTTTTAAGTGATGCTCAAGAGACGAGGAGAATCCATAGAGCTTCAAGTGTAGGTAACACAGTCAGTTTCAAGAGAGAATTCTCAAGATATAGTGGGCCACATGCATACATTAATTGTAGGCCAACAGCTATTTCTTTCAAACTGTCCATTTTCTTTGTACGAGTGTGGCCCAATCGATGAGCAGATTGGCCTAATTATGAACCAGGAAATGCTCATGGTTGGACCCACCCAATGATCAGTGCAGATCTGACACATGCTTGCCTTGATTCACCTCTTCAATCTCCCCTTGCTTGAGTCATTGTAGCTCTCTTTTCTCACGCGTAGACTGTGATGATGTGGTGCATACAATTTAATAACCATATCTTGTCATCTGTAATTTTGTAGTTGTGAATGTTTGCTGTATTTATGTTACATTGGTTTGTATCCTACAAACAGGAAACAGTTGATGAGGCCGAGATGCAGAAAATGGAAGAGGCGAGAAAGGCATACATCACAGCTGTTGCTGCCGCGAAAGAGAATCCTAGCGAGGAATCACTGGCCGCTGCCACTGCAGCGAGATTGAAGCTTCAAGCTTTTGTGTTTGGGCCCAACAAACTAAAGTAGCGATGGTTTCCACGCATCAAGGCGCCTGCTGCTGCTGAAATGCTTGCTCAGTAGCTCTGCTTTTGTATGATATGTTACTGTAGAAATGAACTGTGTAGTTTTACCGATAAAACGCTTTTTTTTTTCATTATTATTAATGAATATATTTAAGACTGCCATCTTTTTAAGGGCACGCTCTTGTGAGATCCAGGCCGTCCCACTGTGAATGAAGTCTTGGCCCACAAAATCTGCTCATCATAGAGGCAAGGTGCTACTTGTGGTACCATACCATCTTTCTGCCAACTTGGCACTTGTGTAGGACATCAGTACCAGGAAAACAGTGGGACCCACCAAGGAGATTGCTGGGAGAATGACCATTCTGCTCATCAGGCACGCCACACCCACAGGAAGGAATGGACAACCAGCAATCTGAACCCAACTTATAGGTGTGGCCCACCTAGTGAGTGGATCAGCCTGATTTTTTAGGAGGATAATCTTTGTTGTGGGGCCTACAGCTTTTGTGGCACCGATGTTGTAAGACAATGCACGTTTGGCGTGAAAGAAGGGTATGGGACCCTGAGTCACGGTACTGTTGCCTGCTCTCATCATTTGGGCTGCACGCCTACTAATGTGTGGTCCATTCTTTTTTGATGTGGTCATTATAGCGGTTACGCATGTGTACGTGGTAAATGAATGGCTAGAGATGAATTGACCAATGGACCGAAGCCTTTCCACGGCTGCAACTCACTTGAAAATCACAGCATAGAGGCTGAGACACCCCGGACCAACTTGGAAGGCCTGATGTGCCCTTACAAAATTTCATTGGTGTGGATTCAACGAAAGGCACATTTGAACATATCTAATAAAAAAACTAGTGTCTATTTGGCCTAGGTTTTTAGAGTAAAAGTGACTCGGATTGAGTCATTCGGTCCATCGAGTCAGGCTGAGTCACCCCCTATTTACAATTCTGACTCGTGGTGTTGAGCAGGATAAGGCCCCGAACGAGTCTGAGTCGACTCGGCAAGTGGTGTGTTTTAAAACGTTGAATTGGTGTCCAATGCACGGATTGGGTATGGGTCTGCATTGGCCCGGTTCATAGTCAATCCAAGCTCAAAGACGACCCATCTACTAAATATGCCCAGAATATAAGTCCGTGGCCCGCCTTTACTGTGGGCCCATTCCCCGGCCAACGGTCCTCATTTTCAAGCCATTAATAGTATTTGAGGAATAGAGATTGCTAGTATATTGCCATAAGATTCATGGGACTTCAGACTATGTCATTACCATACATTCCAGCTGTTGGGGGTCACAGATAGGCAGAGAATGTAAAACCATATTAATGCCTCCAAATTCATGTGCTGTGGCCCACCTGATTTATGGAATGGCCTGATTTTTGGGTGTCCCTTCATCCATGCGAGGCGGCGTCTGATGAATGGATTAGATGGGATGCAAGGTAGCCACAGGGACCAAACCAACTTGAGGAATGATGTTGGAAACAAATATGCTTTTCTACTTTTTGGTTGATAAGCATGTTCTTTACCAAACATATTTATTTGTTAATTAAGTAGAAACCAAGATAAGTTACTTGTCTGATAAGTAGCTTATCTTAAGTAACTTACAATCCAAACGGGCCCTTAATCTCTTCTTATTTATTTATACAGAGGTGGAGCACCCACATGTAACTTTGCTAAATATATAAAAGGCTCTACAAAGTTTTGGGCTGGCACCACGAGGTAGACCAGGCCACACATATCATATGACCCCTACAACACAACACCACTCAACCATATACAAGAACTACCAAGACTACAAAGGCTAATAGATCCATCAACCAAACCCAGGCACCTAGCCCCCACCCAGAAAACCCTCCCAACCCGACCCAAACCATAGGCATCGTTGAGAAGGTCTTGCTCTGACCCAAACCGGACCAAGACCCATTTTTGTTGCTAGTTCATCCACCCATCAATCCAATCAGTTGAACTCTTCCTGAATGATTCTACCCCGAAAACTTTTCCAACTTAGAATTTTTTTTTTTTTTTTTCATTACACACACTCACACCACATTGGGATTTCACCACAATGGGTACTCAAATCCATGACCTCATGTTATAACTCTTGTGAGTCTATCACTAAGGCCTAAGTAAGGACACATTAAAGTAGAAGGATTTGGCAACAATTTTACTTCTAACATTTTGAGTTCCGCCGTTTGGTTTATGAGTAGATGTCATGGTTTTGACTGTTCGTAAGTGTTTCTTCTTTTCCATAAGTGAATTGGATTTCTAGTGATCTAGCCCATTTTGGTGGACAATTTCAATCTGAGCCAATCCAACCACCTGATTCGGTGAAGTATTAAAACGTAGGCTGTGGTTGCTGCTTGTTTTTTGATCGATGAAGCCAGTTCAAGCCGATCAGACCACCCGAATTTTTGCAAATGATCCCAATCTTCAACAAGACTGGGTCTGGGTCTAAAATCTAGACTCAGACCCGTTTAGTAAATGGGCGGGTCTGGTTTTGGCTAAACCCGCCCCGAACCCGACCATTTACAGCCCTAAGCCTCTGCTTGTTTTTGGAGCTCGAAGCAGACGGCCTTTCATTTCCAATCTGTGTTTTTTCCAAAGTTGCCAACGATGAACATGGCCTCCGGTAAAGACTAAAATCCCACCTCCCAAACCCCTCTCCAAATTTGTGTCAGCTCGAGAAACGAAGGTGTTGAAGTCGAAACATGTTGGAAATGAGGTTCCACAGCGAGGCAGAGAAGTCGCTTCTGCATCAAAAGCAACAGAACAGCATGCTGGTAATGGGGCGTCACCTGTTTGTCAAGTGTCTTCAATGGGTACAGGCCTGGCAATATGCAGTCAGGGGCGGCTATTGTAGTGTCACACTCAAAAGGCTAACCTATTAGGTTGAGTAACCCCAGGATACATGAAGACAAATCCCACCCCCCTCCCAACCGATGCGGCACAAACCAACAGCTATTGCCCCCATCTGATCGTCGAAATGGGCCAAATATATGCTTGCTAAGTATGCAGAGGGGGCTTTCTTAATCCCTCGAGCTGAAGAAAGAGAGCCTCAAAATCCTGGCACAACATGGTTCGTTATCTGCAGATAGTTCAACAATTTCTAGATGGTTGATAGGTGAAGGGAATGTGACTGTATGGAACCAGAGTTGGTCTGAACTAGGGAGGCTAGCAGACAACGAAGGAATTCAAATTCCAGGACACCTGAAGCATATGAAAGTAGCTGAGTTATGGTCTGAAGGTGGAGGCTGGAATATATCAGTCCTGTAAGGTATCTTGCCTAATGAAGTCTTGCCTCAGTTAAAGGAGAATGATGTCTCATTGCCTAATCATGCAGACTGACTGATTTGGATGTCATCTTTAACAGGCAAAATTTCCACAAAAATAGCTTGGAATATAATACGATTCAGGCATATTAGGGTGATATGGAACCCTTGGATCTGGAACAGGTTTCTTTCCCTAAAGATTTCTGTCTATGCATGGAAAGTACTGAACAATGCGCTTCCAATTGATGCTGCAGTCGCCACTCAGGGCGGACGATGCTTATGTATCCCTGGGGGGATGCTGGCAGTATCCGTGGCTCTGCTAATGCTGCTAATTTGGAAGGCATGAATGCTATCCCGGGTGGAGAATCAACTGAACTCTATGGCCCAAATGGACTAGACGTGGGCAGCATCAGCTCGGATTCTTATCAAATGCCTGCTGTAACTATGGGTGGAGAAGAACACTGCTGGCATTGAATCATATATTATTGAGGGAAGTGATGTGGAGACTCTAAATCACCTCTTTAGTAGGGAGAAGCTCGCATCTATAGATTGGCGCCATTTCAGCATCATCTTTGATGTTAGATTCTTTCAAAACCAATCAATATCTCAGAATCCAGGAATAGTAGGAGGTGGTGGACTATGTAGAGACCAAGAGGGCAATATCATCTTTACATTCCATAATTCTTACGGAATTCCCTCAAACACAATGGCAGAAGCAAAAGCCTTGTTGGAGAGTACTCTGTAAAGAGCACGGAGTGCTGAAGGTGAATATAGAAGCAGACTCTCAAGTGATAATAGACTCCCTTCAGTCAGATTGTGCTTCCTCGGTGTGGGGAATCTGGTACATAATAGGGGAGATCCGAAGAGAACTGATAGATGTGAAAAATTCAATCACACATGTTCTTCGTGAGGATAACAGAGTCGTGCACAGTCTAGCAAAGGTAGGCAGCAGTAGAGGTGGCAATGGGTCGGGTCGGGTCGGGTCGGTTCAACTTTGGTTTGGGTCATTTCCACCTCAACCCTAACCCTACCCAAATTGAATTCGGATTGGATTTTCCCAACCCTTACCCAACCCAAATTAAATCGGGTTGGGTCGGGTTGACCCACATTTTAATGATCAACTAACTAATTTGTAGATTTTTTAATGATCAACTAACTAATTGTAGACTAAACTAATACATACAACACTAGCTTTCAATTGAAAACCAAACCATCTATGTTTAATAGGTACGTAAGTGCACTGTGTGGGCCCCATGGTGATGTTTGATGGGCATCCACACCATGCATTTGGTGGGTCCCCTATTGGTTATGTATCCGGAACTCAAGTGGGCCATACCATTGAAAGAGTGTAAAATTATGCATACAACATCTAAAATCACTTGTTGGGGCCCACCTTAGTTTTATATATGGTTGAAAATTGGTGTGACCTCTTTTTTAAGTGGGCCACACACAATGGATGGGCTGGATTTCTCAAACACATATCAGTCGATCCTAGAAATGATCATAAAGGTTTCAGTGGGTGGATATCCACTCTTAACTGTTGTCTATGGTGTGGTCCACTCAAGTCATGGATTCGCTTGAGTTTTTAGCCCATGGCCCACCATGGAATGTTGCATCTGATTGATGGTATGGATGCCCATCACTCATCATAGTGGGCCCACACAGCTTGCCTCATGGGGAGGTAGAGGGAAATAGTACCTTTTCCATATATATCCATATGTATCGTGGCTTTTCATAGAGTATTTCTATTTGGAAAATATTGAAAGAGAAAAATAAATGGCTAGAATGGAGTGTAGATTTAAAGCATACTTCTTTAAGCATTAACGTAGTTAGAGTGATGGGACGGCATGGATGAAATGTATTCTCTCTCTCTCTCTCTCTCTCTCTCTCTCCATGGATGAAACATATAGAGCAATTTCTTCTCTCTCTATCTCGTGCGGCCGAAAGAAGCCCTCTCTTTGCAACCCACAGGAAGGGTTTTACAAAGAGAGAATTTATAATGACTTTTTTAAATGCATTGACAGAAAATGGTGCTTAATCCTGCATGTAAAACTTTTTGAAATTGACATTTAATATTTCATCCGAACCATCCAATTTATTTCCGTCAATTCTTTTTTTTTTTTTTTTACCATTGGATCAAATCAACAAGACCATTTGATATTTAATTTTTTTTAAATAGTTAAATTGTGGACACAATTATTAAAATAGAAATATTTGATCCTTTCGTTTTAACCGTCCAATAAATTCCTATCAACAATCAAATAAATATAACCATTAAAATAATTTTATTAATTTATTTTATTGACCATTAGCTACCATTTCAGTTCTCCAATAAATGAGCACCAGAAATAAAGAAAAATCTCATGATATTTTAGTTCTACATGTCATAAAATGTGATCATTGGTGTACATATGTTTATTAAATTGACAGACATGTGGACCATTCCCGACGGGGTGTGTGAGAAAAAAAAAATTTGTATTATTTAACTAATAAGAAAATCAATATATAATAGTCTACTTAATCCCTATATGATTCAGGTCGGGTCAGGTTGGGTCACCATTAACCCCAACCCAACCTATAAAAATCTGGGTCGGGTTGGGTCAACCCAAAAATTGAATTCATGTCAAAATTTCCAACCCTAAACTAGAAAAAATCGAGTCGGGTCAACCCAAAAATTGAATTTGAGTCAAAATTTCCAACCCTAAACTAGAAAAAATCGGGACGGGTCAAGTCAGGTTAGTTGGTCAGGTTGAATTTTTCCAGGTCTAGGCAGTAGTACGCCGAAGGGTAGAGTTTTTAGCAGAAGGGAAGACCTCCCTACATAGGTAAAAGGTAAACTAGTTATGGATAAAGCAAGAATTAGAAGCATTAGGCACATAGTGCGTGAGGAAAGCAACACAATCCTTTTCCAAAGATGATTCTTGTGAAATTACATCGGTAGTCTAAAATGACACCTTCGTATATACGTGCGGAATCTTAGAGAGCAACTAGAATTTTAAGTCCGACAAACATGCCAAAGAGCACCAAAAGCCTCTAGTCTTTAGGCCTGACTAAAGTGCCAAGGAATGACCAACGTTAGACTCAACTAACAAGCCAAGGATCGACAAATGACCTTAGATCGAGTTTGACAAATAAACTCTACACTCAATTCCCACAGGGAAAAGAGTGGATAGACTCTTAGCAAATTGACAACTTTACTTGTCGGATGAGCCCCTTGTTCAGCGCCGCTTCGGGTTGGTTGATCTCTCCTCTCCCGTGCTTCAATCAGCTCCCCTTTGCTCCATTGATCGTGTTGCCACTGCGTCGCTAATGCCTTAGCTACACTTGATCAAACACCTTACATGTGATACCTTTGAGATGCCCAAGGTGATAGGAAGGTAGGTTTGAGATCTCTACAACTAATGTGAATGGGTTGCTAGAGTATCTCACGTACAAAGATCTCATCATAGAGCTTTGGATAAGGATATGATTACTAAGTTTGATCCAACCTCTAGAGATCAAGAGACAAAAAACGCCATCTTCTTCATAAGCTTGGAATGTTCCATTCTTGGGTTAAATTACAAAGAAGATGCCTTACTAGGGTTAGGATTTGAACCTCTAATGGTCTCCAACAATGGTAACTTCAATCCTCTCAATATCTATTTCCTTACCCAAAAAATTGAGCCTAGTCCTTTTATAAAAGAATTCATAACAGATCTATAATGGGCAGAAAAAGACTCTATTCCAACCGGTCGGACCCCTCAACGACCGGTCGGATTGGGGTCCTCAACCAGTCGGGCGACCAGTCGTTTTTATGGCCTGGACAGAAAAAGCTTGCTGTCTCATTTTGGTTGGTCGCCGACCGGTTGGATAGATCAGCCAATCGGTTAGGCGACCAGTCGTTTATGGCCCAACAAGACATTTTGGACGCTGTCCAATTTGGGCCTCCTGCCGATTGGTCGGGCGACCGGTCAGACGATCGGTCGAACAACCGATCTTGGCATGTATTTCTATTGCTTTTTATGTTGCATTTTTCAACAGTACATGCAACCTCTTGGCCATCCTTTTGATGATCTTTTGAGATATCTAAGGCTAATCTATGATGACTAAGGATATGCCTAATGGTCACTGTCATCTAAAAGTTATGGTTTTAGTTAGATTCAAGGTTAAGGCTCACCAAGGCATCTAAAAGTTATGGTTTTAGTTAGATTCAAGGTTAAGGCTCACCAAGGCATCTCTTTTACTTGATTCTTCTTCCTTGATGCAGTAGGACTGTCTCGAGTCTTTGGTCTTCGTCTTCATTAAGCTCAGCCGACACTAAACTTACTGACCTAAGTAATTGGCAAATAATTTGTACTAGTATGCCACATAAAAGTGCACTAACACCTGTAGTCTATGGCTAGGCTGAGAATTTTTGTTCCTGAGGCACAGGAGAGTTAATGTTTCTTTGTTCTAAGGGATGTCCAGCTTTTCTTGAAGATGGCCTATTTCAGAGATGTTGGATCCTTGGCTGAATGTAGAGTCTTGCTGTCTTGCGACTCCTATTCTTTGCTTCGAGCAGCCATGACATAGAAGCTACCTTTTTCTGCTCTTTAAAGCTTGTTTATCAGCTTATCAGTGTTGGTATGGCAAGGCTCTCTCGACAGCTTGGTGGCGCCTGCCCATTGCCCAGCAATTCTCTTTTGCAATGACTGATAGCAGGTTCTGTCAACTTGGTCTCAATTGGTAGTTGCTGGATTATTTAAGTTTTGGTTGGGTTTTGTCTGAGGCTGCTGGGTGATGTATTTCATTTTGTGATTGTTTCATCTCAGTGGTCATATTTTGGAGGGTCTGGCTGCTGTGTATTGGGTCATGAAAAGATGGGTGAGGTCTGCTTTATATCCTTTGGATGATGTTCCCCAATGGATGGTTGATCCCGCTTTGGAAGATCTCCTTGGCATGCTGTCTTGGCAAGGGTGTTTTAGGTTGATTGCCTTGCCTTGTATTGGTGGGATTGTCTTAGCATTGTGTTTCGTTTCTAGGCTGGAGCAGTGGGTCCAAATTCTCTAAGTCCCAATCTTGGTTTATTGTGGCAATGTCTTCCCTGTTTCTAGTATCCAGGACTTGGTGTAGGCTTGGTTCTGCATAGTTTTGTGCAATTTTATTTTGTTCTGCGAGTTGGTTTTTTGGGGGCTGCTCTTCATTTTTTTTTTTTTTTTTTTCCAAAAGAATAGTTTGGTCAAAGGCATTTGATTTGATAAAATTTTGATTTCAAAGCAATGGTTAGCCTGTTCGAAGCCAAATTCAAAAATATCCAATACAAGTTCTCATATTTGCAATCCATTTATAATCACACCATGTAAATAAGTCGAGCGCCCTTTGTGGCCTATCTCTTAGTTTTCATGTGTGATCCGAGCTGCTTATGAGATATCATACATTGCTCAGGCAGTGAGTTTATACATTTAATCCTTGTTTTCAATTTGTACAATTGGACCATGGTCCGGTCATAAAAACAGTTTATAGGATTAGGCAGTGAGTTTATACATTTAATCCTTGTTTTCAATGTATAAGTCAAATACATGTATCCTGCACTCACATCAAAGCAAACCGAAAACTTCTGCTTGTTAGAAGCAATGGGTAAAACACTTCAGTTCTGTCAAGAGTTGTGTGTTTTGGATGCACTTCACTTCGTGCAAGCAACCTGATAAAAAATTCCCATGGGCCAGATGCCTAGTGACAATGTAAAATCATCCCTAAAATATCTAAGTTCACAAGGTGTGGCCCGCCTTAATTTTGGATCAAGATGACTTTTGGAACATTTGCTCATCCTGATTAGACTAATTTGATGAACGGATTATATAGAATATACACACCATTTAGGGCCACACATACAGCCTGTGGTCTGCGTTCTCTCTTTGTAATTTCTTGTGTTAATTAGGCCCAACTTAGTTGTGGATAGAGATGAGTTTTAGTCTTAAATATGCCCTGAAATTTCAGACACAAAATAATAGGCCTGAAGCTCAATTGTTGTTTGAACCATTGGTCCACCTTAAAAGACAGGCATAAAAATCATGCATATTCATTGATTAGGTGGGCAACACGCTAGAAAACTATAAATGGTCAATAACTTGCACAATATACGAGTGTGGCCCACCTAATGAATTTCTACTGTTCACTTTGATAGTGTCCATGGTTGCAACTGGTTCAATTTGCTAAGCCATATTCCCATGTAATAAGCTCATGTATAGCAACACGCACCTCGAACATGGAATATGAGTGTGAGATTCAATCTATCCATTAGGTTGGTCAGACCCCTACATATTTTTCCAAAAATAAATCTGGTCCACTAAGCATGTGGCCACAAGATTGCAATCAGGTAGAGGGGTCAGGAAACTTCAACCAAGGTTTTCAAATCCTTAAACTATGGCCCACCTTAAAAGTGGATCAACCTGATTCTTGGGCCAGGGATTGAATATGGCGGTGCTTTTCAGATGGATGGATTGGATCTTGGATTCATACATGAGCTTTTATTTCATATGTATGGGGATGGGCTGGGAAGCTAGGTGGGGCCCTCCACGATATTTTTCTGAAATCCACCCTGTCCATCCATTTTTTCATATCATTTTAGGAGGTGGGACAAAAAATCAGGTGGATCCAGATCTCAAGTGAGCCACAAGAGAGGAAACATTGGGGATTGAACGACCACCATTGAAACATATTCTATTGGCCACAGAATTTGTGTATCGAGCTAAGTTCTTGGTTGTTTTTTTATTTTTATTTTTTTGACTTTTTTTTTTTTTTTTTTTTTTTTTTTTTCAGTTCACCCCATGGGAATGACCTTGTAAACAGTTCGGATGGTATGTAAACATCAAGGTGTACCGAAGAAGGTTTCAACAGTAGGCATTTCTTTTCCCACTTTTCTCTCCCACTTGGCCCACTTGGGTTTTGGATCTGCCTGATTTTTGGCCTCGTGTTCTAAACTAAGCTGGAGAAACAGAGTGGATTTCTCACAAACATCACAAAGGGGCCCACCTCGCTTCCCAACACAGGAACTTCGGGCCAAAGCACAGGCAAGTTACCAGAAGTATGGGCTTTAGAGCTGAACAAGAGGCAAGCTAGCTCGATTAGCTCGCTCGACTCTGCTCGAACCGGCTCGGTTTGAAGGTTGGGTTCGAACCAAGCCAAAACATTTTTCCAAGCTCGAAAGGATTTTCAAGCCAAGCTCGAGCTAACCCAAGCTCAATTTGGCTCAGCTCGAAGCTCGGCTCAGCTCGATTCAGCTCAACTAGGTTGACTCGGTTGGAACTCGACTAGACTAGCTGGAAAGGTGTGTTGTTTAGTCCCACATTGGAAGAGAGCAAAGAAACGAGTGGTGAAACTCTCTGTAAAAGCAATTGAGGGTGTCAATGGGCTTTGGGATACCTTTGGACCTGGATTTTAAATAGTTTTAGGCCGAGCTTTTGGGCTGGGCCTATTTAAAATTTTATTTTTTTCAGGCTCAAACTAGGCTCAAAGCCGAGCCGGGCCGAACACGAGCCAGGGTGGTCATTGAATGAGCCTAGCTCCAGGGCAAAGATCAGCTAGTGTACAACTCTAGTTATAGCAAATCTCTGAAAAGTTAATGTAAGACCGTAAATGAGATAGCAAACAAAAGTATGATAAGCATGTGGTTTCCCCAGCCAATAAGTCTGCATAATTAGGCATCCAGACAGGCGCACAGTTGGGCCACTTTTTTTCTTTTCCTTTTCCTTTTTCTTTTATCCTTCTTTAGCAAAGGTTGGGAGCACACCACCTGTAATTTTATTGAATAGAAAACAATAACTTACAATCCTAGATAGGGGCCAACCATGTACCCCACCACAAAACACACACACACACAAACAAAAAAAACAAACCAAGCAAATCTAATCACTACAATCCCACACCTTACATGCCTGAACATTTCTCCAACAAGTCAGGAGCTATGAACAGCCCCTGAAAGCAACCTAACTGCGATGATCCTTCAGCAATCCTAGCAACCAAAAGCTACAAGCCATGACAAAGCTACTACCGGGAGAACCCCCTGCCAAAAAAACAGAGACCTCTTCTTCCTCTGCCTAACCAACGCTAAGCCTGCATTATCCAAAGTCAGCAGCCCCCTCACCTACCGAGGAAGCACACTTCTTGATCTGTAGACCATGTTTTCCACACCATTACTCTCCATTTGGGCAAGATAGCTCTTCTACACTTCCCATAACTGAAATCCATTTTAGGTTATCGCTTTAGAGCAAATATTGCGTAGGAAAAAATAAATGAAAGCATCCCATCTATAAATTTATTGTATTCTTTCCTTCCCTTTGTCCACAGTGTCAGAGTCCAGAAAAGAACTCCCATTCCTACACTATATCCGACTCCAAATCCCATCCACATAAATGCCCAGTCCAGTTTTGAAGTCGAATCTTCAAAGGTCGGCATTACTGATTGTGGTGAAATGCATTTTCTCGATAGCGGAGGTCCACATAATCCCAAATTCCCTTCAAAAGATTTATTTGTGAATGTAGAAAACTGTTTAATTTGTGGTATGCTTCCGAAGAGGTGATTCTGTGAAAGGTTCAACACCGAGAGGAATGTTAACTTTGTCAGCTGCCCAGGAATCTCTCCTGAGATATTATTTTGTGAGAGATCCAACGACTCAAGCACCCTTAGGTTTTGAAGTGATGTTGGAATTTGGCCTGTGAAACCATTGCTTGATAAATTGAGCAGACGGAGTGACTTGAGAATCCCTATAGATTCTGGAATATCTCCCTGAAAATAGTTGTTTGAGAGATCAATTGTTGTGAAGATGGTTAGGATCTTCGTCAGTTCCCTTTCATGCCCTTTCATCGTTACTGTCACCGTGTCTTGATAGTATGCCATAATCCGTGATGCATTTAGTCTTCTACGAAGGAACTCAGATTGAGATTTGTCCTCCACTGTCATTGCCTTCCAACTCTGAAATAGATTTGATGGCAAATCACCCGTAAAACTATTAAAGGAGAGGTCAATGATCTGCAACATTGGGAAGCTCTTATTTGATTGCCGAAGTGTGACTTGGCCATAAAATTTGTTGGATTTCAAGATAAGAACACGCAATTGGGACAAAGCTTCCACCCATGAAGGGAAGGCATCATTTATTTGATTGTTTCCAAGGTTTAATACCTCCAACATTGTGCAGTTAGCCAAAGACCTTGGCACTTGGCCTTCTAAATGATTTTTGCTGAGATCAAGGGTTTGCAGATTGCATCCCTTTTTGAATGTTTGAAGCAAGGCACCGCTAAATGCATTTCCTTGGAGATTTAGCACCATGAGGCCATCACTGATTTCACCAAGACATTGTGGAATCCAACCACTTAACCGGTTTCTGGATAGATCGAGGACTTGAAGGGATGTTGTATTGCAAATTGACATTGGGATTTTACCACTAAAACTATTGTTGGAAAGAGAGAAGAAAGAGGTGGAGGGTGGTGGGCTCGGAAGTGAACCTTCTAGTTTGTTGGAGCTAAGGTCGAGAGCAACCCGGTCACTGAATGAAACATGGAGAAATGGTGGTTCTATTCTCTGCAGAGCATTGCGAGAAAGATTTAAATTGTATAAAGTCGCATTCCCAACCTTCCATATCCATTTGGGTATTCCACCAGTGATTCTATTGTTGGAAAGATCTAGATCTTCCATCTGCTTTTGATTTCGTAAGAAATTTGGAAATTTGGTAATGTTGCAAGAACGCAAGGATAGCCATCTGATTTGGGGGAAGGACGCAAAGGTGGAATTACCACCACTGTCTTCAATTGATAAGTTGTTGTCTGAAAGATCGAGAGATGAGAGGTTCTTGAGGGTTTGAAATGATCCTATCTCCACATCACCACTGAAATTGTTGAAAGAAAGGGAAATGGTTCTAAGCTTCATAAGTTTAAAGATAAAGCTCGGCACCGTTCCTTGAAAGTTGTTGTGATCCAAATAAACTTCCTCCAACTGTGTAGAAGAGGCATTGTGGATAACAACGCCACTGAAATTGTTGAAAGAAAGGTAAAGTACCCGAAGCTTGGTGAGTTGGAAGATAAATCTCGGTATTGTCCCCTGGAAGTTATTGGCATCCAAATAGAAGTACTCCAGCTGTGTAGAAGAGACATTGTGGATAACGTCCAGCCTACCACCCAGCTTGTTATATCCGAGATCCAGCTTCTTTAATGAAGGGAGTGAAAACAATGATGACGGAATGGTTCCATTAAGCAAATTTCGCCAGAAGATGATTTCTTTGAGATTAAGAAGCTGGTTTCCATAGGAAGAAGGAATAGGGCCACTGAAACTATTGAATGAAAGGTCCAAGTGCTCTAGTTTGCTGAGGTTCACATGGAAGGTTGGTAATGATCCTGACAGATTGTTGTTACTGAGGTCGAGTTCAGATAGAAAACGGAGTTGGGAAAGGGAAGAATGGATGGGGCCTGAAAGACCACATTCTTGTAAGCTCAACTTGTTAAGGCTCCCTGTGAAGTTGGTCATCAGAGAAGAGAGATTGTTTCTACTGAGGTCGAGTTCGGACAAGGAATGGAGCTGGGAAAGGGAAGAATAGATGGAACTTGAAAGACCACAAGATCGTAAACTCAACTTGCGGAGGCTCCCTGGAAATTTGGGCAGCACATAAGAAGAGAGATTGCTGCCACTGAGGTCAAGTTCGGATAAGGAATGGAGCTGGGAAAGGGAAGAAAGGATGGGGCCTGAAAGACCACAATATTGTAAGCTCAACTTGCGGAGACGAGGGAGTGACAAGAATAAGGTCTGGCCCCACTCACTTCCCTGCACTGAGATATTTACATAGAAGAGATACAGTTCTTGCAGACTCGACAGGTTTTGAACGAGTGTTCCAATGTTTGGGTTTTCGAGTTTCAGGGGTAGAATTCCAGAACCATTGTAATAGTAATTGTAAGAAAGATCAAGAGAAAGCAAACTAGTCAAGTGGGAGATTTCCAGCGGGATCTGGCCATAAAAAGACAACCGAGAGAGGTTGAGATGGGTCAAACTGATGAGCTGGTCAAACCCAGATGGCATTGGAGAGGCATCGAAGTAATTGTAAGCGAGGTTGAGCCTCCGCAGGCTCCGAAGACGAAAGAGGCTTTCAGAATCAATCCGACCGGAGATAAAGAGCTCCCCGAGGTCGAGACCGATCACGTGACCAGTGGCTCCATCACACGTGATGCGTTCCCAAGAGCAGCAATCGGTATTGTTTGAATTCCAAGAGGGGAGAGTAGAGAGGCTGGAATCAGAGAAGTTAAAGCCATGCTTCAAGTGGAGCAAAGCAGAGAAGTGTTCTTTGATGCATTTTTGGGTATTTGCAAAGACAGAAGAAGATGGGAGAAGGAGAGAGCAGAAGATAAAGAAGAAGATGAGAAATGATGGGTTTTTAGGAGATAGGAGAGCCATTGGTAATGGAGGAGTTGGGATGTGTAGGAAAACAGAGAGTGAGGGATATTTATAGACACGAGTGAACAAGTGCTTTTTCTACTCGTGAAAGATGGGAACCACTCATCTGACATCAGATGGGCCTTATTCATTTAGACGGCACATCTATGGTATCGTGATTGTCAGATGAGCGGCTCTGATAGGCGGCCACCACTTTGTCCCTGCCCCTTGTCTGAAAAATCAGACGTGTACCAAGACACGGACAGTGGGGCCCACTTCCCCTCTATCCATGGGCGTGGCTTCGGTGATTCTGGGCCACCTTGATGTATGTTCCTTGCATCCACGCCGTCCATCCATGTTGACAGATCATTTTAGCTATGGTCTTTTTGAAGCAAATTCAATTTTCAGGTTAACTGCACCACTATCAATCAAATTCAAAATGATCTGTAAAAGGGGATGGATGACATCGATGTAAGGAACATTGATAACGGTGTGGCCGACGGTCAGGGATCCTCTGAAAGGCCGCACCAGCATCCATAAAGCAAAACTTTCACATGGATGAGATGAACGTGTATCATCTGAAGTTATCATTCAGGGAGCGGATTGCTATCTGGCCCGCTGGGAGGGAATCGGTCCAGGCAGGTACTCTGTGGGGCTCACTGTGATGTATTGGTTTTATCCATGCCGTTCATCTATTTTTCCAGATCATTTTAGTATATAACATAAAAAAAATGATGCAGATCCAAGACTCAAGTGGACCACAAAGAGGGGATTGAATTTATTTATTTATTTTACACATGCACCCTACACACACAACCCACGCTCACGCCATAGTAGGATTTCACCGCCCATGGGTACTCGAACCCCAAACCACATGTTGAAACTCCTTGAGTCTACCACAGAGGTAAGGACAAAGACCCTAAAGTGGGTCCCACTGTTAAATACTTATTGGGGTCCACATAATCTTTGGGTCAAGCCGACATTTGTGTTTCCCCTTCATCCATATTTTTATATCCATGTTTAGAGCGGAACACAAACCAAGGCAGCTAGAAAGCTCAGCTCGGATTGGTTTGAAAAAGCTCCGCTTGGATTGGTTCAAATAGAAGTTCAAATCAAGCGAAGCTTGGAGACAAGCTGGTTTAAAAAAAAAAAACCAGGGCAATATTAGCTCAGCTCAGTTTGATTAGGCTTGTAGATTATATGCATACTGTTTTCTTGTGGTTTGATCCACTTGACCTTTGGATATGATTCAATTTTGGAATCATGTCCTAAAGTGATATGGAAAAACGGATGGACGGCGTGGATAACACATATACATGACGACGTGGATAATACATAATATACAAATACATGAATGCACAATGTTTCATATGGTTTGGTCCACTTGGGCTTTGGATATGATTCAATTTTGGATCATGTCCTACAATGATATGTAAAAACAGATGGACGGCATGGATGATACACATACATGACAGCGGGCTCATAAAGTTTACACAGTACGCTTTCAAATTGGCTGGTGACCTCAACACCCGCCACGTGGCTGTTGTTAAAGCTCTGTGGGCCCCATCATGATATATGTGTTTTATCCAGCTGTCCATCAAAATTTCTAGCTCATTTTACAGTATGAGACCAAAAATAAGGAAGATCCAAATCTCTGGTAGACCACAACAGAGGATCCAAACTTATTGGGGGACCAAAGTTTCAGATCCATTCTATTTTCCTATAGTAGGGCCAACCTCAATGTATGTGATGCATATCCACACTGCGCATCCATTTTTTCAGCTCATTTGATGGCATAGGCCAAAAAATGAAGTATATCCAAATATCAGGTGGGCCATACCACATGAAGCATTGATCATTGAATGACAGCCATTGAAATCATCATAGTGTAATTATCAGCTCGATCGAAAACTTTTGTGGCCCACACAAAGTATTTCATGGTCAATCACTAGTATTATTACTTTTATATTAGCTAGTCTTTTTTAATATTATTTTGTATAAAAAAATTTCATATTATGTATATTATTTATTTAAAAGCAAATAAATAAGCTGACCTTTATTCGAACTCGGCTCGGCTCGGCTCAAATATTAATTTGTACCAAACCAAATCAAGCTCAAGTTTAAGTTCATATAATCTGGACCAAACCAAGCTCACTAGTAAGGATAGGTTCGAATCTCAGCTTATCTAAAGCTCGAATAGGGAGTGTCACAGAAAAGAGCCAAACCAAATGTGGGTCAAACTTGGTTCGGCTCAGCCCATGTACAGCTCTATCCATGTTCATGTGACCTTATGAATAGGTTGGATGTAAATAAACATCACATATGCCTTATAAAGGTTTCAACCGTGAGCATCATTATCAACTCTACCGTGGCATGGTCCACTTGAGCCCTGCATCTGCCTATTTTTTGTCTCATGCCCTAAAATAATCTGAAAAAATTGATGAACAATGTGCATAAAACCTATACATCATGATGGCCCCACAAAGCCGGGATCAATTTCCGTCCAGGCCAGGACACAATTCGCTTCCGGCCATTCAAGAGGGAGCTGATTGGGTACTACCCCCTGTCCCCAGCTCAGCACAAGCAAGGAAGGCCCAAGGTGATGTACGGGTTTTATCCACACCGCCCATCCCCAGCCGGGATCAATTTCCGTCCAGGCCAGGACACAATTCGCTTCCGGCCATTCAAGAGGGAGCTGATTGGGTACTACCCCCTGTCCCCAGCTCAGCACAAGCAAGGAAGGCCCAAGGTGATGTACGGGTTTTATCCACACCGCCCATCCATTTTACCTCATCATTTTAGGGTATAGGCCTAAAAATGAGGCAGATCCAAGCTTTAAGTGGACCACACGATGGAGATTGAACACTCCCCACTAAAAACTTCTTGGAAGCTACAAAAGTTTTGGATGGAGCTGATATTTGTGTTTTCCCTTCTGGAATCATGTGACCTTATGAACAGGTTGGTGCAAATAAACATGACAGTGGGTCCATTTGATACTTGGGTCTGGCTCATTTTTGGGCCTATACCCTATGAAATAATGGATGGATGGTGTAGATAAAACCCATACATCACAGTGGGCCCGTCAAAGCCCTACTTATGCCAACCTTAAGACCAGCTGAGTGGCACCAAATCCACGCCTACTCTGGAGAGGTGGGATCAAGGGGCTCACTTCTCATCTCCGTCTTCCACAACTAAAGAGCAGTTCTTTAAACACGTATCAGTCATTAGATGTTGGCCAAAATCAGACTCAATTACCTACTAACTCTACCAATAGCGACTTGCTAGTGGGCCTCACCAAGATGCATATGTTTTATCCACACCATCCATTCATTTTGCAAACTCATTGTAGTGCATGAGCCCAAACATGAGGTAGATCTAAATCTCAAGTGGACCACACCACTGGAAATAATGGTGATTGAACGCCCACAACTAAAATCTTCTTAGGGGCCACAAAAATTTTGGATCAAGTTGTGTTTTTCCTTCATCCAGGTCCGTATGACCTTATGAATAATTTGAAGAAAAGTGGGCCCTAAGAAAGTTTGAACAATGGCCATCATTATCAACACAAAATTGCCCACTGACTCTACCAGCAGGGACTTGCTGGTAGATGGTGCTATCTGAGCTTCACCAAGATGTATGTGTTTTATCCACTCCATCCATCCATTTTCCAAGCTCAATTTAGAGCGAGCCCAAAGTGAGGCAGATCCAAATCTCAAGTGAACCGCAAAGGAAACAATGGTGATTGAATGCCCACTACTAAAAACTTCTTGCAGCCAAAAAAAATTTGCATCAAGCTGATATTTTTTTTCCATCAAACTCTATGCGACCTTATGATTAAGTTGGATGGCAAAATAAAGATGACAGTGGGCCATAAGAAAGCTTGAATGATGGGCTTCATTATTGCTAAGCTTCCTATTGATGTCTTAAGCCTTAAATCTGCCTCATTTTTTAGCTTCTACCCTAAAATGATATAGTAAAATGGATGAACAGTGTAGATAAAACATATACGCCATAGTGGACCCCTTAGAGCCCCTGCCCGTGTTGAACTTAGACAGGCAAGGTAGCACCGAATCCACATTGTCCATCCATTTTGCAAGCTCATTTTAGAGCATGAGCCCAAAAATGAGGCATATCCAAAATCAAGTGGACCACAGAAACAATGGTGATTGAACACCTGCAACTAAATACTTATTTAAGGCCACAAAAAAGTTAGATCAAGCTCATATTTGTGTTTTCTCTTCATCCAAGTCTATATAACCATATGAACAAGTTGGATGGCCAATAAAGATGATGGTGGGCCCTAAGAAAGTTTAAATGATGGACGTCATTATTAACATTGCTTCCTATGGCGCAGTCCACTTGAGCCCTCGTTTTCCAACTTATACCCTAAAATGATATGGCAAAATGGATGGACGGTGTGGATAAAACCCATACGTCATAGTAGGCCCCTCAGAGCCCCTACCTATGCTGAGCTTGGGATAAGCGGGGTAGCATTGAATCCACACCCATTCCGAAGAGGTGGCGTCAAAGCCCTATTTATGCCAAGCTTAAGACCAGCTGAGTGGCACCAAATCCACGCCTACTCTGGAGAGGTGGGATCAAGGGGCTCACTTCTCATCTCCGTCTTCCACAACTAAATAGCAGTTCTTTAAACACGTATCAGTCATTAGATGTTGGCCCAAATCAGATGCGATTACCTACTAACTCTACCAATAGTGACTTGCTGGTGGGCCTCACCAAGATGCATATGTTTTATCCACACCATCCATTCATTTTGCAAGCTCATTGTAGTGCATGAGCCCAAAAACGAGGTAGATCTAAATCTCAAGTGGACCACACCACTGGAAACAATGGTGATTGAACACCCACAACTAAAATCTTCTTAGGGGCCACAAAATTTTTGGATCAAGTAGTGTTTTTGCTTCATCCAGGTCTATATGACCTTATGAATAATTTGAAGAAAAGTGGGCCCTAAGAAAGTTTGAACAATGGCCATCATTATCAACACAAAATTGCCTACTGACTCTACCAGCAGGGACTTGCTGGTGGATGGTGCTATCTGAGTCTCACCAAGATGTATGTGTTTTATCCACTGCATCCATACATTTTCCAAGCTCAGTTTTCTAAGTCATTTTCATCATATTGGGTACAACTTCTAAAACTCACCGGATCAAAAGTTATATTCAAACTAAACTTAATATTTATAGTAAAAACAAAATAAAACTAAGCTAATGACAGTTAATCTGATCAAATGTCATAAATCCTGCATGGGCAACTCAGCATAGAAGGGTTGGTTGGCTTAACTAGTTCGAGGTACCCCAAAATTATATATTATACGTCCCAAAACTCATCTCGGATTACGAGATAGGACTGTTTTACGATCCTGACAGCTAGAATCACTTCCATCTTCGGTCAGGCTTTCTTTGGTCCATTTTGGCCATGAAAATGTCTGCAGCCCATTCTACATCATAATCTTTGGATAAAGCTGACATTTGTGTTTCCCCTTCATCCATGTCTATCTATATATCCATGTCTATGTGAACTTATGAACAAGTTGAATAGTGAATAAGCATCACATAGGCCCTTGAAAGGTTTCAACGATAAGTGTCATTATCAACACTACTTCCTATGTTGCGGTCCACTTAATCAGTAAGTCTGCCTCATTTTTTATTTTTTTTGCATACCCCCAAAAACGATATGGCAAAATGGGTTATTGGTGTGGGCGGAAGGTTGTGAGAGTGAGCAACTCTCTCTCACGAGGATAAATAATCTAAATTTTGGATCTACAGAGACCCCTCAACCTGTCTTCGTCGAATCCACAACGGTATATCTCGAATCCACGAGACCTTCTCTTCGAATCCATGAAGAATAACTTGAATCCACGAGCAAAACAAGAGAAAACTCTAAGTTTTATTCAAAATATATCAATCATCTCTTAAAATGAAAATAAACAAGTATTTATAGAAAACTAAATCCTAAAAACGCAATCTAGGTGTCCTAATTGCAAAAGGAAACTAATTAAACCAAAACGGAAGTAAAAAATACAAAAAATAGAAGAGTTCGCGCGCACTCTGCGCAATTTTCGGCCGGCCGGTCAGGGGCCTCCGGCCGACCGGACACAGTCCAGACAGTCCAGAGAGTTTTTGCTCTATGGATTGCAACATCCAGCCGATCGGCTGAAGCATTTGACCGGTCGTCTGGCCGGTCGGAAGGGCTTAAGACTTGAGATTTTTTTCATCTTGCCGGTTCAAATGGGCCCACTTACGAATCCTTCTAGCCTTCTTTCCATCACTATCGGGAAGAGGCCTCACTACATCAGTTATCAGTGTGGATAAAACTTGTACTTGACGATAAGCCCCTTAAAGCGCATGCCTATGCTAGAGCTCGTGACCAGTGGGGTTGTATCCAATCCGGGTCCATTCATGAGAAGTGGCACCAAGTGGCCCACTTCTCATCTATTTCTTCCACAGCATCAATCCAATTTTTGTAAAATGCACTTCCGCGTCAAACACACGCTACACCATAAATGCATGACTTTGACCGTGGCCACTAGATATGGCCAAACATACTTTAATTTTCCACAATTTAGTACTACTTGTCTCAGCGGCTCAAGCACGCAAAGATGACCAAAGGGTCAAGCACATAATCCCAATTATTCGCACAAAAGGGTCCCACGCGCTTTTCTTAATTTTTCCTTACAATTGACAGCCCTTGTTCCTTTCTTATTGTCGTGATCAACAAACAAACCGAGCTGCAAGGTAAATTAGACCTAGTTTCATGATTACTTACCTCACGCGACAAATCTCTGTCAGGCGGGCCCGTAGACCGGAAGAACCAGCAAAAAGTTTGAACTATTCAACTTTTTTGTTCTTTTTTTTTTTTTTCACTCTGATGCTATGAAAATAGAAAAATGAATGAATTGGAAAACTTGCTGACCCAGTCTATTGAACCATGCATGCAGAGATATAAGATGATGAGTGCTTGAAAGAGCACGATTAAAGAACTCCCAAATGATGGTATATATACATGAGGCTAATGTGTACTGTAATGTATACATAGGCTAATGTGCACATGTAGCCTATATGTGTATTAGGATAAGAATACGATGTAACTGGAACATTACATGTGTATATTAATGGTTGCATTTGGACTCATTCAATCCCGCATCAAATATCTGGACCGTCCATTAGGCTCCATATGCATTGGTGGATGGGATTTCTGAACCAATAGATCTTTTTGCATTCCTTCAATTTGCACGAAGTAGTCCCGTGAAAGCTGTCGGTACAATTTTCTCAGTGTCACTCGTGGATCTTTACCCTTGATCTGAAGGGGTCCATAATGGATTCGTGATGCTGAAATTTCTCCAAGATCAGATGATTCTAATCCTTAGATCAGTGGCGTTGAATAGTTAGGAGGAAAACACAACAAAGATCTGAAGATACGATCATCTGATGGATACAATCATCTAATATTGTAATGTTTCAGCATACACCATCCATGATGTGGCCCATCAGATCAAGCATCTGGATCACTAAAACGGTGGCCTCCCCGACAAATGTGCTATGTGCCCACAAATGTGATAGAATGGCACATAGGTCCCAAATCCTATCCATCCATCAGGCCGGTCGGACCTCAGGATATTTTCCCAAAAATAAATCTCATCCAATCAGCAGGTGGGCCCCAATGTTATACACAGATGGACAGGTTAGAAAACATCACTCAAAGTCTTTCACAGCCGTACACTTGTGTTGCAAACCTTGGCCAACCTGATTCTTATTCTAGGGCATCAATGTAGGAGATCCCTTGCGATGGATGGATTGGATCTTGTACCAACGGGTAAAATGTGTGGTGTGTACATTACCTTTCCATGCATGAGAACCTATACATGCATATAGTTATGTTTCGCCGGCATCCACATAACCTGTCTGAACCGTCAATTAGGTCCAAGGGATCCAAACTGTCCATTTAGTGGCACGTGAAAGGGATGTAGAAGATTATTCATATAAGGTAGGACCAATCAGGGATGTTTAGAACTATCTTAATGCTTAGGGGCGGAGACAGGATTTTCTTCCAGAGGGGGCCTAGGAAGGTTTCAACGGTTGGCGCCACTCTCCCTACTGTTTTTGTGGCGGGGTCCATTTGGGCTTTAAATCTACCCTCATTCTTTGTTTCAAGCCATAAAATGATCTCTCCTAATGGTTGAACGGTGAGGATACAACACATACACATACATCATGATGGGCCCATAGAACTTAGTGACGTCACTTCAGTAGCCAGATCCTAATCAGTAATCCATGTTGGAGAATTTTTTATTTTTTTTGACATCGGACGAAGTTCCTGCACTGATGCTGGGAAGTTACGTGGGGCCCACCGTGATATTTTCGATCATTCCATACCGTTCATCCGTTTTTCCGTGCTTATTTTGTGACAGGAGACAAAAAAAAATGAGGCAGATTGAGAAAATAAGTGCCCACCGTTGAAACCTTCTTGAGTCCACTTTGATGTTTATATCCCATCCAAACCTTTTAGAAGTTCGTTTCTACTGGGATGAATTGAAAACATGAAAACTTAGCATAATACTAAATTTCTATAGCCATACGAATGTTTCAGTGGTGCTCGCTCAATCCCCACTGTTTTCTCTCATCTAGCCTACTTGAGTTTTGGACGTGCTTCATTTTTTTGTCACACGTCTTAAAATAAGCACAAATGACGTATGGACAAGGTGGATTGATCACACACATCATGGTAAGCCCCACATCCTACCTAAAAGTCTACTTGCAAGTGTTTCCATGGGAACGTTTCCGTAGCCCACTATGTCATAAATAACAACGAGGACATTCGGATTGTTATTATTGTTTTTTTTTTTTTATAACTCCCAGACCCGGCCGTTGCACCCGGAGCTGCTGTTGCTAGTGGTCAAACTCGGACACAATCAGCGTGGTAGCAGGCTGTTGACGCTTACATTCAAATATATAGACAGTCTAATGCATTGATCTAGACGGTTCATTAAGTCCCACGCACATTAGATGGGCTACTGTACAAATAGTACACCAATCTGACAAATATTAGCCATTTGATCAATGACCCTTAATATAGATCGTCAAGAACACTTATATAAAAATTAAGTTCAATCAACAATTTAATCTATCTATAGTTAGGACCATCATTAGACCATCAGGCATCCGACTCTTGCGAAAACAGTCCAGTGATAAATTACCCATCGGGTCAATTTCGGTCACCCGGCTAGAACCGGCCACAGTGCCCTTTTTTCTTTTTTCTTTTCTGCTAGTCATGCAACGCACCAACCCCCCGGGGTTTTTGTGTCTCCTTAGCACTCTGACCTGAGACCTGCTGTTGAAACCCCAAGGCATCTTCCAGCTGGACTCTGTGGCATTCACTCACTATCAGGACCGTTAGTTAGGTCCAATGATCCAAACTATCCATTTAGTGACAGACGAAATGGACGTAGGATATTGTTTGTATAAGATAGGACCAATCACGGATGTTTAGAGCCATCTTATTCCTCCGATTTTCCCTGGAGTGATAAAAGAGGGCACTAGACCTAATTAACGGTTCAGATAAATTGCCTGAATACCAACAGGTATAATATTGCACTTACCGCAATAGATAATAAATAATAACAGGGACCCACTATTTACTAACACGCCGTAGCTGATATACTCATCCTTTTCAATTTTGGTAATGCAGAAGTTCTCCCATCTCATCGGCTCGATCCCTCTTTCCAATCATATTTTCTATTGTAGTTAACTTCAAATTTAAAATCCAGATTCAAACCTAGAGAGAAAGCAGGTTTGGGAGGAAATGATGGGATGCATAGTAGAGACTGGGTAACAAAACTAGAAGGGTCCATTCCTTGGTTGGGTATTGTCGTGTCAAACTAAAGTGAATAGCCAATGGTCCAACTCAATCTGTGTATGGCCACCTAATGATGGGTTATTCCAACTTCTTATTCAAGAATATTTTCCCAAAAATAAATCTCATCCACTCAGAAGGTGGGTCCCAATTTTGTACACAGGTGGACAGGTTAGAAAACATCATTTAAGTCTTTCACAGCCGTACACGTGTGTTGCAAACTTTGGCCAACCTAATTTTTGGGCTAGGGCATCAATGTAATGGTTCCCTTCCAATGGGTGTATTGGATCTCATACCTACATGCTATGTTCACAAATGTGTGGTGCCTACACTACCTTTATTTCACATGCGTGTGGCTTAGCTATACTCAATAATAACATTTAATTATCTAGTGGGTTAAAATGTATGGAACCCATTCATGCACATAGTTCTGTTTGACACAGTGGCATTCATATAACCTATCTGGATCGTCAATTAGGTCCAACGCTTTCTTCATAGGCATCCTTGAGAAGATCCTCCCAACCTGTTAATCCAAACTGTCCATTTAGTGGCACACAAAATGGATGTAGAAAATTATTCATATAAGATAGGACTAATCATGGATGTTTAGAACTATCTTATTGCTGTGATTTTTCCCAGTAGCGATAAAAGAGGGGACTAGATCCAAGGAACGGTTCAGATAGGTGATGAGATTACCAACAAGTCTAATTGCAAGTATACGCATGGGAAGGCTTCCATGCATGCACTTAGCCCATTATATCATAAATAATAACAGGACCCGTTATTTATTAACACATTTTAACTGATAAATACACCCATCCTTTCAGTTTGGTAATGCAGCAATACGAAATTGCATTATTGCCTCAGATAAACGCTTCAGTGCGCTGAGAGCACTATAACTTATAGTGCTCTTAGTTTGATTCTTATGCATGGACAGTCCAATGCATTGATCAAGACTGTTCATTAAGTTCAACGCAAAATTTGATGGGCTACTGTACAAATAGTATACCAATCCAATAAATATTGGCCATTTGATCAATGGCCCTCAATATAGATGGTGAAGAACGCTTACACAAAAATTAAGTTCAATCAACTATTTAATGCATCTATTGGTAGGGGACCCATCACTTGATGCCTATTATTCTAAAGAATTACTTTTGTTAGGCAAGTGTAAGTATCTCATCTATTGCTTGGAAACAGAATGGGGCCATATTAAGGGTTGATTGGATAATCTGATCAGCGCAGCTGTTGCATGGTAAACCCTGAAATGTGTTCTGAGCTTAACAGACAGTTCAGATTGATTGATAGGATTATCCAAATAAAGATATGCAACTATGGGCATTATAATTAGAATTTGAGGGGGTGGCAGTGCGCCTGGTTTGGGCTAGGTCAAGCTAGGGCTACGCCCAGCCAAAATTTAAGACCCAAGGCCAACGCCCAACCCAAACCCAATATAGCCCTAACATGCTAGCCCATGCCAGAGTGCAATAATAATAATAATAATAATAATAATAATAATAGTAAATAAATAAATAAATAAAATGTTTGTTGGGCGACCGCCCAGCCCACGTTGACCATCCAGCTTGCTGGGCCCACTGCGATATATTTTATCCACACCATCCATTTGGAAACAGAATGGGGCCATATTAAGGGTTGATTGGATAATCTGATCAGCGCAGCTGTTGCATGGTAAGCCCTGAAATGTGTTCTGAACTTAACAGACAGTTCAGATTGATTGATAGGATTATCCAAATGAACATATGCAACTATGGGCATTATAATTAAAAGTTGAGGGGTGGCAGTGCTCCTGGTTTGGGCCAGGTCAGGCTGGGGCTAGGCCCAGCCCAAAATTTAAGACCCAAGGCCTGCGCCCAGCCCAACCCAATATAGCCCTAACATGCTAGCCCATGCCTGAGTGCAATAATAATAATAATAATAATAATAATAATATAATAGTAAATAAATAAATAAATAAAATGTTAGGCCCATCCACCTAATCTAGCCTAGCCCTTCAAAAGGCCATTTAGGGCCCGTTTGGATACCACCAAATAAGTTTCTTTTCTTGCTGATGGCAACAGTTAAGTAACTTATTTAAGATAAGTTAGTTTGGTTAATAAATAATGATCATTATTTATTTGCTGAAAATCAGTTAAGTATTTCAACATTTTTATTTTGCTTTTCTACTTTTTCACCACAGACTAAAACAAGAGGTGCTCGTCTAAAAGTGATGATTTTCATGGCAACCGCCCAACCCACGTTGACCATCCAGCTTGCTCGGCCCACTGCGATATATTTTATCCACACTATCCATCTGGTTTGGATGTGAGTGGGGCTAGCATGTGAGGCAGATCTAAACCTCAGGTGGACCCCACATCAAGAAGCAATAGTGATAATGATGACACCTTTGAAACCTCCCTAGTCCCAGCGTGATGTGTTTTACTCGTTGCATTCATCTGTTTTTCTAACTAGTTGTGAGTAGCCCGCTGAGCAGTGGAGCCACATGATGTGCACATGAAATCCACAATGTCCACCCTTGTTGGTTCATCCCAAAAATGAAACAGAATCCAATCTCAAATAGACCGCACCTCAGGAAACAGTGGTCATTGATGCCCACCATTGGTTGGCCCTAATGATGAGTGGTCCATATCCAAGGCGAGCCTGCATGATGGACGACCCACGTTAGAGGTGGGCCCCACATTTGGGACGATCCACATTAAAGGTGGCTCCACATGATGGACAATGGATATTGATGGTGGGCCCACTTGATGGATGACCAACACCAAAGGTGGGCCCTACATAAATAATGGTGCAAATGGTGCACATCCAGGGTGGGCCCCACATGATGTACTGCCCACATCAAAGGCAGGGCCCACACAATGAGCAATCCACACCAAAGGTTGGCCCGAAATGATGGATGGTGTCCACATAAATGTAGAAGTTTCTCCACTATGTGTGATCCTTTTGATCAGACTGATTTTCAGCTGGATGCATCTAATGGACGGCTTGGATGGCACAGAAACATCACAGTGGGCCCCACACATCTGTACTATATGAGAGCTTCACCTGTAAAACACACATAAATATATTGTAACAAACACGATCCACACGATTTAGTAGTGTAACACGGTCACATTGTACCCGATCACCGCATGGACGCCCAGGATTGAGTGTGTACGTGCCAAGCAATACCCACGTGCGAACCGGAATCTCCCGGTCCCACCAACGATCGGCATCTCTCTCTGGCCGTTCATCACCGGGTTCCACCCCACCACATTAACTGTGCTACCCTTGTGGGGCCCACTAACAAACCTATAGGTGAGTGTCATCAGCAAGCTGAATTGGTCCCCTAAAGACGTCATGGCGTAGATCCCTTGTGCTCGTCCCATCACCGTTGATCTCAGGTCCGGCGTGATCGTAAGTGGGTCATCGACGACGTAGATCGATCCGAAGGAGGCGGCGATCGGATTCGGGCTGGAGATGTTGATGGGGCCACTGGGGGCCACACGGAGGGCAGTCATGTTGGGCCCACCAATGGTGTCGTGCATGTAGAATTGTAGCTTTGTGACCGTTGATTTTGAGGCTAGAGTGGGCCTTAGCGGCATGAGAATTGTTACAAGGAGAAGGAATGCTATCTTACGTGAGGTGGGAGAAATGCGCACCCTTGTTGCCATGCTGGGCGATCTGAGTGAGTTACATGCTAGTAGGAAAGGTTTATATAGGGGAGAAAAACTTTGATACTCTGGCAGTGTGATGAATGATAAACGGGCACTTGAAAATTACGAGAAATTGCATTAGTGTGACCATTGATAGAAATTATATTTGTGTTTTCCCTTCATCCAGGTCTGTGTGACCTAATGAACAGGTTGGATGGCAAAGAAAATATTACGGTAGGCCCAACAAGTTTTCAACAGTGAACGTTCAATCCCCACTGTTTTCTGTATTGTGGTGCACTTGAGCTGTGGTTCTGCATCATTTTTAGGATTATGAACTAAAATGAGCTGAAAAATCAGATGGACGGCGTGGATAAAATACACAGATCACAGTGGGCCCCACAGAGGTTGGGCCACATCACATGTATTCCTGATGATGAGGAGGATCTATAATTCCTCTTGCTAGTGACAGTAAAAAAAAGTGAAGCATTTTTGTATTTATTTATTATAGTGGGAGGCATTATAACAATGTTCCTGTCACGGGCTTGCAAATTGTCCAAGTGGGACCCACAGTACAATGATCAAACGGTTGAGCTTGTTGACTCTGCTGTTGAAAGTTCATGTGAGCAAAGACTCTCAGCTGAAGAAGAAAATAGACGGTTAAGATTGAGAGTACTGCACCGGTCCACATTTAGCAAAGGAAAGGCCAAATATTTATGCAGCCAGGATTCTCCAATCTAGGGGAATTTTTGGGGGATGGGCCATCTGTATTGACACCCATTGCAACAACGGTTCAGATCACTGAACCATGGCCCCACTCATAGAAATTATCAGGTGGGCTCTTGAGTAATCTAAGCTAAGGAACGTTGTGTTAGGAACATCCAACCAAAGTGTGATTTCGAGAGGGATGGGACTCACTATGCACGTGTTCCCAATTAAAACAAGTGGGGCCCATGGTTTGATAATTCAGATCGGACCATTGATTGTTCTCTACTTTCTTCCCACTTTGGATGGAGACTAACTTAAAAATCTCCTAAACTAGAAGAATGCAACAACATATCTTTGGCCTTTTCTTTATCTTAACCATCTATGGTTGGGCCAGAAATTAAAAGGCTGAGATTCCACTATCAACCACATTTTTTTAGGCCAAAGCTATTCCAAATGGGACGAAACAGGCCAATGGTTGGGATTGCCAAAACATGGGCCTCAATCATCAGAATTAGGTATAAGTGTATAAAATATAAAGACGCAGTCACGTATCATATGATAGAAAAAAAACAGGTTTTAACCCGGTGGAAAGTGGAAACATGATTTCCTCGCCCTGATTTCGTTGGTTACGGCTTTTAGAGAGAAAGACGGGGAGCTATTTGATACTCTGGCAGAGAAGGCCGCTTGATACGCAGGTACTAAAAAGCTGTACATGTGGCATGCATTAACTTGTATTAAATGAACTAATTTGTGGAGCCCACTGTCGGTGAGCCACAGTGCAAAAACCAGATTGGTTGAAGAATTCTTACCTCTGATTTGTCACTGCTTGTTTGTTGAACTAGGATAGTGGATATTATTCATTTATAACCGTCCAATAAAGTTTCTGATGGTCAGATTATCAAATAGTGATTATTTTTTTTTGGTGCATTGTCAATTTTAATTGGGACCCACAACTTGGACAGTATAATTTGACTTATTTATACGCCACATTATGCAATTTCAAGGTGCCTGAGTATCATGATCCCTCACAATCTGCCAGAGTACCGAAGTCTCTCTTAAAGAAGGTGCTCAAAGGACAAAGGCTCATGATTTGTTGGGGCCCACCACCCAGATGTCTGTGACTCTAATTCGACTCTGTCCATTTTGTAAGTAGATCGTACTGACAATCCACATCCAACGTACATGTGTGACCTACTTGATGAATGAACTGAGATAAAAAATAAAAATAAAAATAAAAAAAGGGAATGAAAGTACATTGAATACGTCATCACAACCGTCCACAAAAAAAGATCCCAATGCTCAATTGGGTATATATGATTTCGTATGTGCACACTCAATTGGGTGTATTTAAGCTATTCGCACTCAATTTGATGTATTTGATTTCATGTATGCATATGCACAAATTCCAATACTTTGATCATGACCCATACTTATCTACTTTTGATGTTAATGAAAATGTATATTTGTGAACTTTGACTGATCAAACTCCTTCAAAATATTAATATAAATATTGTTCAAAATCATTTACAATGAAATCCAATTCAATCTAGTAACTTTTATTTTTGTTAGTCGTGCAACACACCCACCCTCTTAGCTGGGTAACACACCCACACGTTTAGTAATTTGATATACCCACCCACCAGTGGAGTTAGATAAGTCTTATGTACATCATCATCACTATTTGTTCATTCTTGATCTTCCTCTAGCCCATTTCCATAGTCTAGTCTTAGTTCGGATACTTTTTCACCATGCTTCTGACCTATCTTAATCTATGCATATAGCCTTAAGAGTGCACACCAAAATATTGTCAACTCTTCTTGGCCTTATCATGTAACATAGAGTAAATACAAGACTCATATATAAGACTAACATACTCACATAGCAAATGGACTAGAATTGATCCATCACTTGTAGACATTTAGTTGGACAGTACGCTGGCTAAATTCACATGTTGTGACAAGCATTATGTAGGATCTATTTGATCAAACAATGAGCCATCCCCATTGCAATACATAGGTTTAGACATTCTAACTGGTAATGGGCCAATCATGTTGATGTGTGTGAGATCTCATCCTAATTATCACATAAAGGACAAATGCATCTCGCATGGACATGCATCTCAAATCTAACTGGTTAGACTATACCTTAGGTCCAACCAGTATAGGTTTGAAAATTAATTAATGCTAATAAATGTGAGGAAAAGAAGGAAAAGTGATTGCCCACTCAGGTGAGCCCCACCATAGTATTTATGTGAAATCCACCCTAACCATGAGTTGCCCTATGTTAGAGCTAGGGCAAGGAGCTCAACCCCATTCGTTATTCAGGTGAACCACAATTAGAAGTATAAAGAGCAATGCTCACCCTCGAAACGGTTCCCCTGGGTGTGGTCCACCTAAGTTTCAGTGTGTCATCTAATGATTGGAGTGGATTGTAATCATGGTGGACCCTATAAAAATCAAGGGTAGATGTCTCTCTCCCAATCGTTTCCCTTGGTGTGGCCCACTTGAATCATGGGTCATCCCAATTTTTTTATCCATGGGCCTAATGTAGGATTAGGAATCTAATGGTCGGAGTGGATCTAACATAAACATCATAGTGGGCCCCTTCAATGGTGGTCATTGAAAGCTCAAGCTTACTATACAAACCATCAAACCGTTCTATGTAACCGTGGTTAAAAGACAACGCGCTCAGCCCTAAGTGAGTCACATCGATGCACACAAGTAGGGGCTGAATCAGCCCTACTTGCCTGAGTCATGGGTGATTCAGATAGTGGCTCTTGGTATTGAACTAGATAGGGTCTCACCAAGTCCGAGTTGACTCAGACGAATCACATCACTTGTCCGAATCTTAAATCCATGATAACAGACCACAATGACAAATCTCATTCTCGACAGATTCTCAACATGGGAATATCTTAGGAGATTTTCCATCCTTGAAATTTTCCTAGCTAGATTATCCGGTAAATCTCATTGAGAAGCACATATTAAAAAATTACATTAATTAAAATTTTCAAAATTTTAAATATATGGGTAAAAAGTATTTCAAAATTTGATATTACTAATTTATAATAATTTTTTAAATATATGGGTATAAAATGCCATAAATGAAGGGAAAATACCATAGTTTTCATTTATAAGAATAAAGAAATGCAAAGTTGGGTTATTAGCCATACTATGAAACTCAGTTTGGTTTCATGTTTGGGAGGTCTACCACTAAAGTTATTTCCCTATTTAGATAATTGATAGAGAAATATAGAGAGAGGAGGAAGGATCTCCACATGGTCATTATTTACGTAGAGAAAGAATATGATATGGTTTCTAGAGAGTTAATTTGGTGGATATTGAGAAAGAAATGAGTTTCAAGATGATATATTGACATTATTAAGGATATGTATGAAGAAATAATAATAAATATGAGGACCACTAATGAAGAGATGGGTGAATTCCTAATTATTGTAGGCTTGTATTAGGGGTCAACATTGAGTTCATACCTTCTCACATTGGTTATAGATGAGCTAATGAGGTATTTGCAAGAAGAGATGAGGCATTTGCAAGAAGAGATCTCATGGTGTATGTTATTTGCAAATGACAGTTTTAGTTGACAAGATGGAGGGCGTAAATACAAGAGTAGATTTATTAAGGGGCATTTTAGAATCTAAATTATTTAAAATAATACGACTAAAACAATATGTATGGAATACAATTTTTGTAACAACAAAAGGGAGAAACAAGAATGCTTAACCAAGCTAAAATGACTATTACATGAGTGGGAACAAAGAATTAGTTAAGATTGCAACCATGCTAAAATGACCACTATAGGAGTGGGAACAAGGAATTAGTTAAGATTGCAACAAGCTAAAATAACTATTTTTAATACCTTGGGTCAGTAATTCATGAGCGTAAAGATTTAGAATAATATTGCCCATAGAGGTGAATTGAAAATAAAATTTTATAGGATAGCCATAAGACCAAACATGCTTTATGAAATAGAATGTTTGTCAATTAAGGAACGACGTATTCATAAGATGAGTATAGCTGAAATGAGGATGTCTAGATAAATGAGTTGCAAGACAGAGAATTCGAAATGAATTTATTCAAGAATCTCAGGAGTAGCACCCATAGATAATAAGATTATGAGAATTAGACTTAGACTCATAGGATTTGGTTATGTGCAAAGGAGACCAAGAACCACACCATTTCGAGGAGTGAGTTATACAAGTTGAAGGCTCTGGAAGGACAAGGGGAATGCTCAAAAGAACATTAATGGTAGTAAGAAAAGACTTGGGAGGACAAGATTCATGTAAGCAAATTAATTGGGATATAGCTTAGATTATTATGATGACGACGGCAACAATATTGAGATAATTTCACAGTTTTAAAATCTTCAAAATTTTGAAAAATCTCCCGACATTATTGTTGTAATATGGTTATATCAATTTTCCATGACCACGAGATTTTAATATCATTTTATCAATTTTCCAAGACCACAAGAATTAAAAATTCTCGAAAATATTTGTCACAGTGGCCACAATGTCATGTTTGGCCTGTCAAAATTGATATCTTGTGAAAATGACAGTATTCGAGCTGAACTACAATGCCCAAAATCCCAATTACATATTCATGCTCGTACATGCCAGCCAGATCCAGGATGCTCACTAGGTAGGAGCCATCATGTGAATTTCCTAACTTAGAAGATTGGCTGGTCCAACTATCTGCATAGTTAAAAACATGAAAACTCGACTCGACTCAATGTTCGTCCAGGTCAGGTTGACTCGAAGACTCAACCAGAGGCATCTTGATGTTTACTTAGAATAAATTGAAAACATTAGGATTGGTAATGGATATTTAAAAGAGTTAGATATTGAAAACATTAGGATTGGTAATGGATATTTAAAATAGTTAGATATTGAAAACATTAGGATTGGTAATGGATATTGAAAACATGAAAACATGACCCAACGCAACAATACACTACCATTACCTCATTGAAGACTAGTGTCTTTTAAATTAAAGTCCTCGACCCAAGCATGTGACTCAGCTCGATTTCTGGTCGAGTCGAGTTGACTCGTCTGAGTTTTGAGTCAAGTACTGACTTTTAGAACGATGGCTCGAGTCACTGAATTTTAATAAAATCCTTCTGCTTTAGGCGAGTGATTCAGTTTGAGTCACACCCAACAATTTTATTTTTTAACATCATCCTTTCACTTAAGGCAAGTGACTCAGTTTGTTTCATAGAAAAAACTTGAAAGCATGTCTCAACTTGATATCTAGCAGGGTTGGGTTGACTTGAAGACTCGATTAGACTCAACTCGATATTCAATAATTAAATTAGCAATTTAATTCCAGTAATGATAGATGCTTAAAATAGCATGAATATGAAAATATATAGTTTTGAACATAGAATTAGACTGAGGTGGGGCCCCCAAAGGTAACTTCTATATTTTGTTAAACTCTTTATTGTTATGCGAAGGGGTCTGGAGATTCAGAGTGGAAGGCTCCTTTGTGGAGACAAATCATCGCTGCTAAGTATGGCTTTTCTCCAGTGGGTTGGTGGATTAAGCAGTCCTCCATTTACCGAACCTCTTTCCTTTGGAAATGAATAGCTAAAATGGCCCCAGCCGTAGTGGGTGGCTATGGATTTGCGGTGGGAGATGGCGTTAGGGTCTGTTCTTGGGATGATGTCTATTGCTTGTAATTTGGATAATATCTCTGTGGTTAGCTGCCTCTCGATGGAGGGGGTTTGGCTTCCTCCTCAACGGAGGAATTTGAGCGAATCCGAATACGAGCTGATCCCTTTGCTTTCTCGGTTACAAGGAATGCAGCTATCCCAAGATGTCGCCGACTCTTTGCGTTGGAGATTCGGAAGGTCTGTTAAGGCATTGTACTCCCGGTTGGCTCAGAATGAGCAAAGTGAGAGTGCTTCGCATACTTTTGTCATTTGGAGATATGGTGCTCCTCCAAAAGTGGTGGCTTTTGCTTGATTGGCTAAGAAGAACAAAATTTTGATGATTGATAATCTCCAGAAGCAGAATATGATTCTCCCTAATGCTTGCATTCTGTGTCTGAAGGCAGAGGAGAACATGGAGCACTTGTTTATGCACTATGCGTTTGCTGGGATCATCTGATTGGGTATTTTTAAGGAGGCAAAGATCTCTTGGGTTATGTTGGGCTCGATTGGGAAAATCTTTTGTCGATTTGTCTTGAAAGAAAAAAATCAGACTTTTAAGAAGGAACGTCTAGGAGCTGTGAGTGTTGTTAGGCAGGTCCTTTTCAACTATTTCTGATTGAATTTCTCTGAATCCAATTTAGGTCTGTTTCAGAGAGGGTGGTTGGGTTTTCAATGTGGGGATCCTTTGTACCCTTTGGTGCTTTGGTGTGGGTGGGTTCTACAGCTTTCTTTCCTTTTTTCTTTTGGTTGGCTTGGGTGGTTTGTACAGGTCTCTCTTTTCTTTTCTCCTGTTTTGTTTATTTTGGCTTTGGCTTTAATAAAGTTCTTTTTCGAATTTCCAAAAAAAAAAAAACCATAGAACTAGATCGTGGTCAGTGGTTAAATGCTGTTAGACAGCTTTGTTGACTTCGTGAGCTGGTTCAAATTGCACCACCTACACCTTTTCTTTTCAATTAAAATTCTCGACACAAGCGACTCAACTCTGATTTCTGGTCTAGTCAACTCGTCCGAGTTTTGAGTCAAATCACTGACATCTAGAACTACGGCTTGAGTCATGACAATCCATTTTGAATCAACCAAGCCATCGGGTCAACTCGATGAGTCTCTCCGAGTCAAGGATGAGTTAGGCTCGGTACCAAGTTTCCCAGAGACTCAGCTCAAAATCTCGCCAAGTTGAGTCGACTCAGACAAGTTTCCAGTCGAATCACAAGTTTTAACTATGCTTATCAGGTGGGCCCATGCGTCCAAAACGACATGGACAAAGAAATTGACAAACAGTCCACATTCATGGTACAAATGTAGCCAAAATAATCAGAAGGAAACCTGGATTTCATTATTTTATATTTAATATTAATTATAAATACTTAGAGCAACATCATCCGCACATACAATGCCTGTGCCTATTACATTTTTTTTATAGGTAACCAAGGCTTGAACCCAAGACCTCAATGTAGAAACGCATATGGGCTCAAACCCATGCAAGATTGCATTACAAGGAAAAAGGAAAGTGTCGAGGGTGTGTTTGGATGCACTATCAAATTGAATTGCAATTATTAGTCTGTTGAGGGTCTGACTCTAAATAACTAAAATCATGATTTCCTCAGCATTTGTATTGAGTATCCAATCTGACTCTAAATTGAGATGACGTTTCTTTGAAGTTGGACTGAAAAGAAACCAATGGCAATTTGAGGGCTACTTCGGTACTTCCTCATTGCGAATAGCATCTTTTGTCATTCCCTCTTTGATTAAACTGAACATTCGCAATTCAATTCACTTGTGCATCCAAACACAGCCTAAATAATCAGCATCTCGCACCGGTTACAGTTGTATTAGAAGAAGTCCTCTGGCTTGCCAACCTTTATATTTTCTTCAGCTAGGAAGCTTGTGATGGCATTTTTCTGCCAGCTCTTGAAACTCCTGAATAACAAAAAGGATCTTTCAATTACCCCCAACTAAGAAAAACCAACCTCTGATGCAAAGCCGCAAAACCAAAACACAACAGTATGAGGGAAATTATAAATAAATAAAAAATGGGAGGAAAGAATAAGTTCAAAGCCTATTTTGAAATCAACGGGCCTATGCATGCATCATGTTATGTACCTTGCATGGCAAGATGTGTATGCATCTTCTTGTGTATGTCAATGGGCTAGGCTGGCCTGCAGGCTTTCAGGTCAATCCCGCTTCTGGCCAGGCTTGGGCTGAAATACCAGGCCAGAGGGCTGGACCAGGGCATAGAATTTAAGCTTGTTTATTAATCGGGCAGGCTCAAAGCCTAGCCCGAACCTGACCCAGCACAGCCCGTTTAAGGTTTCAAGGGCACTTTTGTCAATACTATGCACAATTGGGCACACCTAACAAACAACTTACATGTTGCACAAAAGAGGGTAGCCTGGCTCAGAGTGTGGTCAGGAATTGGGTCTAGCCATTGAAAAGCATCACCAGTCAGGCTGAACTTGGGATGAGTTTTTACTTTACGAACCAGGCTTGAACAGACCTCGGCCAGGCCCGGACCCTGCTGTTGACAGCCCTAACAGTAAGGGGCCATTTGGTAGCAAGAAATTGGAGCCCAGCCTCCTGTCTAGGCTTATGGTGGTTAAGGAAGAAGTCAGAGACAACTCGTAACTCTTTTTGAGAGTTAGTCAGGTCCTTGTCTCTACAAGGAGTAGGATTCAGGAAAGCTCGGACAACATTCTCTACCCCCCCTCTTTCCCTCCCTCTCTCTGCCCACGTGTGGTGACATCCAATCCATCAATCACATTCCAATTTTGATTTAGGCCTTCAGATCAATAAGATTGTCTATTGGTATGGAGACAGACAAGAAACATTGTGCATGGGCCCAATAAGATTGTCTAAATATTGAACCAAACCCATTAATCATGTTCCTCCCACAATGATGAAGGGACAAACCAAATGTTTTGATGATTGAAAACTTCGGTAGGCCACAACACTATTTTAAGGGGTTTACCCGTCATCATCATCATTTAAGCCTTATCCCAATTAATTGGGGTCGGCTACATGAATCCTATTCCGCCATTCCATTCAATAAAGGGCCAAACATTCAATTAGACCATAGGTTATCAAGTCTTTTTCTTACTACCTCCATCCGCGTCCTTTTGGGCATTCCCTTGCCCTTTTAGAGCCTTTAACTTGTACCAACTCACTCCTAATTGGCACAGTTCTTGATCTCCATTGCACATGACCAAACCATCTAAGTCTACTTGCCCACATCTTATTATCTATTGGAATCCCTCAAATGCATCCATTTCTAATTCTATCATTGCTCATCTTAGCACTCATCCATCTCAACATCCTCGTTTCCGCTACATTCATCCTATGATCATGTTGTTCTTTAACTACCTTCCAGTAAAGCATGGCTGGTCTTATAGCTATCCTATAAAATTTCCTTTTTAGTTTGAGTGGTACGTGACAAACACATAAAACTCCAGAGGCACATCTTCATTTCTTCCACCCAGCTTGAATTCTATAGGCAACATCCTTTTCAATCTCTCCACCCTTATGAATTATTGACCCAAAGTATTGAAAGTGATCATTTTGGAAAACATCTTGACCAACAACCTGAACTAATTCCCCATTTTCACACCTATCATTACTAAAATTGCACTTCGTATACTCTGTTTTAATCCAACTAATTTTAAATCCTTTAGATTCTAAAGTTTCCCTCCATAAATCTAGCTTTGTGTTTATGCCCTCCCTCATCTTATCAATCAAAACTATGTCATTTGCAACAACATACACCATAGGATCTCTTTTTACAAATGCTGCATTAACTCATCCATAATCAATGTGAAAAGGTACAGGCTCAATGTCGACTCCTACAATACTTGGAAACTCACTTCTCTCATTAGTAGTCCTCACACTTGTTACTGCTCCCCATACATATTCTTAACAATGTCAAATATATCCTCTTGAGACTTCTTTTCCAAAGCTCACCTGATTAATTCTCTAGGAACTAAGGTACATACAATAATGGTAATGGTGGTAATAGCCAATGTTGTTACAGTTACGTTATGGGCTGTTACAGCTATTATGGCCTCTCTTTTATTTTTATTTTTATTTTTTGGGAAAAAAAGGGCATCAACCATGTGATGGACCGTTACAGACAGGGCCGTTACAGACCATTTTTTTCCATAATGGCCATTACAGCCCCCATAAATCGTAATGGTTCCCACTATTCCCATTACAACTGCTATGTAACCACTTTTTAATACCTTGCTCAGGACCCTATCATATGCTTTCTCTAAGTCGATAACTCAATAAAGACAGTGGAGATCCTCCTCTCCCTATATTTCTCCATCAATTGTCTAAGTAAGAAAATAGCTTCGGTAGTAGACCTCTCAGTCATGAGACCAAACTGATTTTCCAAAGCATTCGTCTTGTGCCTAAGTCTTCGCTCAATCATTCTCTCCCAAAGCTTCATAGTATGGCTCATAAGTTTAATCCCATGATAGTTCATGCAGTTTTCTCTGTCCCCTTTGTTCTTATGAACAGGTGCCATGATACTTCTCCATTCGTTTGACATTTTCTTCGATCATACAATCTTGCTGAACAACTTTGTCAACCAAAATAAACCAGTATCTCCCATACACTTCCAAACCTCCATTGGTATACCATCTGGTTCAAGGACCTTTCTTATTTTATTCTTTCTCAAAGCTTCTCTCACCTCAAATATCCTAATCTTGCTTAAGTATCTATGGTATCCTACAACATTTGAGTTTATGGTTCCTTCTATCCCTATGCTCACATAGTGCTTGTTATTTAACAAGTTTTGAGAAGGGGTTTACCCATGATTTTACATGATTTGTTTCCTATTGATGGCCCACCTGAGTTTTATTGAGGTGTTTTTTTTTCTTCCTTTTGTTTCTATGGTGGATATGAGGGGACAAGTGTGGTGGATGGAGTGGATTTCACTCTGATAGCCTGATAGACTCCACAAAGCTCCAAGTGTTTTAAAGAAGAAAATAAGACCTAGATAGGCTTCAACAAACAACAAACAGATGTTCTTGCCTCACCAAACAGGTTCCTACAAACAACAGACAAACCTGACTAGGACAACATTTGCTTAGGTAGACAAGAACAAGACATGTCCAACCTAGACAGGCTATCTGGATTTGAACTTTTGCTGCTACCAAATGGGCCCTAAGATTGCTACTCATCATGTTATATATATCTACAATGGTAAGATGGGTATGTTGTATGTGTCATGTTATCTCGTCTGGTAAATAAACGGAGGGGGGGAATGATACACCCATGCTGTACAATTGGGCCCCATGTCTCAGTGATCCTGACATTGATATGATGGACCAATTGTAGTACTGGAAGATTCTAAACCCTTTGATCAGTTCGCCTGCGAATGAACAGTTAACTAAACCACACAGAAACAGTTCATGGAAAAGCCACACCTTTGGTTAACAGATCTTGGTTGTACAAAACCATTCAGCCGAACATTAGAAAGTACACCACACATTGATGAAACCGAAAGTCTTCTCGTAGCACCTTGGAATTTGGATACGTCTTTTCTCAAAGGCCAGCATTACATTATGATTATAGTTGAAAAACTCCCTGACTAGACTCGAAAATCAGCCGAATCAACTCGATTCGGTAAGACTTTGAGCAGAGTCACTGTGAAACTCACTCCTAAGATCAACTCGGTCCCAACTCATCAAGGCTCATCACCAGCTATTGCCATAAAAATAAACGCATAGAGGGACTTGGTTTGTAAAGCTGGCTGAGAAACAACGGCGCCAAGTGCTAGAGGCACGTGGTTTGTGCTTTAGTTCCACAAAAGTGTGAATTGAGATTGCAACATTTTTCACCTGTTTTAAATGAAGAGGATAACTTACTTGTGATCCAAGTGTGCGAGAATTTCTCCTCCTGGAAAAGCTACTTTGGTAGCCTCAAATGAAGCTTTGATCGCTTGTTTCCATGTTCCCCCGATTCCAACTGCCCGATTTTCTGTTTTCTGCTTGCTCGGATCTTCCATTGGCAATGAATACCCAGACAGCAGGTGGCCCACCCAAACACCATCTTTCCTGAATTTATTGCATGTGAAACAGCTCATTAGAGCATATAATAAACATAAGTTCCTGCTTTATGAACTTCTTCTTTTAATTATTATACAACAAAATTTCAAACCACCCTGGTGACAGGATTAGAAACAAATTTAAATTGTACATCACCATCAACAGAACACCCCCCCCACACACAAAAAAAAAAGAGGAGGTTGCATATGCAGTTTTTGAAATGTGTGCAGATGGGTTTTTATGTTCTTAATTTCCATGCATCCTGTACACAAGAGTGCAACTCAGACAGTTTGGGTTGGGTTCAAGTGCCAACCTGAGCCTGACCCAACCTCAAGAGGACCCAACCTGACCCAAAATCCGACCTGAGCTGTCTGACCACAACCTGACCTAGATCCTCTATACTCAACCCTAAACCGACCCAACCCGACCCGACCAAATACACATGATTATTCATGCAGCCTAATCCAAACCAAATTTGCTCAGCCCGAACCCAACCCAATTTCAAATTGGATCAGAGTTGTCCAACCTAACTCGACCCAAGGACCTGACAACTCGACCCCAACTTGGGTTGGGCCGCTTGGGTTCGGGCTGACCTGAACACAAGTTGCAGCCCCAATCATACATGCTTCCAAAAGCAACTCAATATGTAGATCCAAGTATCCTAAACAAGGATACAAATCTGACATTCCACCATTTAACTAATCTGCTTCTGTCATGTACCCTGCATTCTTAGAAATATTATGGAAGGTGATGATAGGCGTGCCTCATTTTCACTAGCTATGGTAGGCAGATCAGCCTATTGCATTTGAATACTAAGGGCGTTAAGGTTGGTGGATGGTACAAAAGTTTGGATGCAAGAACCTTTTGAAAGGGCAGGAGAGTCCCTTCTGATACTGAGATGTTGGCAGGACATGCTATGTAGTGCATTGAGTGATTTCAGAGCAATGATCCAGGAAGAATTCTTCCAACTGTATTTTTGTGCAAGTTCCTTTCTGGGGCCAAGGTCGGGCCACTTACGGTCATGGTGGACCATTGGATAGAAGAGGCCCACTGGGGATTGCACATGGGCCCCAAAATTAATCTGATCGAATGATCCCAACATCCAATTAAGGGCTCAAATATGGACTCTAAAAACTTAAAATGATCTCACCATCCATTTTTGTTAGCCCTTAATTAGAAGGCTGTTGTCATCTGATGAGGTGAATTTGGGGCCATGTGCAACTGCAGTGGAGTCATCATAAGTGGTCCCACAGAGAAATTTGCACTAGAACACAGTAAGAAGAAGTCTTACTGAATCATCACTCATGCAGAGGCAAGATGTTCAAAAGAGTTTATCTACTCATGGGGCAGTGCGAAAGGAATCCTCAGATCCTTTTATGTTATTTGCTCTGGTGCAGATTCTACTAGTGACTAAATGAGACAAGAATGTTGGCAACAGAGAATCTACCCTGTCTAAATGGTCTCTGCAACTTTTCTTGCAAGCTAACAGAGTTTTGAACCCTGCTTTTTCATGCAGATCAATGTTATTTGATGGCCTAACCGAGGACTTTTTGTCGCACTCTTTGGTGTTATTAGGGAGATATCAGAGGTTCAGATTGCATGCAGACACTCACTTTAGCGCACCACATGAGAAACTGGGAAAAAACTTCCAAGCTTTAGATTTAGGACTCAAGTCGAACCCTTCTAAGGGGGATAAGTTGTCTCTAATTGTTTGCAGTTTCTGATTTTTTAGTCACCAAGAATATTTAGGCCACACGTGGACATAGTATCTTTGAATATCTGTATTCTCGGGCATTCAAGATTTTTGAGGCCCACACCTGCCACTTCAGCTTTAGGTCATTTGTTCGCAGAGAAAGCTCCACCAAATTTTCCTTAGAATATATATATATATATATATATATATATATATATATATATATATATATATATATATATAGAGAGAGAGAGAGAGAGAGAGAGAGAGAGAGAGAGAGAGCAAAACTCGAACCCAACCCTTCTGAGGGGGGTAAAGTTGTCTCTAATTGTTTGCAATTTCTGATTTTTTAGTCACCAAGAATATTTAGGCCACACGTGGACAGAGTATCTTTGAATATCTGTATTCACGGGCATTCAAGATTTTTGAGGCCGACAACTGCCACTTCAGCTTTAGGTCATTTGTTCACAGAGAAAGGTCCACCAAATTTTTCTTAGATAGATAGAGAGAGAGAGAGAGAGAGAGAGAGAGAGAGAGAGAGAGAACAAAACTTCAGAGAGAGGGAGAGAGAGAGAGAGAACAAAACTTCAAAGATACCACATAAGGACACAACTTTAGACAGTTTACTTTGTTAAAATTCATGTCCTCGGAGTATGTTAAAATTCATGTCCTCGGAGTAAAGCTTAGTGATTTGGTGCCTCCAGAGGGTTTTTTTTTTTTTTTTTTTTTTTGTCTCCACATCCAGCATAATCAATTCAGTTTTGCTAATGAAATTTCGGCCGTGGAATGGAGCTGGTTTAATTTGGTTAAGAGATTGGCTTAGTTGCCTAAATCCAATGGTTGAAAAATTCCCCATAGAGAAGGAAAATAGAAACAACCAAGCCTCTCCTTGGCACCCCCATCGTCGTCATCCACAGCCCCAACACGTCTCATACGGCCACCCCGCATGTGCAAAGAAAGCATGTCACCCCCAGCATATATATATGCTCTAGTTGAGAATGGTGAACGGGAGGCAAGATCGTCCACTTCCCGTACCTCAAGTAGCAATCCAAGTAGGAATAACTCCCATCCACTACCTCCTCCATTTCATACTTGGCAAGTCCCCGATCTTACTAGCCCGGCTGCATCGAGCAGGCTGCACAGGCAAATGCTCCCCGAGATACCAAACTATAACCTTAGGAGCGACCAGAGGCATGTGCCAAGCTGACTAGAGGAAGGCATCCTCTTCGCCTTCCACTTGAGCATCGTAATAGGGGCAAACTTTAAGCTATAAAAGCTAGAATTCATGTAAGAAAAGCGTCTAAAGGAAAATAAAAGCGACTAAAAAAGGGCCAACACTCACGTCATCTAAGGCCAAATTATCTAGCTCTGGGCACTAGTCATCCAAAGCCGAAATGTGGGGGTTTACAAAATTATCCCTACTCCATCTCTACAGTAGGAGGAAAACATCCTCATCACTGATACGCCAAGCAGCTAACTGAGGAAAATAATATCAATAGTGCAGAAAAGTCAAGCGGAAATCCCGCAACAAGGCAGAAAAGGGAAAGCACCTTCAATAACGGATAAAAGCCAATCACGGAGTCACTCACCCGAGTAACCTCGTCCAGGCTATGGATCAGGTGAGCAAGTAAGGCCTTCCCCCATTAATAAGGAGTCGGGAAAGTCAAGTCTTCCAACAAAAGAAGGTAATTGACAAGGACCACATTATGACCCAAGCAAAAGATGGTGTTACCCAAACAGTAGAAGAACTTCGCTTGAGTCCGCTACTCGTGCTTGATTCAAAAAACCGACCTGCGGAAGGCAAAAGTGTCCTTGAGCCTCAAAGATCGATCCTTCTGGACCTCCACGGGGGGAACCACCCCAAGAAGCCGCAAATAGTTGGCGTCAATCGGCATAGGCAAAGAGTGGCCAAAAGGAAGATGTATGTTTCAAAGCCCAATGCAAATAAAAGCGTCAACAAGAGTAATCCCCCACTCGCCAAACGGAAGTTGAAAAGTGTGCGTCTTAGGGCGTCATCTCTTGATCACAGACAACATAAGACACCAATAATGTGAAAATGTATGCATCCATAAAAGACCTCCGATCGAATGGCTTAGTCAACATCCTCAAGGGCCTCCCACCAAGAGCTCAGGCCCATCCACACTCCCCTCCATCGAAATTCAAAGGGGGGGAGCCATTGTGCCACCCAAGCAGAAATATGATCATCATCCAACACCACTGCACACTGATCCGGAAGTGACCCGGCTTGGCTCAAAGAAGACTCGCTCAAACCATTAGCATGGCGGGACTCCATCATGAAAATCCAAAACAGAAAAATGAAACAAGATAAGGAAGAAAAGAATGAGAAAAAGGGAAGGAGGCCGACGGATAACATCAACCACCAGAGCGCGATTTGCTTGCCTAGCCATCATGGCAAACATTCATCCACTTCGACAAGTAGGCCCCTATTGGACCGAGATGGTGTGTGATTGGCTTAGGTTAGGTCAAATGGGCCATGATATAGGTGGGTCACTTTTGGCGTGAGATGTGGTGGGCCAATACGCTGCGGTGGGAGCACATGGACCGAGGGCTTTCTTGGTCAAAAGTTACATGGGACGGCGACTATGACGCTGGAAAAGGGGCAAACCTGTCGTTGGCCCTTGCCTAGGGGTCGACGTGGTTTTGTCCCTTTCCGTCTTTCTTCCCTTTTTAATGGTTGTTGGGCTCTCATGTCCAGCAACCACCTCCCATTTCTTCCTTCGTTGTCTTCCTCATAACCTCCATTTTCCGCATTTTCTTTCCTCTTTCCTCTTCCTCCTTCCTACTTTGCCTTTCATCTTCCTTCCATTAGACGCCTTTCAAGCTTGGGGACCAGCTACCTTCGTTGGATCTCTCGATTCTTCGCTAGGTTTACACTCTATATTTTCATAGGAAGGTAGTAGTGTGCATGAGGGAACCTTCGAGCCTTTATTGTATTTTGGGAGCATCCAGGCATCCAGCTAACCTTTCGAGAAGAGTTCGTTGTGCTTGCACGTGGTCCGCTTGGGAGGGTCGGTTTGCTGGATCTCGCGTACTCACGTGCTAGTGTTGACCTTGCACTGATTGGCCATTTGGACCCCTTGGTCATGGTGCCTTCATGGTTCGGCCCTTCATGCCTTGTCTCCACTATTAGAAGAGTAGCTTGATTTGTCTTTGGGATGAGATCATCTTGTTGCCTCGTTCTTCATTTCAGAGTTCATCATGCCCCTGTGTTGCATATTTTGGAGATGTACCTTGAATAAGGCTTAGGTAGTTTATTTGGCTTGTTTCACCATTGAGATGATGAACTCGAAGCTTGGAACCTCCACATGCTTTCCTAGTTGTTGGATGGTTTTTCCTTTTATTTGGAAAGACATGACTGTCCCTTTCACGCCTTGTTGTCCTTTTTGATAGTGGGCCAAAGACGATGCTTTTGTGGCCGATGCGACTGACCTTAGCCCTTAAAATGAAGCAGGGTCCACCGCGAATGAATGAAGTGTGACCTTTCGTGTATGGTCTTGTCGTTGGCAAGGCTTGGTTTTTACTAGGGATGGCCTAACCATCCCTTTCAAGCTTCACTTCCCTATTTGAAAGTGGATCGAGAATGCAACTCCCGTGGCCCACTTGAATGATCAGGACCATGCCATCCATGTCTTCTCGCATCGCCATGTGATGGACCGTTGATCTGGATTTTCGTTGCCAATTCAGGAGATCTAGGCCATTGGCCTGCTAGTCTGTCATTTTGTATTAGAGCAGTTGTCACTGGGGCTTTAGTCCAACCATCACATGGTTTCAATGGTGATGATCTCCTCATGGGCTCTCATAGAGTCATAGTGGTTGATGTGTCTGGGGGTGTGGGGGCCTCCTTCCCTTTGTGTTTTCTTTTCTTTTCTTCCCTGCCCTGCAACTGATTTTTCAGTTTTAGATTTTCAAGATGGCATCTCACGATGCTAGAGGTTCAGGCGAGGCTTCTATGAGTGATGAGGACATCCGAGCACCATACCAAAGGAGTATTGAGCCCATCTCCTTATCGCTAGACGACCATTACATGGGGCCCACTTAGCCCAATTCACATTCCTAGCCACGTTGAAGACCTTACGTGCACGTTCATGCATCTTTGAAAACCCCACACTGGAAAGATTCACATGGGTTGCATATAGGAGCTTGATGGACACATCGGACTATTGAATTGAGTAGACACGATGATCGGACCATTGGATCACGTACGTTGGAGCATATTGATCGTGGACATATGGGCCACGAAATAATTAGTTTCTTAGTTTGCTTACATATTTCATTATTTTTTATATAGCTTATATTTATGTTGAGATTAAGAACAACTTTTAATTTATAAAGCATCTTTATGTTGCGAATCTTATTTGAGAGCGCATTTTTGTTAAAGGTCTTTTTTGAGACTATAAAGGGTTGGACGTCCCCACCCTAGCTATAATGCATGTTATGAATGAAAGAAATTTCTCCTTTTGCTTTGAGATTGAGCAAAATTTCATCTTGTAATTGGATTGGTGGTGCGAAGCCACGAGGAGCAATTCCCTAGTTATCTTTTCTACTTCTCTCTTCTCAACAAGGTATCATCATATTCTCTCATCTTCTTCTTTTCTTCCTTCTTCATCTCTTCCTTTTTCTTCTTTGTTACCATCCAAAACCTAAACTAATCCATCTCCTCTCTTTTTTCCTCTTTGTTCCTTGTTCCTTCCTCTCTAAAATCCTAAAACCTAATCTCTAAAATACATCCCAATCCTAAGTCTCAAAACCCGATTTCCCACAAACCTAATTCCCCAAAACCCTAACTCTCAAAACCCAAATTCCCCATAGCCCTAATTCCAAACACTATTTCCCAAATCCCTAAATCCCAAAACGGGTTCTTAAATCCTTTAACAAAACTTAGAGATTCCCTTTCGAATTAGATCAATCCCAATGCTAGATGAAAGTTCTATCTTCCATAGGTCCTGGTTAATTAGTAATTTATGAGATTCACATTGCGGAATTATCGTCGGCTTGAATTTGGACATATCGTGAATCTGAAATTTCTGAATTTATGGTAAATTAGCTTTATTTTGCCATTCCATTGCTCTAGTTTATCTCTTTTAATTTCATGGCATCACATTAGGTTAGATCATTTCGTCCTGCATCAACAAGCAAAGTTGGGTCACTTCCGGATCGGTGCATAGTGGTGTTGGATGATGACCAGATTTCTATCTGGGGTGGCAAAGTAGCTCCCTCCCCTAAACTCCAATGGAGGGGAGTGTGGATGGGGCTGAACTCCTAATGGGAGGCCCTTGAGGATGTTGATTGGGCCATTCTGGATCGGACCCCATTCGGAAGTCTTTAGCGAATGCATACATTTTCGCATTGCAGACATCTTATGTTGTCTATGTTTGAGAGATGGCACCCCGAGATGCACACTTTTCACCTTTCGTTTGGCAAGTGGGGGATCACCCTTGTCGGCGTTTTCATCTTCGTTAAGCTTCTTGTTCCGAGTATCCCTCTTCCTTTTGGTTGTTCTTTGCTTGTGCCGATTGATGTCGACTATTCGCAGCTTCTTGGGGTGGGTCCCCCCTACGGAGGTCTAGAAGGATCGGTCTTTGAAGCTCACCTGGCTTAAGGACACCTTTGCCTTTCGCCGGCCGTTTTCTCGAATGGAGTGCGAGTAGCGGGCTTGGATGATGATCTTCTACTATCTGAGTAGCACTATCTTTTGCTTAGGTCATAACGTAATCTATGCCAACTACCTTCTTCTATTGGAGGATTTGACCTTACCGACTCCTTATGCATAGGGGAAGGCCTTGCTTGCTCACCTAATCCACAGCCTGGACGACGTTACTTTGGAGAGTGACTCTGTAATTGGCTTTTATCCATTATTGGAGGTGCTTTCCTTTTTCTTCCTTGTGGGATTTCTACTTGGTTTTTCTACATTATTGATTTATTAGCTTTTGGCAAGCCCTTTTCTACGAATATTTTCCTCAGCTAGCTCCCCAACTTATTAGCGATGAGGATGTCTTCCCCTAACTGCAGAGATGGAGTGGGGTAATTTTGCGAACCCCCACATTTCGGCTTTGGATGACTAGTGCTCATAGTTGAATAATTATGCCTTAGATGACATGAGTGCTGGCTCTTTCTTAGACGTTTTTATTTTCTTTTAGCCTCATTTCTTACATGAATCCTAGCTTTTGAAGCTTAAAGTTTGTCCCTATTACGATATTCAAGTGGAAGGCGATGAGGATGTCACAAATGCCTTCCTCTAGTTAGCTTAGTGCATGCTTCTAGTTGCTCTCAAGGTTATAGTCTAGTATTTAGGGAAGCATTTGCCTATGCATCTTGGTCGAGACTTTTTTGTGCCCTACAATCCTCTGATTCTAAATCAGAGGGCAATGCAGCCGGGCCAGTACGATTAGGGACTTGCCGTTTAGATCTAAAGGAGCTAGTAGACGAGAGTCATTCTTAATTGGATTGGAATATAAGGTACAGGAAAATGATGATCTCGCCTCCCGTTCACCATTCTCAAGTAGTGCATATATATGCCGGGAGTGACATGCTCCTTTTGCACATGTGAGGTGGCCGTATTAGTCATGTTGGGGCTGCGGATGACGACGATGGGGGATAGCAAGTAGGGGCTTGGTTGTTTTTCTTTTCCTTCTCTGTATTAAACCAGTGCATATTTTGAATTTTCGTGATAAACATAAGCCCTTCATGTGCCATGGTGTCGTTCTTTGCATTGTTTCCTTCCTTGCCTTCTTGTATCTTTAAGTTGCAGGTATCTAATAATTATTAGCTGTTGTCGTTCATCTTGTTTTTATGCAGTGCTCTTGAAGGCGATAAGCATCTTGGGGCACGTGACAAATGGTCTTGATTGGCCACGTTCTCGTTTCATTTTGGTCGTCGAGTAGCTTCAGCTCATGTCAAGCAATCTTTCTCTTCACTAGGTTCTTAATCAGGTTCATTTGAGGGGGTCGGCAATTATTCAAATAAGCCCTAAAGACTAGTCCTGCTCCAGGCTTCTTTCCTGCTCTTTAAGTAATTCCTGGGGCTACTTGGTCTTAAGTGGAGGGTACGGTTGTGCATGGTTCCTTAATGATGATGTTGAACCTACACTTACACCATCTTCACCGCACATTTGATGGCGATTTAGCTAGTGTATGTGCAAAATCCATGACGACCAAACAATCCTAATTGTCCGACCAAGCGTGGAGCGAATTAGCTACTCTACCTATTCATACCGTATGTCCAATGGGCCACCTAGTGATCCGAACCATTCATTAAATCTGCCTCTCTAGAAGAATCGCCTTGAAAACAAAGTATGCCTCTTTTACAAAAGAGAAGGAAATTAAACGGCGGCAATGGTCAGGTTAATAGGATAAGTAGTTTGGTTATGGACGGTGCTAGAACCTCAAAGAAAACGAAAATTTGTGATGCAATGGTGCAACTCTACAAGAATCTACTCTCTCATAACCAATGGCATAGACCGCACTTAGATAATATTGAATTCCCCTGCCTCTCGGTTGAGGGTGCGGAGTTCTTAAAGAAGCCTATCTCAGAGGATAAAGTTAAGGCAGCCGTCGATTCTCTGTGTAGCGAGAAGGTTCCTGGCCTTGATGGCTTCCCGATTATTTTCTTCTAGCAATTTAGGTAAACGGTTCGAAGTGATGTGATGAAATTTGTTTCTGAATTTTTTGATGGAAGCTGCCTCTCCAACTAGCTTGGTGCAACGTTTATAACACTCTTATTCCTAAGATCGAAAGTGTGAAATAGTTGAAAGACTACCGTTCTATCAGCCTCATAGGAAGCCCTCATAAAATTTTGAAGAAGGTTCTTGCTCTAAGGTTCAAAAATGTCCTTTCCAACATTACATCAAATCCTGGAAGGTTCATGCTTCGATCTATGGAAGGTTTGCTAGAAGTTTGGCATGAAGCATAAGGGGGAAATCTGGGTAGAAGAGGTTGGAGGTTGATCTTGCTCGCCACTTTTTGGGCAATTTGACAAGAGAGACAATCGTGGTTCCCACAAAGTAGCCTTTCAAGTTTCAACGGCGGGTGTCTTCAGCAGAATTCTCATCCTATTTCATGACTGGGCTCCCTAAGCTTTTCTCTTTCGTTATTTGTCCGAGTTGTCGCCTTTGGTAATCTGTTATTGTATTTTTCATTTTTCTTTGTAAGTTTTTTTTTTTTTTTTTACTTAGTTTGCTAGGTTGGTACCTTTTCCTAGGTAAGTTTCTGCTTTTGTTTCTTGTCTTTTGTTCTTTTTCTTTTTGCCTTTTGTTTTGTTCTACCTTGGCTTTGGCCGGTTAATAAAATTCGCACCTTTAAAAAAAAAAAAAAAAAAACCAATGAGCGTTTGTTTCGGGAAGACAAATTATGGATAGCACCCTTATTGCTCATAAATGTATTGACTCCGAATACAGAGGGAAAGAGAGGTCTAGTTTATAAGCTTGATATTGAAAAGGCTTATGATCACGTTGATTGGAAATTCTTGGACTACATGCTTGAGAGGCTTGGTTGTGACTCAAAATGGAGAAGTTGGATTCAATCCTACATCTCTTCTCCGTCTTACTCTGCTTTGATTAATGGAACCCTCTTGGGCTTTTTCAAAGCCACTCGTGGTATTAGGCAAGGAGACCTGCTATCTCCGTATCTCTTTGTAGTGGTAGGGGAAGTGTTTAGTATGATGCTTTAAAAAGCTGAGGAAAATGGCCTAATCAATGGCTTCAAGGTGGCAAGCAAGGGGGTACAAGTTAGTCACCTCCAATATGTGGATTACACGATTCTCTTTTGTAATGCGAACACGCTAGTGGTTGATAATCTTCAGAAGATAATTGTGTGCTTCGAAGCAGTTTTTGAGCTTAGTGTTAATGTCCCTAAATGCAAGATGTTAGGAATCCATGTATTAGGAAGAGCTATCACAGCTTGCCAACGTTTTTTGGTGCAAAGGTGGTACTTCCCCCTCATCCTACCTTGATCTACCGCTTTGTATTGGGAAGCCTCCTAAGCACTCATGGGACAAAGTTGTCGAAAGAATTGAAAGGAAGTTGCCTTCTTGGAGACATCAATATCTTTCTTTGGGAGGGCATTAGACTCTTATCAAAACGGCTTTCTCTAATAGGCCAATATACTATATGTCGCTCTTTAAATGCCCAATATCATTGATGGACAAGCTTGAAAAATTAAGAAGAGATTTCTTACGGAAAGGGGCCGAGGAAAACAGAAAATTAGCTTACTCGGCTAAGAGAAAGTCTACAAGCCTATTAACGAGGCAGTGTAGGGCCGAAAGATCTGGGCCTTACGAACGATGCTATTCTTGGTAAGTGACGTTGGAGGTTTAGGTCGGAGGCAGGGAAGTTATGAAGGGATCTCCTTGTTTCTAAATATGGTAACCTTGCGAGTGATTGGAGCAAAAAAGGCTCCTCTCTCTATCAAGCCTCTCATGTTTGGAAGGCAATCGTCACCACCGAGCATAAGTTTCGTAAAGGTGTTTCCTTCTCTCTTGGAAAAGGAAATTGAATTCGTTTTTGGGTCGATCGTTAGTGTGGGGACGGGGCTTACAAGATCTATTCGCGAGTATTACTAGAATCACTATGGACCGTTGTATTTTTTTCAATCATTGCTATTCCATAGAGGGAAGATCAGTTGTTTGGTCTCCCCGTGCTGGAGAAATATGCCAGATGTGGAATTCGAGGAGTTTCTTAATCTTATCACCTGCTCGAAGCCCTTCATGCCGTTACCTCAAGAATAAGGCTCAATGATTTGGAAAATGCATAGTTCTAGCGTCTTCTCAATAAGATCGTTTTATAGTTAAATCTCTAACCCGACCTCCATGCCTCCCCCTCCATTTCACTATTGGTCTTACGGTACCCCTCTGAGGATTGTGGCCTTCGTTTGGCTTGTTGGGAGGAAGAGAGTTCTAACCATTGATAACCTTCAAAGGAAATCCCTTGTTCTGCCCAACATTTGTTTGTGTTTGATGTGTATGAAAGATGTGGAGTCAGTCGACCACCTCTTCATCCATTGTTCCTTTGCGCGCAATGTGTGGGATCACTTCATCTCGGTTTTCCATATATCTTGGGTGATGCTAGAATCTGTTGATCAGCTCTTATGGGCTTTGCATGGAGCTATTATGGGTAATTCTCGGAAAGCTATATGGAGGCTTGTCACTTCGTGAATCCTATGGTTTATCTTGAAAGCCCGAAACAGTCGATGCTTCCGAAACTAGAGCCCCTCTGTTGAAGAGAATATCAGTTTAGTGAAATTTGCTATTTCAGAATGGGCCCCTTTTGTAAAAGCAGTGAAGTCTACTAATCTTAATTCTTGATTTTTGTCCTAGTTGCCAGGCTGTCTTTTTCCACCTTTTGGACGGTTTCTTAATAAATTTTCAGTTCTCTCAAAAAGAAAAAAGAAAAAAAAACAAAAAGAAAAACAAATTCCCCACTAATTCATTAAACAGGTGGAGGCACAAAAAAACTGTGCTAGAAGGCACCAGATCAGTTCTTAGAAACTATCTCAGCCACTCAATAACTCTTCACCACATTCAACTGATATCAAAGACCTGTTCTGTTTTCTTAATAAATAGGTAGCTAGCAAATAGAACTCCTAGGAAGAGGGGGGGAACAGTGTACAAGAGCGTGCACACAATAAAGCATATAAAGTTGGTGAAGAATAGCTTACAAAACAATGTCCATGTGTCTGGGTGCATAATGACCACCTCCAATTCCAAGTAGGACTTTATTTCTCTCACTATTCCTGTATTTCATTAAGAGGATAAGCATAAGTACAGGGGAAAAAATGAATGAAAGGAGTGTTTGGACATCAATTTTCAGTAATGCAAAGCACATAGACATTAGAACATTCACATTCCGTGAGACGTTTTTGTACATTGATACATAGATGTGTGGAGATGTGCCCTATGAACAAACATATGTAATTGCATAGCTTTGTTGCTCAATGAAAAGTCAAAGGTAATTAGTTCAGGGCTGTGGTGCTTGGAGGAAATACGGATGATCAATTACCTTGTCAAAAACTTGAATTACAGATATGATCTGTAGCAATATTTTGGGCTGTGTCAAGAGAATAACAAAACTAGGTGATGTCTTCTACTTTCTGAAGCCCAATCCACAATATGGTGCGAAGGTACTACAATTTGGTTACTGCCACTTCATTATACTATTACTGCAATTCAAATTGATAGATTGGAAATGTGCATTCCGTGCTATTCAAGTGGGGCGATGATTTGTTTCTTCAAATAGGCTTTTGTTTGCAAGGTGCAGAAATCCCATTCACGAACCGTTCAATGGAGAAAGGCCCTCAAACCAGCTTGAAATGGCAAATGAGTTCAATGCAGCTCATGGCCGAATTGAGCACAGTGCTCGTTCCGCTCAATGTGAATGTAGTAACCTCCAAACACACTCTTAGGGCGTGTACTGGTGCCGCTTAAACATGAATTCATCTCATTTTAGCTAACGTCAATTATGTATTAGAGATCATAGTTTATATAAATCATTGGTTATATTTTTAAAACCTACCAGAAACTTGATCTCCAATAGATAATTACAATTGAATAAAATGAGATAAACTCATTTTTTAAGTGGCGCCCGAACAGGCCCTTAGAAAGACATGGAATCAGACTTCACAAAAAAACAAAAATTCAATGATCATACCTGTGCCAATTTCCTACACCATCACCACCTGAGAGTCCTAGGCCTTCCCACAATAACTGCAAGCGTTACAAAAATAAATTATTACAGAAGTGATTGAAAGAAGTCCAATTACTAGAAGCTAAAGATAACAAAATGGATTCACCAATTGAAAGCTTACTTATATGGATAGTATTTTATTTTGTAACTTTCTTTGCATTCTTTCTCACATTAATAAATCGTTTTTAATAACAAAAGAAAAAAAAGTCTTCGATAGCTGTATAGAGTGGATCAAAAGCACAGGGAGCAGATTCAGGTGCAGAAGCAAGAGACCTATGATTCTTAAGAAGTTCAAAAGGCAGAAGCACCTCGGAAGCATTCACTTTATATAAGCAATATTCAACAATCTAAAATTTGCATTTTTGGAGGCATAAAACAGAAATAACCACAATTACTGCAAAATAGGTTAGTTTCCAGTGATCCTGGTGGAAATGTTGTAGCAGTAGTTGGTGGTATGAGGATTAGATTCATGCGACCAAGATCAAGCTTGTTGCCACAAGGGATAGCATAACCAAATCAAAAATGTATCAGGACTTCATGCAGGTGGTCATAAAGCATGTGCACACATCACTGCAACCAGCTTGCTCTGGCAGGCTTATTGAAAAAACATCATAGTGACGATGTTTTCTTTTAATAGGCATGCACCCAGCTATCATTGAACTAAATATCTAGGCTCTGTCTGCAAGATAGCAAACATGTATGAGATGTTCTGAGTATAATGGCTCTATTGCTACAATGCTGCTACATGCATGTAGTAGCCTATGGCTGCATAACCAAAAAAAAAAAAAAAAAATGAAAGGTACTAGGCTGGCTAGTTCTTTTATTCTTGTATGGTATAGTGAATGGTTGTTCTTGTGAGCGCTTAGCAAATGAAAGGTACTAGGCATCCTGGGTCAGTGGATCTGTGTCTTTCCGGCAGGAGCGTCTCACTAAGTAATTGCCATAGTTAGGGAAGGCCTATCACTTTTAGGCATCAAGTGAACAGTCATTCCATAGGGAAGGAGGCTCCTCCTCCCTGATAAACAAACTGGGTTTACATCGATCAAAGCAGTGTTGGTCTCTCACCCCCCATATGGTTGATGCTAATCAGGGGATCCGAAATCTCTGTTGACATGTTGGACAAGAGAATTATTTGACAATGATCTGATTAGGAATGAATTCGTAGAATACATAGAATTGGACATGCTTCTAACAAACTGTACCAATGTCATAACATGCCATGTTTTGATTCTCCTGCATGGATTTCAGTGCCAGTTTCAGAGTGCAATTTGCCCCAACTCAGTCAGACTCGGTCCAGTTTTGGTCCCATATTGGCGTACTGCTTGTTACGTTTCAGGTGATACCTAGTCGTATCAGACGATTTTTCAAAACCATGTTCTCATGAACTCTTCACACAACCATGCATACACGTGTGGTTTTTGACACCCCTATCCATGCTTGCAGAACAAAGATGGAAACCTTCCAACCCCACTACTCACTAAAGAGGACTAAATGAGAGGTAAGTTTAAAAGAAGGAAGCAGTTTGCATAGATCATATCTTTAAGATCACACTAATCAAGAAATCTTAATTATCCAATTGATGGTTGTCGAATTGATGTTAAAAAGTAAAATGGTAAATGGCCTGAACAGCTAGGTTAAAACAGATGATTACAATCTTCTCAGTGTAAGTTTTTGGTAATGCTACATCCGCGGCTCAGATAATTGGACAGTGATGATTGCCTAGAAACTATGTCATGTGTACCATTCAAAGAGTTATCACCATTTTTAAAAATGTTCCTGAAATATCCTAGAATCTAACTAGTAGAATCCTAGCAATGGCTTCTGCTCTGAATTACCTAAATTGCCATTATTTTTATTTCCTATGTCATTTAGAAATGCATATTTTTAGCAAGTAGGAAAAATAATTGTGTTGAAATTTCCCCCCAGCTTCTATGCATATCAATGCTAAAAATACACAAAAGCAATAAATTGCTTGAAAATACCCAACTAGAGCTACAGCCTGCGCAGCATCCTGCCTCTTCCAATACTCTTCCGTGCTACCTGCAAAAACCAGAAGAAACTGTCAGATATAAGTTGGCCAAAAATCCTTAATATATATATAAGCTATATGTAATTCCACATCACTCAAATAATGCCAGGTAACATGCCTATGAACTGGGTCAAAGAGATGGGTAGAATTGTGCATCTCTACACTCTCATTCTCTTACATTCCTACAAAAGGACACATCTAATGTTGATGCCTTAGCCCTGGTGGTAAATGCTTATCCATTAAGTGGGGGACATGGTATTTAAGAAGAAAAACAATTATGCTCCTACTCTTGCAAGAACAGACTGACAGAGAGATTCCTAGACAAACCTTCATAATTAGATGCCAACACTATATGGATAGATCGCATTATGAGAAGACCTATTATTGGATATGCGGACGTGATTGAGAAAGAGAAAGAGAGGAAAAGAGGAAGAAAGGCGAGAAAGAATGGGAATAAAGATTAGGGTTGGTGCCACTCTCCTGTTTTATTTTTTCATAAATATAATAATGACCTTAATAACAAAAGCAAGAATTCCCAACATGTCCTAAACAACTAGTAATATAGGAAAGAGATCAATACTAAAAGATAAGGGAGTCCAATGAGAAAGAGATGGTCGTAACACTCTTTCTCAAGCTGGAGCATATATATCATGATTGACAAAGAGGCGATCTAGCTAAGAATGATCCAGGGCTTTTGCGAACATATTGGTCTTGGGACTTTGAAAAACAGCATGCAAATTTCCTTGATGGCAACCTTCTCCCTGATGAAGTGACAGTGAACCTTGATGTGTTGTTTGCAATATGAGAAGCTACTTTATTATCACAATACAGCCTTATGTGAGTATCAACCATAAATTCAAGCTCACACACCAACATTCTAAGCCAAATGAGTTCACACGTTACATGGGGCATTGCCCTCAGCGTCAGCACTTGAACGGGCCACTACACTGCTTATTACTCTTCCATGTAACTAGATTCCACTTAGAGAAGTACATCAGTTAGTAGCACATTGTTAGTCAAATGGAGAACCAATACAATCTGCATCAAAATATCCCTCTATATGGACATGACCATTCTACTTATAGAGGATACAACAGCCAAACACTCACTTTAAATACCTGAGAATGCTTTTTTTTAAAGATAATACCTGAGGATACGAAACATGGCCTCCATATGAGGAACCCAACAACCCTACATAAATTGTCTAACCATGCTGACTAGATATGTGATATCAAGTCGGGTAAACATTAGATAGATCAATTTTCCAACAAGTCGACAATATCTTTCTGTATCATCAACCAATTCTTTGATCAACACTAAGTTTCTGATTTGTATCCATGGCAGTTTCAACGGGCTTGGCTTGTAGAAGACCTATCTTGTCCAAACATCCATCATATATTTTCATGGTGATAGATCAATGTCCAATTTAGATCTAGCCACCTCAATGCCCAAGAAGTACCCAAGAAAGCCAAAGTCCTTCGTATAGAAGTGTTGTTGTAGAAGTTTCTTTAAGTTATCAACCTTTGTACTATCACTGCCTATGATGATGATATCATCCACATATACAACCAATACAATAGTGTTTGTCTCACTTCACCTTACAATAATGGAACAGTTGGCCTAGCTACATTTCATCCCCTTCATTACTAAACTTGTTGACCCAAGCTCTTGGAGTTTTTTTCAAACCATAAATTGATTTTTTTTTTTATACAAACTTATCTAACTCCCCTAGAGTAACAAACTCAAGTGGTTGCTCCATGTAGATTTCTTCAGCCAAATCTCCATAAAGAAAAGCATTCTTCACATCAGGTTGATACAAAGGCTAATCCAAATTTGCAGCAATGAAAATAACCACACATGTAAAGTGAAGCTTCACTACAGGTGAGGTCTTCGAATAGTTAACTTCGAAAGCCTAAGAGTACCCTTTTACCAACCTCTCAAGCTTAAACCTTGTCTATATGACATTGCATGCTTCCATAAGCTACCTTCTTCTATCCTGAACTTCCAAAGCCACTTTCCGAGCAGCACCATATTCATGGCTAGAACTTTTAACCAATATTTTGCAAGGGTTCTGAAACTTAAGCCTAAAATCCTTAAGCCTCCCACCAACATTTTGCATTACACGATACCTAGTAATGGGATAGTACGACCAGTTAACAGAATCCTCATGCAAGACATTCTAAGAGTATAATTAGTTCTTTATATAGGTTCTGAAACTTAATATACATACATGCATAGATATGTACACATAGAATACGTAGACACGTACATGCATCCACGATCAATTAATTTCTTCCCTAGTCATTGACACAACATATATTAGTCAAAGTACCATAGATCATCAAACTATCATGAGCATATGCAGCTACAACTAGTGTTTTAAATAGATACACTATGTATCGTGTAGCTTATTCTACATAGTATAGCTTAGCCTTGACGCTACGTAGCTCATGAAAATAGCTTAAGTCACAAGTAGCCTACGCTACATGATAATTTGTCTACGCTACATGCAACATGGGCTATCCTATATGCTACGTAGCTCACATTATATGTTATTTTTCAGTACCACATTAAAATCGATTAACGTTTTTAATGATTTCTTACATTTTTCTATTTTCAATAAAAAATTGGTTAATCTTTTCAATGTTTTTAGTAAAATAATATAAGTAACAACGTCAAAATCAGTTTCTTGATCTTTCTTTACCTTTATACTAGTAACAATTCCTTGCACTTTCTTTACCTTTACATTTAATCATTGCCCTTATCTATTACTTTGGGTTGCGTTTGATTCCACCAAATATCATGAAATTTTGTTAAATTTCGTTATTAATCAGCCTGATTTGGTGCAAAATATCATGAAATTGGTGCAACTAAGCGCAATCTTGATTAAAAATCAAGAAGTATCATGTAGCTTACATGACACGCTATATAGCTTATAACTCATGCTTCAGAAGGGTGATCGCTATGCCACACGCTATTCGTTATTTAAAACATTGGCTACAACCATCCTATAACGCTCCGATTTTTTAAACGCGAGTTCCAAAAATCTGAGCGTTAGCCTATGAAGATAATCCACATTTCATTCCATTTCCAAGTTTCATTTCAAAAAGGGTATTCGTAGCGGTAGAAAACAGACCATGCACATACGAAAGTTGTAACTTACATCCCGAAGTATCAGAGTGGTGCCCATAAGGCTTATACAAACCAAATACTTCGAATTCGAAATCAAAATACAGTAATGAACAATTACAATTATATACAAAATTCAAAGCACCAATCATCAAACATGGCCCTTTGGTCCACGACATCAGTACAACCTGAGCATCATTTAAATCACCTGCGTCACCTGTACGATTGAAATTTAACAGCGGCTAGCTCAATGTGACATCCCCTCAACATTACACACCAACATTGTTAACCAAGCATAATTCGAAAAGAAAACATATAAAACATCCACAATGCAATCTTTCTTAAATGCATGAATGCATGCACATGTCCCTCAACCTAGGGATGCTCATCCAGCTGTAAAATGTGATCCGGAAGTCACTAAGGACACACATCGGCCTTACAATGCAAATCCATCAAAAGTAGTTTGCACCAGCGAAAATACCAAAGGTACATGCTCACAGTGAATGACTCACCCAATAAATCCATCAATGGTGGTCTGAAGCCAGCGAAAATACCAAAAGGATACATGCTCACAGCAACCAGACCACCCAACGATAATATGGATCATCACCACATGTCCCGTCAGTGCCATGATATGCATGATTAAGTCAACCATTATTAACCCAATTTACACCCAAACCAATTATGGAAAAACCCTTACAACTAGTAGCCTTCCAACCCCATAAGTCACAATATATTTTCCTCACACAAGTCCAACTAAGGACATAATCAAGAGCTCAACTCATCAAGACACTTAGTCCAACAAGTCCATCCAAGGACAAAATTAGGAATTCTTCTATTAGCCATAAGGGCACATCGTATCGTATGATCACTTTCACAGGCCACTAGTTTAAGGTCTCACACAATCCATGATCACAACAATTGCTTACTAAATGAGGAATAGAACCATCATAACTTGAAGAGACAAATCCAATTATACGAATAATTCCAGGATGTGAGAGTCGATTCCAATCAACATGCTCAAGTATATAAGTAGCCTTTACAACATGAATCTAGATTAATTATTCATATGAACATCAAGGTATTTGAGCTAAGCACAGTTAAACATGTCGATTTATGTAACCAATAGGCATAATCAACTCAAGTGCAAACTAAGCATGTTTCAACCCATATAATGACTAAGCATGCTATTAGCATAAACCATTTAACAACAATAATTAAAATGGAAACTATCACTCAACCAACAAGTGGGTGGAAAGCCCAAGGAGAGGAATCATCACCTTAAGAATCGAAACGTCTCCCAATGTTGCTTGAAACATGCGTATGCGTTCTAAATTCAACTCTACCACGTTTTAGACCATTTATGCAGTTAGATTACCATATCTCATAACTTATACAGTTAGGATCAACCCTAGAGTGGTGGCTCCAAAATTTTAAGGAGTTGGTCTATACAATCTAGACTTAGGGTTTAGGGTTTAAGTAACCCATTTAATACTTTATGAAGGTGATGGATCCCATGGATGTGGCCCTATGTAGATTTCTAATTAAATGGAATTTTCATGCAGAGATGATTTTGGACTAAGTTTGGGTCCAATTCGTGATCACAAAGGGCCAACTTCCGGAGAACTAAAATGGTCATCTAGTAGCCCTATGCATGGGCTTGAAAACCAACATGGCGGACCTCCTTGGTTGCCCACATACAGATTATAGCATGTACCACTATCAGATGAGGCCACATTTTTGCGTGACGACAAGCGCCCCTGGTAGACCCATATGTGGTCTACAAAACCCACATTATAAGATGTGCCGGATGCACACATGAAAGTTTTAGCGCATGGCCACACATGGCTACTTGAAATTTCTATGCAAAAATTTATGCACAACATTTCTTAGCCCCATTTTCCATTTTAGGATCAACTTCCCGATCACGTGGGGGCCGCCTTAGCCAAGGTAAAATGTCATTTGTGTAGCCACATATAGAGAATAGAAAGCCCAAGTGGTGGCTCCCACATTGCTCGCACGTGGGGCCCACCAAGGACACCCAAACATGGCCCAAAACACTAAAAATCAGACAAATTTCTGAAATGGAAAACTAAACTTTGCAACCTTCATGGGCAGCAAGCACCAATTAAAATGTGCACAAAACATAGATCAAGGGTGGGTTAACTCAATTAGAGACCGTCGCCTGGATGAACGGAGTCTAGTGTACCAAACTTCAGCTTGATTTGGTAGAGTTTCTGAAGACTGCTATCAACTGATAGAGTTCAGTTTCCAAAAATCACAGGAGCTCATGAGCTTATCCGAGGTCGAACCTACAAGGGGCCCGAATACATGTTAACCTAGTTTAACTAAAGGAGTTTAAATGCAAAACAAGGCTGAAGTGTTGTTATGGTGATACCTCTGGTACCACATTAGATGGTACTCCGTCCCGCGAGTAATCTGTCGGCCCGAGGAGCTAGTTCGATACGGAGAAGGCTCGCCTCCAAGTGGGCAGCTTGAGTGATTCGACCGCGGGCACCCTAGCCCCAAGCTGTCGAACTAGCAGCAACTGGACAGCCTAGGTGGAGGAGGCATGTGCCAAAGGAGGGCAGTAGCCGGACGACACCAACGCACCAGAGGTGGCGGCCCCACAGTGTTGCACACACACGCTCACCCCTCACTCCCCTCTCTCTTCTCTCTTCTCTCTTTCTTTCTCTCTTCCCTCTTCTCTCCTCTCTTTCCTCACTCTCTTCGGTTTGGGTAGCTGGAGGCAGTGGCCTGCTGCGAGAAGGGCCGAAAACGGCGCCCCAAATCACTCTCTCTCTTTCTTTTGCTATTCTCTCTCTCCCTACTATTCTTGCAACCGAATCCTCCTAAGGTTTCGGGCAAGAGACTGCCCTCTCCATAAATAGCAATAGGCTATTTATAGTCGTTAAAGGCCCTCTGGATAAGATCAGATGGCTATAATTGAAAGGCTAGTTTACCACTGCCTATTGCACCACCGACCCGAGATTTAAAAATCTGACACTTGCCTCACTTGCATGGTTTTGATCGGACACCAGCGATGGATGGAATAGGTCATGGTCTGTCAATCCAACACCTCAGATTAGTGAGTGGGGTCCACCATTCAGCATAGTTCCCAGACTATCGTAGGCTTCCAATAATTTCTGCCACGGTAAAATCTTGCATGGAGAGATCTTCTCGCGGAGTTTTCTCTCCAAAAGCTAGATGCCCTAGCACTTACGGCTTGGATGAGCCGAGAAAAACCTTCCAGAAGCAGATGGAGGGTCGGGATCGTGCCAGCACAAAAGGAGGAAGATTCCTTCTGCCCTCAAAAAGTTGTATACGGACAGCCTAAATGAGGAAGGAAATAGAGGGTCGAGATCGGCTTCTAATGGATGGTTAGGAGTGAGGGGGAGGCGTGGATTGGATTGCTAGCGTGGAGGGGAAAACGGGATTTCTGTTCTTGGCAAAATAGCAGCACGCAACTCCTACTTGTGCCGAGAATCATGTGCACGAACACATGCACCAGCATGTGGAAATACTCGGTTTTGGTCAGTATCGTGTTCTCTATGTGATGAACGGCTCGAATTTTGATGATCGCCCAAAATGGTGGGCCATGATCAGATGCACGGACAGACCCTGTTCGAATCACGTCTGGCAGAAAGAAAACGGAAAGAGAGAGAGAGAGAGAGAGAGAGAGAGAGAGAGAGGGAGAGAGGGAGGGAGAGAGTTCTCTCCTTTTAGAGAAAGCATGGGTCGGCGCTGTTTGACTGGCGCTGACACCCAATGCACAGCTAGTGCATCCCATTGTGTACTCATGCACAAAAGATGTGGGGTTCACAGTGGTGTAATGAAAGATCTACTCCGTCCATTTGTTTTCTCTACCGTTTTGGGAAATGGATCTAAAGATGAGGCAGGTCTGAAGCCAGGGTGGACTATACTAACTGATTTTCCAATAATCCTAGTGTTTTGCACAACTCAACGGTTGGATTGATCCCAATTGGCATATCAATGGTTGAAAAGGGTCTTAGGACTTGTCTAATCAATTAGGATCACCTATTTATGCTGATAAATATCCTAAGTAATAAAATAATTATTTTTATTTTAATAATTATATGCTTATAATTAACCCAGAGATGATTATTAAAATTAATAATTTGACATAAAGGCAGCCCCCACATGATCGGGAAGTTGATCCCAAAATGGGGCCGAGAAATGTTGTGCAGAAATTTCTGCGCAGAAATTTCTAGTAGCCATGTTGGGCCATGCGCTAAAACTTTCATGTGTGCATCCGGCACATCCTATAATGTGGGTTTTGTAGACCACATATGGGTCTACCAGGGGCACTTGTCGTCACGCAAAAATATGGCCCTATCTGATGGTGGTACATGCCCAAAGTTGAGCCAAAACCATTACTGTACTGTTTTCTGCACAACTATTCCAAGTGCCCATGTTTGGGGCAATGCTAAAATCTGTATGCGGGCAACCAAGGAGGTCCGCCTTGTGGGTTTTCAAACCCATGCATAGGGCTACCAGATGGCCATTTTAGTTCTCCGGAAGCTGGCCCCTTGTGATCATGAATTGAACCCAAACTTAGCCCAAAATTATCTCTGCGTGAAAATTCCGTTTAATTAAAAATCTACGCAGGGCCACATCCATAGGATCAACCACCTTCATAAAATATTAAATGGGTCATTTAAATCCTAAACCCTAAGTGTAGATTGTATAGACCAACTCCCTAAAATTTTAGAGTCACCGCCCTAGGGTTGATCCTAACTGTAAAAGTTATGGGATATGGTAATCTAACTGCATAAATGGTCTAAAACGTGGTAGGGTTGAATTCTAGAGCGTGTACGCATGTTTCAAGCAACATTAGGAGACATTTCGATTCTTAAGTTAATGATTCCTCCCATTGGGCTTTCCACCCACTTGTTGGTTGAGTAATAGTTTCCATTTTAATTATTATTATTAAATGGTTTATGCTAATAGCATGCTTAGTCATTGTATGGGTTGAAACATGCTTAGTTTGCACTTGAGTTGATTATGCCTATTGGTTACATAAATCAACATGTTTAAATGTGCTTTAGCTCAAATACCTTGATGTTCATATGAATAATTAATCTAGATTCATGTTGTAAAGGCTACTTATATGCTTCAGCATGTTGATTGGAATTGACTCTCACATCCTGGAATTATTCGTATAATTGGATTTGTCTCTTCAAGTTATGATGGTTCTATCCCTCATTTAGTAAGCAATTGTTGTGATCATGGATGGTTTGGATCGTGTAGGACCTTAAACTAGTGGCCTATGAAAGTGATTATACGATACGATGTGCCCTTGTGGCTAATGGAAGAATTCCTAATTGTGTCCTTGGATGGACTTGTTGGACTAAGTGTCTTGATGAGTTAAGCTCTTGATTATGTCCCTAGTTGGACTTGTGTGGGAAAAATATATTGTGACTTATGGGGTTGGAAGGCCACTAGTTGTAAGGGTATTTCCATAATTGGTTTGGGTGTAAATTGGGTTAATAATGGTTGACTTAATCATGCATATCATGGCATTAACGAGTGACGGGACATGTGGTGACGAGCCATATTACCGTCGGGTGGTCTGGTTGCTGTGAGCACATGCCCTTTTAGAATTTTCACTGGCTCCAGACCACCATTGATGGATTTATTAGGTGAGTCATTCACTGTAAGCACGTACCTTTGGTATTTTCGCTGGTGATGGCTACTTTTGATGGATTTGCATTGTGAGGCCGATGCGTCCTTAGTGACTTCCGGATCACATTTTCTAGCTGGATGAGCATCCCCAGGCTGAGGGACATGTGCATGCATTCATGCATTTAAGAAAGATTGCACTATGGATGTTTTGTATGTTTTTTTTTCGAACTATGCTTGGTTAACAATGTTGGTGTGTAATCTTGAGGGGACGTCACACTAAGCTGGCCACTCATGCTGTTAAATTTCAATCGTACAAGTGATGCAGGTGATTTAAATGATGCTCAAGTTGTGTTGATGTCGTGGACCAAAGGGCCATGTCTGATGATTGGTACTTTGAATTTTGTATATAATTGTAATTGTTCATTACTGTATTTTGATTCGAATTTGAAGTATTTGGTTTGTATAAGCCCTATGGGCACCACTCTGATATTTTGGGATGTAAGTTACAACTTTCGTATGTACATGGTCTGTTTTCTTCCGCTATGAATACCCTTTTTGAAATGAAACTTGAAAATGGAATGAAATGTGGGTTATCTTCATAGGCTAACGCTCGGATTTTTGGAACACGGGTCTAGAACTCGAGTTTAAAAATTCGGGGTGTTACACGTCCATAACCCAACCTGCTACCAGTTGCGTCAGCCAAGCCTGTCCTAGGTAGAGGGTTGATGTCAACTAGGTGGTCAGCCAGTCATTGAACTTTTGCCAAGCTACCATGAGAATTCCTATTCAAACTTGGCAAAACATTATTTGTAAAGCCAACCACAAATAGCCAAGATAAGGTGATGATGAGAACGACCATGACAAGTATGATGACGACAATGATGATGTAGATACACCCATGTTATTAAAAGGAGTTAGATCATGGCAATCTTAATAAATTTTTTTTCTCATTTAGGACAATCTTAAGTCTACCAAAATTATCAATAAAAAATAGTTAATTGATAAATTAAATCTTCTATATGGAGAGACATGCGCATATAAGGCTGAAAGTTGGGCGGGTTCAACCCGACCGACCCGTGACCGACCCGACATTGGGTTGGGCTTGGGCAAGAATAATCGAACCCGATCTTGAGCTTGGGCTATGAAAACATCAACCCGATGAAGTTTGGGTCGGGCTTGGGTTGAGGTCTCGGGTTGCCCGACCCAACCCAAACCCGATCTATATACAAGTTACTTATACTTTTATTATACTTTGGTGAAGTAAACTTATAATGTTTACTTGTATTTTAACTTATTTGTTTAGGAAAAGTGAAGTTCTTTACATAAATAAGTACATATATAATTAATAAAGCCATAGGTACCAAAAATAAGGCGTGTATTGAAACATAATAGACTAATGTAACAACGAAAATATTAGCATGTATCAACCCGACCAACCCGATCAACCCGACCGAGCCCGCTTGGGTTGGGCTTGGGTTGAGAATTCCCAACCCGAGGTTGGGTTGGGTTGGGTTAGGGTTGAGGTATAGGAACCTTGGGTTGGGTTAGGGTTCAGCACCAACCCGACCCAACCCGCCCGACTTTCAGCCCTGCGCATATACATAACTATCAATGGGTTCCCTTTTATTACTTGCAGCCAACTATTTGAGTATGTCCTAAAGAAAATAAAAAATTAAAAAAAAAAAAAAAAATCTATTTGAGTATGTCCTTTCCACTTTTGTTCCAACAGAGGTACACTTGTGTTTCTTTGTGCTTAGCAGTTTGCCTAGCAATTGCCCCTCGATGACCTTACATTTTTGTGCTCACCCTCTGGAGCCTGCATGTAATAGTTGGGCTAAGGGTCAACTATGGTATCAATGTGAGCCTCTACCATGGCTAGCTCCAAGAGCTTGAGTAAAAGACGAAGGTAGATATCTTGTGGGCAACCAATCATAAAACTTTCGCCGACCTACCATTTAAAAACAACACCAAATAGTTTGGAGAAAAGCGATGATGATGATGATGATGATGATGATGACGACGACGACGATAGAATGTAAAAAAGAAAAAAAAAAATCAATAAATTATGACATTAGTAATACATATTGATTAGCTTGATAAAGTAAGAAAGCAAAGGTTTACCAATCTCTACAAACATGGTGGGAGTATTAACCAGAGGTCCATGATGAGTTGCCTCTAATGTAACCTGCAACAAGGGGAAAATGACAAAAAAAGGAATTAATGCATTGATAACTATTTAATGAACTGATTAATGAACTCAAATTAGAAATATTATTTATGACCTGAACAATGAAAGCTGTATGCAGATTGCAGACATGGACCCTAAGATCTGCTTAAGGCATGAGAGTTATATTTAATTTCTTTCAAGAATTTGGGGCTACACAGAGCCCCTTGTGTAACTAGTTAGTAGCATACACGCACACTTGGAAAATGCACCAATCTTCTATTGTGGGTACAGAGGAGAATTACTTTTACATCATAATCATCCCCATTTTCAATAATGAGTTGCAGATATTCAAGAGAAAGATAGATATCAATATAACTGCATATGTAGCTGAGTAATTGCACACACGAAGACTGTCTGATTGTTATATAAATATTATCTTAGTTCAAAGTGAGCATACCTCAAATTCAGGAGTCAGATTCTGTGTTTCAGCAATTGTCTTCAAGAGCCTCAACCATGGTCCTATCCGTGGACTCGGTGGTCCTGCCCACCCAGGCTTTCCACCAGCAGGCGGAATCTCATCTTCAGATAAATGGGGTACACCTAAAGAACATGTGTCAGAACCTCGGGGCTGCACTTGACAGAACTATCACTTGTAACTAACTGCTAAGCTATTAGTCATCATTGTATCATGTTCCTTGAGTTAGATTGAGAAGGAGGAGGAGGGAGAATATGAGAAGGAGCAAGGGAAAAGAGAGAGTGAAGGCTTAGAACGTGTGACGCCCCTAGCCTCTCCTCTTATTATCATTAGGGCTTTTTTAATATATGTGAAAGTACAAAAATACCCCGGTGCTTAAGTTAGTCCATAACCAAAGTCCATATGCTTAAATTGTGCTAACACATCATCTTAAGGACTACACAAAAGGAACAATGAAATGAAACAATAGAAACCATAATCTCCATGCGAAGTGGGCCACACGTGTGAGCATCACCATCCATCACAGTCCGACAACATATCCAAAACCTGATTATGTTCCCTTAAGCATATCAACTTCAAATGCTCTAGGAATACCCATATATGAACACAAACATGTGTGTGGATACAGGAGGTAGATATGACTTATGAGGTATGATGTGCATCTCCCCAAGTCTAGGATACAAGTGATAGAACTGCATCAACTACATCATATTCATGTTTATTTTTATGATTTTTCTAGGAAAAGATTTCATATCATACCAGTAGTTTTAGTTTTATTGGCCTTATTATTACCTTTTAATTTAGCCTGTACAACACATTGAAATTAGTGAAATTGACATTTTTCTATCAGTAATATGGGATTTTTATCAAAAGAAAAATTAGTGAAACTAACATTGGGATGTTTTCCACAAAATTTCTACATTTTTTTTTAAAGACAAGAAAGCAAGAAATTGTTAGATCAGGTATGAGATATACTTCCAAATGATGTCCCACGGGGTACCCATGAAGTATCCGTATTAGGAGTGTCAGTGGCTGGGCCTTGGATCCGTCCAGTCAACCTGTGCATGGTCTGACAGTACAAGGCATGGGATCGAACCCGAGGCGTGCTAATTTCTCTAAGCCCAACTCAGCCAAAATTTCATGAAGCCCAAACCTGGCCAATGTGCAATGTGTACATTAATGACACAAAATGAATTTGTCTACAACCAACATAACTCACTACTACCATGGCCCAGCCTGGCCTAGACTAACCTGACCAACAAACCAACTTGCCTTTAGCCCAACCTAATAGCCAACTGCATTGAAACTTTTAGACCCGATGGGGCCCACCAAACCTAGGAGCATAGCATATAGGCCCAAATGAGGCTTGTGATCCCAGTACCAATATTGGCATCATGTCATTTCATTTTTATTTTATTTTTTTGAAAGGTTCATGTCATTGCAATATTGCTAAATGATCATACACAAGTATTTTACTATCCCGATTCGGAGCACACCATGCAAGATGCAAATTCTTCTCACAAACAATGAGCAGATTCAACCTAATAGTGAAATATTGCATACCAATTGGATGAACCGTGAGTGCAGGGCGATTCGAAACTGCAGTGTGCCTGCTAAGAAATATAACTTCATCCACGACCTCCCCAGTAGCGTCCTCCCAACGCTTATCCAGGTTATCCTCTGCCACGATACTGCTATCATGCTTTAATAGCCTCACCTCTCCATTTACAAAACTCGGTATGTCCTAAAAAGAGTAAAAGAGCAAATAATATTAGAAATCCTTTAGGTACCCAAGAAAGGAAATGGGCTAACTGTTAAGGTTGTGGCATTTGGTTAAAAAAAAGGACTTTTTGACTCAGTATTCCAATTTGTGTAAGCATATACATAAACTAGAGGTATGCTTAAACCACATGCATGTAACCCTGCTCATCTACATGTCAGAGCATGTGCCATATGGCACATGCATGTGAGATCCAAGCTGTCCATAATGTGGCTCATACTGTCCAGATCATCTGACCAAAAAATCAGGTTGGCATACTCCTAAGGTTGGCCATGGTGCACAAAACAAATGGATGGCTGGAAAAAATCATTTTGGTCTTCCATTTGTTTTGTACACTCTTGACTACCTGAGAAGTACCATCATGATTTTTGTGCACAATGATCTAAACAATGTAGCCAATCTCATGGAAATCTCAAATATTGAGCACGTGCCAAATTGGCATGTATGTTAGCATTTAGATGAGCACAGGTATACAAATGCGTGCATTTAGCAAACCATTATAATCTGTATGTAGCTCTACATTGTTGTATACTCTATCAGTCACCATCCATTCACTAGGTGTATCCAACACAGCACTTCATCTCATAGCAATGGAGAAATGAAAATAATTACACTGAACATATTCCACCATGTGAACTGCACAAAAAAAAGGCATACAGCTAGACTACTATGTACGTTTTCGAACATTTCTCAAATGCTTACGATTTTTCCATTATACATGTGGCCTGCATGTATAACAGTCCAGACAGCTAAAATCATGGATCCCCTTCTGTATAAGCATAGCCTGAATATAACATGGGTCGAATGACCATTTGGCTGTTAAATTTGGACAGTGACCATTGTCTTTTAACTATCCATTTCATGGCCACCAACTAAACGGTTAGGGTCATCCAAGAACACTTAAAAAATATGAATGATATCATTAATCACCACCACCATCATCATCATCTAAGCTTTATCCCAACTAACTAGGGACAGCTACATGAATCTTGTTAGGTCACCGCTGCACGAATCTTATTAGGTCACCATTTTGTCAGGATTCATGATAAAAGTTGTGGCAACAAAAGTTTCATGCCAAAGCACAAAACTCCCACAGGCCCTATGTAACAAAACTCCCACATGCCAAAGCACAAAACTCCCACAGGCGATTTTATGCGATTTGACAACATTCATCATAGTTCAAATCATTTCCAAAAAAAAATCTGAAACGAGAAATGGAGAAAAAAGGGCTATTCCTAAGGGGCACCGTGGAGGGAAAGGTGTGATCGTGAGCACCACACCAGTGTTGTAGTAGTAGTAGTAGTCGAATTAGTGGGTGATGAACAATCAGGATGCAGTGAAGGGGTACTCACGTTTAGAGGGGAGCGGATTAGGTGCAGTCCTTACCGTGGGGCCCACGTTGATGTATGTACTCTATATCCACGCCGTCCATCCATTTTTTCAGATCATTTTAGGCTATGATCCCAAAAATGAAGCAGACCCAATTTTCAGGTGGACCATACCATAGGAAACAGTGGTGATTGACCATTAATGGGCCACAAAAGTTTTGAATCAAGCTGATATTTGTTTTTGCCCTTCATCCATATTTATGTGAACTTATCAACAGGTTAGAAGGCAAATAAAAATTACAAAAAAATTACGATGGGCCCTTGTAGCGCGTTCAATCACCACTGTTTCCTATGGTATGTTCCACCTGAGACTTGGGTCTTCTTCATTTTTTGGCTCATGACCTAAAACGATCTGGTAAAACGGATGAACGGAGTGGATATAGAATACATGCATCAAGGTGGGCCCCACGGTAAGGGCCGCGTCGTCACTGTTAGGGAGGAACAGGAGAAGGCGGCGGCGTACGCGGAAGAGAAGAAGAAGGGGGGAGAATGCTAACCTGCACTGGGGGGCCAGGATGCCAGCCGGGCATGGCTAAGAGCGCTGAAGCAGGGCCGATGGAAGCTGGATCGACGGTCGTTGCCACCACAAGCGTCACCATTCTCTCTCTCTCTCCGCTCGCTCTGGAGAGTAGGCGGGAGATGGCTCTTAACATATGGAAAACCCTGGCGTTCCTACAACGGAAAGCTCATCTCATCATCTGTCCGCCCACAGGAATTTCATCTTCTCGGATGTGGCGCCCACAAACAGGCCTGTGAGAAATCCACACCGTTCATCATCTTTTCAATCTCACACTATGACGGGAATCAAAAAATTAGGAAGATCAAAACCTTATCTGAGCCACACGAAAGGAAACAGTGATAATGGAAACGTCCACCGTTCAAACCTTCCTTAAGCCGATTATGATGTTTATATGCCATCTAAACCGTTAATAACGTTACTCCCGCTGGAATAAACGTTAGGCACAAATACCATCCTGATACAAAACTTCCATGGCCCACCAAGTTTCTAATGGTGGGCGTTGAATCCCCACTATTTCACCTGGCATGGTTCACCTGAGTTTTCGATAGGCCTGATTTTCAGACTCTCCTGCTAGTGTGAGCTTGAGAAACTGATGGATGGAGTGGATTTCTTTGGGGCATACCGGTGCGAGGGCACAGGCAATTTGCATCCTATCAAGGTGGGGCATCAGCGTGTGCGACTATAAGCTTTGACCCACGCTGGAAAGGAAAAGATCATTGCATTCGCCTGCGCCCACAGGAATTTCTATAGTCAAAAGCTACATGAGCCCACCAAGAAATCCACCCAGGTAATCTACTCAAGTGGACCACGCTACATGAACTGTGGCGAATGTTGAATCTTTTATGGTGCAAAGTTTTGGCTTGGGCTAGCATTAGTGTTTTTGGTTCACTTCAATTAAAACTACCTTATGGATGGTTTGGATGGCATATGAACACAATTGTGGACTTTATAAATGTTTGAACGGTTGGCTTTCCATCCCCATTATTTCTTATAGTATGGTCCACATGAGTTTTGGATATACCTCATTTTTAAGCTCACCTCCTAACTTACACCCAGGTCCATAGCTCAAGTGAAGATAGCCTCATTTCAACAATGATGTCCTGGCATCCATTACCATAGTGGAGATGGCTAACATTGTGATGTGACTAACAGGGGTGGGTGGGTATACTAACAATGGGGTGTGTCAACTAACCCCATAAAAAATTAAAAAAAAAAAGAAGAAGCTCACCTCCTAACGTTAGCAAGAGAGACTTAGGGGGGGTATGGGGCATGGTATTAGATGGGATTTGGTGGGATGGGATTGCATTTGGTTATGTGCAAATTCCATATGAGGTTTGGGAAGGATGGGAGGCTTGGGATTAGGTAGGATGGAATTGCACTGGATCCTATGTGGGATTTGGATGGGATTTCAAAATCCCACACACATAGGCCCCACATTGATGCATGTGTTTTATCCATGCGGTCCATCCATATAAGTCCTTTATACATGACACTATGGTTATATACATGTTCAAGTGACAGACATCTGTTGTGAATTTGGTCCTTTGATTGCAATTCCATGGTCCGCCAAAGGGGATTTTGCTTAATCCAATGGTTTTCCCATGGTAATTATTTGATCCCAAACATGGGATTGGATATGGAAACACCATAGGATTACCAGACATGTAATCATTGTGCAATAAATGATGTTAATCCCACCTAATACCATCCCATCCCTTCTAATAACATGCGCTATTTTGGATTTCTCACTGACATCTCAGCCGACCCCACACTAATGCCCACTGTGGGGTTGGTTAGAAATTTGAACACAAAAACTAGGTATATCCAAGACTCACATGCCACACAATTGAAAATTGAAAATAGAATCGGCCACCATTCAAATCTTTCTAGAACCCACTATGATGGTTATATGCGATCCAAACCGTTCATGAGGTTATTCCCAATGGGATGAACTGAAAGCACAAACATTAGCTAGATCCAAAACTTTTATAGTCTCACAAATAATTAAGTGGTGGGCATTCTATCCCCACTATTTCCAATGGTACAGTCCAATCGAGTCATAGATCTACCTCTCCGCTTAGGGTTCTTGTATACCGTGAGCATGTGTATCAGATGAGCACAATGAATTTCTCACCGACATCATTGTGGGCCCTACATAGCTTTAACTTCCTGTTGGTGAGTGCACATGTAACTTGCATGTCTGCAATATGTGCACAAATATCACTTTTCATTGGTCCATCCAGTAGCAAGTTGGACCACAATTAATCCACCTCTCATCTTGATTGTGAGCAAACACTACACATTCAGGAGATTCACGTTGTCCATCAACTGCGCCACCTAATGTTTGGCCTTGGGTTCTCATATCACACCTATCGAAAACTTGGTTGGTTTTGGAAAATCACTTCATCCACGATGGGTTTGCACTCGGCACTTGACTAATGGTGTCCCAGATCCCCTACCCCTGTGCGGCCTACCTGAGTTTTTGACGGCCCTGATTCATGAATCCAGGGCGAGCAAGAAGCAACACACATGATGGACGGGGTGGATCTCCTGCACATTGTCCCTCATGTGCCACTCGATTAGTAGTAGACACACATCTAGGCATGGTCAGGCTAGCGCGGTTCCTTTTCTATTCCCGTTCTATCCGCTCTTGAGCCCCCATGTAGCATGTTTGACATCCATTACATCTATCATGTGAAAGTTTTTAAGTTCGGCGTAAATACAGAAAGATCGCTCCGTAAAAGAACTTGGACGGGCCACAACACTAGAAACAGCATAAAATTGCACCTAAAACCTCCAAGTTCGTGGCCCACCTAAGTTTTTGACCAGGTGATTTTGCATTTCCCTTCATAACTAGGATTCACACTTGATGAACGAGTTTAATGAAATATACCCACCTCAGTAGCCTCACTTACAAATGTATTGCTAGTGGGTTACAACCCTTCTTGTTGGCAGTGTGTCCCACCCGAGTTTGGTGGAATAGATCTGAACATACCGTCCATAGGTCACTAAGGGTGGCAATTGCTGGATAGCTTGACTGATTTAACGAGCTAGACTAGGAGCTAGACTAGCTGTGGGTTGGGCTTGGACCTAACAACTTAGTCCGTCACCCAACTTAGGTTTCACATTCATTGCCCATCAATTTTCAAATGAGGCTTGAACTCAAGTCATGCATTTTAAAGTAACCTAACCCAACCCAAGTTTATATGAACATGCTATATCTTACAAATTTACCACTCTAATATTTGATTGGCTAACCCATCCACCTTAAATATTGATTGTTGGTTTCATTCTTTTAAAATGTTTATTTTTTTTCACATATATGGCCCAATTGATCAATAGATATATCAGAAACATTTAAGTGTGAAATATAATTTTATTAATTCATGGGTCAAACTAAGTTGGGTCGTGTCAGGTGCAAACTAGATAAAAAAAATTCAAGTTCAGAATATAATCTCTATTGTGAAATAGGAGATCGATATATTCATCAATTATGAGAATCAAAATAACTAAATTGAACTACATACCTGTTTGATAAGCCATAAAAGAAATTTGTTAAATTGGATAAATCATATCTTCCACACCTTACACCTTTAAAAGAAGCTATGAGATAGAGAGAATTGCTTTCATTATCGTACATAGGTGTGAGGACCCAATTAATATTTATTTGAGGCGAGATTGAAGGATTTTTTACTTGTTTAGTTATTTAAAAACCCATCAAAACTCCTCTTCATTTATGATTCCACACTAAATGTTTTTAGGTCCAATAAATACAGTGTAAATCAGCATACCACCCCTTACACACTTTATATATTTTTAATAATGCCACAACTTTAGCAGAGTCCATATTAAACCCACCTTATATTCTCCCACTTATGCTATACTTATCGATGTTTAAATATTTATTTCAAAACATAATTTGCAAAATATGTTTTTTTCATTTTGAAATAAAACATCCGAATGGTTAACCAATATATTTATTGAATATTATGAGCAACGCTTTTATAATTTAGTCGATTAAAATTACCAGCATCAGATCATGGTAGTCATTACAATATTTAACCTTTATAAAGTGAGACAAATAACAGTCACGAATACCATCAACCTTAATGACATAAATCAAAGACATGTAAATTTGGTTTGGATATTAAATATATAGTGTGATCAAACATGCTTATCTTCAATGAAATAAGGTTTAAATTTTATCTGCTCAAACCAAAATTATGCATACTTAATGAGAAGCGAAAACAAACTCAATAAATAGAAGCATCAAAACTACATAAATGAAATGTGCAAATGGATCAAATTAAACTCTCACTAATTGAATACATCAGTAGGATTGATAACTCACATAAAAGTTGTATGCTCCTGAAACAGCATGATAAGGAGTCATTTAGTGTGTAGATCTATTATAATCTGTTAAGTATTGATAAGTTTCACAAATACCTAACGATTCTAAACATTCCTTCACAACAAAATATTTAATGTCAATATACTTCAACTTTGATGAATGCTTGTTGTTACTTAAGAAATTTATCGCATTTAAATTGTCACAAAATTTTTAATGATTTCGGGATATGCTCTAATACACATAAATCAAAGAATAAACTCTGTAGCCATATTGTCTAATTTGTAGCTTCATGACAGATAACGTACTCGACTTCTATGGTGGATGAGGTTGTTGTTTATTTCACGCTCTTTCAAGATACAACCCCACCAACCATCATAAAACATGGTAAAAATTTAACTTTTTAGCATCAAGTCAACCGACAAATTTTATGTTTAAGTATCCAACAAACTCTAAATGGTTGAACTTTCTATATTGCAAGTAACGTAATACTTTATTTGCAACTATCCAATATTGCATTTTTAGGTTGGGAAGATATTTGCCCAACATTTCAACTACAAAAGTGATATTCAGTCGTGCGCAGACTTGAGCATACATGATGTTCCCTACTGCTGATGCATATGAAAAATCTTTTATATAATTCTTTTACAGATCATTTTTAGGGCACTAGAATTAATTGAATTTATTACATTTTTACGATAACCAATTGACAGCAGCAGAGTTTTGCATCTTATACCTTTTGAGTACCCTGTTGATATATGCTCACTACAAAAAGCTAAGCAGTCCACATGATCTGTCAAGACCTATCTTAATGCTAATGATAAAGGAGGGGTCACTAAGATTCATCATCTCAAATCTTTAACACATTGCATAATATCATTGCTAACCAATAAAATATGGTTAATGTACAAAATCAATATAATGAACTTGCTCCTATTGATCTTAACATAGATACACCCATCGGCAATGTTCAAGTACCACTATCGTGATGCCTATATTTAATCCATAAATGAATCTATTGAGTTTACAAACCATAAGTTTTGAGCCATTGGTCACAAAACCTTTCAGTTGTATTGTATATATGTTTTTTTTCTTCAGATTTTCATTAAAAAAATACAATTTTGACATGCATTTGGTATAACTTTAAATTCATATGAGTCATAAGACTTATTATGTTCTGAAGGAATCTTTATTTAATAGTGAGAAACTCTCATTAAAGTCAATGTTTTTACATTGATTAAAACCCTTAGTAACTAGCCTGACTCTATATCTTTCGACATTACCCTTAGAGTCTCACTTAGCTTTAAAGACTCATATATAATCAATTGGTTTAATTCATTTGTGTAATTCTATAAGATTATAAACTTTGTTATCCTACATAAATTTTAATTCATTCATTGATTAAATCATTAGTACTCTGTTTAGTTTGCATAAAGGATTAAAAAACTTTTTTGCCCTTATGTCATACTCGCGCTCCTGCAAGTAGGCGATATAATCTTCAGAAATCGCAAGCTTCATCTCTCTCAATGATCTTCTTAATGGCTCATTGTCTGGAATTAAATTTTGATTTCTTTCTTCAGTAGGTTGTATTAAAAGTTATTCATAATGATGTGTAATGATCACAGACTCAACTACAAATGTATAACCACGTTACTATGAATGATTTTATGGGAATCACAGTTTGATCTTTCTCGAATACAATATTTTTAATGTTCAAGCTCCCATTATTATTAGTGTCTTTAATGAACATGGTATTCTCAGTCTTTATAATCCTTATAGAGTGAGAAGAATAATAGAATTTGTAACATTTTGACCTTTTTGGGTATCCACAATAAAATCTACAACTTTTTGACATTTTTTGGTATCTAATAAAAAAACAAGTTATAATTTTAGGGTCGAGTTTTCTTTTATGTGTGTTATAGGGTTTAGCATCTGCAGAATAATTCCATACGTGGAGTTATTGGAGACTTGATTTTCTCTTATTTCATAAATCGAAAGGGATTTTCATATAACCATGCTAGGGACCTGATTAACGATAGGAATAACAGTTTTGATCGCATGACCCCATAAAGATTCTAGCAATGCCAAATTACTAATCATGCTACGCACCATGTCCATTAGGTTGTAATTACGCCTTTTAGCTATACTATTTTGCTCTAAAGTTCTAGGCATGGTGTAGTGGGCGGCAATGCCACAATCCTGTAGGACTTAGTGAAGGGTCTTGGATTGTGACCTAATTCATCATGTCCGCCATATTACTCACACTACAATTAAATCTGGCGATTTTAATCTTTATGTCAAGTTGATTTTTAACTTCAGCATTATGAATTTTAAAAGCATCTAAAGCATCTGATCTTTATTATAATATAAAGATATCCAATGTGAGAGTAATTTTCTATGAATGTGATAAAATATATTTGTCTACTCCAAAATATAAAAAGGAATGATCCACAGATAACTGTGTATATCACTTTCAAAAGTCTCACACTCTTAGTTACACACTTTTTTCTAATTATAGTTCGTCTACCCTTTATATAATCTGTATGGACTTTAAAGTCATAGTAGTCTAAAGAATGAAGAAATTCTTATTGCATTAGGGCCTGTTTGATAAAACTTATTTTATGTACTTATCATTGAAAATGGTTATTTTCAATAATTTTTTTAATTCAGACCATTTAGCAAATCTAAAATATTAAACACTTAATCTAAAATTTCACTGAAAAAATTAATTTTTTTTCCAGCTATCATCCATCAGCTTAATGCTTAACGCTGAAAGTGGTAAGTGATTTCAAAGTTAATTTTTTTTAAATGGCAATTTTACCCTCTGCATAGCTTGCAGTGAGATATTTGACGAAAAAGAGTTAAAACATAATGACGTGGCAAAGCTCATTGCCTATCATGATGTATGTGCTATATCCACACCATTCATCCATTTTTCCGGATCATTTTGGAGCATGAGCCAAAAACTGAGGTGGACCACACCATAAAAATCGATGGGAATAATGACGCCCGCTGTTGAAACTTCAAACCTTCTTAAGGGCCACCATGCTTTTTATTTTCCATCAAATCTATTCACAAGGTCTTATTGACCTGGATGAAGAGAAGGCACAAATATTATCTTGATCCAAAACTCCTAGGGCCCCCAAGAAGTTTTCATTGGTAGATATTCAAGCCCCCAATGCTTTCTGTGGTGTGGTCCACTTGAACTTTGGATCTGGCTCATTTTTTGGATAACAACCTAAAATCATTTAGAATAATGAATAGACGGTGCGAATCTAACAAATACGTTTCAGTGGGGCTCATAGAACTTTGCCATATTAATAGGATAGGAAGCAATCCAATTTCGGATTCCTTGGATTGCCTACTGACGCACGCAGATTGCTACAAACGTTGCTACTCTACTGGACAACGCTATGTGGGACCACCATAATGCATGTATTTTATCTACTCCATCCATCTATTTTTTCAGATCAGTTTCAGACATGATCTAAGAAATAAGATATATCCAAATCTCAAGTGGACCACACCATAACAAAACAATGTTGATTGAACAAACCACCATTGAAAACTTCCTACGGCCCAATGTAATTTTTATTTTCCATCCTACCTATTGATTATGTCACGTACAGTTGGATGGAGGAAAAACACAAATATCAGCTTTATCCAAAACTTTTATGGCCCCCGAAAAGTTATTAATGGTGGACATTCAATCTCCACGTTTTCCTATAGTGTGGTCCACATGAAACTTATATCTAACTCATTTTTGGGTTCGTGCCCTGAAATGATCCATAAAAATGGATGGACGACATGGATTAAACACATACATCATGATGAGCCTACAGATCCTTGTCCAGTAGCCACCTTGCTCCTGGCAGCGTCAGTGCGTAATCCACGTCGCCGAGGGAGCAGTTTAGGTAGATCCCCGGATCCATTAAGGTCGGTGGATCCATAACTATGGGGCTCATTGTGATGTATGTTCTTTACATCCACACCATCCATCCATTTCGTTAGCTCAATTTAAGGCATGACCCAAAAAATGAAGTAGATCCAAAACTTAGGAGACCATACTTAGAAGATTGTACTTAACAGTATTTTGTGGGGCCCGCCATGATGTATGTGTTTTATTGATGATGTCCATTCATTTTTCTAACTTATTTTAGATCACGAGACTAAATAATTAGCCTTTATAAATTAAATATGAGATGTTTAACTTTTCTTATTAGTTACATATTCAAGACACCAATTGAAGTATTATAATTATCCTATTTAGAGGAATAGAATACATGGCTCATTAGTCAAAAAATTATCTTTGAGAGATTAATATATATGAATTAGGCATAAATGTGCCAAATTTGGTGACATTATAATAACAAGTTTTATCTCATATTTTATAGTAGATATAAATTGAGACAATATGAGTAAATATGATAAATTGTCAATTTTTAGATATATATATTTGTATTTATCAAACAGTTCTTTTATGAAAAAGTGCATAATTTCATATATCAAGACTTTCTTCAAACAAATTACCAAACAGATTTTTCAGTACTTATAAGAACTAAAATTCAGCACTTTAAGTTTTCAGCACTTAAAATAATTTTCAAACCTTATTTTTCAGTTTACCAAACGTGTCACTTTAGTCTTTTTAATCTTTCACATGAGATATGACCTGATCTCCAGTGTCACAACATGATGAAATTTTCACAATCCATTCTTCTATTAGTTCTTGTCTTATTTTCATGTAGAGAATTCACATTATAGATGTGTAAGGCATTCAAGTCCAGTTGGTATAGGTTATTAATCATGATGTAAGTACAAATAACACTCAAATTATATTAAAATTTAAACTTTTTATTCTCAAATTTAAATGAATAATCAGATTTCTAAGAATGAGAAATATAAATTAAATTAAACTTTATAAAAGGTGAACAAATGTATCTATGAAATTCAATAAATGGCATGACTTTAATAACAAGTATAATAAATTATTAAGGTCATCCATTAAGTAAATTCACCAACCATCCAAAATTTAGTTGGGTTCACCTGTAAAAAAGACCCGAGTATAAGTAACTATAAAAAATTATGTACACTGATTAGATTAATAAAACTTTATAATTGACCCATCCTTTGGTCAATTTGAGCCACCAGATATGTTCAAATGTGTTGATTAGGCTAGAGAACAAGTTTTAGTCGAATTTAATTTGAAACTAATTAAAACCGTTTAAAACATCTTTTTAAATGATTGCGATTAATTTGATCGAATTTGGATAATTTGACCAATCAATGTTGCATATCATATCATTTTAATTATTTAGACAAAATTTCAATCAAATCTGACCGTTGAAATACTAAATATAACCTACTTAATAAGTTATCAATATTGTTTATTTAATATCTTCATTATCCAAAATTTGATTGGGACAAGTGATTAATTTATTTAAAATTCTCAACGAGTAGAATACAATTATTAGATTAGATGCTCCAAGGGGGTTAAAACTTGCATAAAAAATGGGTTGTAACGCACTGACCACACCAGACCCATTGAATGTACGGTTTTGAACCTGCACGTTCTAATGCAATTATTCAAGGGTCCTGAAATTTTTGACCAATTAAGATAGGGGTAGGCTAAACATCCAAAACGACCCAATGGTCCGATAGGCTCAAGTATAGTAAAAAAAACAATGGGTCCTAATGCCCAAAGTGAGCTCTAAAAAATTTCAAAAAAAAGATAGCATCATTAGGCTAAATGCTTGGGCTTTCAGATCAGACCATCGATATTTAGGAATTGATGACCTAAATTTGGCTGTAAAAATCTATAAACGAATAGTTCAAATCTGATCAAGAAGGTCCATGATTGGATTCATATACAGTTTGCTATTGTATCAAATATAATCTCAATTGCAAAATAGGAAATCGATCCATGCATTAATTATAGGAATCAAAATAACCAAATTGAAACTATCTACTTATTTGAGAAACAATGGGAGAAAATTATTGAATTGGATGAACCAAATCTTCTGTATCTTACACCTTTAAAGAAAGTTAGGGGATGAGAGAAAATTGCTTCTACAATCATATGTAGGTATGGGGACCTAGTCAATATTTATTTGATGTGCGAAAAGAGGTTTTTAAATATTTATTCATTAAAAAATCCATCAAAACTTCTCTTCATTTACGAGTATTTGACGCTATACTAAATGCTTCTAAGTATAATAAATATGGTGTAAAGAAGCGTACCACCCCTTACATGTTTTTAATATGACCATAAATTTAGTGGGGTCCACCGATATACTCGATTATATTATTTATCCTTTAGGTAGATTTAAATCATTGATCAAGTAGACCCATCTTATAGAAGTCTTACATAAGCTTAGCCTTGCAGTGTTAGGCCCATGTTGGGCTTAAGCCATGGGTCTTATGTGTTAAGCTTGGCTAGCACAAACTTAGCCCATTACCACCTTTAAGAGTCCTGTCTAATCTTCTCTATGAATGTGGAGTACCTAAGAAAAACCCTCAGTGAAATATTTAACCTTACTATTATTATTTAAAAGTTAACCCTACACATTGAAGAATAGAGTCAATTGATCGAAGGGTTCAAATATTCCCATCTAAGATTTTTTTTATTCCTTGACAACCCCATTTAAGGTGAGGCCCATCATATAAACAATTTAAATAATGAAAGATGATTATAGATTAGACAACTAAATTCACAATATATATGTTAATTAGGCAGCGTTTACAAGCTTCTTGTGATGAATTATGGAAGACCAACCATATAAGTCATTTATAATAAATTCAGACAATCTACTCATAAAAAAGCTACAACCTTATGAGGAAATCAACCATATAAAATATATTACTACGTAGGTTGCAACTTGGATTTTGGTTAACTTGAAACCAACTAATTGTCCAGGACATTTGGTTAGGGCTGGGCATGGGATCCGAAAACTTAGCAACTTGACAAGTTTGACTTGGTTCAGACCTGGCTCGATCCGAATCGAATGGTTGAGTCGATCTGAACCGAGTACAAGTGGCCCCGAAGTCCAAACGAGTCGAGTCCGAGTCACTCAATGACTCAACTCGACTCAGATCGTAAATCGATTCGAATGAACTCGACTCGATCCAAACCCAACTTGACTCGAGTTTGGTATAGGCAAAGTTATCTTTCATTAAACATGTGATTCCTCTCCCATGGTAAAATTGTCATTTTTTAAAAAGCAGAGGCTAAAATTGGATAGCATTTAATACACATGCTGTCATTTCCCAAAAATCAAAGGTTACAATTAGATAGTATTTAATACATGCTGTCATTTCCCAAAAAGCATAAGTTAAAACCTGACAAGGCAAATAGACTTCTATAGCAAATTGTAGTATAAATAAACTAGGAATCATTTAATACTCTAGTAGAGCATAGTATTTCACACACATGCAGAAGTCTAGTATAAAATTATGAAAAAATTATGATAATCTGAACCGTCAAATTCGTGAAGATTACTGCTAAAATGATATATATTTGATAACTTGACCCGACTCATTTTTTACTCGATCCAACTCGATCCCTATTATCTGGTCGGACTCGGTTCAATTTAGTTTAGGCCTTGAATGGGTCGGATTAGTTCGAGTCAGCCCAAACTCGGTCTGACTCGACTCGATGCCCAGCTCTACCTTTGGTTGAAAAATATCAGCCCCATTTGAAATTAGGTTGAGAAAGTTTGGTCAGGTTGGGAATATTCACATGTATTTGGGTTGGGTTGGGTGTACAGTACTTAGGGTTGGGTTCAAGTTGGGCACCTCAGGTTGGGTCAGGTTGTCGGTTGAATCTTCTTAAGGTTAGCTTAGGCTCGGGTGACCCTCAGCACAACCCAACTCATTTGCATTGCACCCGATATCCCCCCTATTACATATAATGACCTAAAATTAGTGAGGGGTCATTAAAAAGAAAAAAAAACATTTTATACTATTTCTATTTACATATATGGGATATGTATTAAAATGCATGTTAAAGTTACTCGTGTGTATGGAGACATATTCATCCACGAGTAGATGTCATGCAATAGTTTGTGTAGCATCCAATCCATTGCATATTGTGTGTGTTATCCAACCCATGTATCAAGTAAGCCCCACCATTATGATGGGATGCCCCATATACTAAGTCCATACAATAATTAGATGAGCACAGTGGACCACCTAAAGACTTCCAAAATCACACGATGACCCACATGATGATTGGATATGTCATATTTTTAGGGTATCCCACTTTCATGATGGGACGACCCTTCTAAATGAATTAGATTTCATACAAAAATTACAATAAACCTCACAAGTAGATTTTTAGAAAATGACTTATTAAGTGTTATAAAAGATTAACTGTCCTAAAATTTAGGAATCGTTTAGAAGCATAGTTTTAAAGTCAGGGATTTCAAACTCTAGACTTCAAATTTTGAATTTTTAGTTATATTTGGCAGCTTCGATTTTTGAAAATCATGGAAATAATAAATTGTGTTTTGCAACAAATTTTGTAGTCAGGAATTCCAAAATTTGTTGTGTATATTTGTATAATATAAATGTGATGAGAACAATTTTCTTAAATATTTTAATATGACATACGTGTGCACACATGTAAGGAAATAATAAAATCAAGCCAATTGTAAGATAAAATAAACCTAAAAATAAGAGAACTCTAAGCATCAAGAGACCCATAAAAGTGGTTCACTAATTTCATGAGTGAAAAAAAAAATTATATTTCTTTTTTAGTAGTTGTAAATTTTTAAGGAGATGACCCATAATAATTGCTTAAGCTTGATTCTTTTAGCATCTTATCACCAAAGTCAAATGCGATTTATTTGTAAGCAGTAATTTAAAGCTACTCAATAGTCGTAAATATTGTAAAGTAGAGATCGTACATTTGTACGAGCATGAGAAATATGCCCCATACATTCCTTCCTGTAATTAAGGCCCTTACTAAGATACTGTAAATGTACAACATTGAGTTATTAAAATCGAAACCGTACATCTTAACTTTTAGGTCATTGTGGTTTTATGGCATTTGCTCTGTTGGAGATTATAAGATTTTGGCTAGTGGCGATTTCACAAACTTTTCATCTTTGTGCCATATCCCTTGTAATATGATCTACCAGTTTTTTTCACACTCGAGCACAAGCTTCACTTAATAGCTTTTGCCAGCCTAGCCCGAGCCACGTGTGATCTCCGACATGCATTCCCTTCCCCCACACGAGGGGCTGCTCATTTAGTCAATGACCCAATGCTCTTTCATCCTAGTTTTAGAGGACACAAATTTCTAAGCTAAGGTCAGTTCCTCTACGAAGTTGGGAATAAGCTTGTTCTATAATGGTTGCATGCATAGCACAAGGGTTGCATGGCATCCAACTTGTCCAATAAGGCCTTCCCACCACTAAAGCTTGATATCCTAAAAATCAACCCAATCCAAACATTGTGTGAGGACTTTGAGTGCAACATCAACACATCTCTAGAGCGGAAGAGTGTGGTGTTCTATACCATATCTGTCTTGAAAGCTCAAGAGTAGTCTCACCCCTATGTCCCTTGGTACATAAATTGGATTACTGAGAATCACATCTGGTAATGGTTGGAACATCTCACAAAATCCAACCACTTCACTTAGGGGGCATTTGGCAAATCTATTAATAAGAACTTATTTGCTTATTCTAAAAAAAATAAGCTCTTATTATGAAAATAGACTGTTTGGTAAAACTTTCATTTTAAAGCTTATTTTTTTAGAAATTAGAAAAAAAGCTCTTAAATAATAAGTGATAGAGAGGTCACTTTTTCTTTAAGAGCTTATTTTGCTTAAGTGGGTAGACATTTTGAATTAATTTTTAAACAAGTTTGTCCTTAAACTTTTTAAGTAATTCCCATCTTGCCCTCAACTCTTCTTTAGAATATCTTTAAGGTGGACCCACATGATGAAAACCCATATTGAAGGTGGGTTTCCGCATCAAGGTGGGCCCACATAATGCATGGTCACATCAAAGGTGGGCCCCACGTGATGAACGCCCACATCAAAGGTGGGAGCTACATGATGGATGGGGGACATTGAAAGTGGGATCACATGATGGAAGGTTGACATCAAAGGTAGGCCCACATGATGAACAACTCATATTGAAGGTTAGGCCTCACATGATTGACGGTGAACACCAAAGGTGGGTCCCACATGATGGATGACCCACATTAAAATGTGGCCCCACCTGATGGATGGACTATCCACATCAAGTGGGCCCTATATGATGGACGGTTCATAGCAAAGGCGGGACCCACATGATGGATGGTGGACATTGAATGTGGGACCACATGATGGAAGATTGACATTAAATGTGGACCAGATGATGAATGACCCATATTGAAGGTTGGGCCCTACATGATGGATGGTCCATTGCAAAGGTGGGACCTACATGATGGATGGTGGACATCAAAGGTGGGTCCCACATGATGGATTATCCACATCAAGTGGGCCTCACATAATAGATGGTCCACAAAAAAGGTAGGACCCACATGATGGATGGTTCACATCAAAGGTAGGATCCAAGTGATGGATGATGGATATTGAATGTGGGACCACATGATGGAAGGTTGACATTAAAGGTGGGCTTACATGATGAATGACCCATATTAAAGGTTGGACCCCACATGATGGACAGTCCACAGCTAAGGTGGGACCTACATGATGGATGGTGGACATCAAATGGTTCTCACATAATGGACTACCTACTTGATGTGGGCCTCACATGATAGTGGTCCACAACAAAGGTAGGACCCACATGATGGATGATGGACATCAAAGATGGGCCCCTCATAATGAATGACTCATATTGAAGTGGGGCCCACATCAAGGTGGGCCCATGTAATGAAAGGTTCACATCAAAGGTAGGCCCCACATGATAGATAGCCCCACATGATAGATAGCCCACATCAAAGTGTAGCCCAACATGATAGAACATGCACATTAAGTAGATCCCATTTAAATGACAGTCCACGTCAAAGGTGGGATCCACATGATGGATGATGGTCATTGAAGATGGGACCACAAGATGGTCACTTGATATCAAAGATGGGCTCACACGATGAACTACCCATAATGAAGGTGGGGCCCCACACAAAGAATGGTCCACATGAAGGTGGGCCCACATAATGGACGAAGTGAGCTTCACATGATGGATGACTCACATAAAAGTGTGGCCCCTCATAATGGACAGTTGACATCAAGTGAACCCCACCTAATGGACGGTCCACATCCAAGGTCTCTCATGATGGATGACCCATATCCAAAGTAGGCCGTATGATGGATGATCCATATAGTGGTAGAATATAAAGGGCATTACTGTAATATTTGTATAAACAAAGGGTCTTTGTGTAAAATCAATATAGATGATATATATACCATGACCAAAACCCTAAAGGGGTTACGGCATTCATTCTTTCATGGTATCAGAGACTTAGGTCGCTTCCTCCTTTGATTGTCCTAATGGCCTCGTCCCCATCAGTTACCTCTACCACTATCTCTAACTCTACACCCACTCCAACATCAAATCATTCTTCTTCCCTTTTGGTAGTCAACATCAAGAACTTCATCCTCGTGGAACTCAACTACTCCAATTATATTTAGTGTGGAAATCCCTTTTCATTCCAGTTCTCAAAAGTTTTAATGTTATTGGACATGTTGATGGCTCTCTTTCCTGTCCACCATTGGTTCTCCATGATTCCTCGGATGCTTCCTCCACACCCATCACCACTCCTAATCCTGAATATTTGGCTTGGATTCAACGTGATACAACGATCTTATCATGGATCAATGACACTCTTTCGCTTGAGATCCTCGAGTCCATTCTTAGCTCCTCCAATACATCTGCTAGAAGTGCATGGTTAGCCATCGAAAAGCTCTTCCTTGATCAAGCTTCTTCCCATCATCTTCAATTGAAGTTGCAACTTCAAACTCTCAAAAAGGGAACTCTTTCTATGGCCTCATTTATTCAAAAGATGAAATCCACTAGTGATTCTCTTCATGCCATTGGTCATGATGTCACTGATACAGATCTTGTACTTCATGTTCTTGCAGCTCTACCACAAAACTATGAAGGATTTGTCACCGCAATTACCACACGCCCACCTCTTCCATCTTTTGACGACCTTCGTCCTCTCCTTCTAAACCAAGAACTTTGTCTTCAGCAGATCCATCCATCAGTTGATTCTGAATCCTCCATGGCTCTATTCTTATCTCGAGGAGGACGTGCCCATCACAATCGTGGTCGTGGATTTCAAAGGGGACGTGGTTGTATTCCATTCCGTGGTTGTGGACGTGGCACTTCCTTCTCCTCTGGTTTGTCTTCTACTCATTCTACTGCCAATACCATCGTATTCAATCGTAGCCATGATATTCTTGGACCTTCTCCAGACATATCATCTATTAAATGTCAAATATGCAATAAGTTCAATCATTCTGCATTGCAATGCCACCAACGGTTCAATCACTCATTCACTTCGGATAATGTTCCAAAATCCTTCGCTGCAATGCAACTTTCTGATACTGTGGATCATGCTTGGTATCCTGATACTGGAGCTTCCTCTCATATGACTTCCAACGATGCTAATCTTCTCGCTAAGCAACCATATAATGGAAATGATCGCATATTCATAGGCAATGGTGATCTCCTACCCATTTCTCTTACTGGTCATACTACTCTTAAAACCCCATCTTCCATATTCAACTTGAATAATGTTTTAGTTGTTCCAAGTTTGAAGAAAAACTTACTCTCTGTCCATCAATTTTGCAAAGATAATAACTGTTCATTTACATTTGACAAATCTGGTTTCTTTGTCAAAGATCTGAAGTCGAAGAAGGTCGTTCTACAGTCTAGTAATGTGGGGTCTCTTTATCCGCTTCTTCCGTCTATTGCTTCCGTTGGATCCTCCTCTCATGCTCTATCTACCTCAAGAATAAACCTGGACACTTGGCATCGTCGTCTTGGTCATCCGGGCTCGGCCGTTCTCTCTACTCTTCTCAAAAATAATTTCATTGTTGCTTCTACCTATAAGATGTCATCTTCTACTTGTAACGCTTGTTAGCTTGGCAAACAATCCAGATTACCTTTTAATAATAGTTCTTCTTCTACACTTTCTCCATTTTCTTTAATTCATTCTAATATCTAGCAATCTTCCGTCAAATCGATCTCGGGCTATGGATATTATGTTATTTTCATTGATGATTTCACAAGGTTTTCTTGGATTTTTCCCATTCGTCTTAAATCGGAAGTTTTCGACAAATTTTGTATTCTTCAAAAGTATGTAGAAATTACATTTTCTGCTAAGATTAAAATATTTCAATCAGACGGCGGTGGTGAATTTCTAAATGGTCGCTTTAAATGTCATTTTCAGAAATGTGGTATTCATAATCAAATCTCATGTCCCCACACCCCTCAACAAAATGGGTTAGCTGAACGTAAACATTGCACGATTGCTGCAATGATTCGTTCACTTCTTTTCCAAGCAAATCTCCCTACATGCTTTTGGGTTGAGGCCCTTAATTATGTCGTTTACATTATTAATCGTCTTCCCTCTCGTACTCTCCATAATAACACTCCGTTTCAGCTTTTGTATAATTCACCACCAGATTACTCTCATTTACGTGTTTTTGGGTGTCTCTGTTATCCAAATCTCGCCTCTATTGCTCGCCATAAATTGGAAAACCAAAGTCTTCCTTGTGTCTCCATTGGTTTTTTTGAAAAGTACAAAGGTTATCGTTGTCTACATCCCTCTACAAATCAGGTTTTTTTATCACGACATGTGGTTTTCGACGAACAATTTTTTTCATTTTTTCAATTGTCTCCTACTGACCAATTCTCCTCTCACTTATCTGATGTTCGGTCTAGATATGATCTTGGTCATCACATTCATAACACAAACTCGGTCTCACCGTCCACAAATCATGCCAAGGATATCACATTTTCAGCATCTACTCGGTTTGGATCTCCTTCTTCCAATTCCAATACGAGTGTATCTCCAACAAAATCCGCTTCTGATTCTCCCTTTGCATTCTCTCATTTTGGGAATCGAAATCCCCCTCATGGTTACCAACGTGACAATGCTAATTTCCTCTACATTCCACTTACCAATTCAAGCCACTCAGCTACTAAGTCTGTCTTAAGGCCAGCTGTCCACATTCCTACTTCCAGCTGTCTAGTTGATGCATCCGTTTCTATGCCGGCTGTCCACATGCATACTTCCAGGTGTCCATATAGTGCAGCAATCTCTACGCTAGCCATCCACACTTCAACTCCCATCCGTCAAGATGGTGCATCTACTCCTATGTCGGCCACTCATCTGTCCAATACCAGCCGTTCCTTTCAGATGGTGCACGATACATCTTCCAATTAGCTTCCACAATTTTCGCTGAATATCTCCAACCGTCCAGAACACGCTACGCACGTCTGTACGTCAGATCCGTTGCAATCTCCATCTACCATATCTAATTTGGATCCTCAATTTTCTCCACAATTTACGTCAAATCCATTACAATCTCCATGTACCGCATTTAGCTTAGATCCTCAATTTTCTCCACAATTACAGCCTACCAAATCTTCTACGTCAGCTTTGGAGCTTCCTTCAAATCTTCTACGTCAGACTACCAAATCTATACTTTCTCCAAATATACCTCCTTCACATCCCAAAGATTCTCTTCCAGGTTTGGAAACGGACAGCTACTCTATACATCACTCCTCTAGCCAATCAAATCATCTTCCTATGACAAATCCTATCCTACTATCCTTACCATCTACCCAAGCCCAAACGCCATCCACTGGAATTACAACACATGCCCATCAACATTCAAACGTAGACTTGCTTCCTTTATCTGCCATAAACAATCCTCCAACAACAATAGGTCCAATTCAAAATTCCTCCTACTCTCAACCTCATTCGATGGTAACACGATCTATGACAGGGAGTTGGAAGCCACGTGTGCTTCCATCTCTTTCTGCAGTCACTTCTTCTCCTCAAGTTGCCCCATCCACTCTACATGAACCGACCTCCTTCTCTCAAGCTATTAAAGATCCACTTTGGAAAGCGGCTATGGCAGATGAATATAATGCTCTTCTTCACAATCAAACATGGGACTTGATTCCACCTTCGCCAACACAAAATGTAATCGGATGTAAGTGAGTATTCAAGATTAAACTGCGTGCCGATGGACAACTGGAACGATACAAAGCTCGTCTTGTCGCTCAGGGTTATCGACAGCAACATGGAATTGACTTCGATGAAACATTCAGTCCAGTTGTCAAACCCACTACAATTCGGACCGTCATTTCTCTTGCAATTCAGCGATCTTGGGATATTAAACAACTTGATGTCAAAAATGCATTTTTGCATGGTCATCTTCATGAAGAAGTATTTATGCGATAGCCCCCTGGATTTCTACGTCCTGATCACCCTAATTATGTTTGTCGACTTCGCCGTGCTCTTTATGGCTTAAAGCAAGCCCCACGAACCTGGTTTCAACGTTTTACGAATTATTTATTGAACGTTGGGTATACTTGCAGCACGGCTGATCCATCTATGTTCATTCTTACTTCTTCAAATGAAATGGTAGCATTACTATTGTATGTGGATGACATTATTCTTACTGGCAGTTCTTCTCTTCTTCTCTCCTCCATCATTCATAAACTGCAATCTGAATTTTCTATGAAGGATCTGGGTCAACTACATTATTTTCTAGGCATTGAAGCTCGATACATGCATGATGAAATATTTCTTTCTCAAGCAAAGTATGCGAAAGAGGTGTTACTTCGTAGTTGCATGGATTCATCAAAACCGGTTGCCACCCCAATTGCCACCAATCTTCATCTGTCTACCAACGATGGCGATCTTCTTCATGACCCAACAAATTATCGCCGTATTATTGGGAGTCTTCAATATCTCACCTTTACTCGGCCTGATATTGCTTATGCCGTTAATGTTGTCTCTTAGTTTATGCATGCTCCTAGGGAGCCACATCTTCAAGCAGTCAAGCGGATACTATGTTATCTTAACGGCACATATGATCATAGCCTTTTCTTCTCCAAGTATTCAGATATTTCTTTATGCGCTTATTCTGATGCTGACTGGGCCGGTTGTCCGGATACACGACGTTCTACAACAGGTTTTTGCATCTTCCTCGGCAAAAATCTAATCTCTTGGTCGGTAAAGAAATAACCAACTGTCTCAAGATCTAGTGCTGAATCAGAGTATCGCTCTATGGCGTATGCAGTTGTGGACACTATATGGATTCGACAACTCCTACGCGATCTTCAAGTCTTTCTACCAAAACCGATCATTATTTACTGTGACAATGTAAGCGCAACATACCTAATTGCAAATCCTATGTTTCATGCACGGACAAAGCACATTGAAATTGACTTTCACTTTGTTCGAGAGAAAGTAGCAACTAGAGATCTTCTCGTTCGATATGTTCCTATGGATACTCAACTTGCTGATATCTTCACAAAGGGCTTATCCTCGTCTTGGTTCAAATTTCTGAAATCCAATCTCAACGTGTGCGTTTCGCTTGCGGGGGATGATAGAATATAAAGGGCATTGCCGTAATATTTGTTCAAACAAAGGGTCTTTGTGTAAAATCAATATAGATGATATATATACCATGACCAAAACCCTAAAGGGGTTACGGCATTCATTCTTTCATATAGAATGTGCACCTCACACAATGAATGGTATATCAAAACTGGGCCCCACATGATTGACAATACACTTCAAAGGTAGGGCCCACACTATGGACACATCAAATGTTGAGTCCACATGATGGTGATGGGTAGTGAACATTGAGAGGCCCCACATAAAGGATAATTAGCATTGATGCTAGGCCCCACATGATGGACGATCCACCCAAACATTAATTTGGATTGCTCTTTTATTTAAGTTGTTGTAATCTTTAAAAATGACATCAATTATGCTTAAAAAAACTTTTATTTGAAAGTTTTACCAAACGTGCTTATTTTAAATAAGAGTTGTTTTTGGAGATTTTACCAAACGGGCTTATTTAAACAAGAGCTAGACTAAAAAGAGCTTATTGAAGTAGCTCTTATTCAAAAAGTTCTTATTGAATTAGAATACAGATGCCAAACGCTACCTTGATTGTCTTCCCTTGTTCTCTGAACTTTTATGAAACAGAATCGTTTCATGTTCCTTATTTATTGGTTTAGTTTCATGATACTTTTTTAGTTATTCCAATTTGAAATTGGAATTGAATCATTAGAAAGGAAAGGGCTTGAGAATTCCATTCATAAAACACCTAAGCAATGTTGCCGTGCATTGCTATCTCATGCCAACGTGCTAGTGACGTTTAAGTAATGTGAGGGAACAACATAAATTTGGAGGTGTTTTGATAGGCTATTAATTTTGCTATGATCTAACTCACTGGGCATGGATTGGGTATTATCCCTATCAAGTCCTAGCTAGAGGTACGACCGTCCTGTCAGGGGATTTGTGGGGGCCATTGTGATGTATATGTTTTATACATTTTGGCAAATCATTTTAGAGTGAAAAAAGAGGCGGATTGAAAGATCAAGTGAACTACACCGTCCGAAGCAATGAGAATTAAATTCCTGCCATTGAAAACTTCCTAGGGCTCCCCATGACATTTATTTGGCATCCTAGTCTGTTTATAAGATCACTAGATAAGAACGGACAACGTTAGATCTCATATCTTGGTGGGTGGGACCCCTGACCATGGGTCTCACAGTGATGCATGTGCCTTAAATCCACACCGTCCAATCATTTTGAAAGCTCATTTCAGGGCATGGTTCGAAAAATGAAACTGACTCAAATCTTAGGTGGACCACACCACAGGAAATAGTCATGGTTGAATCCTTACAATTAAAAATTCATGGATTTGACCGGAATGTTTATTTACCATCCAACCAGTTGATAAGGTCACAAACACCTATATGAAGAGACCACACAAATATCATCTTCAGTTTTGTGGACCATAATAAGTTTTTAATGGTCGAACACCACTGTCTCCTATACTATGGTCCATCTAAGATTTGGAACTGCTTCATTTTTTAGATAATGCACTAAAATGAGCTCTCAATAGGGATGGACAGCCTGAATGTAGTCACATACATCACAGTGGGCCCCACAGTCCAGGGTCCCACCAACTTGGGTGGATTCGGGGTCAGCTGGATCCAAAACTTTGGTACCCCTAGGAAAGTTTCAACGGTGAGCCTTCAATCCTCACTTCTTCTTGTGATGTGGTCTACTTGTGCCTCCACTCTGCCACATTTTTGGACTGATGCCTTATACTGATATGCCAAAATGAATAGATGGCATGGATAAATCACATGCATCATGGTGGGCCCTACAGAGCCCCCTATAGGACTTTCCATTTTTAGCTAGGTGCAGTTGGGTAGTAGCCAATCCGCACTTTAACCCACCCAATGATTGCATGTGCCGGTTTTCTAGCATCTGCTACACAACCCCTTAAATAATTTGCGTTGGATCAGCCTGATTTTTTGATGGACGGGTTAGATGCCGCACATACGTCGGTTGGCTCACGTGCGGTACTTGTTGAATGGTTTATTCTGCAAGGAACCGGCCTCTGCACGCGTACGAAAGGACACGTGTCATGAGATTCACTTTCTTCGATATCTCCTCGCGCGGATCGCTTTGGTATTTCTGGTCTATCTTTAAATTCTCTCTCTTCCTCTGCCCTAACATCGTCTTCTCCCGTTTTTGGATCGGATGAAATGAAATACGAGAAAAATCAAAGGCGTTTAGCTCAAAATCTGTGAGTAATTTTCTCTCTCATTCCCTCTCTCTTTCTTCTTTGATTATCTGTTATTATTATTATTATTATTTTTTTTTTAAATTTCTGCAATCTTTTTGAGCTGTGGCCTTTGATAATCGATCCATATTTGTTTTGGGAATTGACATCTACACCCACCTTTTTCATAGATGCACCCTGTTTTTCTACTTTTGGTAATACAATTACATATTTTTTAATTGGTATTAATCTATTACCAGCTGTAGGAAAAAGGTGTTTTTTTTTTTTTTTTTTCCAATTAGGGTGGGTCTCTTTTTTCAGGTTTTGATGGCTTTTTTTTTTTTGTTATTGGATTTGATATTTTTTTGTAATGATTTATGATTTCTCTCACCAGATTGGATTTATGGATTAATGATTCGGTGCCGGACACAGATGGCGAAAGTTCGGTATGGGTGGATCCCGGGTTGATTGAGATCGGTGGTGATCAGAAGTGGGACCCACCTGATCCTACCGCCGGGTGATAATTGGGAATTATAGGGTCCCACTCCTCCAATCTTGATTGGATGGCAATAGCATAGCAAAACCTTGCCAGGTTCATCGGTGTCCAGCGGCATATTGATGCCTGCTGCCGTTCAATTGTGAATTTTGGCGTGGGGAATGGTTCATAGTGCATGGATCTCATCACCATCTGATGATGGAAAGTGGGGCTTTCTTGGTTCGTACTTTTTGATTGTGGCAGGTTCAGCTGGGCCCACTTCTCATCGCCAAAACCAGCTGGCGATAAAATTCACCTGCATTTGGGTTTCACCTTTCGATGTCCAGAACCAGATTATTTCCTGGTTTTAATTATATAGGAATAATACAATTGTTGCAGAACGTTCATAAACTTATTACCATACTTTTTTTCGAAGGGTGTCCATAAACTTATTACCATACTCGATTAAACAACCACGGAAAGTGGGCCGTGGTTGCCAAATCCGTTGAATCGCCTGTCTCTCTCCAAATTTGATTTGCGTTCGCAATCCATCACGAATCAGTTCACCATGTGGTCCAAATCAATTGGTTCGAATTGGCACGTACAATAAGCTTAATTTCTTTGTTACTCTTGTTGGTTCAGAGCTTGTCATCTGCAAATTCCAAATTTTCAGCTAATTGAATTGGACCTTGCATGACATGTATTCATAAGATGGCCGAATGTCAATCTCAAGAAGACCTCAAAACATCACGATAGGATTAAAAGATGTGTATGTGCATAAAGTCTCTCTGTAAAGTAAGTGCTTGTTTGGATGTACCCCAGATCGTATTTGGGGCAGCACAATCAAAGTGCCTTTGGATGTACCCCAGTTCATATCTTGTGCTAGAATATTGATGGAAGAACGCTCAGGCCAATAATAGTAGGGGATTGGTGGATATGCTCAGAGTGCAAGGGTGCTTGATGTCTGTGTGTTTTGTCAGAACTACCAATGAGGGGACAAGATTCATAATTGATAGCTTCAGCTTTATATTTATATTTGTAAGCATTTTGTCTGGAAGATAGGTTTATACAAGTGGTGGGGCTTGCTGTTTCGGCTTCCCATGCTAAGCTGGTTCAGCTATGATGGTGGACGTTTGCTTAGGCTGATGGACTAAAAGAAAGGGAATGAGGGTGGTTGTCAGCATGCAGGTTGGTTTGAAGTTCGTACTTACTGAGTGACTAACTAACAAGGGTTGTAAGAACTTATGGATGGAGAATGGTGGAGATTGATGGGCAGAAGTGCATCGAGAGGCATCTCTTGGATAGTCCTCTTGTGGTTCAAGCCTTGGTAATAACTGAGTGCTAGTAGCAGTTGTTGCTGATAAATTAGGGACTTCATATGGAAGAGGGTGGCTAACATTTTCTCGCCACAACCTTTTGGGCCAAATAGGCATGCCACACACGTTTGTTGACCCCACTATCCACATTGATTGGAAGCTACTGTCATATCCTGCAAATCGTGTTGATGGTGGATGATGTGCTCAAGGATCTGCTCGGGCCTTCACCTACTTCAAAGATTCAAACGAATCAAACCCTTTAGATGCTGAAGCATCTCATTCATAGAAGCTCTATCGCGAGTGCATGTCGGATTTGAATTCCCCTTGGGCAGGCGCAGGGGGCTGGGAGTTCTATAGAGTTGGAAGATAGTTACGAGACACCAGTGAAGATGAAAAAGCATGAGGAATGCGAATTGGCGAGCCACTAGGTAATCAATGCAAAGGCAAAGGAGGGGAGCCAAGTTGGCTGGTGAAGGCACTGCTTCCTAGTTCCCATAATGGTACATGAAATGATGGTGAAGACAAGTGATAACATATCAGCAGGGGATGTGGATTGGGTATTGCCCCTACCTATACTGATGTCGGTACATGCACGATATGACGGGATTTGATTGAACGACAGGACCCTGTCAGAGATGGGGCCTGGTCGAGAACGTACTCGACCCAATAACGTTTTGACATGCTTTGTGATGTAGGACAACTAACCACTTGCTCTAAAAGCTCAAACTGATAGAGCGTGGCAAATTAATCCCTTTATCTCATAGTCCACGTCAGGCTTGCTTCACATAGGTCAGTGTTACTGACCGGTTGCGCTAAAAGCTCGAGCTGTTAGGGAACGATAGAACATTGTATATCAGGGGGGTTTGCTGACGCCTCCAATACCTCCCCTCACGTGCGGGCGGTATACTGGCCCCGCACGTGATACTCTGGGCTGATACAATACCGGACGCCCTATAATACCGAATTTTGCAAACCCCGGGACTTGAACCCCGGATGTCCTGCTCTGATACCATGTTACTGACTGGTTGCGCTACAAGCTCGAGTTGTTATGGAACAATAGAACAATGTATATCAGGGGGTTTGTTGACGCCTCCAACAGTCAGGCCCTTGACCGAACCCTACTTCATGGGCCCCACTTCACATGGGTCTCGCCTTACATGAGTCACCTGCCTCACACGGGCCATCTGCCTCACACGGACCGCCCACCCCAAGTGCGCTCCCACTTCACACAGGCCGCCCCACTTGAGCTCGGTGTAAAAATGCCCTTGCATTAATCACCCCCAGCGAGGAGTCTCGAACACAAGACCTCCCGTGGGGCTCGCCTCACACAGGTCAGGCCCTTGGCCGAACCCTCCTTCGTGGTCCCCACTTCACATGGGTTTTGCCTCACATGAGTCACCCGCCTCATTCGGGCCCTCCGCCTCACACGGACCGCCCACCTCGAGTGTACTCCTGCTTCACATAGGCCGCCCCACTCGAGCCCGGTGTAAAAATGCCTTTGCATTAATCATCCCCAGCGAGGAGTCTCGAACACAAGACCTCCCGCTCTGATACCACTTTTGATGTAGGACAACTAACCACTTGCTCTAAAAGCTCGAACTCATAGAGCGTGGCAAATTAATTCCTTTATCTCATAGCCCAGATCAAGCTTGCTTCACATAGGTCAGGCCCTTGGCCGAACCCTCCTTCATGGGCTCCACTTCACATGGGTCTCGCCTCACATGGACCATCCGCCTCACACGGACTGCCCACCCCAAGTGTGCTCCTGCTTCACACAGGCCGTCCCACTTGAGCCCGGTGTGAAAATGCCCCTGCATTACTGTGCGTAGGTCCATCTCGGACAGCGGTCTGTTGTCCAATCAAATCCTGCCATGATTTGCTTGTACCAATGCTAGTATTGGGAAGGGCAATACCCAATCTGTGTCCATAAGCAAGAGTAGAACCCGTGCATGCGCTGGGGTAAGTGAAAGGACGGCTTTGTGATCTAGAAATGAATTGCTGGGTAGGCCTCTCAATGGAGCGGGTCAGATCCGAGATCCAATTCACTCCGAACCCGTATAATGCGGACTTGGATCTTAAAATAGGTCCGATTAATCAAATGGACCGGATTTGGGTTCACAAAATTAAATCCGAATAATATTCGGGTCGGATCTGGATCTAGCAGTGAGATCTAACCGGATCCCCACTATCGCATGCGGAGAGAGCGAGCTCCTCTCTTCTCTCTCTTTCGAGAATTTCTCCAAGAATATCTCTAGCATATTAGCTGTTGCGCGACTATAGCTTAGTGGGTGGTACCCTAATCATGTGGGGCACATATTGATGTATTGTGTATATATCCACGCCATTCATATGTTTTTCCATCTCATTTTAGGACGTGATACCAAACCCTAAGAAGATCCAAATCTCAGGTGGACCATACCACTAGAAACTGTGATGAATGACTATTAAAAACTTTTTGTGGGCCACAAAAGTTTTTGATCAAGCTGATATTTATATTTTCCCTTCATCCAGATCTTCTTGACATTATCAAGAGGTTGGGTTGCAAATAAACACTACTAAGACCCGACGATCGACTCTTTGGAATTTTTAATGGTGGGGCACTCAATCACTACTGTTTCCAGTGGTATGGTCCACCTGAGATTTGGATGTGTATAATTTTTAAAACCCCATCTTAAGATGGGCTTGAGAAACAGATGGACGACGTGGATATACGAAACATCACCCATGTGGGCCACACGGTAGGGGTAACACCCACTAAGCTATTCCGCAGGTAACACCTAATTCGTTCCCCGCAGGCAACGTGGATTTCCTTTGAGAGAGAGAGAGGAAGTTCTTGCGCTGGGAACTTTGGCGGGCCCACCATGATGTTTGTGAGAAATCCACCCCGGCCATGCGTTTTGTGAGCTCATTTTAGGACGTGTGACAAAAAATAGCCGGATCCAAGACTCAAGTGGGTTGAAAACATGAGGATTGAACATCTACAGTTGAAACATTCGTGGGGCCACAAAAATTTTGAATTGGGCTAATTTTTTAGATTTGTGATGTGGTGGATTTGGACCTAGATCTGACCTGAATCTGATGGCTATATGGAGTTTTGGATCGGAAATGGATCTGGCTATTTATAAGTGGATCGGATATGAATATCACCTTTTGAATCCGAGTTGGATTTGAATCCAATCCGAATCCGACTACAGATTTTCGGACTAGGAGCCGGATCCAACTGGATCCGATCTAGATCCAACCCATTGAGAGCCCTATTACTGGGTGACACATGGGGGGTAGCAATTGGCAATGCGGCGTCTCATAAATGCCTCTAGAGTGCTGAAGGGTCACCCTGTCAGCCTCATTTCTCACTTGAGCGTGCAAATGAGAGAGAGAGATTCCTTGCGTGATTCTTATCTGATGAACATTTCCACCAGAGTCAGAGCATCAATCGAGTCTAACCAAAGAAACCAATCTGAAATTGCACACCCGCACAAACTTATCAAGGTGAACCCACAGGAGGCCGGGGACACTCTACAATGGACCCATCAAAGCATCGGGATTCGCAGAGATGGATGGCCTAGTGTTCAGGAATGACCTCCTGGACTTGGAGTTCTAGGGGTGGAAACTTCCAGCTGGACAAAGCTTTGAAGTCCCAAACAATTAGCATTCTCTTGCTGGAGAATTGGATCTTTATTAGAGATCCCATGTAGTAGATAGCATTTTTTGTGGGGTTGGGGAAATAACGGCTGTGAAGCAGTATTGTTATGTGACAATCAGCCATTATTACCCGCACCAAGAGAAAAAAAAAGAACATAAAATGTGCCCAGAACACCTATTATCTTGTCATTTAAAGTTATATCTAGCTGTTATAACATTTTAGCTATCAATATAACATTTTTCGTTACATTAGTTGTCTTGGGGAAATTGATTAAAACATTGCTTAGAATACTGGTGCTTTATAACAAAATAGAAAACAATTGTGACACACCAGTACTTGCATGCAAGTACACACTCTGAGTAGGGTTACAACGGTTTAAATAGTTTCTGATATTGATCATTCCAACATTTTCCTTGTTCTTTTTCTCCATAAGCCATGACCATGTCTATATCCTGTTAGAAGAAAGGTACTTATGGTGCCGATTGGAAAAGGGAGCAAATGGCAATTGTGTGCTATTTAACCTCATGTTTGGTCACCTACACCTCAAAAGAAAACTTTCTTTGGAGGATTATAATTAGTCAACCACATGAGAATCTTGCCACTTCTCAAATTGCAGGTCTAGTCTCTACTTGAAATAGAACTCAGCAAATAGCATTTTAAGAGGCCTTAAATGTTATTGCACCATCCAAAAAACATAAAATTTCAAATACCATTTAGGCTAGATAGTATTTAGCCGAATTGCTTCTAACTTGCAATTCAAGGGCCGTCCAAACCAAGGCACCACCTAACGGTAGCTGTAGCCATATCGGCTGATACAGCCCTCTAATGGCTGACTTTTTGCTCAGAAAAAAAAACCATTGGTTAAATTCTAAAAAATGTGAGGATAGTAAATGTGTATTCTTTCTTTTTTTCTTTCTTCTTCTTCTTCTTCTTCTTTTCTTTCTTTCTTTCTTTCTTTCTTTCTTTCTTTTTTTTTTCAAACACATATTTGATGGTGTAACAGGCCATTCTTTGGTAGGAATGTTGTCTAAGGGCAGTGTTAGTTTGGCCTGCTGAAAGTCGACCAAATAGTCCCTAATCTAACACAAATCAAGCATGGGCCCTCACATGTAAATACAAAAAAAGAAAGAAAGAAGTGATGGTTTATCCCATCTTCTGATATTTTCCAAAATGGTCCAATCAGATTTAGTTCATTGAATCCCACACAAAATTTGTGTTTTGATCCTCTAAGTAGGCCTAGATGGGCTCAATCATGCATATGTGCTGGCCTAGAATCTGGTGCACCACTGATAGAAAATTGGATGGTTAAAAGTATGAGTTGGCCAGTGATCCAGATTCAATGTACATTTGTGGCCCTCATGATGAGTGGACCACATTTTTCTTGAGCAGGGCATATACACAATGGGGCTCAGCTAATGGACACTTCGATCTTGCACATCTTAGCGTGTGACAGTTTCAGAACTAGCAAGCTTATCAAGGAGTGATTGTCTCTAGTGTGTCTATCGTTTTTTTTTTCATACTCTGTTGTTTGCCTATGCATGCAGTGGGTAATTGGGTAGCTCTTTTCTTGTATTTGTGATGTTTTGCAGGTTATTTTGAACTGTATGCCACATGGGAAGCACATATAACACATCGATGGACGCTTCTATGGTGCCGAAAGATGACGCCTTGGAACGTTGGATGACACTGGACATGGGAAGCGCATATCAAAGTGTCACGTCGTTGGAACCTTCTATGGTTCCGAAAGATGATCCCATGGATCATTGGATGGGAGTGGACCTCAAACCTTTTTATGCTGATGCTGATGAACTTGTGGGAAATTGTTTGAAACATGATCTTGCTGATCATTGCATGGTAGTGGATCTCGAGCCTGATGGGGTTGAGGCTATTGAAATGGTGAGAAATGATTTAAAAGATGATCCTACAGAATGCTGCATGGCAGCGACTGAAGTGGACTTTGGATCTCGTGGGGGCGAGTCCAATGAAACAGAGCTAAGTTCGGTCTGTAAAGAGTTGGTTGTATATAGAGATCCCTTGGAACCTCGTGTGGGTATGCAATTTGAATCTAGGGAGGCGGGAAAGGCATGGTATAATGAATATGCTAGGCGTGCTGGCTTCAGAATCCGCGTCGGCCGTAATGAACGCTCGAAGAAAGACAAAGAATGCATCTCGCAGCAGTTTGTATGTTCCAAAGAGGGCTTCCGTCATAAGAAATACATTGAACGGACAGACAGAGTTTTGCCGATTCCGGCCCACACGAGGGAAGGGTGCAAGGCAATGCTTTTGTTAAAGAAGAGAGGCCCTGACAAATGGGTCATTACAAGATTTGAAAAGGAGCATAATCATGAACTAGTGGACCCACGTAAAGCGTCTCTCCTTCGTCAGCGAAGGCGCGCATCTAATACCTCAAGAAAACCCTTGTTGATCACTTTGGATTCTTTGGCACGTCAAAATGAGGTGATTCGGTCCGAAGAAGCGGTGAGGGTTGAGCCTGTTGTGGGTATGCAGTTTGAGTCTAAGGATGCTGCTAAGATATGCTATAAAGAATACGCCGCGCGGTCAGGATTTAGCATCCGTGTGGGCCGTAATGAACGCTCGAAACGTGACAAGGAATGCATTTCTTGGCAATTTGTATGTTCGAGGGAGGGTTTTCATCATAAGAAAAACGTAGATGGAAAGGATGGAACTTCAGCAGCAGGGCGAGGCCGGCCCACCACTAGGGGAGGGTGCAAGGCAATGCTTATAGTGAAGAAGAGAGGCACGGACAGATGGGCTGTTACGAGATTCGAGAAGACACACAATCATGAACTGGCGATTCCAGATATTGCCCCTCCCTTTGATCTTGCCCCTCCTTTTGATCTTGGAGGCGAGCAATCTAATATTGGATTTGACAGTTTTTAAGCCACCATATCAAGGGTTTAGATTGTGAGATTGCAGTTGATGATCTGACTGATGGAGAATCAATTCGATTCAAGGAGGACTCTGTTCTGCGATTGGTGTAACCATGATAGATTTGTGTTTTAAGAAGAAAGCTGCATTCGAGACTTCTGACTATGAGGCCTCAAGTCCTTTGTTTATCAATGTTATGATGGACAAATCAATGTTAATTAGATCGTCTATGTCGATTCTAAAGGTTAATCCGCATTTGGATGAAATTGATTCTGACTAATGCTTATGGGCGTGTTTGGATGCTCAGTTGTACCCAATTGCTGTTCATTCAATTCCAAGTGGGGGTGGGACCATTTTCAATGGTGATGGTAACCGAACCCTAAACTTGCATTCTGTCCATTTCGTGTTGTATTTGAACAATAGTAGTTGCAGTACTGGGGCTAATCTCTTATTATTTGGATTGGGCCCACCCTACTTAATTGAATTGAATAATATTGCAATTGAATCTGATTGAACATCCAAATGCATCGTGTATGTGAGTCATATGGTTTGCTAATCCCACAGACAGGCCACCCTACATGCAGTGACACATGGCAGACATAAGGCACATGTGCCCCATTGAAGCTTTGGCTCAGTTGGGCCTCATCTTTTAGATGTCCTGGCTTGGAATTGAGGCTGCTGCACTCCTGGCCTGCACCACACATACGTCAAATGTCGACTGTTGTAGAGTTACTTTGAGGCCATCCTTTTGTCCGTGTGCAGTTCCCCTAGTGAGTGGGCCAGCCTTATTTTTGGTTCAGGACATTGACACTGTGGGTCAGTCCACCTGATGTGTGGATTACATCTGACGTATGTGGAACATCCCCGTGGAGAGGGATGTAGAGGTTGGGCATTATAGAGCTATGCTTGCCAGTGCTGCTATTTGAATGAATAACATTTTCACGACAAACAAAACACCAATTAACGATCGACGGAGATGGACAGTGGAAGGTCATCTGCCGAAGATCAATGAAGATGGATGGGATGAGAAAAGGAGATGGACAGTGGAAGGTCATCTGCTGAAGATCAATGAAGATGGATGGGATGAGAAAAGCCTCCGTGCATTCCATTTGGGTGGTAAGCATTACTAAACTTCTCTGTTTTTCTTCCACATTTCTTTTGCTTGAAATATGCTCAAATGATATCACAACTCTAGTTTATGGGCATGTTTGGGTGTTTCCAGTTTGCAAGGTTGAAAAGATGCACTATTGCCAAATCGAAAACCTTCTCGTTTTTATCTGATTTTCATGCAAAAGAGCAGGGATTTCTAGCCCACTTAATATTGCGTCTGTTGCATCTGCTACCCCAAACACCAAGCATGCTAAACTATTTCATTGTGTCTATGCATCAAAACCATAGTTCTAAAACTTGCTGACTTGACTTGAAACTTGACCGAGTGAACTTGACTAAGTGAGACTTCGAATGGAGTCAGGGAGAAACTTGAATCTGGATGTGACTTGGGTGACTTTTTGAAAGACTACTCAAGTCAACTCATGAATGAACTCAGATTCGAAACCACTTGCAATGGTTCCGCCGAGTTGCTCACCCAACGGTCAAAGTATCAATGGTTTTTATAAAAAAAATAGAGGGAGAGATTTGAACACCAGACCTCTATAAAAGAACCATGCTATCAAACCACTGCAATACAGATGACTCCATTGTTTCCATATGCCTTTTTGCATCATTTGGTAAATTGAGAATATTTATTATTGTCTCTATTATTTTCAATAATATTATTAAATCTCAAGTTGAGCCACTTAAAGACTTGATCGAGTCTTCGAGTTGACCCAATCTGACCTGGCTCGACATCAAGTTGAGTCATTTTTGAACTATGATAAAAACCAGTTAAAGGGTGGTTGAGTTTTAGTTCCAGTTTATTAGAGTTGCTAATGGATTCTCATTGCTGGACAGGTGGTCCATCTTTCCAATTCAATGCAGTCTCATTTGGATGGAGATGTTGGATGGTGGAGTTGATGAAGGGCTTGAGATTCAAATGCAACAAGAATATCTGTTGTAGAGGCAGAGATCGACAATGCTGCTTGCTTGGGGCTTACTAATCCAGGCGTTGGTACAGGGCTCTCGCCACTTAGACGGGTAAGCGGGCTCCTTGCACAAGTTCCATTGATTTGGATGTGTGAATCTGGGCTATTTATTGAGCATTCCAGGGAGCAGAATCAAGGGTGCAAAATCAAGCTGGTCCACTTTTCAGGTCGGCCACACTGGCACGAGAAAAGAATTCAAAGGATACCTATGGCCTACATGAGGTTTGGACAAACCTCTTTTTTTTTAGTCACAATAGGCTTCATTGGATGAATGGCTCATATTTCTCAAACTTGTGCACCGTAGCATTGCTTTGAGAATTATGAAACAGGGGATGGTTATAATTCTAACTGCAAAAGCGATTTTGGGTTTGTTGAATTTCTTGGGGGAGTCGTGGGCTTATTCTACCTAAAGTTCCATCAGGCCCCATCATAAAAGACGCTCAAAAGTCATGCTGATCCACTCATTCTGGTGGGCCATGCCTGTAAATCGATTCAAGAGGACCAGATCAGTGGCCATCCTGGCGATCAGTGTACCAGCTGATTCTTTTGTGAGGTGATTTTCACGGTGGGACCTGGCATTTACATTGCCTGAATGGCCCATTCGGCACCATGGCCGCATAAGCATTTTTTCTAACCATCCATCACGTTGTGAGCCTAATCAACGGTAGAAACTCGCACTCAGTCACCGAGTACTACATCTTTCCCATTAAAGAACGGCCGAGATCATCTAATCTCCAATCTCCTTCTGTGATCACTCTCATAGACTTGAGCATCCTTGATGGCCCTTCAAGGTCTACCACCGTTGCAAAAATTGCGAAGGCATTTTGAGGACTATGGTTTCTTTCAGCTTAAAAGCTTGAGACGTTTTGTACACGTGGACTGTTTGATGTAGTAGATTTCTTGGGCATGGTCCATCCATTGTAGAGCCCATCAGATCGATGGTCTCGATAGCTGAACCATGGGCCCCACTTTTACGATTCTTGGCATGCAAGGATTATATCATTTTTTGTATAGGTAGAAAGATGTGAATTCTGGGAAGGCTGGAGCCGTCGTAAGCTCTTCTCTTCTGCCCCACCATGAGGGGATCTAGACCGTTCATATAGACGGCACCGTGGATGGTCTGCATGGAAAAGATCATTGGCAAGAGATGCTTACCATCCATAAAAAGGGTGCTTTAGTAACAACGGTCTAGATAACGACACAGGTTGGAAGATCTCAGCCACCAACTTGGATTTCTTTTCATTTGAATATCGACCCTTTTTGTATTCTCAGATCTAGACTGTCTATTTGAGGCATGATCTGTCCATGGAAGGACCCAGCTAATCAATGGCCTGGATCATTGACCCGTGGGCCCCATCTTATTGATTTCTTCATTTTCTCTATTATCAGATGATAAATCATGGGGTTCCAAGAGAGATCATGAAAGCAATTTATTACGTGGGGAAGGAGTTCTATGAGATGAGCGTTGAAGATAGGGCGCATCTCTATTCAGAGGATCCTCGTTCGTTGATCAAAGCGTCCACCAGCTTCAACATAAACAAGGAGAGACTGAGTTCATGGAGGGACTGCTTGACGCATCCATGCTATAACCTGTGGAGGACCTACTCAATCATGGGCCCCAAAAACCCCTCACGTATCGGTATTCACAGTTCGATCCAGGGTGCCCTAACGTCTACTGGGCTCACATTTAATGACTCCCAAATGCAAAGATCTCCCTAATTGGTCAACACATTGGGCCCACATTTAATGTACTCCCAAATGCAAAAATCTCCCTAATTGGTTAACACGTCTAAAGAAAAAATCATTGGATATGCTTAATTTTTTAATACACATCTTAAAATGAGTCTTAAAAATGGATGGACGGTGTGGATATCCAATAGATCATCAAGGTGGGCCCATGGTGGGGGTAACACCCACTAAGTTGTTACTAGGGTAACAACTTATCCGCTCCCATCTCTCTCTCTCTCTCTCTCTCTCTCTCTCTCTGTGTAACTTTTTTGGGGCCTTCCAATCAACAATCGGATGACGCAAAGTGTTGTCGACTATCCGATCAACCTCCAATTGACGATCGAATGGTAGGCCACGGTAGATCGTGTCGTTAAGCCCCTGATCGCCAATCGAATGGTGCACATTACCGGCGATCGCCCGATCGACCCTCGATCAATGATCAGATGACATAAAGTGCTGTTGATCATCCGATCAACCTCCAATCCTTTATCAAATGGTGGAAACCACCATATATCGTACATCACTTCATCAAGTCCCCGATTGACGATCGAACGGTACACATCACCGGCAATTGCCCCGATCAACCTCTCAATCAACGATCGGACGACGCGAAGTGCTATCGACCATTCGTTCAACCTCCAATTATCGGTCGAACGGTGGAAACCACAGTAGATCACTTTAACAAGTCTCCGATCGAGTATTGAACAATGCATATCACTTATGATCGCTTGATCAACCTCCCAATCAAACGATCGGTCAACACGAAGTAGGACGCACTGTGATGTATGCATTTTATATCCAAGTAGTTCATCTGTTTTTCCAGATCATTGTAGGGCAGGGGACAAAAGAAGAAGATACAAATCTTAGGTGGACCATACCTTAAGAAGCAATGGTGGTTGAACATTAATGGGCCACAAAAGTTTTGGATAATGGCATTATAATGGGCACCTTTATTTGTAACCCAAAATGTCGCAGCTTTAGTTACCCGGATAACACCTACCAAGCTAAGCATACTGAATAAACTTTCTGGGGGCCTAAACGTGATGTATGTGTCTAAATCCACGTCGTCCATCTATATTTTTAGCAGTGCATTTTATGGAATGAGCCCAAAACTTAAGCATATCCAAAGACGAAGTGGACCATAGCTAAGGAACCAGTAGGAATTGAACTTTCACTATTGAAAACTTCTTGGGGCCACAGGTTATTAATTTATAAAACGGAGCTTGATTTGAGTAGCAGATGGGCCACGCTTTGGGATGTAAGAGACTTACGGGGCTTAATTTGAGTAGCAGATGGGCCACGATTTGGGATGTAAGTGGTCCTCAATCCAAACATAAAACGGTCGTAAAACCCGAATATGCAGGTGGGCCGAGATCCAGTCAAGAGTGGACAACTTAATCTGTAAATCCCTATTGCCTTTTGGAGTTGGGCCCTTAGTTGGCTAACTTATCTAAAAGGCGATATTGATCTGACACCAACATTAAAGTGGGACTCACACACTAGGCCCAAAAGAAGAGGAACTGGATGGTATCAACGTGGGTATATATTATTATTATATTATATGTATATATAATTTTTTTTCAACGTGGGTCCCACTACAAGAATCTGAACTGGTAATAAGGTTACCACCCGTCTGGTGAACCATGGGAAGAAATTTTGGTCCAATCCAAAATCTGTGGGACCCATAATAATCCTAGAAAATTATCATTGGACCACCACTATTTTCTCACGATACCGGCCACACCCACTTTAAATCTGATATGAAATTTCACCCCAGGCCTAAAGTGGCCTTCCAAACCAACCAGACGGGGTGGATATAACAAGTACTTCACTGTGGAGTCACGAGCCCATAGCCTCGAATGAGGACGGTTTCCATCCTGTAAACTGCACTCAGGCTTACAACGCTAGAAACGAGAACAATTTTTTTTTTTAAAATGGGTACGACGATGATCTGAGCCATTGGTTAAAAGGCTAGTCCTCATGTGAGGAGTGAAACAAAAACTCTGCACGAAATAACACTTCTGTGGCCCACACGAATGCCTAATTACGACATTCACTTTCCACTGTTTAATACACTGTGGTCCACTTGAGTTTTCTTTCGAGTTGATTTTTCAACCCCAAGTCTCTTATTGGGTGAAAGGAGAGATGGACGGCATGGATATAATATAGACATCATGTTGGGGTCCACGACCGTGGCCCCTACTTGACTTGGGAGAACTACAAATGTCTGTAGCCACGACGGTTCCAGACCCAGGCCCCCTTTTCAGCATATATATTTTTTTTCCCTCTTCCATCAACATAATATTTGTGTTTATGAAAGTTGGATGGCAAACAAAAATCATGGTGAGCCTAGATGGTTTCAACGGTGGGCTTTGTTATCCCCACTGTTTCTTGTGGTGTTGTCCAATTGAGCTTTGGATCTGCTTCATTTTTTGCCTCATGCCATCAAATGAGATGACCAAACGGATTGATGGTGTAAAAAAACACATACATCATGGTGGCCCCTATATCCCTGATGACGAGGTCACTAGGTAATCTGCCTTCAATTTTAATGGCCCCCACTGGTCTGTGGCATAGCCACTAGAGTTCCAGACTGGCCTAGTTTTTAGGCCTCAAGCCAAACATAGAGTAGAGCACTTGATGGACGGATTGGATGTAATACGCATAAAGTCATTCCTTCCATTATAGCGCAGGCTACACCCTATATGCCTTTTACGCAAAACACAGTAGTGTTTTCGTTTAAGAGCTGATCATTACCGATTTCCCATGAATTTCATTCCCACTGCCTGGCAATTGGAGGGAGAATGTTAAGCCGCAGTATGCTTACCTGAGAAATTCTCGTGGGGTCTTAATCACACAAGTATTAACCATTTCATCAGTGGCCCTAAATATGGATGGTCAAGATCATTTACACAAAACTAAGTTCACGCAACAATTTGATCCATCTAACAAATAGAGACCATAATGGATTGCTTTTGATATCTAAAGAAAAACCTTTGTTAGGCAACTGTAACCATCCCTTGCGTGGCTGGGAAAAAGATTGTTGTTGAAAATAATGCCCAATCAACGGTGATTGGACCATTTGGTCAGTGTGATAGCCCATGACATGTATTCTAAACTTCAAAGACATTTCATACTTATGGCTGTAAATGGGCGGACCCCCGATGGAGTACCCAAACCTGACCCATTTAGACCTGACCCAGACTTGAACCGCTTGTTAAATGGTATGTGTTTGGGTCCAAGAACTGACCTAGTTGCTAAATGGGTTTGGATTTGGTTTTCTTTATATTAGGCCCGACCTGACCCGACCCGACCCGACCCGACCCGACCCAACCCAAACCCAACCCAACCCAAACCCATTTAGTAAATGGGTGAGTCTGGTCCTTGTTGCAAGGGACCCATCCAAACCTAGACCCCTCTAGACCCGATGTTAAACTCGGTAAAAGTCTTGCATGCCTAGGCAAGTAACATGAAAAAAACGAGAAATTCACCCATGTCCGGCTTGGAATATGGGGCACCAACGAATCCGAATTGACACGCCGAAGATGGTAAGATTAGTGAATTAGTATATAAAATCAAGTGCCCTAGATCCATTAGACCCGACCAAACCCATTAGACCCATTTATAAGTGGGTCTAGTTTAAGGTCTAGAAATCTCTTAGCCATTACAATCGACCCATACACTCGACCCATTTATAAATGGGTCTTGGCGGATCTCCCTCTACCAGACCCAAGCCCATTTATAAATGAGTCTGATAGGGTTGACTCAGACTCCACTTAAACTTGCCCATTTAGTAAAAAGGTCTAGGTCTAAAATTTGGATCCAAATCCTTTTACTAAATGGCTGGGCGCGGTTTTGGTTAAACCTGCCTTAAACCTGAGCATTTACAATCCTATCATATTTATTGATTGGACTACCTAAGTCAACCAATGCAACTAGGATCATTATAACTTTAAGTGCTCTGCCGGCACTAGACCATTTTTCTTTTAATTTAGAGGCAAACAAATCCCTTTCTTGCTTTTGATAGTACTTCCATTGTTTTTTTAGCCAGTCCTAACCTTCTCCAACAAATTAAAGAAATTAATGCAGAGCCGGCCACAACCATTTCCTCATAAAAAGAAGAACTTAGTTACCGTTAAATATTTCCTGGGTAAAGGCCATTTTTCTTGTAGTGGTTGAAAGGTTCAACTGTGAAGAGAAAAGGTGGGGCCAAATGCTGATGAATGGCTGTCGGTTGCCTTCCCACAATCATCCACATCACTAGCGTGTGGCAATGGGGTGGGTCGGCTGTAGGTCAACTGGCTGACCACTTTTGGGCATAAGTAATAACTCAAAAACTTGACTCCACTTGATGTCTAGTTGGGTCAGGTTGACTCGAAGGCTTGAATGAGTCTTAGATTGACTCGACTTATTATTAAATAATTAAATTAATATTTTTTATCAAGAGATATGCTCACACACAGTACGTCCACCTAGTTGGTGTGGGACCTAACCAGGGTGTTTTTATATCCCACCCTTCCACCATGGTACCCAACTATTAGGCCAATTAAATCATTAGATGGGACCTATATAAATATAGAGGTTTTTGGAATATTGTTTACTGTTTTCTATGGTGCGGCCTACCTGATTGTTGGATCCACCTATTTTTTAGGCATCCCATTTTTCACGGTGGTACCTTCGTATATCGGATGTTATAGTTGGACGTACTACTAGTTTAGTTTGAGCATCTCTTTTATAAACATTTCAAATGATTTTACATGTACACAACATAAAAAATGATGAAAATAATAACAGAAGGAAAGATGCTTGGGTTGCTGGTTAGAGCGTTGCTGTTGCTATTGCCACTATTTTTTGGTGGGTTATTTCACACACCCCATTCTTAGTACACTCACCCACCTTGTTAGTTACATCACAATATTAGTCAACCCCACTATGGGAATCAATACCATGACCTTTGAAACGACACCCCATTCTTAGTACACTCACCCACCTTGTTAGTCACGTCACAATATTAGTCAACTCCACTATGGAATCGATACCATGACCTTTGAAACGAGGCTATCTTCACTCAGTCTGCCACTTGAGCTATGGACCCGCACTTGACGCTTTTTATTTGGAACCTATTTCTTACTCTTTTCTTTCGGTTAAAGCTGCTTTGTGAATTGTGAGTGGATTGCTTTGAGTCCAATAGGCCAAGTTAGTGAGTTGACATGAGTGTGACAAGTCAAGGCCGAGTCAGGTTTAAAACTGAGTTCCACAATGACTAAGCTCAAAATCTTGCTGAATCATGTCAACTTGGCCATGTTACTCGAGTTTGAGAACTATGCCTTGCAAGCAGGTTTGGGCCAAGCTAAATGGATAGTAGGTCAGGCTGGGGTAAAAAATACAACTAGGATCATTATAACTTATAGTGCTCTGCCAACACTTGAGCATTTTTCTTTTAATTTAGAGGCAAACAAGTCTCTTTCTTGCTTTTGATGATACATTATTTATTATTATTATTATTATATATTTTTTGTGTTTAACTGCTTAGGACCTTCTCCAACAAATTAAGAAATTAATGTAGAGCTGGCCACCAGAAAAAAGAAAACTAAATTACAGTTGAATAAAGAAGTAAAAAGAAAAATAATTCTAAAAAAATATTGAATAATGATTGAATAATAATATGAGAGTTAACATTGAAAATGAATTTAATATCCTTATATATCCCTAAATAAACTGTAATTTGTACTTAATAAAAATAGTAAATTTTTCAAAATAGAAAGTTACTAAAAATATTAAAATTCTAATTAAAAACTACTACTAAGTAGACTTTTATCTAAAACTCATTGTTTAACAAAAATAAAAACTTTTAAATAAACAAAAACTCTAAAAAGAAGGAAACAAACTAAAATTTGAAATTACTAAAAACAGTACGTTTTTTTTTCTTCTAAAATTCCGTTTTCTACTATAATTGTGCGTTTTCGGGCGAACCAGACTGACATGGGTTAGTTCACCCCAAAACAAAATTTTAGTTGAAATCCATGTGATAGGGCTGTTAAAAAAACCGACAAAACCGATGAAACTGACTGAACAGGTTGGTTTCCGTTGGTTTTCCATTATATTTTGGGCCGACTCGGTTCTTTTATATTAAAAATCGAGAATGTCAGTTCGGTTGTCGGTTTGTGAAAATTATAAACCGTTTTCAACCAAACCGAACCGATTATATACATTTGAATTATATTTATTAATGTTACTCCTACCGAATGACCCACCTTAATAATATCTTATATATTCACGCCGTCAATCATTTTCTCAACCCATTTTAGGATGTGTTCATATCTAAATCTCAGGTGTACCACACCACAGAAAACAATGTTGATTGAGCTCTCACCATTAAAAATATCCTCGGGCCCACTTGAAGAAGGTTTGCAATGTGTATTTACCATCCAACCCGTTGATAAGGTCAAACAGACCTGGATGAAGGGAAAAGTCAAATTTCACTTTCAGCTGGATCCAAAACTTTTGTGGTCTATAGTTATAAAAAGTTTTAATGGTCATTTACCAGTTTTTACATTGGTGTGGTCCTACTAGAGATTTGGATCTTCTTAATTTTTTGAATGTTATCATGAAACTGACAATACCGACAAAACTGAACCGACCATATTTTATCCGGTTCGGTTCGGTTAGTGAGGCTTCATTGGTTTAGTTCAGTTGTTAAATATTCAAAACCAACTGAGTCGGTTTGGTTAGATATCGCCCCTCAAAACCGAATTGACCGAACCATGCACAGCCCTACTATATGATGTGCGTCTTGTAACTCCTCCCGGATCAAAAGTTATGACCGATTTATGATCCGCCTTCTTTTTGTTCGCCCATGCGAAAATTAATGATTTTTGTTGAACTTTCCTTGATCTTTTGCGGTTCATATGCGATAGAAAAATGCTTGATCCACACCCTTCATCAGGGGGTTCTTGTTCTACATTAGACTCCCCCACTTGAAAAAAAACTCATCCTCGAGTTTCACTTTAGGTTAGGGGCCACGATCTGCTTCCAACTTCGGAAGTCGATGTTTGCTAGCCTTGTTCTAAAACGCTGCAACAAATTTCTCTGACTTCTTCTGCACGCCAATATAAATAATCGTAGCCTGCTCTAGTACATCGAAGGTTGGTTCTATCCCAGAAAAGGACTATTTCCTGCTAAAAGAAACAATTCATCAGAAAGTTCGGTGACTATGATCGTCTTAATTTCCTGCATTACTGGTGTGACTCTTTCTAGGATGCTCATGGATTTCGTCAAAACTGACTTCATAACGTTTGCAATAATTTCAGACTCTCCTTCACTATTCTTTTAAGACTGAGGTATTGATTTCCTCCACCTTTTCAGAATTCTAAACATCTTCTGAGATGGTAGTGAGTTGTACTTCAGAGACCTCATCCAAAGTTGCATTACCTCGAAAATCTCATTCAATATAATCCCCGCGATCGTTCCCACGCGTAGGCCGTCGTACGATGATGTTTTGACTTCTTTATAGCTGGGTTATAAATTGTCCAGGGTAGCCCTGCGATAAGCCACCTGTGGTGCTTTACGAAATATATCGTTGTTCTATACAGCGAGCACATGTGGTTGTTAACCGTTGCCTTGGGCTTGTGGCAGATTTAATGCCGCTGCAATGCGGTCGAGGATTACCTATATACCTTGCAGGATCAACAAATTCTCCCATCGCGCTTCACCGAAACCTGCCGTCGTGATATAATCTCTTGGAGCATTGTCCTTAGGATGCATATTCAACCCTTCATTAGAGGCCATCGTCCTGGGGAAAAATCCTCTCTCTGATACCACTGACATAGGAATGTGGGAGGTCGATCACCGTCTTCCTCATTGAGTTATTCTCGAATCCACGAGAAGAATAAAGAGATAAAAAGGAAAATAATTCCTAAAAAATATGGGTTGTTGGTTTGGTGTTCAGGCGCCTGCCTCGTTGGTAGACTCTGTGGAGTTTCAACAAGGGGTCTCGGTCTCGAAACGCATTAGTGGTGAAAATCCACGCTGCAGACAGCACCAGTGGGTGCGTTGCATGATTGACTGGGTGGGTGTGTTGCGTGATTGATTGGGTGGGTGCATTGCATGACTGACCAAAAACAAAAAAAAGGGTTGGGTTTGGAATAGAATTCTTGGCACATTTAATTTTGGGCTGGGGTTAGCCTCAGCCATGACCCGATCCATTGCCACCCCTGCATGGCGGCATGAATAATCTAATGGAAGGTATTAAATATCTGATTGTTTCATTTGTTGCTGTTGTTGTTTTCTATATAATTGTTTAAGTAGCCCTTAAGCGTTCAATGCCACCGGTGCACCCCAAGATTAAAAAAACATAGATAATCAAACCATTGACCAGGTTTGCCAACTATTCATGGGCCACCATCAAAAGCTTGCGGAGACCCCAACCTTCCAAATGCTGGCCATTTTTTATAACACTAGTTCTTTCGAGCTTTGAATGGGATGGTTATTATCAAGTGGTCATATCCAAATCTTAGATTCAATGGTCAGAATGATTATATGACCATAATAACTTATATATGGCATTAATGAAAACATGAACAGTTCACATCAACCTAATGATTTAACAAGGAGTTGGCCGAAGCCGGCTACCATTCGGTTATGAGATCCACAAAAAACCAGTGTACAGAGGATGAGGATTTCGTACTGAGGCTATATCATACTGAGTAAACTCTGTGGGGCCACCATCCATGATGTAATGATACCCACAGTTGAAACCTTCCTGTGGCCTACAGTGATGCTTACTTGTCATCCAATCTGTTTTTAAAGTGACACAGATATGGATGATGAAAAACACAAATATCAGCTTGATCCAAAACTTCTGTGGACCCCAAGGAGTTTTCAGTGGTAGTCATTCAATTCCCACTGTGAAACAGTGCTGTGGTCTAGTTGAGCTTTGAATCTGTTTTAATTTTGGACTTAGGCCATAAAATGAGCTGATGAAATGGTATATAATACCCGTTACGGTTTCTCCCCATCCCATCTCCCCATACCAATGGCTCTTCTCTCTCCAAAAGTTTCCTTCTCATTTTCCTCCTTTTTTCTTATCCTTTTCTTAGCCTTTGTCTTTGCTACTACCAATGATGAGGCATTGTCATCCCAACGATGCATCCAAGAGCACTTCTCAGCCTTGCTCGACCTAAAGAATGGCTTTAGCTTCTCTCCTGACAGCCGCACTGAACTCTCCTCATGGAATTCAAACAACACCGATTGCTGCTCTTGGGAAGGCATCAGCTGTGATGGAGCCACTGGTCACGTAATCAGCCTCCACCTCGGTTTCCTCCGCATCTCGGGTTGGATTGATTTTGAAATTCTCTTTCGTTTTCGGAGCTTGCAGAGGCTCAAGCTTGCGTACAATGACTTCGATCCCTCTCCATTCCCTTCTGGGTTTGACCAGCTCACCAGTTTGATCCATCTCGATCTATCTTGGTTGAATCTTTATGGCCAAATCCCGTTAGAAATCTTCCGCTTGACTGGTTTGGTTTCTCTCAATCTTTCTTACAATCAAGCCTTGGAACTCGAAAACCCAACCATGGGAGCACTCATCCAAAACCTTTCAAGTCTGAGAGAACTCAATCTTGACCAAGTAAACATCTCTGTGAAGGGAAGCGAGTGGGGACAGGCCTTATTCTTGTCACTCCCTCGTCTACAAGAGTTAAGCTTACAACATTGTGGTCTTTCAGGCCCCATCCATTCTTCCATTTCCCAACTCCCCTTCCTATCTGAACTTGACCTCAGTTGGAACAAGCTCTCTTCTGTGGTGCCCAGCTTCACAGGGAATCTCCGCAAGTTGAGCTTACGAAATTGTGGTTTTTCAGGCCCCATCCATTCTTCCCTTTTCCAACTCACTTTCCTATCTGAACTTGACCTCAGTGAAAACTATCTGTCAGGATCATTACCATCCTTCCTTGTGAACCTCAGCAAACTAGAGCACTTGGATCTTTCATTCAATAGTTTCAGTGGCCCAATTCCTTCTTCCTATGGAAACGAGCTTCGAAGTCTCAAAGAGATCAGGTTATGGAGTAATTTACTTAATGGGACCATTCCATCGTCATTATTTTCACTCCCATCATTAAAGACGCTGGATCTCAGAGATAATTAGCTGGGTGGCCGGCTTGATGTTATCCACAATGTCTCTTCTATACAGTTGGAGAACATTTTAATGGATCATAACAACTTTCAGGGAATGGTGCCGAGTTTTCTCTTCAAACTTATGGAGCTTAGAATCATTTCCCTTTCTTTCAACAATTTCAGTGGTGCTGTACAGCTAGGTTTATTCCTAAACCTCAAAAACCTCTTTCTTCTGGATGTTTCAGATAACAACCTGTCTATTGAAGACAATGGTGGTAATTCTACCTTTTTCTCCTTTCCCCAGATTGGATATCTACTCTTGCGTTCTTGCAACATTAGCAAATTTCCAAATTTCTTAAGAAATCAAGGGCGGATGAGTGATCTAGACCTTTCTGACAATAGAATCAATGGTGAAATTCCCAATTGGATATGGAAGGTTGGGAATGGGACTTTATCCTATTTAAATCTTTCTCATAATGCTCTGCAAAAAATAGCACCACCCTTTCCCCATACTTTGCTGCCTGACTTGGGTGCTCTCGACCTTAGCTCCAACATGCTAGAAGGCTCACTTCCAATCCTGCCATCCTCCACCTTTTTCTTCTCTGTTTCCAACAATAGACTTAGTGGAGAAATCCCTATGTCAATTTGCAACACAACATCCCTTGTAATCCTCAATCTATCCAAAAACCAATTAAATGGTTGGATTCCACAATGTCTCAGTGAAATTAGTGGTTCCCTCAACGTGCTAAATCTCCAGGGAAATGCATTTAACGGCACCCTGCTTCAAGCATTCAAAGAGGGATGCAGTTTACAAACACTTGATCTCAGTGAAAATCAATTAGAAGGCCAAGTGCCAAGGTCTTTGGCTAACTGCAAAATGTTGGAGGTATTAAACCTTGGAAACAATCAAATACATGACACCTTCCCTTCGTGGGTAGGATCTTTGTCCCGTTTGCGCATTCTTGTCCTCAAATCCAACAAATTTTATGGTCCCATTATACTTTCACCAACAACTCACAGCTTCCCAATGTTGCAGATCATTGACCTCTCTTCTAATGATTTTATGGGTGCTTTGCCATCAAAGATGTTTCAAAGCTGGATGGCAATGACTGAGGACAAATCTCAATCTGGGTTTCTTCGTAGAACTGTATCATCACCAAAGAATATGGTGTTCTATCAGGACACAGTGACAATAACATTGAAAGGACTAGAAAGGGAACTGGTGAAGATCCTAACCATCTTCACAGCGGTCGATTTCTCAAACAACCATTTTCAGGGGAGCATTCCAGAATCTATAGCGATGCTCAAGTCGCTCTATCTGCTCAATATGTCACACAACGGTTTCATGGGCCAAATTCCAACATCACTTGAGAACCTAATGGCGCTCGAATCATTGGATCTCTCACAGAACAATATCTCAGGGGAGATTCCGTGGCAGCTCACAAAGCTGACATTTCTTTCGGTATTAAACCTTTCACAAAACCGACTCATCGGCAGCATACCACAAATGAAGCAATTTCTTACATTTACAACCGAGTCATTCCAAGGAAATGTGGGATTATGTGGACCTCCATTATCTAGAAAATGCATTGCACCACCATCAGCTGTGCCAAACATTGAAGATGTAACTTCAGAAATGGATTGGAAATTCATGTGGATCGGATTTGGAGTCGGATATGGAGTAGGAATGGGTCTTCTTTTCTGGACTTTAATGCTATGGACAAAGGGAAGTAGAGAATTCTATAAATTTATAGATGAGATTTTTTTTTTTTTTTTTTTTTTTTTTAAATTCCCTCCTCTCTACAATGTTTGCTCTAAAGTGACGATGATAAGATGCTTGAAGCAATGAGAAGGGTGAAAAATCTCAAGGAAATTAAGGTGCATAAGGAAGAAGAGAAGAAATTGTCGCTGTTCTGTGCTTTCTTCTTTTATTTTGCTTATGTCGCTTTTTTCTTTTTTCTTTTCTAATAATTTGTGTGATTGTAGTATGTTTCCAGTGATATTGTTGTTTGTGCTATGTGCTTTAAATTTGGAAACTTTAAGGTGCTGGGCATCATCTATATCGATGCTTCTGCTACTGGTACTGGGGTCGCGGATTGCATACTGACACCACCACCTTGCATTTGGATGGTGCTCTCTGGGCTCACAATGATGTATGTGCTTTATTACACCGTTCATCCATTTTGAATGATTAATTTTGGGCATGTGCCCGAAAATGAGGCAGATCTAAATCTCAGCTGGACCACACCATAAGAAAACAGTGGTGATTAATGCCCACCATTAAAACATCCTAGAGCCCAATGTAATGTTGATTAGCCATTCGGTTAGGTGACACAGACCTGAATGAAGGGAAAAGACAAATATTAGCTTCATCCAAAACTTTTGGGCCCATCACAAGTTTTTAATGGCAGGCGTTCCATCACTACTGTGGATATCGAAGTGGCGGATTATATGGTCCCTTTACCATCAGCATAACGGTTCAGCTAACTTCATTCCGTGTTTCAGTTTAAGCATGTAATTAGAGGTGGACAACGATCCGATCCGAGTCGAACATGGATCAAATTGGATCGTTCGGCTACTTGAGTGGGTGTGTTCGAACAATGTTCGAACAAACATTCGATCAGGGTGACTCTGTTCAAACTCAATTTGGTCTGGCCCAACATGTTCGAGCATATGAATTTCGGACAATTTTTACCAGTTCGAACAAGTACAAACAATTTCACTTTTTTTCGCTTGGAAATATTTTTTCTACTACTGAAAAGTTAATACCGATTCATTCACAAATTATATATCACAAATGACAAATTATAAGGTTTAGCCACAACTAAATCTCTAGTGAACCACACCACTGGAATGACATTATGATGGCATTAAACATCAATGTGGAATCCAGGGAGATTTCAACGGTAGGAATTTCCCTACCACCTTTTCCTTTAGTGTGGCCCACTTGAGTCTTGGATCCAGATCATTTTTTGTCTTACATCTCAAAATGATCTCGCAAAATGGATGGATGGTGTGGATTCCTTACAAACATCACGGTGGGCCCCACCTAAATTTCCAGTGTAGGAATTGTGCATGGCTTGTGACGCGAATGTGGGTTGGCTCATGGCCGGTGACATGAACACCCGCAAACAAGCTAGTGTCAAAGCTCTATGGGCCCCACCATGATGTATTTGTTTTATCCACTCCGTTCATCTATTTGTACAGCTCATTTTAAGGCATTAAACAAAAAATGAGGCAAATACGAAGCTCAAGTGGACAACACCACGAAACTGTGAGGAGAATGATGTCTACCATTGAAACCTTCCTAGGGCCCACAATCATGTTTATCCCCCCCCCCCCCCCCCCCCCCCCCCCCCCTCTCTTTACACACACACACACACACACACACACCAAGTTGAACCAACAAGTCAAGTCGAGTCGGTCAATATTCGAGTCGAGTCGAACAGGACTGTGATTGAAACCGACTTGAATTTTTTTTCAAACACAACCTGCGTGTTCGAACAAAGTTCGAACAAGAAGACTTTATGTTCGAACAAAGTTTTACCGAGTCGATCTGAGTCGATCCGAACGGTTAAACTTGGTTCGTGTCCAGCTCTACATGTAACCCTCCTTGGCTTCTTGTTTTTTCCCCTTTTAATGAGTGCGGTGAAAATGACTGAAATAATCCAATGTCTGATTGGTGAGGTTTTTGAAATGTGGGCTGCTGATAGGTCCAACCATATGGATGGAACTGATTCAAGAATCACCCTGTGGGTCTGTATCCAGCCATTCCTGACCGGTTTGGGTTGTTCTCAGGGAGGATAAAAGCCACGTCGGGTTTGGCTTATGAGACCAATTATTTATCGGCTCAAACATGGATTTGGATATGCATGAAAGCCCAGTCCATCCTATAGTGTCATAATGGGTCAGGACCGGTCACTATGAAAATCGGGGCCTCACCTGCCCAATTAATAGTGGGAAGATCTGCTATATCCAGGGCTGTCAATGGACCAGATGGGAGCTTGGTGGGCATTTGAATCGAGGTCTGGATCTGGGTCTAAAAATTCTAAGCAGTTGGGCTTGTGGTGTGCATATTGGGTAAACAGTCAGTCAACCTGTCCAAGCCCACTCGTTTAAGGTTTGAAGGCATTCTTGTCAATGACATTAATGGTTGGATACACCAAATGAACACCCCAGATGTTGCAAGAAAAAGAATAGCCGGGCTTGCGCTCTGGCCATGCATAATCTGGCCCATCAGAAAATCTTAATGGCTATCATTTGATCATCACAACGCCCTCCACATGAACGCTCCTTATAACCAGACGTCCCAAGAAAAGGGATACGGCTCAGCTTCGTCCCAACTAGAGAAAGAGTATTGCAAGGCAATTCGTGTAATGACAGATGAGATAGGATGCTCTCCGGGTCATGGAATATAATCCATTCATGATTCATTTTCCTCGTGAAAATATGAATGCGGATTACCTGCTGACCCCGGATTCAGCCAGGTGGGTGTGACCTTGACTATGGGACCCACCTTAATGTATGCGTTGTATATCCATACGTTTTGCCAGCTTATTTTTGGTCTTGGTTCCAAAACATACATATCTCAGGTGGACCAAACAGTAGGAATTGAATTTCCATCATCAAAAGCTTCTTGGTGGCCACAAAAGTTTTGGATGAAGCTTCTATTTGTGTTTTCCCTTCATCCAGGTCTGTCTGACCCGATCAACAGGTTGGATGGCAAATAAAATTACGCTGGACCTTAGGATCTTATTAATGGTGGACGTTCAATGAGCACTGGCTCCTGTAGTGTGGTCCACGTGAGAATTTTCTCTGCTTTAATTTTGGGACCGTACCCCAAAAAAATGCTGGCAAGACGGATGGACGGAGTGGATTTACAGCCATACACCCCACAGATAGGACTGCACCCACCTCGCTGAAATATGGCCCATCTGTAAGAGGTCCAGAATGATTTTGCAAAGGATGTTGAAATATTTGGTTTAAAACAATTATATACAATTATATATATATATATATATATATATATATATATATATATATATATATATATAGTTGTAAATATTATTATTTATGTGAATGTCCATATAAGAGAATTTTGCTTTGTATTGTATACTAAATCCTACATCGATCACAGAGTTTAGTAAGGAGGTTAAGCTTAACTTATAAATAAGCATGCCTCCTCCCTTTATGAGGTGAATAGAAATATAGAAGTTTTTTTTATCTCCTCTCTTTCACATTTTTTTTTTCAACGAACAACCACTAAATTTATTCACATCACCTTTCCTAACAACACCCAACCCTGTTTTATCAAGCAGCAAACAACATAGGAAACTAAAACCAAAATATTAGCCTTTCCTAACAACACCCAACCCTGTTTTATCAAGCAGCAAACAACATAGGAAACTAAAACCAAAATATTAGCCTTTCCTAACAACACCCAACCCTGTTTTATCAAGGACCAGGGATCCCCTAATCATTGGTGGCATGCTCTCTAAATCTGCCAATATCCTCCTAGAATTTGACCAGCTTCCCCATTTTGCCAGCCCATCTGCAACCCTATTAGCCTCTCTCAGGAAAAAGGATACCCTTACCTCCACCCTCCTTTTTAGCCTTTCGAATTGAGACCGCCAATACCACCAATTCCACGACGCTTCGCCTTCTTTTATTAGGATCTCTACCATCACTTTCGAGTCACTTTCTACCCACGCTTTCTGAAGGCCTCTTTCTACATAGAGGTAAGCCCCTCTATAATCGCTTGAGCCTCAGCTCTAACATTTGATCCCATACTGTACTCATTCAAAAATGCAAAAATAAAGTTTCCTCTTTCGTCTCTACATACCCCTCCACCTCCAGATTGCCCTGGATTACCACATGCTGACCCATCCACGTTAATCTTGACCCAATCTCGAGGCGGTTTAGACCACCTAACTACTGCCCACTTACCTGCTTGGAGCAGGGGCATTCCTATACCCATTGCTTCAAGGACCATCTGATTTGAGAAGCCCGACAGATTGGGCTGCTGCATTGTTGGACAGATGCGCCGCATCCAAGTCTGAACCCCAACCACCACCTTATCTGCTTTCGCCGTTCCTCCATCAAAACGGATGCCATTCCTTTCCAACCATATCTCCCACAAAATAAATATAGGCATCAAGCCTCTTAGCTGATTGAAACAGTCAGATGATTTCGCCTCCGTCCACCATTGATTTGCTTTCATCTACATAGACTGCCCCTCAATAAAAGCCATATCAAAAAATCTGCTGAAACTGACCAAATCTTCACCGCCAGCTCCCGTCCTCCAAATAGGTGGTCTATTGATTCAACCCAAGGAGAAGCTGGACTAGAGCAACACCCACACTTCAAAGCCAACGATACACCCCTTGCTTGCACTCCAACATCCACGAAGATGATCCCATGCAAGGCCTTCCAAATGAAAATGGACATTTTCGGAGGGAGTCTAGTATGCCACACCCATCTCGCCCAACTTCTCCTTGCGCCCCCTTCCTTACAGACATTCCAAGCGGACTTGATTGAAAAAATCCCTGACGGAGTAGGCTGCCAAATACATTTATCTCATTGGGAGATAAGCAAAATCCCTCTTTAGCGATTCTTTCAAACACCTCATTTGGTAAGATAGACTGCAAGGGGGAGGGTTGATGTATCCCGTTCGACCCCAACACATCTTTCACTTGGACCCCCTGCAAAGATTCTGAAATTTCTTCTTGCATCAAATCAACAAGCCGACCCAGCCCTATCCAATTAGCCTCCCAGATGTTGATGTCCCCCGCGCCCACCAACCATCTGGCATTCGACTCGAGCAAGGGGAACGCCTTTCTTATGCTTTTCTAGAACGGCGAAATATTACAGACCTGGACTAGTGCAATCTTTTTCTCCCTCCATCCCAACCCCAGTAAAATCTGTAAAACTACTTTTCAGCAAGGAGACCACCTGTTTAGGTACTTCAGATGCAGCCAACAAGTGTATTGGCATGCTACTCAGGACGTGCTTTATCAGGACCAATCTACCTGCTTGGTTCAGCAACCTCCCCTTCCACCCATTCACTCTCTGCTTCATTTTTCCTAAAAGGTGTTGGAAGAAATTTGCCTTGGCACGACCCTTGAAGATAGGCACACCCAAGTACTGCATTGGAGTAGCTTTCCTGGCTATGCCCAACGTCCTTTTCATTGAAATAATCCTCCCTGCCAATAGTTTTTTCTGAAGTATACAGACCACTTTTTTGCTTATTAATTTTTTGACCCGATATTCTTTCAAACTTTTCCAAGAACCGAGACACTAATGACACGGATCGACTGCTCCCATTCATGAATAAAATCGTGTCATCAGCAAACAACAGACGAGCATTAGGGGGCACCCACGACGAACCTTGAAATGCAAACACGCACCTTCCTGGATCTATCTCTTGAAACCACGGTTGAAAACCTCCGCTACTTTGATAAAAAGAGATGGAGAAATCGAGTCTCCTTGCTGGATGCCTCTAGTGGATTTGAAGTACCCACAGGCTTACCCATTGATTAGCATAGAAAACCAACTATTCTCCCAGCATTTCGCAGTTAGATCCACCCACTCCTGCCCGAAGCCAAACCTTCTCAAGACTTCCCTGAGAAGTCTCCAATTCACCCTTTCGCATGCTTTCTCCAAGTCCGATTTGAGCACCACATTTCCTCCCCGGAATTTTCTGTCTAACTCTCGAAACAGCTCCTGGGTTAGCATAATACTCTCAACAATTGATCGCCCCTAGATGAACGCCCCTTGCTCCTGTGAGATGATCCTAGGCAGCAGCATGCTTACCCTGTTAGCAAGGATTTTCGAGAAAATCTTATACACACAATTACATCGACTTATAGGGCGGTAATCGGTAAACTTAGCTGGAGCAGTCGATTTCAAAATGAGACAAATTAGTGATGAAGTGAATGCCTGCGAAATTTTTCCGCCCTTAAACAAGAATTTTGCTGCCTCCAGAATATCTAGCCCCACTATTTCCCTCTCTCTCACATATTTAATAACATGTTATCAGCACCAGACTTGGAGCTCTAACTATTTTTTTGTCTCTTCCAATCGATGAAAAGAGGTATTTTTTTCTTTCTTTTCATACTTAGCACAAAATTCATGACTTCTTCATGTATTGTGAGATATGAGTAAAATACCGTGACTGACCATGATATTCGTTTATATTGTTTTATCATTAGTAGATTATTTTCATTACTTAATTATTATATTACAAATGTTAAATGGGACCTGAAGTTCCTTAATTATTATTCAGATTTGAAACCTAAATTTTTTGAATTATTTAGAGATTGGACCTGAAGTTCCAATAAAAAAAAACATACATATAATCAAAACCTGAAGTTTTAATTATTTAGTAGGGACTCAAAGTCCTATGCATGTTAAAATCATACCGAATCAGAAGTTCAATGATTTTATATGTAGAACTAGAAGTTCTCACAAACTAATCAATAGGGCCCGAAGTTCTAAATCTACAGAAACTTGAAGTTCTAATTTAAAAGATTAAGAACCTGAAAGTTCCAATTATTTCTGATTAAATTATTAGTCATGTTTATGTTTAACCCACATTATATTCTTAATTTTACTTTTATTTATTGAACAGTGTCTAAAGGGATGATGAATATTGTTAAACTTGAATTCAAAGCTCTCGAACTATCTGGGGAGAACTATCTCTCCTCAATTTTGGATGCTGAAATCCATCAATCCCAAAATCTTAGTGATGCCATAAAAGCATACCATAGTATATTCGAGCAGGACAAGGCTAAATCACTCATCTTCCTAGGGCATCATATACATGATGATTTAAAAAGTGAGTACTTGACTGAAAATGATCCAATGAAACTATGAAACTCCCTGAAGGAGTGTTATGACCACCAGAAATTAGTCATACTACCAAATGCATGTCATGAGTGGCTGAACCTTAGATTTCAAGATTTTAAATCAGTGATTGCTTACAACTCTATCATGTTCAGAATTACCTCCAAGTTGAAGCTATGTGGGGAAATGATAGAGGATGCAGATATTCTAGAAAAAACCATCTCCACCTTCCACGCTTCGAACTTGCTCCCGCAGCAGCAATACTGAGGGCACCAATTCAAGAAATACTCTGATCTTACCTCTTGTTTCCTATTCACTGAGGAAAACAATGATCTCCTAATGAAGAATCATACTTCCAGACCCATTAGATCTATAACACTTCTAGAAGTGAATGCTAACTCTGCTTAGGGCCATGGATGAGGTTGTGGCAACACACATGGAGGCCGAGGTAAACTAGAAAGAGGTGACCTTCTTAATCTGGGCCCACGAGGAAACATAAACATAAAAAACCATCAGAAGTGGAATACTGTTAATAACAGACAAAACAACCATCCAACTCCTTCAAGCATATCGAATGATGTTTGCCACAGATGCGGTTAATGTGGACATTGGTCACGTACTTGCCGCACGTCCAAGAAAAATGTGAAACAATATCAAGCCTCAAGGAAAGAAATGGAAACCAACAATGTGGAAGGCCCAACAGACCGTTGGATGGATGGTAATACTCACCTCAAATTCGATGACTTCTTTTACGAAGAGAATGGAAAGCCTATCGATGATGAGACTTTCAAAACTATGATTGGAGAATCCCTTGGGATGGTCCTAAAGATCTAAGATTTTTTTTTTTTGTTTATGCTTCTATTTAGTTTTGATACATTAATATTATTGTTTATCCTCAAATTTATTTTTATGTCTTTATTTTGGGATATTTTTTCTTTTCTTTTCGTGAGTTGAAGCTACTTGTATAATCCTTAAATTAAATGAATTTTTTTGTCTCTCTCTAAAGGTATGGATTAGGAAGTTAGCGCAAGCGTTCACATTTGTCTAGTAGACAGTGCAAGGACCAACACTATTTTGAAAAATCATAAGTTTTTCTCGTACTTGATAAGTAATGCAACTAAATTTTCTACCATAGCTAGACCTTCTGAAATCATTGAACTCGTGGGCGTGTGTTAGCGTGTACATACACGCACTCAATTAATTAAAGAATTTAAGGGTAACACTAGAGGACATACAATGCTTGAGTATTGAAGGGTCAGGGTGTTACAGTCTACCCCCTAAAAAGAATCTTCTCCTCGAGATTACCTGCATAATGTCACTATAAAAGTAAGGGTACTTTTCTTGCATCTCCACTTTTTGCTTCTAGGTCGCTTCTTCCTCCCCATGTCGTGACCACAAGACCTTTACTAGGAGGATTGATTTCGTTCAGAGAATCTGTTCTTTACGATCTAGGATGCGGATAAGCTCCTCAACATAAGAGTCATCCTCCCTTAACTCGATCTGCTCCCATTGGATATATGAGAAGGATATGACACGTACATCTTGAGTATGGAAACATGGAAGACATTGTCTGTAGAGGCCAAGCTCCTTGACAACATAAGATGATATGCGTCCAAAATCTCGAAAGGACCGATGTAGCGGAGCATAAGTTTTCCTTTCTTCCCAAACCTCATCATGCCCTTTCATAGAGAGACCTTTAAGAACATGTGGTTGACCACAACAAACTCAAGGTTCCACCTCAGGTTTTTTGCATAACTTTTATGCGGACTTTGTGCGTCCCAAAGACACTTTCGAAGATGTCAATTTTCTCGGATGTGACCTGCACTTGCACTAGCTCGGGTCATAAAAGACTCCTCTCACCGACCTCTGCTTGACATTGAGGAGCTCAACAGGGACGACCATAAAGTGCTTTATATGGTACTATTTTGATGCTCAACTGAAATATGTTATTGTAGGCAAACTTGAGAGGCAAGTAGTCATCCCAGCTGCCCTTGAAGTCCAACATGCACGCCGCCAATATATCTTCTAGGATTTGGTTAACCCGCTCTATTTGTCCATCAATTTGGGGGTGAAATGCAGTCTTGGATTTGAGCACAGCCCAATTCTTCCTGCAAGCACTTCCAGAATGCGGAGGTAAAGTGTGAATCGCGATCAGAGATGATCTCTTGGGGCACTTCATGCAAGCGCACAAGCTACTGAACGTACAATTGCCCCAGCTCGTCCGCTGAGGTGGATATGTGAATCAGCAAAAACCGAGTTGTTTTCGTCAAGCAATCGACTATGACCCAGATCGCGTCGTGCTTTTTTTTTTTTTTTTTTTTTTTTTTCTGGGGTCTTGGGGAGACCGGATATCAAGTCCACTTCCAATCCACTATTGACAGGGGCTAGAGGAGACCTGAGGGTTTACGATGTTCAGCCTTCACATATTAATAAGTCATACACTAGGCCACGAAAGTGGCGATGTCCCGCCTCACCGCATTTCGAGCTTCCTGCCCCAATCTCTGTCTCGCTGCCCCCGACATTCTCTCTCTCTGCAGCTCCATCTTCCTGCCCCAAATTCTCTCTCGCCACCCCCAACTCTCTCTCTCTCTCTCTCTCTCTCTGCAGCTCCATCTTCCTGCCCCAAACTCTCTCTCGCCACCCCCAACTCTCTCTCTTTGCAACTCCAGCAGCGTAGCAATCGAGTGGCGAAGCAACCACTCTCGGTACCACCACCCCGACCGTCTCTCTCGATCGAGCGGCGAAGCAACCACTCTCTCTCTCTCTCGTTACTTGAGGTCAAATGAGTTTCATCCATGCCCCGAGGAGCGCTAACAGTGGACTTGCTGGCCAAATCTGAGGCCCTTGCGTCTTGCTTCCAAATTCAGGATCTCAGGCCGGTGTCAATTTGATTGGGCATAACACCTTGTGTTTTGGGATTTTGTTCAGTGTTTTAGGGGTTTGGCCCTGTTTCATTCCCTGTATTCTTTTCTTTTAGCTCTTTATGTTCATAAAAAAACTTTGATTGTTTGATTGAATCCAAGCATTAATCCCTATGCATTAAATCCCTAAGCATTGTCTTGTTCAATCCCTTCGCAAGTGTTGCTTAAATCCCTAAGCATTAATCAATTCTATCATTGCTTTCTTGTTGAATAAACTAGAAATTGTTGGAAGTTGTTTCAACTGTCCATTATTTGGTGTTTATCAAAATCCTGTGGCACATTGGTGACGGATTGAGCTTCAAAATCGGTTCATCTCTTGAGATCGAGCAACTTTGATGTTGAATGTTGAAGCCTTAATTAGGGTTTTACAATCGTGAATCCTAATTAGGAATTTTCAAATTAAATCCCTAATTTTCAATCTCTATCTTTTTTTTATTTTATGGAAAAAATAAATCCCTAATTTTTTCATGCTAAATGTTCTTGACTTTAATCTGTCATAGATCAAACTTCCCCATGTCTTTCACCTTATTTTGCAAACTTGGCAGGCATATGTATAATGGTGTTTGATTGACTTCACCCAAGCAAGGTTGAAACTGACATTTGCTAACAAATACTTGGGAAAAAAAATCAAATTGCAAAAATATCTCAATCTATCAATTATGAGATGACATATGTGACATTTGGCTAACTCCCATGAAAATTTTCTCTCAAGGAGAATATTTGCAGTCCCTCGACATTATTGCAATTGTTTTTTTTTTCCAACTCAACTTAAAAGAATGTTACCATGCTTTGATTCCAGTCAATTACTATGGACAATGTGGGATTAATCCAATTCCAAGCATTTCATTTTGTCACAACTTTTTTCTGGAATTCCAAGCATTTCATTTTGTCACAACTTTTTTCTGTACATCCACAATCAGCCTGAAAATCATATCTCAGCCCATGGCCAGATCTGATCCCTGTTTAGTTTTGCACAGATCCAATGTCATGAAATTCATTATTCTTTTGATTTCCTAAAATACAATTATAGTTCACTGATTATTTTTTGCTACTTCCTATTTTTCATTGCTGATGCTACACATTATTTCGAGTGGATTCTGATTTCTATTCCATTTTCATGGATTTCACAATCCATTCCATTTCTTTCTGCTTTTTTGAAAATTTCAAAGCGGGAAAATTTTAGGTGCACAACAAGTTCCATTGGCGTGCAGTCACAACTGAGTACGTTGTCATCTATCATTAAAACCGTTGATCCAAAGCTTCATTAACACCTTGGTAAGTCGTATCCGCACTACCAAGTTTTGTGGCTCTTGTAACATCCATTTTAGCTTTACTTTGTACTGAATTCATGTGTCATATTTATTGATGTTATAAATGCAGGACATCTATCCGGTATAAAAGGTTGGCCCCACCATAAGAACTACTTGGTGCAAAAATCAGGTAGACCCACTCTGTCAAGTTTTTTTTTTTCTTTTCACACATGTATGTTAACTAGATCGGTGGCTGTTCATAATTTTGAATGGTATGGTTCACATAAATGGATGTTATACACACTTAACAATTGAAATTTATAAGCTAGTTAGATGTAACTTATGGTCCAACTAGTTGTAAGTGGGGACAAGAGGGTAACTGAACTATATATGAAAAAAATTGATACTCTGGTAGAGTCCCATAGATGCTACACAGGCACTTTCAAATTACTTAATTAGAAATTGAATATGTGGGATACAAGTAATTCAAATTAAAACTGTACGAGTCATGGGTTGCAGGTTAGATGTATGATAAGCCAAAAGTCAAGCTTACTTGATTAGCTGACTATTGGAGTGGTGGATATTTATTGGTCAGTTAAAATGGAAGTACCCAACTATCCTATTTTAACAAACAAGTATACAGGATTTAGATTTATCATGAACCAAAAGTCAAGCTTATTTGATTAGCTGGCTATTGGAGTGGCGGACATTTATTGGACAGTTAAAATGGAAGTACCCAACTATCCTATTTCAACAAACAAGTATATCGGATTTAGAGGTTATTACTGCTAGACTAATCTGATTTGGAAACTAACTCAATGATAGTGGTTTCCACAATTTATTAACTTATGCCTGTGTATCAATCATCATATGCAGCCTTAACATGCACAGGTCATCTGTGGTCGGATGTGTATGTGCACGACATCTGACTTGTGCATGTTAAGGCTTTATTGTCATTAGAAGTCACATTATGTTAGGTTTAAGTAAAACCAATGGTCATACGTTAAAGAGCTTGAAAAAAAAAACCCTTGTATAGAACAAAAAGTGATTTAAGCCTATCATCTTTCCTAGTTGCTGCACAGAATATTTGGCTTGCTTCTGACTATCCTTTAGAGATGGCCTTAATAATATAAGGTCTACTGAGCTGCGATTAAACCACTAAAAGATATCAACAGAATAGTCAATATGAGAAGCTTTAACTTCTATTGAGCTAACACTAACACATTAGTTGTTTATGTTTGCATTTTAGGCCCATACTGACATAAGCAGAGACCACACAATCCCTGATTCGGGTTTACTGGCAATGACACAAGCTCTTGGCCTGCGAACTACCGCCACTAGTTGGCAAAGTCCTCAGGCAGTTGCTGCAGCTCTGATGTTTGCTGGAACTGGTGCGTCTGCCCAAATTCACAATGGGGCAAATGCCAACATGGGATTCAAGTATGCAAGCAGGACACCCTACTTTTGTGTCAGTTCCAAACTCATCTCCTGGCCAAACATTTGGACCTTCCTCTGCTCCATATTCTACTTCAGGAGTTATCCCTGGCCCATCAGCTGAATTTCTTATAGGATATGCAAATATTTAAGCATGCACAGGTTTATTTAAGCAAATATTTAATTAGGTGAAACATGCACAAGTTTATTTAAGCATGCATAGGTTTATTTAAACAAATATTTTAAAAAAATTAAACATTTTTAGCCATAGTTTATAATTGAGGCCAAAATATATTGTTAGCCTCGTTAGCCTCGGTTGAAAGAAAATGAGGCTAAATATGGATTTAGTCTCTGTTAGCATCAATTGAGGCGAAAAACTATATTTAACCTCATTTGTTGAGAAACGAGGTTAAAAAAATGAATTTAGCCTCGGTTGATGCCAACGGAGGGTAAATCCATCTTTAGCCTCGGTTTTGCCTCAGTTACCCAAACCGAGGCTACAACTCCTGTGGCTAAAGGCTTTAGCCTCAGTTATTAAGAACTGAATCTAAAAATAAATTTAGCCTTAGTTGGAGGCAACCGAGGCTAAAATTTGGATTTAGTCTCAGTTGGAAACAATGGAGGCTGACAACTTGATTAGCCTCAGTTTGAGGCAATGGTAGTAAAAAGTTTCTTTTAGCCTCAATTGAAGAATAGAGGCTATAATTTTTTTTTTTTTTTTACCTCGGTTGTCAAAACCGAGGCTAAAGCCTTTAACCACGGGACTTGCAACCCTGGTTATAGTAATGGAGACTAATTCAAGCAAAACTGTGGCTAAAACCTTTACCCTCATTTTTTCAACTTTTTACCTACTGTTTTAAACTGAGCTAAAAGCCTTTTTTCTTGTAGTGTATTTAACTTCCAAAATTGTTCAGGCCATTTGTCTTGTACATTTAGGCTCACCTGAGGAGTGAACCGGCTTTATTTGAGTAACAAGAACTAATAAATATGGCTAGGCTCTGATGTCATGCATACTACACATTGGCATGTGTGATTTCATGCAATGGGCAGTGCTCTATTCGTGCATGGGCCCAACAAACCTATGCTTTCTGATGACATGCTATACTAATCCTTCCTACAAACCTTGAGTGATATTTCTTCCAAGAGCAGAAATGAATTCCTCCTCTCAGACGCATATCAATATCTATTTACAGGGGGAGAGAGGTAGTTGTAATTGCACTTGTTGGTGCATTAGCATACATTTGAAAACAAAGTAATGGTTCACATTTATCAGGCAAAAGAACTTCATCAGTTAGATGGAACAATTAGATCATACATTTTTTTCCTTTGCCAAGTCCGTAGTGAGACTCGTAGATGAATACCTCATTAGACTAATATCCAGTTGGTAGTCCAACAGCTGAACTAATTTCTTAAGATTATAATGTCATTTTGAAGAGCAATGCATAAAATGTATTAGTGATTAAATATCTTAGTAACCCAATATTATTAGTATTATTAAAAGATGATGTCATTTTCTTATTAAATTCATGATGCAATCTCCCTTTGCCTAACACAAGATAAAACAAAGAAAAGGAAACACATCTCCTAGATATTCAATATCAATACAATTAAGCACACTCTTAGCCGAGACTAATGTATCAAGAGCTTGTTTAGAAAAGTGTTCAACAAATGCATTTTATTTGAAAACTTTCACAACATAACTACCAATTGTAACTTCATAATAGTTGAGAGAAGAACTGTCTTCTAATATTTGCAACTAAACCTATCTACCTTTGTGAATCTTGACCCCGAGATACAAGTCCTTGATTACATGCATTTCTGCAATAACATCACTTATCTGCATTCGTTCCCTTGGAGATTCCACAGAGCACAACACACCAATTTTGACTATTGAAATCAGACAGTCATGCATTCTATTTCTTGTATTGATATGATTTCTATTTCCTTGAATAACTTCAGCTTCTTCTAGGAGCAGTCGTGGATCAACAATCTCCATTACTTGTTCAGGCAAAGCCAACTTAGCAAAATGATGAAGACTTAGATTGTCCTTAAAAATGTCATCAGTTGGCTGCTTTCCAGTGACCATCTCCAATAGAAGGATTCCATAGCTGTAAACGTCTCCTTGTGTAGATGCTTTACCACCCATTGCGTACTCTACAATTTATACATCTCAAATTGAAGTGTATGTGACTATTTAGCTACATATAATATACATCTCAAATTAAAGTGTAAGCGACCACTTAGCTACAAATAATATCAAATTTTAAATTTTGAGAGAGAGAGAGAGAGAGAGAGAGAGAGAAGTAATTGACATTTTTGCATTTATATCAGTATTTCTAGCATCAATTGGTGTGTAACTTAGAAGTTCTTGCAAAGATATTCGACATTGAACAAGACTCTATTACTCAAATGAAAGAAGTCAGCTCCTCAATCATCGAGTGAACATATGAGTTATTGTTTTGATTTTTATGTAACATGTATATCAACTAAAGCCATTATCGGAAAAAAAATTCTCATACTTTAATATTGTGTGATTCACGTCTGGTGCAAGTGAGTACTGCTTTGTACATCCAAATCTTTGAAATCAATTAGATTTTGAAGCCATCATGTTTAAATCCTACCATGTGTGGGTCCTTCAAATCTGATGTCGTTCTTTTAAGACTTAGGTCTCAATAAAATCATATTCAGGTGCCCATCAAGTACTTGGACCTTCATTTTGAGTTGGGCTCAGGTCAGGTCTAAATTTGGTCTTAGTCAATAGTTGACTGGGTCCGCCTGATTCATTGTTTAGATTGCACAAGTGCACCCTGGGTATACGGTATGAACAGATAGTACTCAAGACCCCTCAACACAATGGTGTAGCAGAGTGAATGAATCACACCATTATAAAGAGAATTAGATGCGTGCTTTCCCATGCCAAGCTGCCCAAGACGTTTTGAGGAGAAGTAATGCGTATAGTTGTGTATTTGATAAATAGGTTTCCTTCGGCTCCATTGAATGGAGAGGTTTTTGAGAAGGTGTGGATTGGACATAATGTATCGTATAATCATCTCAGGATGTTTAGATGCGGGGCATCCGTCCGTGTTCCTAGAGAAGAGAGGTCCAAGCTCGATACAAAGATGAGGCATTGTGTGTTTTTGGGGTACGTAGATGAGAAGTTCAGTAATAGATTATGGGATTCGATAGAGAAGAAGCTCGTTAGATGAAAACATATGGTTTTCTTTGAAGACCAGTGTGTTGAAGACATTGGAAATCCAGAGAAGACCCAGCCCAGTTCAGGTTAACCAATTGATATGGATTCGATCTCTCCTCGCATGGTGCCTGATGATGGGGGAATGCAGCATATGTGGGACAATGGTATCCCTACAGCAGATAAACCGGGGGAGCAGCCTCCTCTTAACCTACCTGTTGAGTCACAGGTGAGAAGGTCATCTAGGGAGCGACAACTGTCTAATAGGTACACAACTCTTGAGTACATTATGCTTACTAATGGGGGTGAGCCAGAGGACTATACTAGGCCATATCCGATGTGCATAAGATGGAGTGGTTGAAAGCTATACAAGAGGAGATAGAATCCTTGCATAAGAACCATACATATTAGTTGGTGAAACTGCCTAAGGGCACGAAAGCCTTGAGCAACAAATGAGTGTTTAGAAAGAAGATGGAGCAAAAGAGTTCACATCCAATGTTCAAGGCCAGGCTGGTAGTGAAAGGCTTTGGACAGAAAAGGGAGTTGATTTCGACGAGATATTCTCACCAGTGGTGAAGATGACATCCATTCGGGAGTTGCTTGGTTTGACTGCTAGTATGAACCTAGAGATAGAACATCTAGATGTGAAAATGATGTTTCTCCATGGTGACCTAGAAGAGGAGATATACATGAAGCATCCAGGGGTTTCGAAATCAAAGGTAAGGAGCACATGATGTGTAAGCTTGGAGTAGATGCTTTGGATGAAGAGCTTCCTATAAGAATGTAGCCTGAAGTAGGAATTGCATGTGCTCTATTGTGATAGCCAGAATGCGATACACTTGAGTAAGAATTCAAGCCAGTATTCTAAGTCGAAGTACATAAAAGTTTGGTATCACTAGATCAAGGATCCGTTGGAGAACAATGTGCTACAGCTTGAGAAGATCCATACGGATGATAATGAGTCAGGCATAATGACCAAGACGTTGGCCAAGGGCAAGTTGAGGCTTGTAGAAGATTGATGGGCTTGAAGACGATGAAGCCCTCCTCTTGAGTTGGAAGCGGGAGATTTGATGGGGTGTTCCTCCTCAGGATGTGAGGAGAGAAGTGAAGCTTGGGGGCTGTCGGGCGACTGACCAGGCTAGGTCGGGTAACCGAAAATCTCGAATATTGTCAGTTGCTTGCTGGACTATTTCAGATAGTGTAGGGCGACTGACGATTGGTGATCGGGCTACTGAGGCTCAGCATAGGGCGACCAAAGTTGGAGTTCTGGTGACCGAAACTCGGTGGATTTTCTTTGAAGCTCTTCGGACAGTTTTGGCTAGGTTCGGGCGCCTGAACCCTACCAGGTTGGGCGACCGATGACTCGTGCAATTGTTTTATATAATTTCCTGTTTTGTTTCCAATTCTAGTTCAAAGTGCTATATAAGCACATCATTATGTAGAATTTGAGGAGAATAAACCCTACACATCCTTAGAGAAAGTGACAGAGAAAAAAAGGAAGAGGAGAAGAAAAATGAGAGGAAGAACGAAGAGTGAGAAGGTCGTGTCCGTGATAACTCATCCACGACGCCAGTTCATTCCTAACTTCTTAAAAGTCCTCGGATTGGTGAGATCTCTCTATTATTTGTCTCTTTGGTTGTAATCTGCCCTTGTGTGAAGAAAATTGAATAGAGCATGTTATGAGCTCGTGATTGCTGTGTAATACATTCTTACATAGTTGATTTGTTGGCTATACGAGGCCCTATGGTTTTTACCTTTGTTAGAGGGTTTTACATGTAAAAAGTGATTTATCTTATGTGTGGTGATTGTTTGTTCATTGTTCTACATTTATATTCCATAATTGAGATAGTTGGGAATATGTAGGTTTGTGCATCCTTCCCTAACAACCTTGTCACACACAGTCAAGTGGGCAGATATAAAGGTGTATGTGGGGGCTAGAATACATTTTTGAAATAATTTACAACTTCCAAAATGTATTCTTGCCCCCACATACACCTCCCTAAATTTATTAACATGGTATTAACGACTTCCCCTCCTCAAATTATTTCCACACACACCCTCAAAATAATTTACAACTTCCCCTCCCGAATAGTTAACATGTTTCATCAAAACAATTACAAGGGGTGTGCTTGGACACAAGTTATGGTCCACCCAACAGATGACTTCCAACCTATTAATTGAACGTGACATTCAACCCTAGATTAGGCCCACCATCAGGATCACCTAAAGCAAAAAATCAGCCCCATGTGCTCACCAAATGGGTCACACCTAGAAAACGATGTTTGGGCATTGATAAATAGCTAAGATAGAAGGATCACCCGCCAAATTAGCGGATATAGTTGACTTTTGCACTAGGAAATCATCGCGATGGGACCAACCTATTGCTTGGATTGGATATTGCAAGTACATGAAAAGGTTGGAACTTATCCGAGGACTGTAATTTGACCATCTGTGCAAGCAAAGGGGTTGGAGGCTCCAGTGGGCCCAACCATGATGCTTATATGAAATTCACTCTGACCACTAGGCCTAGGTGTATTAGCCCATGTTAAGCTCAAGGCAAAATAATTAGCCTCATCCATGATTTAGGTGGACCACCCTTCAAGTTGTTTCTCATCATGTGGCCCGCCTGAGTCACGGATGTGCCCAATTTTTTGCCTTAGGCCTAAACTTTAGTGTGTCATGTAATGGTTGGAGTGGATTTCATATTATCATTACAGTGGGCAGTATAAAAGTTAAGGGTAGACATCTCTCCCAACTGTTTCCTTTGGTGTGCCCACCTGAGTCACAGGTCAGCCTTTATTTATTTTTGGCTCCAAACCTAACTTGAGATGAGCATTTAATGGTCAGAGTAGATTTCAAGTAAACATCATAGTGGGCCATGTAAAAATCAAGGTGTGCATCCATCTCTCCAACTATATATTTCCTTTAATATGGCCCACTTGAAACAATTACGATTTTGATTTTTGGTCCTTATGCCTAACATGAGCTGACAAACATATTGGGAGTCATGTGTGTGCAAACAAAGTAAATGGAAATTGGTGAATTGGTTACCTGGAGCGATGTACCCAACAGATCCATTCATCCCAAGCGAGCTAGTTTGAGCTACCTCATATAAGAACCTGGCTAGCCCAAAATCACCCACACGAGCAACCATGTCATCATCAAGAAGAACGTTGCTTGGTTTTAAATCTCGGTGAATGATTGTTGTTTCGCAATGATTATGCAGATAATCTAGTGCAGAAGCTATATCTATAGCTATGTTTAGCCTTTGAGTAAACTTCAAGTTCCTTCTTAGCAGATCATGGCCATCTCCGTGCAACCACTTCTCTAGACTTTCATTAGGCATGTACTCATAAACTAGGGCTTTAAAATCATTGCCCTTAAAATCAATGCTTGAGCAACAAGTTAATATCTTAACGAGATTCCGATGCCTAATGTTTCTCAGTGCTTGGCATTCGGCCATGAAGCTCCTCAGAGCTCCTTGTCGTTGAAGGTTAAAGACTTTCATTGCTACCATAGTCCCAAAACGATCTAGAACCCCTTTATATACAGAGCCAAAACTTCCTGTGCCGACCAAATTAGCAGAAGAGAACCCATCTGTTGCTTTAAAGAGCTCTGCATAAGACATGTTCATAGAAGGATCCACCGCAGAAGGCACAGGAAAATGCTTCCTTCTCGACTTTCTTACCCAATAAAGAACGGTAAAGAAACATGATAATGATGAAATAAGACACAGGACAGCACTAATTATTGAGATTTTCACCTTCGACGCCAGAGATAGCCCCCGTTTCTTGAAAGCTTGGCTAGAGCATGGAGGCAATTGTAATTCTTGAATACCCCCACAAAGCTTACTATTTCCGAGCACTGAAACTTGACTGGCATTTCCAAAGACCCCTTTTTTTGGTAATTCACCCTTGAAATTATTGAAGGATAGGTTTAGATACTGTAAAGCAAGCTTCTCTAGATATTTTGGAATCTCCCCAGATAAGTTGTTGCGTGAAAGATCCAGAGATCGAAGGCCTCTTAGCATACTAAATGTTGGAGGAATTGATCCTTGAAAGAAGTTCCCATCCAACTGGAGATACTCCAGGCTAAGACAATTGCCTAGCCAGCTTGGAATTTCACCTGACAATTTGTTATTAGAAACATTGAATGTTCCAAGAGCTTTCAAGTCACCGGCTTCATATGGCAGATTAGTAAAATAGTTGTTTTGAGCTCCAAGTTGGACCAGAGATGGAATGCTGAAAAGTTGTTTGGGTAAGCGACCACTAAAGTTATTACGGTCCAGGAATATGAATTGCAAGTTTATGCAATTGCCAAGAGTTGAAGGTATGTTCCCTGATAGATTGTTTTCAGATAAAATGAGCAGGAACAATTGGGAGATGTTGCCCAAGGCAGATGGAATTTGACCTGACAATTCATTTGTACCAAACGAAAGTTCCCCCACCTTGTTAAGCTTCCCAATACCAGTGGGAATAGTGCCTGTTAAGAAGTTATAATCCATACCCAACATTGTCAAGTTGATAAGATTCTGAATCCCAGATGGGATGCTTCCAAATATGCTGTTACGTCCTAATGTTAGGATGCTCAACTGGGTGGAAAGATTAGCCATGGAGTCAGGCAACACACCGCTGAGACGATTTTCTTCTAGTCCCAGCACTTGCAAGCTGCTGCAATTGGTCAAAGAATCGAGAAAACTCAAGTCACGAGCTTTCCCAATTCCAAGTTTATTTCTCCCCAAATTTAAGACAGAGAGACCCTTCAGGCGTCCAAAATTTAGAGGCACAGATCCGATAAAACTATTTTTTTCAAGTTCAATAAGTACTAGTCCTGAAGCATTGGATAGTGAAACTGGTATTGGTCCAGTGAATTGGTTTCTTCTCACATAAAGCTTTTGGAGATTAGGAAGAGTGAGGCCTAAGTTAGGTGGAAGATTTCCATGCAATCTGTTCCCTCCCACGTCCAAAGTAATAATAGAGGAGAGATTGTATAGCTGGGGCGGAATTGTACCTGATAGTTCATTTTGACTTAAGTCAAGAGTGCTTAAGCTCACCAACCGACTGAGGGCCTCTGGGATTCTACCCTCCAGATAGTTAATTGAGAGATAAAGGTAAGTGAGAGACGAAAGGTTTCCAAGTGAAGTTGGGATGCTTCCTGTGAGATCGTTGTGACCGAGGACCAATCTGGTGAGCTTCAATAGAGATCCAAGCTCAGTTTGGATCCTCCCTGTGAGCTGGTTCCCATAAAGATGAAGGACTTTGAGTTCCGAACAGTGGGTGAGATTTGCTGGAATTTCTCTGGTGAATCTGTTGTTGGTCAGATAGAGATGACGCAAGCGGAACAACCGGCCCATCTCTTCAGGAATCGTCCCATGGAAGTTGTTGTTTGAGAGGTTGATTATCCTGAGGAAGGTGAGGTTTGCCATGTAGGGAGATAAGAGGCCCCCCAAGTTCTTGTCACTGAGGTTCAAGGCGGTGACCCTTTGAGGATGCCGGCGACCGCATGAGACTCCTTGCCAGTGGCAGAAGTGGAGAGTGTGGTTCCAAGAGCTCATGGAATGGAGAGGATCGTCAGTTATTAGATGCTTCAAGTGGAGCAAAGCAAGCCGATCCGTTTCATTGGACAAGCTCGCAGCAGATCCCAACAAAGAGAGGAGGAGAAACGAACAAATTGCCAATAGGCTCATAGTCATGGGCATGAGCTTCATCATGGAGAATGTGAATGCAAGAAAGCTGAAGTGAGGAAACCAATATAGAGAGGAGAATCAAGGCCCTGATGATTTCACCGATCTAGTTAATAAAAAATGAAGCTTCATTTTCTTTCTTCTTTTTATTTTTCTTTATTTTAACAATCCTTTTTTCTACACCCACGAGTTAGCCACGCTAGCTACACCGGGTGTAGCAATGACCCCACCATGATGTATTTGTTGTATCCACTCCATCCATTCATTTGGAGAGATCATTTTAGGGCATGATATAAAAAATGAGGCAGATCAGAAGCTTAGGTGGTCCCAAGGACTTTTTAATGGTTGACGTTCAATTCCCACTATTTACTGTTCTAGGTCCACTTAAGCTTTGAATCTGCCTGATTTTTAGTGTAATGCCACAAAATGATCCGGCAAAATGAATGGACGGAGCAGATACAACAAATACATTATGGTGGGTCATTGCTACACCGGGTGTAACTAGCGTAGCTAACTCGTGGGTGTAGCTTCATTTTATTCCTTCTTCTTCTTTTTCGTTTTTTCTTTTATACTTTTATTTATTTTAACAAACCTTTGTGAAAGGGAATTGATGACTTCTGTGGAGTTTCTACTTCTTATGACCGGACGCGACTACGGATCCAAAGATGTGAATGAGATCCTCGTCTATCACCCATCCACAGATGCGTCCAAAATTGAACAGTGTTGACTCGTTCACGTGCCTCACATATATCATGATCCACGCCAATTTTGGAGGGCCTGGGTCGGTGGGTGGGGCGCGGCTTAGCTGGATCTCCAGATCCATCGAGGTGGGTGGATCCCTTACCGTGCCATCCACTGTTTGATGTGCGTGTATTACATTGACTTCCTCCATTCATTTTGAAGACTTATTTTAGAGCATTCTTCAAAAAGTGAAGTAGATCCAAATCTCAGGTGGACCATAATACAGTAAACAATAAGTACTCAACCATTAAAAGCTTCTAGTAAGTCACAAAAGTTTTGGGTCAAGCTGATATTTGTTTGGTGTCTTCATCCAAATCCTTGTGACCTTTTCAACAGGTTGGATGCAAAGTAAACACTCCATTGGCCCCCATGAAGTTTTTAATGGTGTGGATTCAATCACTACTATTTCATGTGGTATGGTCCACCGAATATTTGGATCTGCTTCATTTTTTGGATAACTCCCTAAATAGGCTTTCAAAATGCATGGACGGTGTAGATGTAAGGTACATACATCACAGTGGCCCCACAGTTGAGGATTCACCAACTTCAGTGGATGGGGATCCACACAAACCGCGCCCAGGTGGGTGGATCAGTGATTGTGGGTGCCTTACACCCACGCCCTCCATCTGTTTTTACAGCTCAATTTAGGGCATGATTCCATAAAATGAAGCATATTCAAATCTTAGGTGGAAACTGTGGTCGTTGAATACCCACCGTTAAAAACTTCTTGGGTCAATGTTTACTTGTCATCCAACTTGTTGATAAGGTAACAAAGACCTATATAAAGGGACCGCACAAATATCAGCTTGATCGTAAGCTTTCATGGCCGGTGGAAGTTTGTAATGGTCAATCACCACTGTTGGTGTAGTTGGTCCACTTGAGATATGGATCTGATTCATTTTTGGAATCATGCCTTAAAATGTGTTGTCAAAATGGATGGACAGCGAGGATGCAAAGCATATATATCACAGTGGGCCTCACAGTAAGTGATTGACATAAGGAGGGATGTGATGAGGTCAATCATCATCTTCATTGTAGATAACTGAAATCACTAGGCAGACCTAAATCATAGGCAATTTATAGAATCCACTGCTTAAAAAGAAAAATGATGAATGTCAGCTTTGAATTGATAATAATAAAGTTAACCCTAATGATGAACAAATATTTTAGTAAAATCCAAAGTGTAATTAACAATCTAACTATGCAAATAAGGAAATAAAACTAAAAAAAAATGTGGAAATTAAACATCCATTGTCCATTGTTCACAGTTGGGCAACCGACCCCGGCCTTCACCGACCTAGTAATAAAAAATGCAGCTTCATTTTCTTTCTTTTTCTTTTTCTTTTTCTTTTTCTTTTTATTTATTTTAACAAACCTTTGCGAACCAGTTAGCTATGCTAGCTACACCGGGTGTAGCAATGACCCTACCATGATGTATTTGTTGTATCCACTCCGTCCATTCATTTGGAGAGATCATTTTAGGGAATGATACCAAAAATAAGGCAGATCAGAAGCTCAGGTGGCCCCCAAGAAGTTTTTAATGGTTGACGTTTAATTCCCACTATTTACTGTTCTAGGTCCACTTAAGCTTTGAATTTGCCTGATTTTTAGTGTAATGCCACAAAATGATTTCACAAAATGGATAGACGGAGTGGATACAACAAATACATCATGGTGGGTCACTGCTACACCCGGTGTAGCTAGCGTAGCTTACTCGTGGGTATAGCTTCATTTACTTCCATCTTCTCCTTTTTCTGTTCTTCTTTATCTTTTTATTTATTTTAACTGACCTTTGCAAAAGTGAGTTGATGACAACTGTGGCGTTTCTACATCTTATGACCGGACGCGACTACGGATCCAAAGATGTGAATGAGATCCCCGTGTATCACCCATCCACAAATGCGTCCAAAAATGAACAGCGTTGACTCGTTCACGTGCCTCACACATATCATGACTCGCCCAATTTTGGAGGGGCGCGGTTTTGGTGTATCTCCGGATCAACTTAGGTCGGTGGATACCCAACTGTGGGGCCAATGTGATGTATGTACATTACATCTACACTGTCCATGCATTTTGAAAGCTCATTTTTGGGCATTATCCAAAAAAATGAAGCGGATACAAATCTTAGGTGGATCATACCACATGAAATAGTATTGATTGAATCCACACCATTAAAAATTTATGGGGGCCTCTGGAATGTTTATTTTCCATCTAACCTGTTGAAATGTTCACAAAGACCTAGATGAAGATACCAAACAAACATCAGCTTGACCCAAAACTTTTGTGACCCACGAGAAGCTTTTAATAGTTGAGCACCATTGTTTACTGTATTATGGCCCACATGAGATTTGGATCTACTTCATTGTTTGAATCATGCTCTAAAATGAGTTTTCAAAATGAGTGGATAGCATGGATGTAATACATACACATCACACAGTGGATGGCACTGTAAGGGATCCACCCACCTCATCCACTCAAACAGCGCTCATTTTGGAGGGCCCAGGTGGGTGGGGTGAGGCTTTGCTAGATCCCCGATCCACTGAGGTGGGTGGATCCCTTACCGTGCCATCCACTGTGTGATATGTGTGTATTACATCCACTCTGTCCATTCATTTTGAAAACTCATTTTAGAGCATGATTTAAAAAATGAAGTAGATCCAAATCTTAGGTGGACCATAATACACTAAACAATGGTACTCAACCATTAAAAGCTTCCAATGGGTCACAAAAGTTTTGGGTCAAGCTGATATTTGTTTGGTATCTTCATACAAATCTTTGTGACATTTTCAATAGGTTGGATGGAAAATAAACATTCCAGTGGCCCCTATGAAGTTTTTAATGGTGCGGATTCAATCACGGCTATTTTATCAGGTTGGATGGAAAATAAACATTCCAATGCCCCCATGAAGTTTTTAATGGTATGGATTCAATCACTGCTATTTCATGTGGTATGGTCCACCTAAGATTTGGATCTGCTTCATTTCGGGGATCACGCCCTAAAATGAGCTTTCAAAGTTCACAGAGGGTGTACACGTAAGGTACATACATCACAGTAGCCCCACAGTTGGGGATCCACGGACCTCAGTGGATCCAGGATCCACCCAAACTGCGCCCCAGTGGGTTGTGGGGGCCTTACATCCTTGCCCTCCATCTGTTTTTACAGCTCAATTTAGAGCATGATTCCATAAAATGAAGCGGATTCAAATCTTAGGTGGAAACAGTGGTCGTTGAATACCCACCGTTAAAAACTTCTTGGGGCCAATGTTTATTTGTCATCCAACTTGTTGTTAAGGTAACAAAGACCTATATGAAGGGATCACACAAATATCAGCTTGATCCAAAGCTTTCATGGCCAACGGAAGTTTGTAATTGTCAATCACCACTGTTCGTGTGGCTGGTCCACTTGAGATTTGGATCTGGTTATTTTTTGGATCATGCCTTAAAAAATAAGTTGTCAAGATGGATGGACAGTGAGGATGCAAGGCATATATGTCATAGTGGGCCTCACAGTCAATGATTGACGTGGACGTGATGAGGTCAATCATCATCTTCATTATAAATAACTTGAATCACTAGGCAAACTTAAATCCACTCGCAATTTGTAAAATCCACCAGAAAAGAAAAATGAAGAATGCCAGCTTTGTGTTGATAATGATAAAGTTAACCCTTACAACAAATAATAATAATGAAGTTAACCCTAACAACAAATAATAAAAGTATTTATATATTTTAGTAAAATCTGAAACATAATCAACAACCTAACTATGCAAATAAGAAAATAAAATAGAAAAAATATGCAAAACATCTGTTGTCCGTCGGTCAAGGTCGAGCGACCGACCCGAGCCTTCAAGCGCTCGGTTGGGCAACCAATGAGGTTCGGTCGAGCGACCAAAATACTCCAAAAGTGTCCAGAGACTAACTAGGATTTTCGAGGTGGTTTCGGGCGACCGACAGGATTGGTCTGATGATCAAACTGAATATCAGGTGACTGATTGGACCTGATCGGGCGACCGAACTAGACCAAAAGTGTCCAGCAAGCTTTTGAACTTCCGAGAGTAATTTCGGGCGATCGATGGAATTCGGTTAGGTGACCGAAGTATGCTGATTTCTGGGGTTTTCTCTTGGGCTCCTTCATTCGGTCCATTCGAGCCATGAATGAGTCTTTGACCCGTTCTACATTAGTCCCCTCTACTTCAAAAGAACTCGTCCTTGAGTTATCCTCGAGAGTCGGCTCATGATACTTGACCAAGTCCGCAATGTTGAATGTACGCGGGATCTCCATGTTGTCTGGAAGATCAACAACATAGGCATTGTCATTGATCTTATGGAGGATATGCACTGGTAAAATCTTTTTGTTCTTTAGTTTGTTGTAAGTTCCAGTCAGAAACCTCTCCTTTCGTAGATGAACCTTGACATTGTCGCTCACTTTGAATACCTTCAGATGGTGATGTTTGTCAACCTTCTCTTGTATTGATCGTTGGAAGCTTGTAGCTTAGCCTGGACTTTGACGTGAATGCTCATAATTCTATCCACCATATGCTCTGCTGCAACACTAACACTCGTATGCTTGGGCATGGGAACTAGATCCAATGTGTGGCAAGGCACTCAACTATAAACAATCTGAAATGGGGACTTCCTTCCATATTATTAAATGCAAACTCTGCCTGTGCCAAGGCTAAGTTCCATTACTTCGACTTTTCACTAGAGATACATTGAATTAGATTCTCAAGCGTGCGGTTTAGTACTACTTTAGTCTACCCATCTATCTGCGGGTAGTAGGCATACTGCTGAACTGAAGTTGGGTGTCCAATTGTTTCTACAGAGTTCTCCAGAAATGGCCGAGAAACTGTGTCACGATTAGACATAATGGACTCATATAGGGACACCATGCAATTACATGACCTCTTTAAAAAACAAATTTGCAACTGCATCGCATTGAGAATCTTACCCTTAGGTAGAGTGACTAGCTCCCACGTACGATTGGACTCAAGAGAGTTCATTTCATCATCCATGGCTTGCTTCCATTTAATCTGTGTATCTGATTGTAATACCTCTTCAAAACACTCTAGTTCACAATTATCTGTCAGCAGTAGATAATGTAAGGAGGGTGAATATTGAACCTTGGGTCTCCTCTCCCGAGTAGATCTCCTTACAACCGGTGTCTGTGATTCTGCCTCATCATGCTAGTGTGCATGCTCGTCCCGTGGCACTGTAACACATATGTCCGGTAACTCTTCCAACTCTATGAATTCTTTCTCATCGGCCTTATTCTGTTTTTGCTTCACATTATCCTTATGCATCACTTTCTCATTGAAGATTGCATCCTTGCTTCTGATGATTTTTCGGTTCTCTGTATACCAAAATCGGTAGCTAAAATCATTCTACCAGTAGCCTATAAACGTGCACATTTTGGACTTCACATCTAGCTTGTTTCTGTGCTCTGCATCAATGTGAACATAAGAAGTGCAACCAAACACTCTGAAATATGCAAGGTTCACCTCTTTTCTAGTCCACGTTTCTTCTGGTAACCCACCATCCAATGGTGTTGAGAGACTTCTATTGATGAGATATACGACAATATTCACAGCATCTGCCCAAAACATCGTAGGCAACCCTACATGTAACCTCATGCTCCTAACGCGCTCAAGGATGGTCTTGTTAATGCGCTCAGCCACACCATTCTGTTGCGGTATCCCTAGAATCATTTTCTAATGTTTGATTCCATTTGCTGCACAATACTCCTCAAACCTCTTATCACAGTATTCTGCCCCATCATTATATCTGAGACACTTTACAGTTTTACCTGTCTCATTTTCTACGAGACACTTCTACTTCTTAAATACATCAAATACCTCAGATTTATGTTTTAAGAAATAGACCCACATTTTTCTACTAGCATTATCAATGAAAGAGACAAGATAACGTGATCTACCAAGAGATGATACCTGTGTCGGCCCCCACACATCAGTGTGTACAAGCTCTAATAGATGCGTCTTTGGAGCACGTCATGTCCTCTTGAAGTTTACTCTCTTCTGCTTGCCATACACGCAGTCCTCGCAGAATTCCAGGTCGATAGACTTCAACCCTGGTAGCTTCCCCTTTGACAATAGCACTTTCATCCCCTTCTCACTCATATGTCCCAATCTCTGATGTCAAATCTGCCCGTTCACTCCAGTCGATGCGTCTGCGAGTGAATTATACGATCTGGAAGTCACGTATAAAGTACCTTCCTTCTTGCCTCGAGATATCACCAAGGCATCTTTTGTGACCTTCAGGAATCACTAGTGAATGTCTTCACATATCCATTATCGGCCAACTCCCCCATTAAGATCAAATTTCGTCTCAAACTCGGTACATGTCTAACATCCTTCAACTTCAAAATCATTCCGTCTTTCTGACTTATGTGAACGTCTCCCTTACCAACAATATTGCACGGGTCATCATCACCCAGGTAGGCTCTCCCGAAGTCACCTTACACATAATCATGAAGAACTTTCTTAGACGAAGTGGCATGAAATGAAGCACCCGAATCTATAACCCAAGACTCATTCCGCGCATCAAGAGACAAGATCAACGCCTCTATGTCACTCTCTTCAGATAGATTCACTGAATCCTTCTGACCTCGAGAGCTTCCTTCTTATTTCTTAAGAGCCCTGCAATCTCGCTTCATATGCCTATTCTTCCCGCAATGCCAACACTCGTCCTTGTCTTTCTGTCCCTTAGACTTATTCCTCGACTTAGATCGCCTGTGTTTATTGCCACCTTTGTTCGAAGATCTTCTTCTTCCTTCAACGTTTAAAGCATCTCCCGAGCCCCCTGAAACTCCCAATGCCTTTATTCTAAATTCTTCGCTGAGAATTAGACCGGCCATATCATTAAATTTTAACTTCGTCGTTCTTGAGGAATTGGTCACAGCAATCACCAAACCATCTCAACTGTCTGGCAAACTGGACAAGATCAATAACGCCTTGACCTCGTCATCAAAAGTGATGCCAGCGGATTTTAATTGGCTCGTGACTATATTGAACTCGTTTAGATGTTCAGCCATGCCCCCACCACCTGACATCTTCATGTTGAATAGCCGTTTCATAAGATGAACCTTGTTGGACGCCGAGGGTTTCTCATACATCGTAGCCAACGCTTGCATTAATTCTTTTGTGGTTTTTACTTTGGATATATTGAAGACGACGCTCTTAGACAAAGAGAGTCAGATCGTTCCTAAAGCCTTCCGATCCATTAAAGCCTATTCATCATCTGGCATCTTCTATAGTTTCTTCTTTTTTCCTTCTAAAGGAATATAGAAGTCATTTTGATACAGATAATCCTCTATTTGCATCTTCCAGAAGGCAAAGTTTGAACCATCAAACTTCTCAATTCTAGTTTTCCCTTCTTCCGTCATCGCTCCCACTTGAACTAAACTAATAGCTCTGATACCAGTTGTTGCGTAGTACGCCAACAATGTCAGTGAATCGCGATCTAATCTCCGGTCTCACCCACAAACGATAAACAGGAAGAAATAATAACTAGAAGAGGAATTTAAACAAACTAACAAACCACAAGATAGATTTTACATGAAAAACCCCAAATAAGGGTAAAAAACTATGGTGCAAAACTCCACTATAAAGAAGACAAAGTTACAAGCATAATACTCACCTTCTTCGATGCTCCCATGCACAGAGATGACTTTTTTTCTAACATCTTTTCTCTTTCTCACCTTAGACTTATAGAAACCCTAATCTCATGGCCTAATCCCGATTTACAACCCTTTTTTTATAGTAAAATACGAAAATTGAATCCAAAATAGGAAAACCCGCTAAACAAGTTACGGCCGGTCAGGCTTGGTCGGGCGCCTGCCCAATACAAGATGTGTCCAGCGTGCTTGGGGAAAATCTGCCCGAATTTCCGGTGTTTGACCAAACTTGGTCGGGCGCCCGCCCTATGCACCGGGCGCCCAGTCCACTTGACCGTCGGGCGCCCAACCACTTCCTGGTGGGATTGGCTCCACACCTCAACATTACCATCCTTTCTTGTGAACCTCAGCAAACTAGAGTACTTGGATCTTTCATTTAATACTTTCGGTGGCTCAATTCCTTCTTCCTATGGAAACCAGCTTCTTAATCTCAAAGAGATCATGTTACAAGGTAATTTGTTCAATGGGACCATTCCAGCATCATTGTTTTCACTCCCATCATTAATGTGGTTGGAACTCAAAGGTAATAAGTTGGGCGGTCGGCTTGACATTATCCACAATGCCTCTTCTACACAGCTAGAGATCATTTATTTGGATAAGAACAACTTGTAGGGAATGTTGCCGAGCTTTATCGTTTAACTTGTGAAGCTTAGAACCATTTCCCTTGCTTTCAACAATTTCAGTGGTGTTGTGGGGGTCGTTTTATTTCAAATGCTCATGAACCTTTTCTTTCTTGATCTTTCAGATAACAACCTCTCAATCAAAGATGGAGGTGATAATTCCACCTTTACCTCCTTCCCTCAAATCGGATATCTATCCTTGCGTTCTTGCAACATTAGCAAATTTCCAAGTTTCTTACAAAATCAAGAGCAGATGGAATATCTAGATCTTTCCAACAATAGAATCAATGGTGGAATACCCGAATGGATATGGAAGGTTGGGAATGAGACTTTATACTATTTAAATCTTTCTCTCAATTCTTTGCAGAGAATAGAACCACCACATCCGCACGTTTCTTTGAGTCACTCATTTGTTCTTGACCTTAGCTCGAACATGCTAGAAGGCTCACTTCCGATCTTGCCACCCAACACCTTTTTCTTCTCTCTTTTAAACAATAGACTCAGTGGAGAAATCCCTATGTCAATTTACAATGCAACATTCCTTGAAGCCCTCGATCTTTCCGGAAACCAGTTAGTGGTTGGATTCCACAATGTCTAGGTGAAATTAGTGATACCCTCAATGTGCTAAATCTCCAAGGAAATGCGTTTAATGCCACCTTGCTTCAAACATTAAAAAAGGAATGCAATCTACAAACACTTGATCTAAGTGAAAATCAATTAGAAGGCCAAGTTCCAAGATCTTTGGCTAATTGCACAATGTTGGAGGTATTAAACCTTGGAAACAATCAATCAAATGACACATTCCCTTCATGGGTTGAAGCTTTGTCCCAGTTGCACATTCTTATCTTGAAATCCAACAAATTTTATGGCTCCATTACACTTCCACAAATAAATCAGAGCTTCCCAATGTTGCAGATCATTGACCTCTCTTCTGATAGTTTTTTGGGTGGTTTGCCACCAAATATGTTTTATGGGTGGTTTGCCACCAAATATGTTTCAGACCTGGAAGGCAATGATGGAGGAGGACAAATCTCAATCTACAATCCTTGGTAGAACCCTAAGTTCAGCATGTAATATGGTATACTACAACGATACAGTGACAGTGATGATCAAAGGACAAGAAAGGGAACTAACAAAGATCCTAACAATCTTCACAGCAATTGATCTCTCAAACAACAATTTTCATGGGGATATTCCAGAATCTATAGGGATTCTCAAGTCACTCCATCTGCTTAATATGTCGCACAATGGTTTCATAGGCCAAATTCCGACATCACTTGCGAGCCTATGGGTGCTCGAGTCGTTGGATCTCTCATAGAGCAATATCTCAGGGAGATTCCTTGGCAGCTGACAAAGCTAACATTTCTTTCGGTGTTGAATCTTTCACAAAACCACCTCATCAAAAGCATACCACAAATGAAACAATTTCTTACATTCACAAATGAGTCATTCCAAGAGAACATAGGTTTATGTGGACCTCCATTATCAAGAAAATGCACCGCAGCACCATCAAATGTGCCAAACGTTGAAGATGCAACTTCAGAATTGGACTGGGAACTCATGTAGATAGGATTTGGAGTTGGATATGGAGCAAGAATGGGAGTTATTTTTTGGACTCTAGCACTATGGACAAAGAGAATGAGAGAATTGTATAAATTTATAGATGGGATGTTTTTTTTTTTTTTATAATTTTTCCCTCCACAATGTTGACTTTAAAGCGACGATGATAAGATGCTTGAAGCTAGGGTAAGGGTGAACAATCTCAAGGAAATTGAGGTGTGTAAGGAAGAAGTGACTAAATTGTTGTTGTCCCGTAGTTTTATTGTTGTCGCTTGTGTTGCTTTTGTTTTTCTGGGACTTATGTGATTGCGGTATGTACCCAATAATGTTTTTTCTGTCATGTGCATTTGATTCTTGGGAGCTTTATTCAGGTTCTAGGCATCGTCTATATTGATGCTTCTGCTACCTGGGACGTGGATTGCATTATGACATTGCCACCTCGCTTGGATGGTGCTATTTGGGCCTAACAATGATGTGTGTTTTATCCACGCCGTCCATCCATTTGGGAAAATTAATTTAGGGCTTGAGCCGAAAATTGAGGCAGATTCACATCTCAGGTGGACTACACCAAAGGAAAGCACTGGTGATTGAAGGACTACCATTAAGATGGTGCTATGTGACCCTACGAAGATGTGCTTTATCCACACCGTCCATCCATTTTGGAAAATTAATTTAGGGCATGAGCCAGAAAAAAGAAGAAGAAGAAGAAGAAGACAGATCCACATCTCAGGTGGACAAGACCATAGGAAAGCAGTGGTAATTGAAGGACTGGGATTAAAAAGTTTATAGGGCCCACTATGATGTTTGAAAACATGTGACCCAAGAAGTTTTTAATGGTGGGCGTTCAATCACTACTCTGGATATGCTCAATGGCGGATCATATGGGCCCTTTATTATCAGCATAATGTTGTCATGGAATGGCTGATTCGTGAGGATTCTAAAATGTGGGCCACTGATGGAAGGCCCCCATTAATTCGATGTCGGGGCTGGTTTGTATCCAGCCCTTCAAGCCCGGTTTGGGCTGTAGCCATGGGGGATAAAAGTGGATGACGCGACTTTGCCTGGGCCAGAAGCTCCTGCGGTCAGAAGCTATGTAGGGCCCACAATAATGCCCATGATAATTCCACTCCGTCCATCAATTTCGAATGACCACAATAATACAATATCCCAAAAATTTAAGCCCGTTTATTAGTTGGGCTCGGGTCAAGCATATTCAGTAAGAGTCCATCAGCCCGGCCAGGCCCGCCAGTCTAAGGTTTGAAGGCATTCTCGTCAATGTCATGAATGATTGGGTATAGCTGCTGAAAGCCCAGATGTTGTGCAAAAGATAGTAGTCGGGCTTGTGCTCGGGCCATATATAATCATCACGGGCCAGCCTCGGGCCTATTTGTTTTCACCCATCAGCCTGGGGCTACGATTGGGCTTGTCTTGGAGTGATTCGGCCTGCCAAAACCTGGCCCATTTACACATACCATTGATTGGGTGTGTTGACAATCCAACGATCAATCTAGAAAATCTATCTGACTCCTTGCACTGAATGTGTATAGGACCACTGTTCCCAAGAAATTGGAGGAACCAAAATCAGCTGATGAAGTAGCAACCAAAAATCGATCCTCCGCCAAATATTGATGGCTATCATCTGATCATCACAATTGAGTCCTCTAGATCAAAACTCCTTATCACCAGACATCTCAAGAAAAGGGAAACCGCCGACTATGACTCTAGATGATAACGCTCCTTATCACCATATGGTCGCATTAGCATTTTCCATAAAAAAAAAGACAAAAAAAAAAAAAAAAAGTGCCAAAGAGAAAATGGGCCAAAGAGAATATACCCTATCAGAATTCGACCCAAATCACAGCATGCATGATCTGTGCCCGTTCCATTTATACTTTTAGCGACCGGTGATTTTAGTGGAGGCCTCTCTCTCTTAACGGCTGTGACGAAGAAGAAGTCGTAGGGTTTATTTTTTTTTGTTAGTCACTCAACGCACCAATGCTATTAGTCATGCAACGCACCCACACTGTTAGCTGCACAACACACGACACCCACCGGTGTTTTCTTTTATACACATTTATCCAGATCATTATTGGATTGGATTAGAGTCAACCCGAACCTAGTTCGATTAATAAATGGATAATAGATTTTGATCCGAATCCGATCCGTTGATCATATTATTGATCTAGTTAAATTGGGTCAGATCCAGATTGGATTCGGACCATGATCGGATCCATTAATAGCTCTAATTTCATGTGTACGCTTGTGTTTATATATACAATGGGACTTAAGAGCTCGCATCAAAATGAGGGAGTAAGATGGAGATCACGTAGGACTACATGTACCTCAGAGGACTCAACCAGCTTCTAACCAACGGTGGAAACACGCTCTTTGTCCCCAAGAATTATATCTTGCCTATTGAAGAACTACTAAGATAATCCGATCTGCGCTCTCTTTCTGTGATCCTTCTCATAGACTTGAGCCACCTTGATGGCCCTTCAAACTCTACTACCAATGTAAAATTTGCGAAGGCCTGTGAGGACTACGGCTTCTTTCAGTTAAAACACGTGAGACGTTTTGTACACATGGATGGTCTGATGTAGGAGATTTCTTTGGAATGGTCCATCCATGGTAAAGCCCATCAGATCAATGGTCTAGATAGCTGAACCATGGGCCCTCATGGCTCAAGGCATCATGCATCTCCTCGAGGTAGAGGTAGAAAGATGTGAATTATTGGGAGGTCGATCCCTCGTAGGCCATTCATATGGTCCGCACCATGGATGGTATGCATGGAGCAGATCTCATTGGTGAGAGATGAGTCATCAGTTTGGTGGCGATTCCTTTTGACTGATGAGCCCGAACTAATATCCACCGTGCCCGCGGCCACTCTAACACCGGCGGATTCAAAATCTCCATTCAAGATGTCCCTGGCCTCTTAATTGCTCAAAGATAGGAAATAGCTGAATGTGGATCCCATCCCCAATGCCTTTGTGGTGAACATTTGTGACATTAAGGAGGCAAACACATGTTTTAGTTGTCCACATTAGTATTGAGTGCGGATCGTCTATGTTGGCCACGCAGAAGAATCCAGCGCTGCCACTTCTTATTCGTCCACGTCATAGGAGCCTATGTCAGCTGACATCATCAATAACTTAAAGAAAAAAAAAAGGAATACATCTCCATTTTTGTACGTATCTACTCATTGCTTATACGAAATACCACTCATTCAAATATGATTTTACAGGCTGGCAAATCTTCTGAGAGCTAGCACATCTGCCGGAGGAGTGCATAGTTTGTGGGCCCACTATGATATATGTTTAGATCGTTACCGTCCAATCATTTTTACAGATTATTCTAAGGCACTGTCCAAAAAATAAGCTGATCTAGAGCTCATGTGGACCACACTAGAACACCAACCATTTTAATTGTGAATGTTCATTCAACACTGTTTTTTGTGTTGTGGTCGACTTGAGATTCGAATCTTCCTCTGCTTTAGCATATATCATAGAATGATCCAGAAAAATGGATGGTCAGTATGGATGAAGCACAAAATCATACTAGAGCCTACATAGCATTGACTGCCTAGCCAATCTTCGTCTAGTCTCCCCTATCACCGTCCACGCGGATTGCCATCCAATAGATTTCCTGTGAAAGCCTTGCGCAGGAAGTTACTAAGCTGGAGACTAAGGTGGGGCCCACCGTGATGTTTTCAAGAAATCCACTCCGTCCATCTGCCTCGTGAGCTCATTTTAGTCAGTATACCAAAAATTAATAGGATCCAAGACTCAAGTGGGCCGAAAATGTGAGGATTGAACGTCCACATTATGAAATATTCGTGGGGCCACAGAAGTTTTAAATCAGGCTAATATTTGTGTTTTCAGTTCATCCAATAGGAATGACGTTATGAACGGTATTGATGTCATATAAACATCGCTGTGGATCCCAGGGAGGTTTCAACGGTAAGAATTTCCCTACCCATCTTTTCCTTTACTGCGGCCCACTTAAGTCTTGTATCCGGTTCATTTTTTGTCTAATTTCCTAAAATGATCTAACAAGGCGGATGGACGGTGTGGATTTATCGAAAACATCACGGTTGGCCCCACCTAGGTTCCCAGCGCAAGGCTTTCGCAGCCTTTGGAGGTGCTGCGCGGGCGCGACTTGGGTGAGACCCCGGAACCAGCGTTGTGGGTCGGATCCTGAACCCAGGGCCCACCTGGATGTGTTCTTTGTAAATCCATGCCGTCCATCAGGTAGACCATAACATAGGAAACAGTGGTGATTGACCATTAATGGGCCACAAAAGTTTTCGATGAAAATGATATTTATTTTTCCCTTTCATCCAGGATCATGTGACCTTATCAACAGATCGGATGGTAAGTAAACACTACAGAAACATGAAGGTGTGTTCTAAGAAGTTTTTAATGGTAGGATGGTCAATCACCACTGTTTCTTATGGTATGGTTCACCTGATAATTTTTTTTTGCTTAGTTTTTGGGATAATGCCCTAATATAATCTGGACAAACGGATGGACTGAGTGGATACATAATACATACATCAGGGTGAGCCCCACAGTAACCCTACGGTAAGGGCCACACCGTCTTAGGTTAGCCCGAGGTCTCACCGAATCCGCTCTTGTCAAGCTCCCCGACAGAGATGATTGGGAGCGAATTAGGTGCTACACTGGTAACGCCTTGGTGGTACCCCTACTATGTGGGGTCTATCTAGATGTATTTTTTGTACATCCATGCCGTCCACCTGTTTGCACGCCTAATTATAGGATGAAATCCAAAATTATAATACATAATTCCCTCTCGAGATGATTAGGTGTTACCTAAGTAACACCTTAGTGGGTGTTACCCTTAGTGGGGCCAACCGTCCTTCATAATGTGTTGTATATCCACGACGTCTAACTATTTCTCCAGCCCATTTTAAGACTTGATCCTAAGAATTAACCAATTACAAATCTTACATGGACCACACCATATGAAAAACGTACATCATGATGGGAATAGCTAGTGGTAGATCACTAGCCCGTCCACTTCCGGTTTGGCTAGTGAAGGTGTGGTAGGTGCTTTGTGGCCCCACCATGATGTATGTGTTCTATCCTTGCCGTCTATCAATTTTTTCAGATCAATTTAGGGTGTGATCCAAAAATGAGGCAGATCTAAATCTCAAGTGGATCACACCACAGAAAATAGTAGCAATTGAATGTTCACCTAGGGCTGTCAACGGCATGGATCTTGATCCGTATCCGATCCAATTTAATCGGATTCGGATCAATAATCGGATAATTGGGTCGGATACGGATATCCAAGTATGATCCGTTTAATAATCGTGTCGGATTCGGATCAACCTTGATCCAGCCCGTTAATGACCTGACTCGACTCGATTAAAAAAAAAGAAAAAAAAAGAAAAAAAGAAAAAAAGCCGTCTCTTTCCACGCACGAGCATCTCTCTCTCTCTCTCTCTCTCTCTCTCTCTCTCTCTCTCTCTCTCTTGGATATTGGGTCGGATCGTAATCGGATCGGAAACAGATTTTAAAAAATTTAAACGGGTCGGGTTCGGATCTATACTTATGATCCGAATTGGATTCGGGTCGGATATATCCTTAATCGGGTCGGATACGGATCATCACTGATCCGGCTCGTATCCGACCCGTTGACAGCCCATGTTCACCATTAAAAACCTCATAAAGCCCACTTTAATATTTATTTGACATCCAACCGGTTGATTACATCATATAGACCTGATTTAAGGGGAAAAAAAAATATTTTCTTTATCCAAAACTTTTATGGCCCTCAATAAGTTTTAAATGGTAGGCGTTCAATCAACATAGTTTCTTTTTATGTGATGTGGTCCACTTGAGATTTGGATATACCTCATTTTTTTGTCTTGTGTTATAAAATCATCTGGAAACATGGATGGACGACGTTGATGAAACACAAACACTGTGGTGGGGCCCACAAAGCACCAACCACTTGTCATTGCATGTTAACAATTAGCCATGTACACGAGTCGAACCAAGTCGAGCTTGGCCCTGCTCAGTGCCTGACTTGAATCCCCCAACCCTTGCTCGGTAGTCGACTCGACTTGGCAACGAGCCTAAATGTCATACTTGGTCGGCAAACTGAGCGAGTTCAAGTCAAGTTCGAGCTCGATTCGAGTTCAGAGTATTTGGTTTCGAGTCGACTTAGGGTTATCAGGTTAGGGTTATTTGGTTAGGGTTATCCGGTTAAGGTTTAAAATACATATATAGATTCATATTTACACCATTATTCTAGCCATGGCAGCATCTGATTGGGTTGTCGTGGTCGAACGGGATGCCCAAATTCATTGTATTGTATGAATGAGAGAGAGAGAGAGAGAGAGAGAGAGAGAGAGAGAGAGAGAGAGAGAGAGCGCTGATGGGACAAACAACGAGTCAACGACGATCAACGAATGGACAACTGAACAAGTAGGGCTGCAAGGGTAGCTGAAGCAGGGAAAGGCTGTGATGAACGTCGATCGCTGGACGATCAATGGTGGATTGGGAGGAAAGGGATTGGGTTTGGGATTTGGAGGGTCAGGTAGGGAGAGAGAAAGAGGGAGATATGAAAGTAGGATTTTTTTTTTTTCAAATGAGTATTTATAACACTTATTAAAAATTGAGTCAGGCCGAGTCGAATCAAACCAAGTCAAGTCAAGTTATATTCTGAGTCGAGCAATGGCCAACTCGATGCTCGACTCAAACTACTCTCTATTTTAAAATTTTAACTCGACTCGATCCAAATTCAAATTCGAGTCGAGCTATTTCAAGTCGAGTCAAGAGAGTTAACAGAGCTTTTCCAGCTCGTGTACAATGGTATTAGAGTGTCACTAGCTAATCCACTTCCTCATTGGATGCAATTTGTCTAGTGACGGGTCGGTGCTCTATATGCCCCACCATCATTATTTCTTTAATCCATTCCATGCATCCATTTTTTCAGATCACGGCATATCTAATTCTGAGGTGGACCACACCATGAGAAAATAATGGCGATTGAATGTCCACCATTAAAAACTTCTCAGGGTTCACTGTAATGTTTATTTGACAAAACTAAGATGTGGTCCACTTGAGATTTGGATCTACTTTATTTTTGGGCTCATACTAGAAATTAATATGAGAAAATGAATGGACAGCATGAATGAAACACAAACATCATGATGGGCCTAGAGAAAAATGACCACTAGACATTGGCTAATGGTCACTAGACAATCCACTTACCAATTGGATGGGATTTGGCTAGTGAAGCTATGGCCAGTTCTATGTGGGGCCACCATGATGTATGTGTTTTATTTTCATCATGCATCCATTTTTCCATATCATTTTAGGTGTTGATAAAAAAAAAAACTTAGGCGTATCTAAATCTCATTTGGACCACACCATAGGAAAACAGTAGCGATTGAATCTCCACCATTAAAAACCTCATAGGGCCCATTTTAATGTCTATGTGACACCCAAGCTATTGATTAGGTCATGCAGACTTGGATGAACGGAAATATATATATATATATATATATATATATATATATATATATATATATATATATATATATATATATATATATATCCTCGAGAATGTTTTAATGGTGGACGTTCAATAAACACTAGTCCTATAAGCCCAAAAATGAAGTATATCCAATTCTCAAGGGGACACATAGTATTCATTGAACGCCCACCATTAAAAACTTTTTTACCTTCATCCATGGATGTATGACATATATATATATATATATATATATATATATATATATATATATATATATATATATATATATATATATATATATATATATATATCCTCGAGAATGTTTTAATGGTGGACGTTCAATAAACACTAGTCCTATAAGCCCAAAAATGAAGTATATCCAATTCTCAAGGGAACACATAGTATTCATTGAACGCCCACCATTAAAAACTTTTTTACCTTCATCCATGGATGTATGACCTAATCAAAAGGTTGGATATCAAATAAAGAATATAGTGGACCTTAGGAGGTTTTTAATGGTGAACATTCTATCACTGCTATTTTCCGTGGTGTGGTTCACCAGAGATTTATATATGCCTCATTTTTTATATTAAGCCCTAAAATGATACGTAAAAATGAATGGACGGAGTGGATAAAACACATACATCATGATGGGTCACATAGAGCACCGACCACAGCTAGTGTCATGTAGTGGATTTCCTGCCAAAGCCTTTTGGGGGATTTCCTGGGTTGGGAACCTAAGTTGTGCCACTGTAATATTTGTTTGTTAGAAATCCACCATTTCTATTTGTTTTGTGAGTTGAATTTAAAACATGCGTCTGAAAATAAATCGGATCCAAGACTCAAGTGAGCCAAAAGTTTGAGGATTAAACGTCCACCATTGAAATATTCATGAGGTCACAGAAATTCTAAATCAGGCTAATATTTGTGTTTTAACTTCATCCCACTATAAATGACGGTATGAACGGTATGGATGGAATATAAACATTACTGTGGAACTTAGGGAGGTTTCAACGGTAGGAATTTCTCTACCACCTTTTCATTTAGTGCGGTAAACTTGAATCTTGGATCCGGCTCATTTTTTATCGCATTTTTTAGAATGAGCTCACACAAGGGATGGATAGGGTAGATTTCGTCGGAACTTCCGGCGAAAGGCTTTGGCAGGAAATCCACATCCACCAAAATGCGTCCCTAAGCGAGGCGTGGCTTCGCTGGATCCCCGGATCCACTGAGGTGAGTGGATCCCTTACCGTGCCATCTACTGTGTGATGTGTGTATTACATCCACGGCGTCCATTCATTTTAAACACTTATTTTAGAGCATGATTCAAAAACTGAAGTAGATCCACATCTCAGGTGGACCATAATACAGTAAACAATGGTGCTCAACAATTAAAAGCTTCTCGTGGGTTACAAAAGTTTTGGGTTAAGCTGATATTTGTTTAGCATCTTCATCCAGATATTTGTGACCTTTTCAACAGGTTGGATGTAAAATAAACGTCCCAGTGGCCCCCATGAAGTTTTTAATGGTGTGGATTCAATCACTACTATTTCATGTGGTATGGTCCACCTAAGATTTGGATCTGCTTCATTTTTGGGATAATGCCATAAAATGAGCTTTCAAAATGAATAGAAGGTGTAGATGTAAGGTATATACATTAAATCTAGGTTTGTCTGACCAGGTGAACATCCTAGATGGAAAAAAAAAAAAAAAAAAAAACAAACAAACAATCGTGATGGGGGCACTAGGAAGGTTTCAACGGTGGTGGGAGTTCAATACCCACTACCTTTTATGATTTTCTATGGTGTGTTCTATATGAGCTCTAGATCGGCTTCTGTAAAAATGATTGGACGGTAACGATCTAACACATATATCATAGTGGGCCCACAGACTATGCACTCCTCCGGGACGCGGATTAGCTACTGACGGGTTGAGTAGCGGACATCGCTACTGAAGTGACGTCACCATGCTCTATGGGCCCAGAATGTTGTATGTGTTGTATCCACACCGTCCATCCATTTGGAGAGACCATTTTATGGGATGAATCAAATAATGAGGCAGTTCCAAAGCTCAAGTGGACCCCACCACAGAAAACAGTGGAGACAGTGACATCCACCGTTGAAAACTTATTAGGCCCACCATGATGTTTATTTGAGATCCAACCTGTTCATAAATTCACACAGATATGGAGGAAGGGAAAACACAAATATCAGCTTGATCGAAAACTTCTGTGGCCCCTAAGAGGTTTTCAACGGTGGATGTCACTGTCCCCGTTGTTTTCTATGGTGGGGTCCACTTGAGTTTTGGATCAACGTCATCCTCTCAGTCATGCCTTAAAATGATCTCTCCAACGGAATGGACGGTGTGGATACAACACATATCTCATGCTGAGGCCCACGTGTCATGGTGACGTCACTTCAGTAGCAATGTTTGCTACTCCGGTAGATGTGCTAGCTGTCAGAAGATTTGCCAGCCCGTAAAATCAAATTTGAATGAGTGGTATTTCGTATAAGCCATGAGTAGATACGTATAAAAATGGAAATGTATTCCTATTTTTTTTTTTTATTTATTTATTGATAACGTCAGCTGACATAGGCTCCTATGACGTGAACGAATAAGAAGGGGCAGCGCTGGATTCTTCTGCACGGCCAACATAGACGATCCGCACTCGTATTTAAGGGAACCAAAATCAGGATCAAGAACTTTGGCCACTAGCCTCATCATAATTTGATAATTCGAAACCAGAGAACCACAACTCAGTTGAAGACTTGGTCACGTTGACTCAGAGGCTAGGTCCAGTCACGACACGACCTGACTTAGAATTTAACTTTTAAATTGTGTTTTGAAAAAGTTATAAATATATAAATAATTACACACCCCTTGAGAAGAAAGAAAAAAAAAAAAAAACTAATCAATATATAGCCATTTTAAACTTTTATTAACCTATTGAGCTGAGTGACTTGGTTCAACTCAAGATGGGTATGGATATAGTCGACCCAGTCAATGATTCTACTTGATGAGTGTTGTAGATTTGAGACTAAGTCACATAAAAACTCAGTCCAAGAGTTGGGTCTACCGAGTTTCCCAAGTCTTTGCATGACTAGCTTGAGTTAAGGAAACTTGCTAGGTCAAGATCTTTTGCTAATCCAAGTTTTTTATGTTGACTTTTGAGTCATGACTCTGGTGAGTCGAGTCATCCTGAAAATCAGTTGATTTACTTGATATGAAGGTACGATCTTGTTTTGAACTTGTGAATTATCATACCCGAAGCAGAATCCAAGGCATTCCACACAACAATGCAACTAGGAGCACTATAACGTACGCTCTGCCAAGCACTTAAGCATTTCTCTTTTAATTTAGAGGCAAACAAGTCCTTTTCTCGCTTTTAATGGTATATTTATTTATATTCAGCCGCTCAGACCTCCAGGAAATTAATGTAGAGCCGGCCATGAGTTCCCCCAAAGAAAGGTGAACTAAGCTGGGGGAAAGATTCAACTATGAAGAAATAAGATGGGTCCACATGCCGACCATTTCTTGTCTGTTGCCTTACCACAATGGTCCACACTACCATGGACGGCAATGTGTCTTGCATGCCAACTGGCTTGACCCCTTCTCTGCATAGTTAACCACTTAAAAACTCAGCTCCACTTGATGTTTAGTTGTGGCGGATTGACCCGAACACCCGAATGAGTCTTCACATGACTCTATTCAATATTTAATAATAAAGTTGATAATTTTTTTTTTAATAAAGAGATGCTCAGATACAACTAGTTGTTTGTCCAACTAATTAATTGGTGTGTGGGACCAGTCATGGTTTTTGCATTCCATCTCACTCTTCCACCAAGGTACCCAAATATCAGGCCAGTCACATTATTAGATGGGACCTATATAAGCATGAAGGCTTTTAAATGGTTGTTCATTATTTTCTGTTGTGTGGCACACCCAATTGTTCAATCGACCTGATTTTTGGGGCATTACAATTTTCACGGTGGGACTACCTTCGTAGATGGGTTGAATGTTGTATAAACACCAAGGTGGGCCTCACACACTACTAGGTGAACCTGCAACAAGTTTTGTTTGAGCATTTCTTTTTTATAAATTTAAATAATTATATATGTATAAAACATAAAATTAATGGAAATGGTACGCAAAGGAAAAATGCTTGGGTTGTTGGTTCGAGTGTTGCTATTGACACTTGAGGTCTTCCGTTTGGAACTTAAATCTTGCCGAGTTAAGTCGACTTGGCAAGAGTTACTGGGTTTGAGAACCATGCTCCTCGTGCAGGTTTGGACCAAGCTAAATGTGTAGTGGGTCAGGCTTGGGTAAAGAACAAATCCTATTCACGTAAATGGATCAAGCTGAGGTTTCACACTATGCAACCGGACCTGCCCAAACAAATTAATTTCGCAAGCCTAGATTACAAAAAATACAGATTATCTGTGTGTATGTTTGTAGGTATCCACTAATTTCGCAAGCCTACATTTATCCCTGTACTCCATTAATGTTAAGACCATGCATGCTCATATTGGGTTGATAGGTCCATTGAGCCCATCCCAATTAAACCCAATTGGGCCAGTATAACGGGTTGTAGGTTGGGTTTGGAATAGAATTCTTAGCACATTTGATTTTGGGCTGGGGTTAGCCTCAGCCATGACCCAACACATTGCCACCCCTGCATGCCAGCAAAAATAATCTGATGGAAGGGTAATTAAATATCTGATTGTTTCATTTGTTGCTGTTGTTGTTATCTAGATAATTGTTTAAGTAGCTCGTAAGTGTTAAATGCTACCGGTGAACCACAAGATTACAAAAACATAGATAATCAAACCATTGACCAGGTTTGCCAACTATTCATGGGCCACCATCAAAAGCTTGGGGAGACCCCAACCTTCCAAATGCTGGCCGTTTTCTATAACACTAGCTCTTTCGAGCTATGAATGGGATGGTTATTATCAATTGGTCATATCCAAATCTTAGATTCAATGGTCAGAATGATTATATGACCATGATAACTAATATATGGCATTAATGAAAACATGAACCGTTCACAGAAACCTAATGATGTAATAAGGAGGTGGGAAGCGGACGCGGATTGCCCGCGAAAGCCTTTCGCTGGCATCTCCTGCACTGGGAATCTAGGTGGGGCCCACTGTGATGTTTGTGAGAAATTTATGCCGTCCAACTGTTTTGTGAGCTCATTTTAGGCGTTGCAACCAAAAATAAATGGGATCCAAGACTTGAGTGGGCCAAAAACGTGACGATTGAACTTCCACAGTTGAAATATTCGTGGGGCCACAGAAGTTTCAACTCAGGATAATATTTGTGTTTTCAGTTCATCTCAATAGGAATGACCTTATGAACGGTATGGATGACATATAAACATCACTGTGGATCCTATAGGTTTCAACGGTAGGAATTTCCCTACCCACCTTTTACTTTAGTGCCGCCCGTTTGATCTTGGATCCCATTCATTTTTTGCCGCAATGGTTAACATGATCTCATAAAACGGTTGGACGGAGTAGATTTCTCATAAACATCACGGTGGGCCCCACCTAGATTCCGAGCGCCGGAGATGCCTGCGAAAAGGCTTTCGCAGGCAATCCGGGTCCGTGGGAAGCCGGCTACCATTCGGCCATGAGATCCACAAAAACCACCGTACAGAGGATTATCAATGATGCCTACAGTTGAAACCTTCCTGTGGCCCACAGTGATGCTTACTTTGTCATCCAATCTGTTTTTAAAGTGACACAGATATGGATGATGAAAAACACAAATATCAGCTTGATCCAAAACTTCTGTGGACCCCAAGGAGTTTTCAGTGGTAGTCATTCAATCACTGTTTCCAGTGGTGTGGTCTAGTTGAGCTTTGGATCTGCTTTAATTTTGGGTTTACGCCCTAAAATGAGCTGATAAAATGGATGGATGGCGTGGATGAGACACACATCGTGGTGGGTCCCATATTGTTCAATCCACGTCCCTGTATATAATACCCCTCACGGTTCCTCCCCATCCCATCTCCCCATTTCAATGCCTCTCCTCTCTCCAAAAGTCTCCTTCTCATTTACTACCTTCCTTCTCTATCCTTTTCTCATCTTCTGTCTTTGCTACTACCAATAATGAAGCATTGCCAACCCAACGATGCATCCAAGAGCACTTCTCTGCCTTGCTCCACCTGAAGAGTGGCTTTAGCTTCTCTCCCGACAGCCGCACTAAACTCTCCTCCTGGAATTCAAACAATACCGATTGGCAGAGTAGATTTTACATATATAACTTGTGGGTGATGGGCCTAGAATCGAGAATAGCAGGTGATGGGCAGAGTAGATTTTACATATATAACTTGTGGGTTGACAGAGCTTGGGAGTTCACGTGCTGTGTAAAACAGGCATGATTGAGGATTCTGCATCGATGATGCGTGTGATCATTTGGACAATGAATGTTGTTGTTACAACGGCCCTTTTTATGATGCATCATGCACCATGGTCACAATGATGTTTATTTTAAGCTTGGCAGCACCAGAGGGGTCGTGACTCAATGATCTAGACCATTGATCTGATGGCCCTTAGTGCAGATGGAACAGCCAAAATATAGCTTCAAGTGGAACATCCTAACAAGAACTCCTTTTCAGTAAATTTGGACCATTGTTAACCATCAAGTTGTAAAATGGATTAGAGAAGGGCTAGATCCCACAATAAAGGTAGCATTGGTTGATCAATCCACAGTGGGGCTCCACAAATTAATGGTCCAAATCAATATCAAAATCATAGATTCGAATATAGCTTAAGTTAAAAAAAATGAAGTGAATACCACTTAAAGACAGGAAGTAGTGATTCCAGGAGTGAGGAACTCTTATAAATAGATGGGCTTTTTAAAATGAATTCCATCTGAAGAAGCTGTTTTTCCATTACTAGTTGCCAAAAAAAGTGGAATATTCTAAGTTCGTTTTTTGTTGCTCACCTTGCTTGTTGGGCAAAATCTCAAAAAACAAGTGGAATATTGTAAGTTTGTTTTAATCCATTGGTTTATCTTTACATGTTGTATACGTAGTTAATTACATACACGCCTAGTGGAAGTACCAAATAAGTAAGCCTAAGAAATCATGGAGTATGGATCCACCTCTCTTCAGTTGGGAGGGCCAGCCAAATTTCGATAAACTGTATCAGCATTCCTTACACCACATTTGACGCCTTGGATTTGGTGATAAATGGGTGTATTTTAAATCCATATATATATATATATATATATATATATATATATATATATATATATATATATATATATATATATATATATATATATATATATATTTCCTTTTTTCGTTTGGCAGCCTTATTAAGAGGTAAATAGAATATGGGATATTTAAAATCTACCTTTTTGGCATGTTTTGAAATCACAAAATGTTGAGATTCCAATGTAATCCAAAGGAAATGCCTTTTTTATCTTCATTTTACTTGCAGGATACTATGTGAAAATGGGAATAAACAACGTTTCTCGCAATGGTTATCATCCATCACAAAAATGGCTTGGTTTAGTGATGGATTTAATCTGTCATAAACATTGCTAAACGACAAGATTGGGGGGGGGGGGGGGGGGGGGGGGGGGGGGGGTACTGGGCACAACAAACACGCCCAATCTGCAGGACGGACGGGGCGCGCGCAACAACTAAGCGTAATTTGCTAGATGAACTAGACACAAGCCTACGGGCCACCTCCATCGGGCTGGCAAATTCAAAATCCTTACTTGCAAGATGGGAAAGTAAAGCTTTTGGGCCACATTAATGAAGGCCAACCTGCTCATATGGGTTAGCAACTTCAAAATCCTGACCTATTAAACAGATAAGTTAAAGCCAAAGAAGCCTTCAATGATGCAAAGAAAGTTGGCAAGGATTCAGCGATAATGAGCTTGGCAGTCCCAGCAACAGGAGCAAAGGCTTCGGCAACAGATGCAACAACTTCAGTAGTAAACTCTTCAAAGTTACATGCTCATATTTCCTCATGGGTAAATCCAAGTTGACCTCAGGCCATAAAGAAAGCACATAGGCCCACGGGCCCAAATGCAAGTCCGTAGGATCGAACACTGGTAGCAGGCGTAAAACAGCCAACCATAATAGGAAAAGAGCCGAGGACCAGAACCAATGAGCATAGGGCTTAGTGTCAGCCCATACTGCTCCCAAGCACCAAAGCTAATAAGTAGGAGAAGGCCTTATCTTGCTCATTCGGAAGGCCTCATCCTGCAAGGTCTCATCCAGAAAGCCACATCCTGCAAGGCCTCATCCTGCTCGGCCTCATCCAAAAGGCCTCATTCTGCTCATCCTGCTCAACCTCATCCAAAAGGCCTCATTATGTTCATCCGAAAGGCCTTATCCTGTTCGACTCATCCTGCTCATCCAGAAGGTCTCATCCTGCTCGGCTCATCTTTCTCGGTCTAATCCAGAAGGCCTCATCCTACTCGGCCTCATCTTATTGCGAAGCTGATTACGACTTGGACCACCATAAATGCGCATGAGAATTTAGGAGTAGATACAAAGAAAGTAGAACACCCAAGCAATTTTATCATGATCCTAACGTGATAAGTATATCCCTCCAAATACGGAAATGTATCCTAATAGAGATCTACAGATCCACCACCATAATGGTGATAATAATTTATAAAAAGGACTCTATACACTCCAGGTACGCAAGATCATACACAATACACCTCCATATAAAACACTAGAGAAGTCATCTCCTTTCAATATTCGTATTGACTTAAGCATCGGAGGGCCCTAAGCCGGCACGACCGGCGCCGCCCTCACCTTGTTTTTGTAGTTGTAGATCTCTCATCCACACCGTTCATCAAGAGGCCCACAAAGTGACGAGGGATCCACCATTGATTCACCATCATCATCTATTTAACAGTTTTTAGCGTTAACAGCATCTTATGTGGACCTCCACTGTTTCGAACATCCTCCACCATCAAGGGAACATTGGTTTTTGTGTTACACCACCATCAATTGTGCCAACCTTTGAAGATTAGGAATTCATATGGATAGGATTTAATTTGAATCGAATATGGAGCAGAATTTGAATCGAATATGGAGCAGGAATGGCGGAAATGGAACAGGAATATGGGAGTTCTTTTATGGACTCTGACACTGTGGACAAAGGGAAGGAAAGAATACAATAGATTTATAGACATGATGATTTTATTGATTTTTCCTCCACAATATTTGCTCTAAAGCCACAATGATAAGATGCTTGAAGTTATGGGAAGGGTGAACAAGCTTAAGAAAATTGAGGTCGAAGGAAGAAACGGTGAAATTGTCTGTCCCACGGTTACTTTTTTCTAATGCTTTTGTTGTTTGTTTGTTTTTTTTTTTTTTTTTTTTAGATTCATGCAATTGTGGTGTGTGCCCAACGATGTCGTTTCTATTAGGTTCTTTTGCTTTGTAAACTTTTAGGTGATCTAATCTTGTCAAAGTGGGGGTGAGTTTTCTGATTAGATCCCTCCATGCTTGAATGTATAATTATGTTTTTCATTAATTAAATTACAGGTGGTGTGCTCCCACAGTTCTCCCAATAAAAAAGTAGCAGTAATAATAATAATAATAATAACAAATTGTAGTTGATGTACATGGCTAGCCCATCACCCCAAATTGATGTAGGAGAAGAACCCCATGATCGAGGGCGTGGATCACGCACCTTCCTGCGGGAGATAGACAGGAAGAAAAACAAGAGAAAACTAAAGAATTTCATATTTTGGAGTTTCAACCTAAACAGGAAATTGTTATTCCCGTTTTTAAATTTCGGCCCAACTCGTGGGGCCCATCTTGATCATTTATGATGATCCGTTCCGTTCATTTTGTAGAGCTGCTCGACGCCGAGAAAACGCAAGAAGTTTCACGTCGATCCGAGTTACGGATTGATCGTGGCGTCCAAAATGGTACGAACTGTCCAAAAAGTTTCGAATTCCGCCCACTGAAACTGGAGATGGTCCAGGTGGCCCACTACTACTGATATGGAGAATCTAAGCCAACCATCTTGAAGAGTACGTCGATATCAGTAAAACTCCAAAGTTTCGTGGCAATCAGATATGTGGATTGCTCGTATCAGCGGAAGGAAGACGGTGCTGGCGTTATACAATTGCGCAGATTTTTCTATTTCTTTTCTAATTGTATTAGGATTCTTTTCTTCCTTTGTAAGTTAGTATTAAGTACGAATTTAGGATTTAGTTTATTATTTAAAGCAAGTTAATTATGTTTATTTTGATTATTCATTCAATTATCAATAAATCAATTATTCGGAATTTATTTCCTCTTTTTATCTTTTAGTTCTTCTCGTGGATTCGAGAACTATCGGTTAGGAAGACGGTGATCGACCTACCACGTCCTCCCTGCGTCATTGGTATCAGAGAGAGGTTTCTTCCTCAGGACGATGACCTCTAATGAAGGGTTGGATCCTCATCCTAAGGACGATGCTCCAAGGGACTATCTAACAGCGACAACTTTCAAGGCAGCATTCGAAGCAGCACAACGAGAGAACCGGTTGATCCTGCAAGGTATATAAGCAACCCTCAACCGTATTGTAGCAGCATTAAATCTGCCCCAAGCCCAAGGCAACAGTCAACAACCACCTGTGCTCGCTGTACGGAATAACCCCATGTTTCGTAGAGCACCCCAGGTGGCCTATCACAGGGCAACCCCAGACGATTCAAAACCTAGCGATAAAGAGGTTGAAGACATTATCGTACGACGGCCTACGTGTGGGAATGATCGTGGGGAGTATATTGAAAGAGATTTTCGAAGTAATGCAACTTCGGATCAGGTCATTGAATTATTACAAACCACCACCATATCAGAGGATATTCAAAATTCTGAGGAGGTGGAGGAAATCAATACCCCAATCTTAAAGGATAGGGAAGGAGAGTCTAAAATTATTCCAAACATTATGGAGTCAGTTTTGACAGAATCCATGAGTATCCCAAAAAGTGTCACGCCAGCAATGCAGGAAATCGAAGTGATCGTAGTTGCCGAACTTCCTGATGAATTGTTCATTGTGAAGGAAATTGTCCTTTCTCAGAAAAAGCCAACTTTTGATGTATCAGAGAAATTTGCAATTATTCATGTTGGTGTGGAGAAAAAGTCAATTTTTTTTTTTACTGCATTCCAGGATAAGTCCCGCAAGCATCGACTTCCGAAGTTAAAAGCAAATCATGGCCCTAACCTAAAGCGAAACTCGAGGACGAGTTTTTTTCAAGTGGGGAAGAATGATGTAGGAGAAGAACCCCATGATTGAGGGCGTGGATCACGCACCTTCCTGCGGGAGATAGACAGGAAGAAAAACAAGAGAAAACTAAAGAATTTCATATTTTGGAGTTTCAACCTAAACAGGAAATTGTTATTCCCATTTTTAAATTTCGGCCCAACTCGTGGGGCCCATCTTGATCATTTATGATGATCCGTTCCGTCCATTTTGTAGAGCTGCTCGACGCCGAGAAAACGCAAGAAGTTTCACGTCGATCTGAGTTACGGATTAATCGTGGCGTCCAAAATGGTACGAACTGTCCAAAAAGTTTCGAATTCCGCCCATTGAAACTAGAGATGGTCCAGGTGGCCCACTACTACTGATATGGAGAATCTAAGCCAACCATCTTGAAGAGTACGTCGATATCAGTAAAACCCCAAAGTTTCGTGACAATCAGATATGTGGATTGCTCGTATCAGCGGAAGGAAGACGGTGCTAGCGTTATACAATTGCGCAGATTTTTCTATTTCTTTTCTAATTGTATTAGGATTCTTTTCTTCATTTGCAAGTTAGTATTAAGTACGAATTTAGGATTTAATTTATTATTTAAAGCAAGTTAATTATGTTTATTTTGATTATTCATTCAATTATCAATAAATCAATTATTCGGAATTTATTTTCTCTTTTTATCTTTTAGTTCTTCTCGTGGATTCGAGAACTATCGGTTAGGAAGACGGTGATCGACCTACCACGTCCTCCCTGCGTCATTGGTATGTTTAGGTTGAAACTCCAAAATATGAAATTCTTTAGTTTTCTCTTGTTTTTCTTCCTGTCTATCTCCCGCAGGAAAGTGCGTGATCCACGCCCTCGATCATGGGGTTCTTCTCCTACATCACAAATGCAATTTGGTCTTCTGCTTACTTGGCAAGTCAAAACCAAATGATTTTTTTTGTTTTTCAAGGCTTAGGATAGCATTGGATACAGATTTCATATAGGATTGCAAGATTCATCCTCACCATCTGAACAGTGGCTAATAAAGTGGACACCCTCTGAGGTTATGCAATTGTATCCAGGGAGACAGCAAAGGTGCCGTATAATGAATATGCTAGGGGTGTTGGTCTCAGAATCCATGTCTAAATGAACCTTGAAGAAAAAGAATACATCTTGCAGCAATTTGTATGCTCCAATGTGACTTCTGTTGTAAGAAACACATTGAATAAATGGACAGAGTTTTGCTGATTACAGCGCACACATGAGAAGGGCGCAAGGCAATGCTTTTGTAAAGAAGAGAGGCCCCAACAAAAGGGTTGTTACAAGATTTGAATAGGAGAATAATCATGAACTAGTGGACCACATGAGGGGGCTTGGATTAGGTACTACCCCCATTAGGACGCATGAGGAGATTGACAGGTAAGTGGCACATCTCCATTGGCCGAAGCAGCGGGCCCTACACCTCAGGTCTGATGCCGAGCTGTCAAACCCGTCACATTCCACCAATATCGAGGTGTGGGGCCTGTTGCTTTGGCCAATGAGTACGCGCCACATACTCATCCGTCTCCTCATACATCCTGGTGGGGTAGTACCTGATCCAAGCCCCACATGAAGCGTCTCTCCTTTGTCAGTGAATGCATATCTAATACCTTAAGAAAACCCTTGTTGATCACTCTGCATTCTTTGGCACACCGAAATGAGGTGATTCAGTCAAAAGAAGTGGCGAGGGTTGAGCTTGTTGTGCATGCAACTTGAATCTAAGGATGCCGCTAAAGATACGCTTAAAAGATTACGCCAGGTTGGGGTTTAGCATTCATGTGGGCCGCAACGATTGCTTGACATTGATTTTGACTAATGCTTATGGGCGCATTTGGATGCTCAGTTCTACTGAATTGTAGTTCATAGAATTCCATTATAGAGGAAATGACCAAGTGGGGTTCGGACCATTTTTACTGGTGATGATAACCTAACCCTAAACTTCTATTCCGTCCATTTCGTGTTGTGTTTGAAACAATAGTAATTGTAGTATGAGGGCTAATCTCTCATTATTTGGAGTGGGGCTACTCAATTGAATTGAATAATTGCAAATGAGAACATCCAAACGCATCCTATATATGAGTCATGTATCTAGTTTGCTAATCCCACTTACAGTCCACCCTACATGTCCCTTGAGCTTCGGATCTGCCTCATTCTTTGGCTCATGCGCTAAAATGATCTCTCCAAATGGATGGACGGTGTGGATACAACACATACATCACGGTGGGGCCCACAGAACTTGGTGACGTCACTTCAGTAGCAAGACGGCTACTGAAGCCGTCAGAAGCTAATCCGCACCCTGTACGCTCACTGCGAAAATCCCATGGATTGGGTGTGTGAATGGGATCCAACGATCAAGCAAGAGCTATCCATCTGGCCCATTGGACTTGTTGAATGTCTGTAGGCCACTGATCCCCAGAAATCGGAGCAACCAAACTATCTTACCTTGCTAGATCAGGCGAAATTTGATGGTTGTCATCTGATCATCACAACTGGGCCGTCCAGATCAACGTTCCTAATCACCAGACGTCCGAAGAAAAAGAACACGGTTCACCAGATGCGCCATGTCCCATTTACACTTTCCAAAAAGAAAAGAAAAAAAAAACAATAAGCAAATGCCAAAGCTAAAATAGACCTTTATTTTTGTTAAAGATTAATAAATCTTAACCATCCATTACGTCGTGATCCTTCTTCTAATAAAATCCCAAACGTCATCTTCGTCCCAACTCAAGAAAGATTAATTGCAAAGCAATTCGTGTAAAGACGGATTAGATACGACGCTCTTGATTGTGAAATCGACACCATCAAATACAATCCATTGATGAGTTTTTTTTTTCCTCCTAAATCAAGTTTCTTCATGAAAATATTGCCCATCTGCTAAGACGGCCAGAATGATTTTTTAGGGAGGTTGTATTCTGGGTGGGCCCATCTGATGAATGGTCCTGATCTTGCAAAGTTAGAACGTGCCCCGCGAATCTCTTTCTACCTGTCTTTGCGCGATTCAAGGTAGATTTCTCACGATACAACTTGGGTGCATGTCTTTTTGTGTGCATGCTTGTGTTTATATATGCCATGGACTTGAGAGCTTGCATCAATACGAGGTAGTAAGATGGAGATCATGGAGGACCACATGTACCTCAGAGGACTAGAGCAGCTCCTAACCAACGGTAGAAACACGCTCTCAGTCACCGAGAACTACATCTTGCCCGTTGAAGAACGGCCTGGATCATTTGATCTGCAATCTCCTTCTGTGATCCCTCTCATTGACTTGAGCCTCCTTGATGGCCCTTCAAAGCCTGCAACCATTGCAAAAATTGCGAAAGCCTGTGAGGACTATGGCTTCTTTCAGGTAAAACACATGAGACATTTTGTACATATGGACGTTCAGATGTAGGAGATTCCTTTTCATATAAATGTGGGCCGTCTATGTATTTCTCATCTAGACCGTCTAATTGAGGTATGATCTGTCCATGGAAGGACCCAACTGATCAATGGCCTGGATCATTGACCTGTGGGGCCCATTCTTATTGATTTCTTCATTTTCTTTATTATCAGATCATAAATCATGGGGTTTCAAGAGAAATCACGAAAGCAATGCGTGACGTGGGGAAGGAGTTCTTTGAGATGAACGTTGAAGATAGAGCCCATCTCTACTCAGAGGATCCTCGGTCGTTGATCAGAGTGGCCACCAGCTTCAACATAAACAAGGAGAAAGTGAGGTCAAGGAGGGACTGCCTCAGGCACCCATGCTATCCTGTGGAGGAGCTACTCAATCATGGGCCCCAAAAACCCCTCGCTTATCGGTATTTGCCATTCGATCCAGAATGGGCTCTGGTCTACCGAGTCCCACGTTTCAAATAATTCAAAATCCATGCTGAAAACAGCACTAGGAATGGCCCGTCGCCAGCTATAGCCAATTGAAATATGGTTCAACCATCATGACCCACTTTTGAGGCAAGTTTGGGTCAACCTAAATGTGTCAGATTGGGTTGATGTAGGCCGGCTTGGTTTGGGTCAGATTGGGTCTTGGTTGGATTTGATGTGTCTGTGGGTTCGGTCCAGTTGTGCTTGGAATTAAAGAATTTTAAATGGGTCAGCTTGGATGACAGGGTAGCAGCGTATGGGTCGAATTCAGCTAGAATGATTGGCCCGCTTAGTGAATGGTCTACGTCGGGCTGACCCTGTCCCAACCCACTGCCACTCCTACAACTGAGCCCTTAACAGTTTTAATTCACCATGGCCCATCCATAGTGGGCTACTTGGTTCATTAAATCCACTAAAATATTATCTTTCCTTTGATATAGAGAAACTGCGGTGGCCTATGCAAAAGAGATCCGGACACTAGAATCAAAGCTTATGGGCCTGTTCTCTCAAGCTTTGGGTCTTCAAGAGGACCATCTAAGCCGTCGGTTTGGTGGCGATCACCCTCGGATGATGAGCCTGAACTACTATCCAGCATGTCCGAGGCCAGACCTCACGATAGGATTACAAGGCCACTCCGACGCCGGCGGTTTCAGCATCCTCATGCAAGATTTCCCTGGTCTTCAAGTGTTCAAAGATGGGAAATGGATGAACGTGGATCCCATCCCCAATGCCTTTGTGGTGAACATCGGTGACATTTTGGAGGTAAACACTTATTTTAGCTGTTCACATTAGTATTTAAGTCTACCAAATTCAGAATTAAAAACTTTGGCCATCAGCCTCAGCATAGCTTTGGCTTAAAAACCAGTGAACCACGACTCTGTTGAAGACTCAGACAGGTTGACTGGAAGGCTACTTGACTCGAATTGGTATCTAATGTTAAATTATATTCAAAATAGTTATAAACATTTACCGACGGGTAAAATAGAAAATAGAAGAACTCATCGAAGCATAGCCATTTTAAACTTCTATTAACGTAGTGAACTGAGTGACTCAGCTCCACTCACATGGGTATGGACTGAGTCGACCCAGTCAGTGATTCTACTTAATGAGTCTTGTAGATTTGAGACCGAGTCACATAATGACTTGGTTCAAGAGTTGTCTACCGAGATCCGAGTTGAGTCACCAAGTTTTAGGACAATGCACTAAAGTTTCCAGTTTAGCGAGGCCCATCCATTCTCTACGTGTGGGACCTTTGGATCACAAATACAACCATTGATTTGAAAGGGGCCCCTATGTTAGAACTATGAGCCCCACGTTTGCAGACTACATTACAGAGTAAAATAAAATACATTCATATATTTAAGGGTAGTTTCATAATTTTTTAATGGGTTTATTTACAATTAAAGCTTGTCTGACATTTAAGCAGTTCATTTCTATCCTATGTTTTCTCAAGTTTAAACGGTGGTACATGTGTGCATGGGCCAGGAGCAAAGTTGTTGAGAAACTTGCCGGGTTGACTCATCATGAATTGACTGAGTCAACTTGTTTTAAATACAACTGAGTTTACAAATTGATAGGGTTATTCAAAAGAAAAAGGAAGTAGAGAAAAAGACAAGACACTACACATAAGCAAGTTTACCCAAGTCTTTGGCTCGATCGGATCAAGGACAGTTGCTGGGTTAAGACCCTTTGCTAGCCCACGTTTTCCAAGTTGACTCACGAGTAATGACTCAGGCCAATCGAGTCGAGCTGAAAAGTCTGTTGAATCGCTTGATATGAAGGCAGGATTTTGTTTTGAACTCTTGAATATCACACCCACATTAATCAATTTTGCTTATATGCAACAGGTGTTAAGTAATGGACGGTTCAAGAGCGTCGAGCACAGGGTCCTGACTAACCACACCAAAGCTCGGTTGACGATCGTGACCTTCAATCATCTACCCAAGGATGATCTGATCCGTCCACTGGATGCACTGGTCAATGAGGAACAGCCCCCTCTATTCAAAGCATTCACATTCGAGGAGTACTTCAAATTGTTCCTAGACGGCACTTTGAACCGTAAATCTGCCCTTGATCCCTTTAGGATGGCCCATGGATAAATGATCCCAACCGGTGATAAGATGGACCTTACTCTGGATGGGATAATCATCATCATCATCGTTAGGGACTCTGGTTATTTGGAGTTGGCTCCATCGATTCACGTTTTTCCAATGGATGGCGCATGCACTAAGAAGCATCCAAGTTGAAAGATCCGAGATGTATAAGATGTAGCGTTTTCCTCTTTGCTAAATGTGAACAGTTGTATCGTTTTCTAAGATCATTTATTGAAGCGTTTGAAGGGTTAGGGATTCCCCCAATTTAAATATAGGTTTTTCTTAGTCATGCAATGCACCCACACGGTTAGTCACACGATACACCCACCCACCAATAGGGTTAGTGTGTCTCATTACATTTCGAACCTGAGACCTGATGTTAAAACGCATAGGCATCTTCCAACTGGGCTAGCGGGTGAGACAGTTTAAATAACTACAGGGTCTATTATGATTGGTGCCCTGTTGAACCAAAACCATATATAACCAATGCAACGGGCTTTTCTTCTTCACTAAAAAAAAAAAAAAAATCAAGAGTATAAAAAATGTAAGGCTTACCTCTCTTTCCAACTCTCCCATCATACTAGGAATCTCACCATTATGTAAGAAGGGAGCGGACGTTTCTAATATTGAAAAGCATCCATACACATTTCCAGCATATGGCATCCACAGCCTCAACATCTGTAACATCAGATATGGTTATTTGTCCTAGGATCAACCTGATATTGGTGTTTATGAATAGGTATATATGAGGGCAAATAAACATCATGGTGGGCCCTTAGAAAGGTTTTGACATTGGCGGTTATTATCTCCACTGTTTCCAATGGGGTAGTCAACTTGAGCTTTGGACCTAGCACATTTTTTTGGCTCATGCCATAAAATGAGTTGGCAAAATGGACTAGCTTTCCTTGATTGATACAGACAGTGAGGAGACTTCAGAAGGCTTATTTGTGAGCATGGTGGTGATGGAGGATGCTGATCTTCCACCTGAAGGTTAACTTACAATGTAGGTTGCCGGTCCTTCGGCACCCATGAGTCCTTGGACACGGTGTTAGAATCGGACACCTCAAATCTCCATGTACAGAGGCCACCGACCGGTTGTCAGACCTATTGGTCACGGTGGATTTTAAGACAACAACTCTCCGATCGGTCGACAGGTTTCTTTTTCTAAGTTGATTTCTTGCGCGGTTTTGCGCATTCTAATCTCGGTTTCTTCCTATTTAAGGGGGTGTAATGCGGGATTAGGGTTGCCGCCAAAGGGGTTCAAGGTTTACTAGAGGATTGAAAGAGTTCTAGGGCAAGAGAAAGAGCTAGGGGAAGCTTGGAGTTTTCTAGGATGAGGGAAAGGGTTGGGTTTATCCTTTTCTTGTAAGAATTAGCTTTGTTACCTTGGGATTTCTCTTGTGAGTTGTGATCCGGGGAAGGATTCTTCTGTAATCTCTTGTAATTTCTGATTTATAGTAGATTGGTGTCGCTTTGTGCCTTGATTTTTACCCGCGAGGGGTTTTTCCACGTTAAAATCAAATTGCCTTTGTGTGTGTCAATTTGTTTCGTATGTGATTGCCATATTTGTGGTTTGTTCCTTGTGTTTTTATTATTGCTTCCGCTGCGGGGCTCCTAACCCCAACACATGGCATTTATGGGACATGCAGGCAGGGCGTATTTTGGCCTTAGAAGAGGTGTGCAGGAGGAGAACAAGGGATTGAAAGCGTGGAGTGCCTTCCCGTGATGGGTGGGTCAATGTCCCACTGAGATGTCGTCGTTTCGTTTCGTGTGCTAAGGAAGACCACTTTTAGGGCCTGTTTGGTTGCAGAACCCAGATTCTAGAGAAAATCTAGATTCCAATGTTGGAATCCAAAATTGCATAAACTAGAGTAGAGCCCAGGTTTCATCCCTAACTTGTTGTTTGGTTGAAAACGGTGCAATCCAGATTGTGTTCCAACCGTTGCTTGTGGCATGGTCCACTTGGGATTCACATCCACCTGAGAACCTTATCCCTAGCCCATTATAGTCCCGCAAGACAGATGGCCAGGTTGGATGGCAAATAGACATTATAGTGGGCCTTAAGAAGTTTTTAATGGTGGACGTTCAATCAACATTGTTTTCCTGTGGTGTGGCCCATTTGAGATTTAGATCTGCCTCATTTTTTGTCCAATGCCCTTAATTGAGATTTCAAAACTAATGGACCATAGAGATATAAAACATATACAACATAGATGTACAACGCGTACATGGAGGTGGTGACACTCACTTCCGCCTCTTTTCCCTTCCGTAGAAATGGTCGCCCACACTGTTTCCACTAATCCCAGTTCCACTCAATTTAGGTTTCCAGACAGAATCCTCTTTGGCTGGAACTTACCACCAAACACCCCAGTTAAAATCGGATTCCGCTAGAATCCAGATTTTAAGCTGGAAACGGGTTTCCAGATGCCAACCAAACGGGCCCTTATTGTAGCCATGCAATTTTGCTCTTTTTGTGATATGTGTGGCTTTATTGTAGAAAGGAAAAGGAAAATAAAAGGGAAATTTTGAAAATGAAACGAAAAGTACTATGTACAGAAAAATTGTGTCCTGTCTGCCTATGAAATTTTTTTTTTAGGTTTTGAATTTTTATTGCATGGTATTGTGGAATCAAACATTGTGACTCAGTCATTTGTATGTCATTCATTTCTCCAGTTGATCATTCAGGTATCTGATCCTCACATAGGTAGTATGTACTGAGAAGTCTTTACACTAATTATAAACAGAGACAAAGTCAAGTCTTGTATTTGATTGTCATCCTTATATCTTGATAGCTGAGGCCCGGACGGAGATCTTTCCACGTTGGCTTGCGCTGTCAAACTCTACCTTTTCTTTTTTCTTTTTCTTTTTATTAATAATCATTTTTACCCACAGTTCTACCTTTTCTTTTTTTCTTTTTTTATTAATAACCAATTTTACCCATAGTGTCTTTTAAGTTTTTGTCATGTTTGGCCTCCTTAATATATTTTTAATCATAATGTCTTTTCGAATTTTCACCATATCTCAGGGATTTGATATTGCCTGCTCATTGACAACTTTTTCTTTTTTCATCCCGTGCCCTTGCAGATTTTCACCAAGTTTGTTACATGCTCACTATTTTTACCAAGAGCACCCTTTTCGGTTTTTACTTTGCCCTCTTTGCTTAGACACACTTTTCTTTTTTTGAAACATAGCAGGAGGTAACTGGAGGTTTGGACATCCGTAATATCCAGCCGATTAGCAGCCTAGCTACCGTCATTTTTCAATTACAAAGCTGCTTCAGAGGAACTTTAGCCACCTTATGGAGAAAGGGTTAACACCTTCGGGATGAGAATGGGATGGTGGGTTTAAGATGGCTAATCTTTCCTTTTTTGCTTTGGCTTCCAATGACACATTCCTTAGTGTGTATAACTCACAAGGTTAGTCTTAGAAACCTGAAAGAAACATGAGAACTAAAAAGGGTTTTTAGTGGGATGCATTTCTTCTAGAGATAGCATAGTTTTAGGTAGTATGTTTTCATTTCTTCAACACTCAAAACTTTTACAACACATGTATAAACCTATCATCACTGTAATAAAAAATTATTTTATTAAACCAATCGCTAATATGGACTTAATGTTTAACATGAGAGTGAATTTTTTTGCTAAAATATGAGGAATAAATTTAAAGAAGTTTGAAATAGGAGGAGTTGATTTTCTTTTCCCCCTCAAATAACATCACTACTTGATCTATACATTTTAACGAATTGATTTTTTCAACCAAAAACATTTACATCATAGTACGAACTTCAACAATCTTGGTGTGGAAATATATAGTACTAAAACTATGGTATTTGTAAGACTCGTTTGATAGTTCAACACCATTTCCGTTCATATGGCATAGCTGCAAAGCAATCTGACTGTTAAAATGTTACACTAGGAAGATGATAGTAACCATCTGATTTTGTCATTATAATTTAGACAACTTGCTGTTTACTTCTAGAATTCAGACAGCTTCATATGAAGTAGAATTAGTTCATTTTAACTTCCTATATTGTGGCGGGCATAAGCTCGTTAGGTTTGTGAAATTTGCATGAGAAAACGATGAACAGGAGACATTAGTTTCAAACGACTATGCCTCAAATCAAACTATCAATTCCTTCAATTTTCACCTTTCAATTTTGGAAGAGTTCTTACTCATCGGCTGCATGTAATGAGGAGAAACTGTAACTTATCTTTTTCTTTTCCTTTCTTTTCTTTCTTCTGTCAATATCTATCCTTTGTAATCGGGCAATTGCAGTCTTGCCTACAACATATGTGCAGCCAGTGATAGCAGTTGCCGAAAGATGGTATTTTGATCGGGCAAGCAATTGTCATGAATTAGTGCACTGAAGGGGAATGAACCTATACAGCTAGTTTGTGCATTTTTACGGTGCAAACGAGTAGCATTGGATGCTCGTTGAGTCCAAATTATTTACCTTAACCGTCCATATGGACAAGGCTGCTTTTTGTGGGCCGCCATGCAGAAACTGCACTGACTAGATGATTCTAACCATCCAAATAGTGGCCCATTTGTTATGCGTGTTTTCAGAGAGACCAATGCGATGGATAGCTCTACTGGTGGCCCATTTGAGAGAGAACAATCCAGGGATAGTTCTATCAGTTGGACTGTTGAATTTGACGACTGACCCTGTTTTGTTGTAACCTGTGGACTGTCCAACAGGCAAGCCATTAATCAAATGGGTGTTATGGGCATATGAGAGCTGGGAAATATGCTCCCTGTTTGACGTTAGAGCACCAAAGAAGCTTGCTCTGTCGATAAGCAAACTGCCAAAGTGAATTCATTGTATGCTAGCTGGGCCACTTGTTTGGGCGATAACAATTGTTCAAAACGCCTCAAATCACCTCTCAATTCAAGTTGTATTTATAAGGTTTTGTAACGTTATTTGAAAAAGATAAATAATCACCTAACTGCATATTTTGTTTATAAGTTATTAATTATTAATATTGTAGACTGTTTGTTGGTGACAGCGGGGTGTTCGAGCTGATGAGTTTTTTATTGTATTGGTGTGATGGACATTTGTATGTACGGTGGAATTGACATTTGTATGTATGGTTGAATGGTCATTTTGATTGGGATATGGATTGAATGTTTTTATCATGTAATTGGGATATTGAATGCTTTATCAGGTGGCTATGAATGGCATGTTTTATCAGGTTATTATGATATGTATAATAAAAAAAGTATATTTGCTTACAAATATTTTGTTGGTAATAGGAAATTTTCAGGCGGCGATATCACCTTTTGTAAGAAGATTTTACGTTGGTAATGCTACAATTTCCAAGGAATATTTTCGTCGGTAATATTAGTTTTCGTTGGTAATACTAAGGTTTCTTTGTTGATAAGGTCACTATCCTTTCCAAGGAAATATTTCGTCGGTAATTTTACAACTTGGTAAGGAAAACCTAAATTCTACCACCGTTTTCAAGGAATGTTTTCCTCAGTAACACTCACAATTGTTGATGAAAATTTTGTAACTATGAATTTACCCGACGAATAATGGCATCAGTAAACGTCAAATGTTCCTTGGAAATTTTATAGCTATGAATTTTTCACCGGTAATTGTTTTTCCCCAGGGTCTTATCGCGACAACACGCTAATAAGTTTTACCTAGGAAATTTGAACTTTTATCAAGGAAAGGTCTCCTTGGTATAAGTCACATTTGTTATAATTCATTACACCCCTCAAGCTCTATGGGGGAGCTCGCACATTGAATCAGAAAAAACATAACAGGTATCAAGAGTGCGTCGAAGCACTTATTCGCGGATAAAATGATAGTCAACTTCAATGTCCTTGGTACGTGCATAGGGAACAAGATTGGCCACAAAGTGGAGAGCACTAATGTTATCGCACCAGAGAACTATAGTGGATTCATAAGAGACACCTAAATATTTGAGTAACATTTGTATACAAGAGAGTTCAGCGGCCATATGAGCAAGAGAGTGATATTCAGCCTCTGTACTTAAATGAGTAATGGTTGGTTGTTTCTTTGCACTGCAAGATATAAGATTTGGCTCCAGATAAATACAATACTCACTTGTAGATCGTCGGTCATCGGGTTTACCAGCCCATTCGGCATCGGAATAAGCAGTGAGTTCAAACGAACTAGAATGAAAATGAAGACTATGATCAATAGTGGCCTTTAGAAAATGGAGAATGTATTTAATTGCTTGCCAATGATCACTAGTGGGACCATGCATAAATTGACATACTTGACTAACGGCATAGGTGATATCTGGCCGAGTTATGGTTAAGTATTGTAAAGCTCCAACTATACTATGGTAGTGGCTTGCGTCAGCGAGTGGTTCACCAAAATTTTTGGAAAGCTTTAATTTAGTAGTGGCAGGAGAGGACACGGGTTTGGCACCATCCATATTAGCTCGATGAAGAATATTCATAATATATTTTGTTTGGCACAAGGAAAGATCATGTGTAGATCTGTAGGCTTTAACACCTAAAAAGTAGTGCAACGGGCCTAGGTCTTTCATTGAAAAATTAGGTTTAAATCTTCCATAAGTTGGCGTAGGGCAGCAGGGCGATTACTAGTGACGATCATATCATCGACATAAATGAATAATATGATAACACAATTATTGGTGGACCAAACAAATAATGATGCATCTGCATTAGTGCCACGAAAGCCTAGCCCATGTAAATATTCAGTAAGACGCAAGAACCAGGCACGTGGACTTTATTTTAGCCCGTAGAGAGCTTTACGTAGTTGGCAAACATGGTTTTGTTTATTGGGATCGATCGAGGTTGTGACATATAAACCTCTTCATGAAGGATGCCATGAAGGAATGCATTTTGAACATCCATTTGTTGGATGGGCCAATTAAACTACATGGTGATGGCTAGAACGACCTGAATCATTGTTGGTTTGACAACAGGGTTGAACGTCTCTGAAAAATCCACACTAGGATGTTGATGATATCCTTTTATAAGTCGAGCTTTGTAACATTCAATGATTCCATCCGCACATTGTTTAATTTTGTAGACCCACATACAACCAACCACATTTTGATGTGAATGAGGTGGTACAAGAGTCCACGTGCCTTGTTGGAGAAGGGCATCAAATTCAGTGCCTATGGCTAACCTCCATTCTTAACTTTTACATGCTTGGGAATAACAAGTGGGTTTGAAGGAAAGTTTGGTTGTGATTAGGGCCAATGGTAGAGGGTGCTTTGTGGAGAGAAAAATCTTGGGTTTAAAAATACTATCTTTAGCACGGGTCACCATAGGATGTGTAGGAAGAGCGTGATGACGGAAAGTTGGGTTTGAAGTAAAGATACTAGGAATGGATGGTTGGAGTAAGGCAGAAGTTGTTTCAAGAGATGAGATGGGACTAGTGGGATAAGATGAGGAGGATGAAGGTGTTGGTCATGGGGAAATTAAAGTTAGGTCGGTATGGGTATCTGGATCGGTGGAAAGTTCAAAAAGTGGTAAGTGGGAATTTGGGATGGGTCAGAGGAATTAGAGGTTAAAAGAAGTGAGGTGGAAATGGGAGGTGAGAATGCAAACAGCTGTGCGCCAAGTATACATGTCAGATGTATCCACTTGCACAAGCGTACATGGGCGCGATCCATTACTTTACCAAAATGAAAAATTAGTTTCATAAAAAACTACATGATGTGAGACATAAACTCGACCCCTTTGTGGATCCAAGCATCGATAGTCGTGACGACAAAAGCTATAGCCAAGAAAGACGAAAGGAATAGAGTGAAACTTGTTACATAGCACGCCAGCAACGCTGGTGAACCAAGATCTAATCTCCGGTCTCACCCACAAACGATAAACAGGAAGAAATAATAATTAAAAGCGGAATTGAAACAAAACAACAAACTACATGCATGACAAAATTTACTTGGAAAAACCCCAACAAGGGTAAAAAAAATCACGATGCAAAGCTCCACTTTGAAAAAAACAAAGTTATAAGCAATATACTCACCTTCTCCGATGCTCCCATGCACAGAAATGGCCCTTTTTGCTAACATCTTCCCTCCTTCTCACCTTAGACGTATAAAAACCCTAATGACTTACCATAATCCCGAGTTACACCCCTTTTTATAACATAATAAGAAAATAGGACTAAAAATAGGAAATTCCGCGAGTCAATTCGCGTCAGGTCGGGCGCCTGGTCAGGCTTGGTCAGGCGCCGGCCCAATGTAAAAATCGTCTAGCGGGTTCGGGGGAAATCTGCCCGAATTTCGGGCGTCCGACTAGACTTAGTCGGGCGCCCGCCCTGGACACCAGGCGCCCGATCCACTGACCATCGGGCGCCCGACCACCTCCTGACTGGATTAGATCCACACCTCAACAATCTCCCACTTGAAAACACATCACTATAGTTCTTCGTCTTTTACATCCGAAGTGCACTACATCCCCGTCTTCAAGCCTGAAGACCAATCAAAGCTGAACAGAGCTTAAGCTTCTCCTGTGTGACTACCTTAGTCAACATATCTGCAGGGTTCTCACTTGTATGGATCTTTTCCGGAGCAATCGATCCATCTTCCAGTAGCGAACGTATGAAATGATATCTGACGTCAATATGCTTAGTCCTTGAATGAAAAACTGAATTCTTGGCCAAGTGTATTGCACTCTAACTGTCACTGTACAGCTTGCAATCTACTTGCTTCTTCCCCAACTCTTTCATAAAACATTGCATCCACACCATCTCCTTGCACGCTTCTGTAGTTGCAACATATTCTGCTTCTGTTATACTGATGGACACTATCTTCTGTAACTAAGAGACCCAACTGACTGCAACACTTCCTAAAGTAAAGACATACCCTGTAGTGCTTCTTTTGTTGTCAATATCCCTTACCAAATCTGAATCAACGTAGCCTTGTAGCTCGATTTTTTATCCTCCATAACACAGCCCTACATCCATAGAACCTACCAGGTATCTGAGGATCCACTTCACAACTTTCCAGTGTTCCTTCCCGGGGTTGTTCATAAACCTGCTAATAACTCCCATTGCTTGAGCAATATCTGGCCTCATGCTAACCATAGCATACATGAGGCTCCCTATAGTTGACGCGTATGGGACTTTGGCAATGTAGTCACATTCCTCCTTCATCTTCGCACATTGCTCCTTCGAAAGCTTGAAGTGATTGGCTAATGGAGTGCTAACTGGCTTAGCACCTCCCATGCTGAATTGATTAAGTACCTTGGCTATGTACTCTGCCTGTGACAAAACTAGCTTATTGTTTTTCCTGTCACACTTTATCCTCACGCCTAGGATTTATTTTGCAGCTCATAAAACCTTCATGAAAAATTCTTTAAACAATTGTCTTTTGAGATCTGAGATGTCCTTCACGCTTGATTTGGCTACAAGCATATCATCAACATACAGAAGAAGGATGATGTATGATATATCAAACTTCTTCAAATAGCAACAGTCGTCTACATGACATCTCATGAACCTGTTTTCCGACATGAAACTGTCGAACTTCTTATACCACTGCCTCGGGTCCTGCTTAAGGCCTTATAGACTATTTTTCAGTCTACATACCTTATTCTACTTTTCTGGTACCATGTATCCTGTCAGCTGATGCATGTATATCTCTTTTTCAAGATCCCCATAAAGAAAAGTTGTCTTAACATCTAATTGCTTTAGATGTAAGTCCTCTGCAGGCACTATACTCAAGACCATGCGAATCGTAGACATCTTCACCACTAGTGAAAATATTTCAGTGAAATCGATACCTGCCTTTTGTTAGAACTCTTTCACAACTAATCTGGCCTTATATCGCTTCGAACATCGTGCTTTTCTTTCAGTCTGTAAATACATTTGTTATGAAGAGCTTTCTTACCCTTAGGTAGAGTGAAGAACTCCCACGTACGATTGAACTCAAGAAAGTCTATCTCATCATCCATAGCCTGCTTCCATTTAACCCGTGGATATAACTGTAATGTCTCCTCAAAACACTCTGGTTCGCCATTATCTGTCAACAGTAGATAATGTAAGGAGGGTGAATATCGGACATTGGGTCTCCTCTCTTGAGTAGACCTCTTCACAACCGGTGTTTGCGGCTCTGCCTCATCATGCTTCTATGCATGTTCATTCTGTGACACTGTAACACCCGTGTCCGATAACTCTTCCAACTCTATGAATTCTTTCTCATCGGCCTTATTCTGTTTTTCCTGCAAGTTATCCTTATACATCATTTTTTTCTTGAAGACTACGTCATTGCTTCTGATGATTTTCTGATTCTCCGTATCCCAAAACCGATAGCCAAAATCATGCTGCCCATAGCTTATAAATATGCACCTCCTAGACTTTGCATCCAGCTTATTCCTGTGCTTTGCATCAATGTGAACATATGAAGTGCAACCGAACACTTTGAGATGTACAAGGTTCACTTCTTTTCCAATCCACATTTCTTCTGGTAACCCACCATCTAATGGTGCTAAGAGACTTCTATTGATGAGATATACGGCAGTCTTCACAACATCTGCCTAAAATATCTTGGACAACCCTGCATGTAACCTCATGCTCCTGGCGCGCTCAGCGACACCGTTCTGCTGCGGTGTCTCTAGGATCATTTTCTGATGTTTGATCCTATTTGTTGCACAATACTCCTTAAATCTCTTATCACAGTATTCTCCCCCATTATCAGATCTGAGACACTTTACAGTTTTACCTGTCTCATTTTGTATTAGTACTTTTCACTTCTTAAATACATCAAACACCTCATATTTATGTTTTAAGAAATAGACCCACAGTTTTCTATTAGCATCATCAACAAAAGAGATAAAATAACGTGATCCTCCAAGAGACGATACCTATGCCGGTCCCCACACATTAGTGTGTACAAGCTCCAATAGATGCATCTTTGAGGCTCGTCCCGTTTTCTTGAAGCTTACCCTCTTTTACTTGCCATACACGCAATCATTGCAGAATTTTAGGTCAATAGACTTCAACTCTAGTAGCTTCCCCTTTGATAATAATACTTTCATCCATTTTTCACTCATGTGTCCCAACCTCTGATGCCATAACTGTCCGTTCACTCCAATTGATGCGACTGCGAGTGAGTTACATAATCTAAAAGTCGTGTATAAAGTACATTCCTTCTTGCCTCAAGATATCACCAAGGCACCTTTTGTGACCTTCCAGGAATCACTTGTGAATGTTGTCACATATCCGGCATCGGCCAACTGCCCCACTAAGATTAGGTCCCGTCTCAAACTCGGTACATGTCTAACATCCTTTAATTTCAAAATTGTTCCGTCTTTCTAACTTATATGAACGTCTCCATTTCCAACAATACTACACGGCTCATCATCACCCAGGTAGACTCTCCTGAAGTCACCTGACACATAATCATGCAGAACTTCCTTAAACAAAGTGGCATCAAAAGAAGCACCCAAGTCTATAACCCAAGACTCATTCTTCTCATCAAGAGATAAGATCAACATCTCCGTGTCACTCTCCTCAGATAGATTCACTGAATCCTTCTCACCTTGAGAGTTTCTTTCTTATTTCTTAAGCGCCCTACAATTACGCTTCATGTGCCCCTTCTTCCCGCAATACAAACACCCGTCATTGTCTTTCGGTCCATTAGACTTCTTCCTCGACTTAGAACGCCCGTGTTTATTGCCTCATTTGTTCAACGATCTTCCTCTTCCTTCAACGTTTAGAGTATTCCCAGAATTTCCTAAAACTCTCGATGCCTTCCTTCTAGATTTTTTGCTGAGAAATAGACCGGTCACATCATCGAATTTCAACTTTGTTATTCCTGAGGAATTGCTCACAACAATCACCAAACCATCCCAACTGTCTGGCAAACTGGACAAGATCAATAGTGTCCTGACCTCATCATCATAAGTAATGTCAACGGATTCCAATTGGCTCGTGACTGTATTGAACTCATTTAGATGTTCAGTCACGCCCCCTACCATCTGACATATTCATGTTGAATAGTCGTTTCATGAGATGAGCCTTGTTGGACGCTGAGGATTTCTCATACATCGTAGCTAGAGCTTGCATTAATTCTTTTCTGGTCTTTACCTTGGATATATTGAAGGCAACACTCTTAGACGAAGAAAGTTGGATCATTTCTAAATTCTTCCGATCCATTAAAGCCCATTCATCATTTGTCATCTTCTCTGGTTTCTTCTCTTTTCCTTCTAGAGGAACATAGAGGTCCTTCTGATATAAATAATCCTCTATCTGCATCTTCTAGAAGGCAAAGTTTGAACCATCAAACTTCTCAATTCGTGTCTTCCCTTCTTCCGTCATCGCTCTCACTTGAACTAAACCAATAGCTTAATACCATTTGTTGCGCAGCACGCTAACAACGCCGGTGAACCAATATCCAATCTCCAGTCTCACCCACAAACGATAAACAAGAAGAAATAATAACTAGAAGTGGAATTGAAACAAACAAACAAACCACAAGATAGAATTTACATGGAAAAACCCCAACAAGGGTAAAAAAAATCACGGTGCAAAGCTCCACTTGAAAAAGACAGTTACAAGTAATATACTCACCTTCTCCGATGCTCCCATGCACAGAGATGGCCCTTTTTGCTAACATCTTCCCTCTTTCTCACCTTGGACGTATAGAAACCCTAATGACTTTCCGTAATCCCGAGTTACATCCCTTTTTATAACATAATAAGGAAATAGGACTCAAAATAGGAAATCCCGTGAGTCACTTCGCATCCGGTTGTGCTCTCGGTCAGGCTTGGTCGGGCGCCCGCCCAATGTAGAAATTGTCCAGCGAGTTCGGGGGAAATCTGCCCTACACTAGGAGCCCGGTCCACTGACCGTCGGGCGCCCAACCACCTCCTGGCTGGATTGGCTCCACACCTCAATAAAACTCTAGTTTATGCGCATTATACGGTCGAAGAAACGAAAAACATGCACAACTAAAGGATCTCATAATTGTATAATTTGGTGGCTGGCCAAACAAATGTTGTTAAGGAGACAGATGTTTAGTGACATGAGAGGGCAATATTCTATTTATAAGGAAATTTGCAGTGCGAAAATATTCAACCCAATAAGAAAGCAATAAATGAGAGTGGGCTAGTAATGATAATCCGGTCTCAACGATGTGCAGATGTTTCCTTTCAGAAGCCCATTTTGTTCTGGCGTATATGGGCAGGAACAACAGTGAGAAATACCATTATCACATAAAAATTGTTGAAAACGATTACTGCTATATTCGCTGGCGGCCCCCGTCAGATTGTAGAGATTTTACTTTACATGCAAGCTAGTAAATTTTCGACTAGGTGTTTAAAATCCACAAACGCATTAAAAAGGTCAGATTTATTTCAAAGAGGATAAAATAAACAATAACGACTATAATCATCCACAAATATCACATAATAACGAATACCACTTAAAGAATTAACTGGGGAAGGGCCCCAAATGCCTGAATGGATAAGCTCTAAAGGAAATTTTACCATAGATTTTGACAAAACAAAGGGAAGAAGAGAACTCTTTCCCATTTGGCAAGAAGGACAAATGGGTGAAGTCTTAGGCGATGCTGGAATATGAGCCTCGAAAAAGATGCAACTCATAACATCACGCCATGGATGGCTGAGTCGATGATGCCAAATGTTGGAGGAGACATGAGCGGTGATGAGAGATACTGGAGACGACGTTTTATTGTCATGATCTTTGCGAATTTGCAACAGATAGAGGCCATCTTTACTCTGTCCGTCCAAGATGATCCTCCCCAAGACATTGTCCTTGATGAAGAAAGCAGAATCAGTAAAGGCGAAAGAACAATTATTATCTTTGCAAAAACGGTGGACAGAAAGGAGGTTAGTGGTCATTTGTGGTACGTGCAAATTATTGTTAAGTTTAAAATTATGAGATGAAGAAGTAAGAATGGAAAAGCCAAAGTGAGTAATGGGTAGTGTCATACCATTTCCAACTGAAATTTGATCACCTTCTCGATATTCAGACTATACGGATAGATGTGCCAAATCATTTGTGACGTGGTTAGTGGCCCCAAGGTCTGTGTACCATGTGGATTGAGACAGGCGAGAGACGGCCATGGTGACTAGTTCAACTAGAGGATGACATCCCTGGTAAGAATAGTCCATCCAATAAAAGCAATCTAATGCAAAATGATTTGTCCTGTTACAAATCTGGCAAGTTGGGCGTGCAATATTGGATTCAGTGGGTCCATTTCGACCACAATTGTTAGAGGAAAATCTGTCGCGACCACGTCCACGTCCTCGATTGTTGGTTGTAAAGAACATTGTTGTTCGAGATTCGATTGGGGAAAGTTCTTGATTTTGAATTTCAATGCGAGATTCTTGGCTCAAGAGAAGAGCATGAAGTTCATCGAGTGTGGTGGAGTCACTCTTCAAGGTGACAAGAATATAAAGTGCATCATATTCCTTGGGAAGAGCACGGAGGATGGAGAGAACGAGGTCCTCTTCAGTAACCAGATAAACAATTGTTGCTAGGTTATCTGCAATGCTTTTGGCTTGATGAAGAAGATTTGTCACGTATGATGATCCTTTCTTGAGCGTTTGGAATTGTAGACGGAGTTGAGCTTTTCGAGATCGAGATTGTATGTTGTGTTGAAGAGCTAGAGATTGCCATATGTCAGAGGCCGATTTGAGGTTGACGACATGCGTGAGAATCTTTTCAGAGAGAGTAGATTTCAGCTAACTGACTAGCATGTTGCGCTTTTGCCAAGAAAGATAGAAGGGGTTAGTAACTTCTTTACCATTATCATCGATAATGGTTTTAGATGGGCAAACAATTGTACCATCAACATGTCCGTAGAAATCATGTATATATAGAGGAGGCTCCAATTGACTACACCATAATTGGTAATTGTTGCTATCTAACTTGATTGAGACTAGATTGGTTATGTTTTCCAAAACAAGAGAAGAGGAGGTAGCCATGAAGGACTTGGAGAAGATAAAAGGATGATGAAAATGGACTCTGATTAAAGCACGAGTCGTACCCGCTCCAATACCATGAAAGACTTTAGATATTGTAAGAACTCTCTCTCTCTCTCTCTCTCTCTCTCTCTCTCTCGTTCTGAATGGGGAGTCTCTCTCTCTCTCTCTCTCTCTCTCTCTCTCTTGTTCTGAATGGAGGGACTTTTTTAATTTCAATAGATCTCTGTTACTTAATATTACAATTCATTTTCAACAATTACGGAATACAATTCATTTTCAACAATTACGGAAAGCAAGATACAAGAGTAGAGACGAGAATAGATGCAACAACCTAGTCGTTGATTTCAGATCTGGCTTTGGGTCTCGATACTGCTTACTATCACAAATCTTTGGATCCGTGATTTCTCCTCACAGATGTCACCATTATCTACCATATTCTGGTTCTTCCATTTCTCAAGAGATGGCGCTACCGTATTTTGGTTCTTCCTGATCTACCCTATCATCGTACGGCCGGATCTTTCAATCTTGGAGATTTTTAGTGCATAAAGGCATCAATGGCTACGGTTGGCAAAGCACTAGTCTAGGTCAGGTAAGGGCCAGCACAGCCCCCCTCTCAATGGCTTTTTAAGCTGAAAACTCAAGCCCAATTCCAACCGAATGATTAATTTGGCATTCATTTTGAGGCCTATGATTGTTTATTAACATCATAAATGGTTCCATTTCAGGTCAAACCTTAATAGAAATTCCCGCAAAATATAGGACTTGGTTCAACCTTTATTTGTCATGACTCAGGAGTCAGAACACAAATGGATCATGCCACAACATATGGGCCCAAAATTCCTCCCCTTTGATTGCTAGTGGGCCTACAATCAATGTATTCAATAGTTTACATTCATGTGGAATCATATAATTTGACCGTGGTCTTAACCATGATTCTAATAATCAGGAAGACTAATTCCATCTTAGCATTCCCCATGTCTAATGCATGGATTGGTGTTTCTTTCATTTTATCTTTTTGTTTGTTTAGCTTGGATAACAAGTCTTTCTTATTTCCATCACTTATCTTGAGGCCCACCTTTGAGTATCCAACGATGTTAGAAGAATATAAAATTGACATTCATTTGAAAGTTTTATCTAATTAGATTTTTAATAAGTCTAAGATCATGTAATTTCAATATCATTTGAGTGAATCCAAAATTCAGGTTTCTTGGGCATGCTTCCCTTTAGCTTTGTATAGTTGGAGTTGATTGGTTGTAGTTTCATCTCAGGTACAGGTTGATTTGAATGAGTATATGATAGGCGTGGCCTGTATTTTTTTGTGGTTCTAACCGAAAGATGTAATTCTTTCTTCAATCTCAGGTGGACCATACCACTAGAAAAAGTGATGAATAACCATTAAAAAAAAAAATTTGGGCCATAAAAGTTTTGGATCAAGATGAACTTTATATTTTCCCTTCATCCAGATCTTCTTGACATTATCAAAAGCTTGGATTGCAAATAAACATTACCAAAACCTTACGATGGGCTCTTTGGAACTTTTAATGGTGGGGCACTCAATCACCACTGTTTCCAGTGGTATGGTCCACTTGAGATTTGGATCTGCATAATTTTTAAAACTCTAGCCTAAAATGGGCTGGAGAAACGGATAGACGGAGTGGATGTACAAAATATCATACATGTGGGCCACACAGTAGGGGTGACACCCACTAAGCTGTTCCCGGGGTTACACCTAATTCGCTCCCCTTCAAGTCGGTGTTGCCCTAACCGTGTAGGGCCCAAGCTTGTTGTACTTCCTGTATATCCACACTGTCTATATGTTTTTCCATCTTATTTTAAAGATTATCCCAAAAATCGTGCAAATCCAGATCACAAGTGGGCCATACCAATAGAATCGGTGATGAATAACAATTAAAAACCTCTTGTGGGCCACAAAAGTTTTGGATCAATCTGATCCTTCAAATTTCCCTTCATCCATATCTACTTGACATTATCAACAGGTTGGATTGCAAAAAAAAATTACTAAAACCTAACGATGGGCCATTTCCAATTTTTAATAGTGAGGCACTCAATTACCACTGTTTCCTGCGGTGTGGTCCACCTTAGATTTGGATCTAAAGAATTTTTGGTACCCAATCTTAAAATAGGCTAGAGAAACATATGGACGGTGTTGATATACAACACATCATTAAGGTGGGCCCATATTTATGGGTTCAAAACATCTAGCAGGTGGGTTTCGTGGAGTGTCCCACATCCACCATAGGCCTATCAAACTAACAATCTTGATCACAAGAAACAGGCCCCACCTGTAGAGCTTGCCAATATTTCTCAAAATGTAATTTCTTTTTCCAATATTTTAAATTTTTTTCAAACTTCTCTATTTATTTTTTAAACTTCTCAATTTATTTTTATCAATTTTATGATCACTTTTATCAAATTTATTCTCAATTTTTATCAATTTTATTCTCAAAATTTATGACCAATTTTATTCTAAATATTATCAAATTTATCCTTAATTTTAATTAATGTCATTATCAATCTATTATCAATTCTATTCTCAACTTTTATCAATTTTATTATTAATTAATTATGGTTCCAATGGACTTGGGACAAAAAAGAACCAGATCTAAATCTCAGGTGGACCACACCATAGGAAAACAGTAGTGATTGAATGTCCACCATTAAAAATCTCCTAGGGCCCACCGTAATTTTTATTTGACATCTAACCTCTTGATTAGGTCACAGACGTAGATGTTGAGAAAAAATAAATATTAGCTTCTTCCAAAATTATGAAATTTTATACTTCTCGATTTTTTTTATGAAATCTTAGTTTTTGATAAAAATCCCTTTTCTTTTTATTAAACTCCTCTACTTTTTTTTTTTTTTTTCAAAATACAAGATTTCAATTTTTGTTTTTTTAAATTCAAATCTCCTATCCTTCCTTAAAATCTTTTTTTTTCTTCAACATCTTTTTTTTTTAATTTTTTGAACTTTCTCAAACTTATCAAAAATCTAATTTTTTCCAAACTTATCAATTTTATTCAAACTTCAGAATTTTCTCAAGATGCCAATTTTTATTTTCAAAATCTTAGTTTTTTTTTTTTTATTAAATCTCAATTTTTTTCCTGAACTTTTGAACATTTTTTTTTTTCAAAATCACAATTATTTTTAAATTTTACAATTTTTTTAATTCAAAGTGTTACTTTTTTTGTCAAAATCTTGGTATTTCTTTAAATCTCAATTTTTCTTTCAAAATCTCATATTTTTTTCCTCAAACATTGTCAAATTTTTTTTTTTTTTTTTTTTTTTCCGAACTAAACTCTTTTGCTTTCAAAATCATAATTTTTTTTTAACTTCTCAATTTTCTTTCTCAAAATGACACATGTTTTTTCAAAATCTCAATTTTTTTTCGAAAATTTCATTTTTTTTTTAAACTTCTCCATTTTTTTTTTCAAAACGTTAATTTTTTTTCAACCTTTTCAATTTTTTTTATCAAACTTCTGAATTTTTTTAAAAATATAAATTCTCAATTTCTTTTTTAAAAATCGCAATTTTTTTTCAATATGTACATTTTTTCAAACTTAAATTTTTTTTTTCAAAGTGCCAATTGTTTTTTTTAATGCCGATATTTTTTGAACTCTCAGTTTTTGTAAATCATTTTTTTTTTCAAAATCCCAATTTTTCTCAAATTGATTTTCTTGTAGTGCATGGTTGGGCTGGAAAAATGAATGGACGGCCTAGATAAAAACACATAGATCTGCCTCATTCTTTGGATTATGCCTTAAAACGATCTCTATAAATGGATGGACAGTATGGAGACACCTCATACATCATAGTTAGGCCCATAAAACATGGTGAGGATTTCCATAGCGGATAAAAATTATATTTAACAACGATTTTAACATATGGTTAAATGTGAATGTAACAGCGTTCTTACGAGTATTTTTAACAATGGATTAAACATGCTGTGGTATGTAAGACATATTGCAGAATTCATCCGCACATTGTAAATTACTTTTAACAAGGTTTTTTAACTGTCATAAATTCATTTTAACAGCACTTTTCGACCGTTGTAAATTTCTTTCAACAGCATTTTTCGATTGTTGTGGTATGTAAGACTTATTGCAGTGTTCGTCCGCACGTTGTAAATTACTTTTAATAGTGTTTTCGACCGTTATAAATTCTTTTTAACAATATTTTTCAACCGCTATAAATTCCTTTTAACAATGTTTTCCGACCGCTATAAAAAAGTTGCTCAATTATAGCTTTCAAATGACAACATTTTTTGAGTGAACGCGATAAATTATACTTTTAACAACATGCATTAGACGAACACGGTTAAAATGATGTTGTAAAAACTCATATTTATTGTAGTGTCAACAAAGTCACAGGTGTACTCCCACCTTTCTACCAAAAAATAGAGTGAGTTATAGTCGATTTTCTAATGACATCCGGATATTATAGAATTAAGAAATATTTTTGTGATTAATTTTCAATATTTTGTTAAAATAAAAGTTAGAACCTCATTTTAAAAAAAAAATGCTCACATGCACATTTGCAATGTGAGGATGCATCATGGATGGATCCTATCTCTAAAGTCACAAATGGCAAGATTTTGGTTTGATTGACATAAGTGATAAATTCAAGCTTCTTAATGAGTCAAATGTTCTTTTTCTAATAATTTCAAATTATAAATTGACACCCCATACCATAATGAGTATACCAAAACCCTCACAGCTAATTAAGAATGGGTGTTGATTTCAAGCCCAACATTAATATGGGTACAAGCATGGATGTAAGGGCCCATTTGGATGAGAAGTAAATGGAGGTAAATAATATTTAAAGTGTGTTTGGATGAATATAGATGCATGTGAATGAAATGAAATGAGAGTAAGTTAGGCTTTAAATGAAATCCTTCCCATGCAAGAAGATTTGGAAGTAAATGAAGTGAAATGCCTTTTTGAACTCCCTTGGAGAGTCGCACAAGTAAAGAAAGACAGCACTACACACATGTCCACCATACACATGGCGTGCTAATGATACTCCAAAACAATTCACTTACCGACTACATAACCAAAATCACACCAATAGAATGATCCAAACCGTCCAAAGGTTGGCCATCTAAATTGATAGTTAAAAAGCATAGGCAAGTTACTTGTTTGTGATTCATGCGTTTGTGGCCCATCTGAGGCTCAAAATTTTCTCATCATTGGCTAAAGTATATATTTTAATGGGTTTATCAAGTCATTCTATTAAATATAGCTAGAACTCAGCTCATTGACACCCTAGTCTGTAGCCCGGCATAATAGAGCTAGGGCCATGACTTTTTCAATCTGTGACCTTATCAACAGGTTGGATGTCACATAAACATGGGCCGTAGGAAGGTTTCATCGGTGGGCATCATTCTCTCCACTATTTTCTATGGCATGGTCCACTTGAATTTTAGATTTGCCTCATTTTTTGGCCCATGCCTTAAAAGGATCTCTCCAAATAAATGGACAGTGTGATATAACACATATCATGGTGGCGCCGGCAAAACTTGGTGACGTCAACATACCAACTAGGGGGCGCAGATTAGGTACTTCCACACCTGTCCCGAGCTCGAGTGGCTAGGGCTCCGAGGGCCACTGTGATTTATGGATTTTATCCACGCCGTCCATACATTTTTCCATGTCAATTTAAGATATATTTCCAAAAATGAAGCAGATCTAAGGTTTAAGTGGGCCACCCCACAGGAAGCAGCGGTGCTAATGATTCTTACCATTGAAACATTCCTAGGGCCCACCGTGATGTTTATTTGTCATCCAATCTGTTCATAAGATCACAGAGACCTCGATGAAGGGAAAACACAAATATCAGCTTGATCCAAAACTTCCTGTGGCACCCAAGAAGTTTTCAACGGTCAGCCTTTAAACCCCATTTCATGGTCCAATTGAGCTTGGATCTGCCTCATTTTTTGGCTCATGACCTGAAATCACATGGAAAAATGAATGGACGGTGTGGATAAAGTCCAAACATCATGGTGGCCCTCAAAGCCCTAGCCTGTCTCGAGCTCGGGACAGGCGGGGAAGTACCTAATCCGCGCCCCCACGGAGCGCGAATTAGGCGTTACCCCATAATAGCTTAGTGGGTGTTACCCCTATGGTATGGTGCACATGGATGATATTTTGTATATCCATGCCATCCATCCTTTTCTACAGCCCATTTTAGAATGAGGTTCCAAAAATTATGCAGCTCTAAATCTCAAGTGGGCCATACCACTAGAAACAGTGTGATTGAGTGCTCCACCATTAAAAATTCCAAAGATCCCATTATAAGGTTTTGGTAATTTTTATTTTCAATCGAAGCTCTTGATAATGTTAATAAGGTCTTGATGAAGGGAAAATATAAATAACAAATTGATCCAAAATTTTTGTGGCCCACAAAAAGTTTTTAATGGTTATTCATCACTGTTTCTAGTGGTATGGTTCACCTGAGATTTGAATCTTCTTAAGGTTTTGGATCACATCCTAAAATGATATTAAAAAATAGATAGACCGCGTATATATATATATATATATATATATATATATATATATATATATATATATAAGAAAAAAAAAAACGTCAAGAAGGGCCCCTCACGGTTAGGGTAACACCCACTAAGCTGTTCCCAAGGTGACACCTAATTCGCGCCTCCACCTAGGCCGGTGTTGTGTGGCACCCCACGGAATCCGCTTCCCATTTTGGATGCTTAAACTTGTACTATCTGCAGTGGCGCCAAAGCAGATGAACGCCCATCTGTCCAAAACCTCATTAAAACACTCCGAAAGAAGATAAATCCTTCACTGCCTAAATACGGAAAAGAACTTGAAATTCCACTGGCAATGTGGCACTGGAAAGACACGTGTGCCCAAGCCCACCAAATGCTCCCAACGAACTTTAGCGCGTAGCTCCGCCTTTCCCGCCAAGGTATCGCACGTATAAAAAATCTGCCGCAATCAAAAAGGTCGTCCCCCACTATGAACGTCACTTGTCCGAGAAATAGTGCCGATTCACCCTGTTTGAAATAATGTAATTACATGTCTTTACATGTATTTTCTCTCACATCATCATCAAAGTGAGAAGGACTCGCTGTCATTACATATCACCGAATTCGAAGCCAAAACTTTGTGGACCCCACCATAAAATATGTGCTTTATCCATGCCATCCATTCATTAGTAGAGATCACTTTAGGATGGGCCCAAAAATAAGGCAGATTTAAAGCTCAAGTAGACCACATTAGAAAATAGTAGAAATTGAATGCTAGCCGTTTAAATGTTCTTCATGTGATGTGGTCCACTTGAGTTTTGGATCCGTGTCATTTTTGTAGGCATACTTTAAAATGATATGGCCAAATGAATGGACGGCATGGATAAAACGTGTGCATCATGGTGGGACTCACAGAGTCCCATCTCATTTTGTGTATCAAAAGAGTCGTAAATAATAAATGCAGGAAAAGGTAAAATATACTGCAACTACTATGAAATACATCGTTTCAAATAGGCCGTAAGTGAGCCACATTCAACAATCGTGTGTTGATTTAAACCGTTAGCCATCCGTTTATTTCGGCTGTGGCCCGGCCTGAAATTTGAATCAGGAGTTCTTGACGTTGGGGTTTAGGCTCCAGGGGTGCAAGTTAGTTTGGATCAACCCAAACTCAATGGCCCAATCCGAACTTTGGGCCATAGATTGTTGAGGACTCTGACGTACTTACCGTTCCACCCCTTCACATGAGTTCATTGAAAATTCATCCTGTTGCTACTTCCGAGTCTATTAAAACCTGAGGTATGTTGCTTCCCACTGGGGCTCACATGTAGAGTGGTCCATTGAGCCATCCACGTTGTAGACTTTATGCCTTATGGCCCTCCATAAGAAACTTATATTGAATGGATGATTGTAACCATCAATATCAATAGATGAATTTAGAAATCAATCTAGAAAATGAAAGGTTAATGATCATAGATTTTATTTTGCTAGTTGTCAATGGATTAGTTGATAGTTAGATGCTTTAAACTGGCTGTGATTATGCTCCACGATCTGGACCATCCAAGTTTCAAGCCCCACTGCTCGCAGAGCATGGCCTGGAATTTAACCATCTGATCCGTTACAAAAGTACACGTACACCAAGAGCGTGGTAGAGTCCGAGAAAACACGCTAAACTCAAAAGGGCAAGGACACTGCATGTCCTTCAGCTGAAGATCATACCCTAAATAGTAAATCTAACAACAATCTACTCACAAAAAAAAAATCTTGGGGCATTTGATCATTTGATCAAGGACTAGACTCTTTTGACATGTCACCACCATTTTCAGGTCATCCTCTGCACGAGCCAGTGTCCTGATCATCCAAATTGAGGGGTAGATGGGAGCATTTTCGAAAATCACACCCATCAAGCAATCTCAGTCATCCAATTGATGGCTAAAAGAAAAATAGTGAGTGGCCCAAATTCGGAGGGCAAAATTCATGTGGTTACTATCTTCTCAATGTAAGTTTTAGCTCACACCATCCACAAATAGGTCAGTGACTCAGATGTCCTGGATTGCTCTACAACTTTGCCATTTGTACGGTTGAAAAGTGCCGTCGTTTTCCTTGTGTTGGTGAATTATTGTGTATTGTTCATGACAAAATTAAGAAAGTGTTCTACAACTCCCTGGTAAAATCGCTTGGGAGAGTGACTCAGACCACGACCTTCGGTGCAGCTGACGAATATAATCTACTTTATATATTAATATGACTATTTTAAATTTTTATATACTAAAAATATTTATAATTTAATTATAAAAGGTCTAGTCGAGTCTCTGAGTTGACCTGACCTGGCTGTACATAAAGTCGAATCGAGTTTTCAGGCTTTTGCACTACAATGAAAAACTGGTAGAATCTAAGACATCACGAAATGGAGAACGCAATAGATATTATAAGAGGCTACCTGACCCAGCTAGACATCGAGTCTCTGAGTCAACCAGATCTGGCTGTACATCAAGTCTAATCGTGTTTTCAGGCGTTTGCACTACAATTAAAAACTGGAAGAATCTAAGACATCACGAAATGGAGAAAGCAATAGATATTATAGGAGTCTACCTGACCCAGCTAGACACCAAGTCAACTCAAGATTTTCATGTTTTTAAACTGTGATTAAGAACTGGTATAATCTAAGACATCCCAGAAAGGAGAAAGCAATAGATATCATAGCAAAAGAACAATCTCACAATAATAAAAGCATCCAACCACATGTGAGATGAGATCAGAAAGAAATAAGTTTCTATTACTACCGAAACATAAGATATTAATTCCTGTCACCAACTGATATGATCAAATCAACAAGCATTTATTAGAAGTTTGTCTAAATTTAGAGAAGTCTGGACTGCATAAAAACAAGATTTGAAAACAAAGTACACATCTAGAACTAGAAAATAACACCAGAGATAAAAACCCCGATGAAAGGAAAGAGAAAAGAGGAAAACAAAGGAGATGAAGCTGAATTGTTGTGGTAAGGGAAGTAATTAGGTCTGGGAGGGGGATTCTGGCAGCACTGAACGCTCGTAGATGGTGGGCAATTGCCTTGAACAGGTGCTGGTGGCGGAGGCGGTGTTGCAAATGACAGATATGATGGTGGAGGTGGTGTGAGCGGCCCACAAGGATTTTCACAAAGAGAGCAGTTAAGACAAGCAGTAGGTGCGAGAGTTCCATCATTGGAATTCCCCCCTTCCTCTAAGCAGACGCTGTTGGAGACCGACAACATGAGTGCTGATAGGAACATGAACGTTGCTGGAGACATCTTGGTTCTGACCACCCAGAAACAGAGTTGAGGGGAGAGAAACTAAGAGGAGAAGGCAGTCGGTGTTGTATTAAATGGAGGATGAATGAGAAGTCACCGACTTTATATGACAATGAAAACAATACTGGCTTGGTTGAAAACCAAAACCTGAAGGGTCTAGCATGGTGTTGGATTTCTCACCCATGCAGTACACCACGTGGCAACCACATGTCATTTAGTATTTTTTTTCATCTTCTTCTGTTTCACTTTCTTGTCACTTTCCATGTGGGGTGTTGAAGGCTAGCTTCAAGTGCATGGATTTCCTACACTTCTCCCCTCAAGCAATAGTTGTTTTTCCTCTCCTAATTAGAGTGATGGCATAAATGTAAATTGCATATAAGTTTCTTTGTAATTACAGAGTTCTGTATAGAGTATTTTTAACCTTCGGTTCTTGTTTAGAACTAACAGCTGTATAAGCTTGTTGGCAATTTCAAATTCCAGAAAACCACATTCACTGCACTAACAAAATCTAGTAATAGATAAAAACAGAGACTAGAAAGGAAGGGAATTGATATCTACAACCACTCTGATTCATTTGCATGCATCATTTTCCACTAATAGAAATAAAATAGTACACTTCTACTATTTCAACTCGATCAATGAAAAATAGGTTTATGCAAATCAGGATACAAATAGATTTGGAAAGTCTAAAGAAATCAAAACTAAAATAGCTACAACGGTGTAATTATTGTAAGTGAAATAGGATCTACAATTGCATCATCGAATTCGACGTTGGCAACGTAATACAAAATCATGAAACACAGCCAGAAAGAACTAAGCGTACAAGTAATTCATATCTTGTGCTTCGTTTGGGGGCTCTATTTAACTGAATTGCAGCAATTTAGTTTGATAAAGTGTAAAGGACCAAATGGTAATTACCTTTTCTAAGTGTTCATATTGAGGGAGCATCGCCAAATAGCAAAAATCACTTTCAAGATGGACAAGAACGAATCTAGAGACGTTGTGAGGAGTTACTTCATTTCATTCCATTTTTTGTCATCTCCTCTCTACTCGAGTGCGAGACTACGGTGACAGTTCACCACCAACCTTTAAGTTGGGGTTTCCCACCCATGTGTGCATGGCATACATTCATGTCTGAGACTCCGATGGGAAAAATCAAAGGGCCCACTACGGGTGGTGAAAATCGCGCTGATAGAATGATCCTAACCATTCAATTGGACACAACCAAATAGAAAGTGAAAAATAAAATGGTCATCAGCCCAAATTCAACAGGTGAAATCAAAGATGATTAAGATTGTTTGGTTAGTAAAAAACTGGGATCAGCTTTATGCAAAATGGGGCTCATGATTCCCTCACTAGATTGCTTTTATGTACGTTGGTGAGGTTGCTTTTATGCATGTATGCCACATGCATGGCCAATGAGACACCACTACTTAAAAAAAAAGAAAAAAAAAAGAGGGTGAGCTCTTACCACTAGCCATTAAACTAAAAGCTAATGTTGTTCTTGTAGTATGTTAAGTCAAAACACCAAAGGAAGCAGACAGGTTAACAATAAACAATTAATTTATTCATCTTAGCTTCATTGGATGGAGAAGAGTACACGTAACACATTAAACAGAATAAGTGAAAACAACACAACAGATAATGTCAAAAGACAGTAATAGTTCTAGGACTCATTGCCAGAACTTGATAGCTGATTCAAATCCCTGCTGTTCAAATACAAGTACGAGTGGCTTTGCTGACCAGGGAAGCCCGAGTTTATGCTGATGGGCAAAAATCCAGCATACCTCTTCTTTGAGGCCTTCGCTAAGCAAATGTCGGCGATATACTTCAAAAGCTCGTGTTTCTGGACAATAGGTTGTGCTGAATATTCTTCAAAAGGCATCCACTGCATAAAATAGAATCATAGAAAGGAAGAATCGACATGAGAGCGAGTGGATTCAGCCAAGTCACTCCATTCCAACTCACCTGGGACTCAAATGGAATCACAAGGATTCAGCCAAGTCATTCCATTCCCAAAATTTATGGGGAGAACTGCGTGTTTATTGGTTGACTAGCACATGCAACTAGGGTTTCAAAAAAAAGTTGGGCAAGTAAGCATTACCATATTACTCTCTTTCACTTCTTGACCATTCAAAGTTGGGCCAAGAGGATTTTACATGTTGCGAAATTATTAGTCGATATCAATCAATAAATCAATCTCTACCATTTTTGAAGGATCACAATGTGAGTTGTTACTTGCTTTGGGGTATTCTCTGTGTGATTGGCAGATACATGCATAAGTAACATATTGACTTGGGTCTTTTTCAGGCCATTTCTTCTTCTTTTTTTCCATTTTCTATACTGTTTGTTTATGTTTTCTCTTTTTTACTTGTAACATAAATAATTTGAACTTAAAGAGTTTCTATTTAGTACACTATCAGATACTTGCGTGTTCATTCTACAACTGCAGCCAAATCCCTGTGAGTAACCTTTTGATTAATCAAACACGTCTCGGATGAGGTAGAATCAAGGTTTTCAATATCAGTTACACAACAGTAACAGTGCGAACAATTACGTGTTATGGGGCTGTAACAACCATTACGGAAAAATGGCACGTAATGGCCGTTACGGGGCTGATATAGGTTTTAAAAAAATGGCTGTAACAGCCATATCATAACCGTAACGGCAGTGGCCGCTACGACCACCATTACAGTTATTGAATACCTTGGGTAGAACAAACAGTATATGTTACAGAAATAAACAACAGAGCTAGTTATGGATTTCTTTATCTGTATCAACCACTGTATTACCAATAGAATGCATGCTGGTAGAGAATCTAGAGATCCCTATCGCATATCGGGGTGCGCCGATACAGATATAATATGGCCACTACGTAAGGGAGATTTAAAACCATGGTAGTAGTGGGTAGGTAATTAGTTCATTCATAAGAATTGAGAGCTCTTATTTCATTTCGCACTTGAATGGCTTTCCAATCTTTCCTTGAATTGCAAAATGACATTTCAACAATCAGCCATCAATGACTATGAATTACCTGAGCTGCCTCAATTTCTGACTCTTGCTTTTGAATGTCAAAGGAGAGGGGACGTAACATGCATACAAAGAATAAATCTGACTTTCCAAAGAATGCCTTGTGGCTTTGCCTGCAAGTCATCAACAAGTTGCATAAGATTCAAAATCAAGAGGCATGAGGAACTGCAGAATATTGGATGAATGTATCAGGCCCAAGTAACAAGCTAAGTTTTCTTACTAGGGAATCGAGATGAGCAGCAAAAATAAAACGAATACAATATTACTATTTGATCTTTTCTATGTTCAATCAATGAAAGGGAACTCATAGTTAAGTTACAGAGCATTAAAGTTGTTCCTTGAGTTGGATTGAGAAGGAGAAGGAAAGAGTTTTCTTCTTCGTCTTCTTCTTCTTCTTTTTGTGTGTGTGTGTGTGTGTGTGTGTGTGTGTGTGTGTGAGAGAGAGAGAGAGAGAGAGAGAGAGAGAGAGAGCAAAAATTTACAAACAACCCACAAAGCAGGGAAAGAAAGAGAATATGAGAAGAAGCATGAGAAAAGAGAGAGAGAAGGCTTAGAAGGTGGTGACGCCCCTAACCTCTCTCCTCTTATTAACATTAGGGCTTTCATAATATACATGAAAGTACAAAAATACCCACCATACTTGAGTTATTCCATGACCAAAGCCCATATGCTTAAACTCTATGCTAACACATCACCTTAAGACTAAACAAAAGGAATAATGAAATGGAACAATAGAAACCATAATCTTCACATGCAGTGGACCACACGTGTGATCATCACCATCCATCACAGTCCATCAACACTCCCCCTCAAGTTGGACCATATGTATCATGAATACCTAGATTGACAAAGAGACAATCAAAATGAGTGTGAACAAGATCCTTAACGAACACATCTGCCAATTGATCCTGAGATTTGACAAACGGCAGCCAAATTTCCTTACTTTTTCTATAATAAAGTGACAATCAACTTTGATTTGCTTGGTTATCTCATAATAAACCAGATTATTAGCAATATATGAAGTAGCTTGATTATCACAAAATAGCTTTATGGAACCATCAACCATAAACCCCCACTCATCAACTCTTTCAGCCAAACAAACTCACGTGTAGCATGAGCCATTACCTTATACTTTACCTCTGCACTTGAACAAGCTACCACACTTTATTTCTTCCTTCTCCATGTAACCAAGTTGCCTCCTACAAAGGTAGGATCAATGTCTCCATATGTGATAGCATAAGCGTTTATGCCATCGCATATGCCATTTTGGACCAGTGGACAGCATATGCCATGGTGGCATATGTGGTTATTGTGTTGTTGGGGCCTATGTGGTCGCATATGCAACCGCATAAGCCATAGTTATGTGGTTATGCCATCGTATACGCATAAACTCTCAACGGTTAGATTTCTAATTGTTGGGACTTATTTTTTTTCTTAATTTTCACTCACTTTTTACCTATGGATAAGCAACCACCCCCCCATATGCATTCATTTTAGTTGTTAGTTGATTTGTTACAATTTATAGTCTAATGAAACTACAAAAAAAAAAAAACAATTTGCTACGCTTAGTCTTTTTACATATTTTTTCATTGTCTTGAATTTTCAGATTTTTTAATTTTTTTCATTAAAAAAAAATGTTTTGGGGGCTTTGCTATCGCATAAGCGCACATCCCACTTGAGTTACACAGGATCGCTTACACCATTTAACAACATTGGCCTATAGTAGATCGTTTGTCAGATGGAGAATCAACCTAGTCTACATCTAAATACCTTTTACTTGAAGATGAACATTGCGCTTGTATAGAATACCACGACTCCCTTTAAGTATCTAAAACACGACTTCCGCGAGCTTGCATGAACTAGCTAACCAAAATTACAGGAAAAATATATCAAGTAGAGTGATTGTTAAGTAAATCATTTTTCCAACAAGTCGACGATATCTTCCTGGATCATCAATCAACTCTAAGCTTCTAATTTTGGTCCATAAGAATTTCAATTGATTTGGCTCCCAGAATACCAGTCTCAGCCAATAAATTCATCACATATTTTCATTGTGACAAATTAATGCCTACCTCAGATTTTGTTACTTCAATACCTAAGTAGTATCGAAGACGACCCAAGTCCTTTTTATAACTCGTCTGGTCAACACGAAGACGAAGTGGCGACAGAAATGAACGTGTGAGGGGTTTGGGAAGTGATTTTCTTCGAAGAAAGTTGCAGAAGGGTGGCCTTGTTAGGATTGGAAAGGCGGAGGGTGGCGCGGGGATGGTGGACGAATGAGGGGGGTGAATATGGCAAGTAGTAAGACAAGTGTATCGGAGTCTCCATTGAAGGTTTTCCAAAGGGCTGGCTGCTGATTAATTTCTCTAGGGTGTTCGGGAGCAGTGATGGAGGTGATGTTGCCCAGAGATAGATTTATGGCGGCTTAGTGGGGCTTTGCTTTCGTCCATATGAGCTCGGAGGAGTTTGCTCGAGCAGTGAAGATGCTACACAAAGAAAGCATCAAGGGGAAGAAGCTCATGGTGCAGAGGGCTCATTTTGGACCCCCAACTTAGAAGCAGGGAAGGGGAGAGAGGCCAAGAACTGACAAAGGCGAGGTCGGCTAGGGAGGTCATAGAAGCACCCGAGGATTTTGTTAAGACCAAGGGAGAGCTCCATTTCCCATAGGGACACAGTAGCTAGGAAGGACAATCCAAAGGTATCAAACGAGGGGGAAAAGGAAAAGACATGGGGGGAAGGGTTAACGGAAGTCACCGAAGGAGAGATGGCAGTCCATTTGAAGCAAGAGGTGATTATTAACTATTAAGTCTTGGAAATCATTACAATGCTCTGTAGTTGCAATCACGAAGGAAGACACAACCATGTCCCAGATTAGGATTTGATTTGGCTGGATGAATGTTGTCGATTAGCACCAAAGGTGCATTCAATTAAACCAATCGGATTCAATGAGGTGTGAATTTGTTTGCATCCGAAGGTGAATGTGGATCTTTTGTTCATGGCTGGAGCATTACACAAGTATGGGCCTATAGTTCAGATCTGCATGTGTGAGAAATTTTCCATATTTAGAAAGGAAGAAGCATTATATTTGATTTGTGGGGCTCTCGCTGGAATTTTGTTTTGTGATTTTTTTTTTCTTTGCGATTGCCTCCTACTTGGGAGAGATCGTCGATATCGACCCACCAACGGAGAGCGGGGAGGAGTTAGCAGTGGTCGATATCAACACTTCACTTTCATTCACGATCTCCAAACCCGTACTTGAACTTCAAATCTAACTATAGATGCTAACGGCTCACTCTAAACCATCAATATGATGTATGCAAAAGTAGGCCTAAAACACACCCAGAAGGACAACTACACAAACCACTTTGTTGGTTCAACAACAAATGAAGGAGATTTGCATAGATCAGCCCCCAAGCAACTTTGGGTTTCACCTTGTGGAGAAGAAAAATGAAGAGAAGAAAGAAAGTGGGAAAAAAAAAAAGCGGAAGAAACACGATACCGGATCTTTTGCCGCTCTGATACCATGTTCCTTGAGTTGGATTGAGAATCAGAAAGGGAGACAATATGAGAATAAGCAAGAGAAAAGAGAGAGAAGGCCTAGAAGGTGGTGACATAAATCAGAATATCAGTCTCATATCAGCCGATATGGCCGTATCATATCCATATCAGCCAGATACGATACGTGATACGGGTCCGTATTGGCCCGTTATGAAAAAACAGTGCGGTATCGACCTGTATCAGCATCGATATTCTATAGCCATATCGGTTTCAACCAATATAGCTAAAAAAGTTTTTTCTCGTTTTCTTTGTTTTTTTTTCATTTTCTTCTCTTTTTAATTGCTTTGCAAAGAAGGATTGTTTTAAAGGCATTTCCAACCACATCCAAATCAGATTCAAAGACTGAAACTTATGTTTTTGCATCAAATCAAAGAATGGAAGCTCTCGGGTCCAGTTTTAGAAATATCGAAAAAAAAAAAGGTAAAAAAATATTTTTTAGCCGTTTCAATCCGAAATCCCATCAAAACAACAATATAAAATATTTCAATCAGATCTTGGATGATTTGATCTGGATTTTGGGTGTTTTCCCCTCTTTTTTATTTTTTATTTTAATTTACGCAATTATTTTCTAAAAAATTTAGAAAACAAGTTTTTAAATTATTTTTTTACTGATTTTTCTTATGATGCTCGAGCATTAGAAGACTATGAATCCACTAGTTTGTTGAAGATTTGAGAGTTTCTCTTTTTTTTTTTTTTTATTTATGTAGATATTTTCTAAAAATTTTAGGTAAAAAAAAATTAAACTAGTTTTTTTTATAATTCTTGTTATGATGCTTGAGGAATATTAGAGAACTATGGATCTACTGATTTATTGAAGATTTTGGGCTTTTTTTCTACCATAGGTGTATTTTCTGAAAGTTTCAGAAAAAATTTAAATTAGTTTTTTTTTTATTCTTGTTATGATTCTTAAAGAGTATTAGAATATGGATCTACTAATTTGTTGAAGATTTGGGTTTTTTATTTCTTTTTTATTTACGCGTGTATTTCTAAAAGTTTCATAAAAAAGTTTTGAAATCATTTTTCTTTATTTTGAAGAACACGAGCCAAAAACAGAGAAAACTCTGAGAAATTATATTAAAATTCTTTTAAAATCCTTAAATATGAAAATAACACCATATTTATACTAACTAAACCCTAAGGACCAATAGCCAAGGTGTCCTAGTTGCAAAAGGAAAAAAAAAAAAAAACAACTCTTAAAACATAAAAGAAAATTAAAAATAGCAAGTTCGCGGGAGTTCCTGGGCGTTGGTCGACTAGTCGGACGACTAATCGAAAATGGACCAAATCGGTCCAGAGAGTTCAGCAACTCTCTGGAGGGCATTCGACCAGTCCCACGACCGTTTCCAGTGAGTTTGAACTGTTTCCCAGCTGGGTCCGACCAATCGGCCGTGATTTTTTCTAAGCAGTTTTCACTGCCTCCAACTCTTTCTTTGTGGTCTTCCGCTAGTCCTTCCGGTCCATTCTCGTCATGTAGAGGTCAGCCACACCCTCTACATCATTCTCTCCTCATTGGAAAGAACTAGACCTTGAGTTCATGTTGTCATCTGGCTCATGGTACTCATACAAATCGACAACATTGAATGTACGAGAGATCTTGAACTCCTCAGGTAGATCAACAACATAGGCATTGTCGTTTATCTTTCGGAGGATGAGCACCGGTCAAATCTTCTTATATTTGAGCTTGTTGTATGTACCAGAAGGGAAGCGCTCCTTGCACAAGTGGACCATAACTTGATCACCGACTTCGAAGATCTTCTCACGATGATGTTTATCAACGTCCTGCTTGTACCTCTCATTCGATTTTGACAACTTGTCCCGGACTTCCGCATGCACTTCTTTGATCCGTTCAGCCATGTTATCCGCTGCTATACTCCTTCCTTGTATTGCGGGCAAAGGTACCAAATCGAGTGTATGGTGAAGGTTCCGCCCATACACTACCTGGAATGGAGACTTCCCTGTTGACCTGTTCGTCATATTGTTGAAGGCAAATTCAGATAGAGGCAGGGCCAAGTCCCATTATTTCGGCTTATCTCCTGAAATGCTTCGGATGAGGTTGCCCAACATTCGATTCACCACTTCAGTCCATCCGTCTGTCTACGGATGATACGTACTACTGAATTGAAGTTGTGTATCAAACTTACTCCACAACGTCCGCCAAAAGTGGCTAACGAACTTCGTATCTCGATCTGATGTAATAGTCTTTGGAATCCCATGCAGTCACACAATTTCCCTGAAGAACAAATTTGCTACATTTTAGGCGTCAAACGTCTTCTTGCATAGAATGAAGTGGGCCATTTTCGAAAATCTGTCTACCACCACAAACACAGAATCTGCGCCGCGTTGTGTTCAAGGGAGACCCAAGATGAAGTCCATAGATATATCTTCCCAAGGGCCTTCTAGCACGGGCAATGGAGTGTAAAGGCCTGTATTATTAGAATGTCCCTTGGAAGCTTGACAAATGTGGCATCTCGCAACCATTTTTCCCACGTCTCGACCTAGATAAGGCCAATAATAATGCTCCTCCACCAAGATTCTCGTCTTCTCATGGCCCAAATGACCTCCAAGCCACATAAGGAACATTGTAGGATGCATAACCGATTCCCATGAAATAGGAATCAGTCATGAATATGAAAGTCGCCAGAAATGTTGTCCTTGCTTCATGCCCATTCTTCTTTGAAGTCTTCATCTTCGGCATACAACTCCTTGAGGCAATCAAACCCAATCACCTTGCTGGATAGTGTGACAAAGAGAGTGGCTCGGCGACTCAAAGCATCTGCTACTTTATTCTGTTGCCCGGACTTGTGTTTCAACACAAAAGTGAACTCCTGCAAAAATGCAACCAACCTAGCATGCACACGACTGATATTAGCCTGACTATTTATAAACTTTAAAGCTTGGTGGTCGGTGTTTAGAATGAATTCTCTCTTAATAAGGTGGTGTCGCCAATGCCGGAGAGCTTGTACCATGGCATACAACTTTATCTCGTATGTGGACCACTTCTTTCTCGCATCGCTGAGCTTTTCACTATAAAAAGCTACAGGTTTGCCTTCCTGTGATAATGCAGCTCCAATCCCCACGTAGGATGCATCACAGTCTACCTCAAAAACTTTATCTAAGTTAGGCAACACGAGAACCGGAGTAGAGGACGGCTTGTACTTGATTTCAGCGAAACTATGGTCGGCTTCCTCAGTCCACTGGAAGGGTACTTTCTTCATGCAACTCATGAGTGGTGCGACTATTGTGCTAAAGTTCTTAACAAAACGGCAGTAGAAGGTGGCCAACCCACAAAAGCTACGCACTTCATGTATATTAGTTGGGGTAGGCCACTCGCGTATGGCCTTCACCTTGTCGTCGTTCACGTAGGCCACTCATGTATGTTAGTTGGGGTAGGCCACTCGCGTATGGCCACTCCCATTGATGAAACGACGAAACCCAGAAATAATAAGTGATCCGTCAAAAAATCACACTTCTTCATATTCAAGTAAAGCTTGTTGTCTTGGAGTACTTGAAGTACTTCTCTGAGGTGTGCCACATGAGATGCCTCATCCTGGCTATAAATCAGGATATCATCGAAGTAAAACACCACAAACCAATCAATGAACGGCTTCAACACTTGATTCGTAAGTCGCATGAAGATACTTGGTGCATTCGATAACCCAAATGGCATGACAAGCCATTCATATAGATCCTCCTTGGTCTTAAAGGTGGTTTTCAATTCATCACTTGGGCGGATCCGAATATGGTGATATCCATTTCTCAAGTCTAGCTTGGAAAATATCTTAGAACCCTCTAACATGTCCAACATGTCATCTAGCCAAAGAATCGAAAATCTGTACTTTACAGTAATTTTATTGATCGCTTGACTGTCCACACACATCCGCCAACTCCCATCCTTCTTGGGAGTCAATAGTGCTGGAACAGCGCAGGGACTCATGCTCTCCCTCAACATTCCTTTCTTCAGTAAATCATCCACCTGACCCTGGAGGATTTCACTCTCCTTGGGGCTCAACCGATAATGTGGTCGGCTAGTGAAGCTAGCCCCTTGAATGAAATATATGTGATGTTGTATGTCCTTCATCGGGGGTAGTCCTTGGGAAAAATCTTCGGGCCATGTATCGCTAAATTTATCAAGTAAAAGACGAAGGCTCGAAGGTATAACATGTTCTCCGGAGCCTTCCCCTTTTACCACCGTGGCGTAGATTCGCCCGTCTCCTTGGCCTCTTCCTCAAACTCCCTCATGGCAAGGAGAGAGCTCCCCTTCACTACGTTAGTCTTGGGGCCACTCTCGAGTGACATAGGAGTGAGGATACGCTTCCTACCATCCTTTACAAACATATAGACGTTGTCACGCCCACGATGAGTAGTGTCTCAGTTCGATTGCCATGGACGTCCAAGGAGAACGTGACACGCTGCCATGTCGATAACATCACATAATACATCATCCTTGTAGCCTCTACAAATGGAAAATGAGATTAAACATTGTTCCATTACCTTGGTGTCGCTAATTTTCTTGATCCAGCCAATAGAGTACGAAGTGGGGTGTTTTGTCGTTGGCAACTTGAGCTTGTCTACCACCATTTTAGACACTATATTCTCGCTGCTCACACCATCAATGATAACATCACAAACTTTCCCGTTCACAGTGCATCGGGTGCGGAAGATGTTATGGCGTTGTGGATGGACTTCTACTCTTGGAGTGTAATACAGACGTCTCACAACCAAAGACTCCCCAAGGTCTTATGCTATCACATCAGCATTCTCATCGCAATCTTCATCAGCTTGGTGATACTCACCGTCCTCGGGCTCGTCTTTAGCAAATTCCACCTCACCATTCCCTTCATTCGTGGCCAAGTTAACCGTTGGGCAACTCAGGCACACAGTGGACAAGTGACCCGGTTGGCCACATCTCCAACAATGATTTGGTCGGGATCGTGCATAAGGGTTTGGAGTTTGGCTCGGGCCAACTGCGGGTGGCACATGGCGTTGAGGTCTGGAAGGACCAATTCCTGTAGTTCCGAGTTGTGGTCGTTGGAGGTGGTTGTACTTGCCTCCCAATGGGCTCCTTCCCCTTGGCCGATGGGACATCAACTGTAGAAGTTGGTGCCGATGTACGAGAAGGTGTAAAAAGACGTGAGGGCGGTGCCGATGTATGAGGTGTAAAAAGACGTGAGGGCACTCACGTGAGAACCGTTTCCGTGCGAGTGGCATAGTGTATTGCATCCTCAACACTCCATATCGGCAACATCTGGACACAGTCCTAGATATTTGTCCTCAGCCCCCCAATGAATCTTGCAGTATTCTGAGCATCCGTTTCTAATAGACTGTTACGGGTGGCTAAACGGTTGAACTCGGCCGTGTATTCATCTACGGTTCGGCTGCCTTGATGGCAATTCTGGAATTGTTGGAACAAAACCTGCTCGTAGTCACAGGGCAGGAATCGTTCGCGAAGGAGTCTTCTCATTTGTGGCCATGATCGAATGGGGAGTTTATTTTGATGGGCCTGGGAAGCTTGCAATTGTTCCCACCATGCGGAGGCGCCCGATTTCAACTTGTAAGCTACAAGTTTAACCCTTTTCTCCTCAGGGACATCCATATAGTCAAAGAAATTTTGGACTTCGGTGAGCCAATCAAAGAATTCTTCGATGCGCAAAAGCCCATTAAAAGTTGGAAGTTCAGCCTTACCTCTATAGCCATATTCTGCGCGATGGCCACGATTGTTTCCACCTGTGGCGTGCTGTATGCGGACTCCTTCAACTTCTCCCTCGCTTTCATCCGATTCTCCTACATCGGCCCAACGATTACCCACTGGAAGGACTTGTTGGATGATCGGATTGTTTTGGACCGTAACTGTACGCGGTCGTGTTTCTTCTTGGTTCTGTCGCGGAGCCAAAGACTTTGCGAGGAGTTCGAAAGACGCTCGCAGCCCTTGCATAGACGTCTCAAATGAACGCTGGAGAGAATCCATCTTCTCTGCCAGAAAGAGAATCCCCCGATCTCCGTCAACAGGATTGTTGCCCTGTCCGTCGCTAGAAGCCATCACCCAAGGGAAAGCCTCGCTTTGATACCAACTTGATGCAGCCAAAGGCGAGACGAGATCGAGCACCGTCTCTCTCGCAAGATAACCGATCCAAATCCACGAATCTATCGAGTAACAACTCGATCTTCCTTGATCTCTCAAGGGGCAACTCGAAGAACACGAGCCAAAAACAGAGAAAACTCCGAGAAATAGTATTAAAATTCTTTAAAAAACCCTAAATACGAAAATAACACCATATTTATACTAACTAAACCCTAAGGATCGTAGCCAAGGTGTCCTAGTTGCAAAAGGAAAGAGAAACAACTCGTAAAACAGAAAAGAAAATTAAAAATAGCAAGTTCGCGGGAGTTCCTGGGCGTTGGTCGACTGGTCGGACGACCGGTCGAAAATGGACCAAATCAGTCCATAGAGTTCAACAACTCTCTGGAGGGCATTCGACCAGTCGCATGACCAGTCGGACGACCGGTCGATTTTAGGTCAAAACAGTCCAGTGAGTTTGGACTATTTCCCAGCTAGGTCCGACCGGTCGACCATGATGTTTTTCTAAGCAGTTTTCACTGCCTTCATCTCTTTCTTTGTGGTCTTCCGCTGGTCCTTCTTCCAGTCCATTCTTGTCATGTAGAGGTCAGCCACACCCTCTACATCAATATTCTCTAATCTCTTATTATTCTTCTTCTTCTTTTTTCAATTTCTAATCTTTAGTTTCTAACTTGTGTAGTTGTTGTGTTGATCTATTCACAACTCAAGAGTCAAAACTAGAGACTAATCAAGTCAAGAGACTCAAGACTCAAGCTTGAAAAAAGAATTGTAGTTTATTTCATTTTCAAATTTCAAGTTTGTATGGTAATTTATAAATTATAATTTCTAGTTAGTTTAGTAGTTTTGAGTTTTTACTTTTTAGTTTCTACTTTCTAATTTTTAGTTTATTTTTAATTTCTATTCTAAACTTCTAGACTCCTAGTTTAATTTTATTTTCTAGTTTGTAGACTTGTAGTTGGCTAGTTTCAGGATTCAAGAGACAAGAATCAAGAATTCATTTCAGGATTCAAGAGACAAGAATCAAGAATTCAAGATTCGAGAATCTACATTCAAGAAATCAAGAGTTTCAAGTTTCAACATCCATCCAAATTCAAGAGGAGAGGCTTTCAACTTTCAAGAATCAAGAGTCAAGTCAATACTTTCAAGTTTCAAGTTTCAAGAGTAACTCTCTCTCTCTCTCTCTCTCTCTCTCTCTCTCTCTCTCGTATTGGTAACTCCACCATACCGGTGACTCTCTCTCTCTCTCTCTCTCTCTCTCTCTCTCTCTCTATAGTATTTAGTATTTACTAAATTACTAGTTATATTTATTATTTAGTAGTTAGTAAGTATACTTAGTTGGTAGTTGGTAGTTGGTAGTTAGTATATATTACTTACATAATTACATACTTACGTACTACTTACATAATTACATACTTACTTTAGCACTTACTACTTAGACTATTAAATTTAATAGACTCTAATACACACTCAGTCTCATCCACACACTATGCCTACAGTCAACTACACTACATACTGTCATCATGTCTTCTTCCCAATCTTCTTCTTTAAGGCCAAAGTCAAATGACCTTGGTTGGAAGTACGGGCACTATCGAAGTGCCAGTGAAAAGTTTCATGTAGTGTGTGACCTATGCGGATTCACAAGTTCCGGTGGTATTGGCCGGCGTAAAAAAACACCTTGTGCACGCATCGAGAGCAAATGCAAGAGCATGTCCCAATGTTACTCCAAAAATCCGAAGAGAAATCATGTAGTATATGGACAAACATGCTAAAAAAAGACATGACACGGCAGCCATACAAGAAGAATTTATGGAGAGAAAAGCCTATAAGGACATCAATGTTGTAGATTTGGATGAATGTGTTACACCACCATCCACGAGACGATCTAGATCAGCCGCCAAAAAAGCCTGTGGGCATGGGCCTATGGATAGATGGTATAGACCACATCCGGAAGATGTGGCTGACCAAAGGGGTAAGGGACCCGTCCAAACCACTTTAGAAAACCGGTATAACAAGGATAGAAAAACCACAATTCAATACATTGCGAAGTGGTTGTACTAAGCTGGTGTAGCTTTTAAAATTGTGAAAATAAAGAGTTTTAAGGTTATGGTTGAAGCTATAGGTCAATTTGGACCTAGCTTAAAACCGCCTTCTTATCATGGAGGGGGGGAGGGGGGAAAGTTGCCTAAAAAAGGAGGTGAAGTTTACTAGAAGCTTTATCTCCGAATATAAAGAAAGTTGGAAAATATATGGTTGTTCGTTAATGGCTGATGGATAGACTAATAGATCCGGTCGAACATTGATAAACTTTCTTGTAAATTGTCCAGCTGGGACAATGTTTTTAAAGTCCATGGATGCATTGGCCCATTCCCACACAGCCAATTATTTATTTAATTTGTTAGATAGTGTAGTTGAAGTGGTAGGAGAGGAATATGTTGTCCAAGTCACGGACAACGCAGCTAATTATGCAGCTGTTGGTTGCCAACTTATGGAGAAGAGGTGACGTTTATTTTGGACACCATGCACGGCACATTGTGTCGATTTAATGTTAGAAGATATGTGTAAGTTATATCTTAAAGTAATTGCTGAGGCTAGGAGAATCGTGTTTTTTATGTACAAGTATGCCCTTCTTCTCAATCATATGAGAAACACATTAGGTGCAACTTGCTTCGTCCAGCCGTGACCCGATTCACAACAGATTTCTTAACACTACAAATGTTACATTCAAAGAAAGTTGAACTTAGGTCCTTTATAGTGTCAGCCGATTAGAATAATGGACCATGGTCAAAGAAGGCCGAAGGAAAGTTAGTCCAGCAAACCATTATTTCCGCTCAATTTGGGCCTCAAGTGGTAAAGGCCTTAAAATCATCGGAACCATTAGCAAGTGTGTTGTGATTGGTGGACGGTGATGAAAAGCCACCCATGGGCTATATCTATGATGCGATGGAGAGGGTTAAAAACAAAATTATGGAACACTTGAACTATAAAGAACGTAATTATCAGCTCATCCTAGATACTATAGATGCTAGATGAGGCAACCAAATGTCATCCCCTTTGTATTCAGCTGCCTACATCATTAGTCCGGTCGTATTCTTTGTGTCCGCCGATCGGACTACGGCAGTCGCGTTCAACATGGTTGGATTTTTAGACACTTTAGAAAGAATGATCCAAACAAAGATGAACAGGATAAAGTTTCTCGCTAGCTTGACTTCTACCTGAGGAGTGCAGGGATTTGGTCAAGAGAGACTATTGTCAGGCACAGAAGTATGAAATTGCTAAGTATGCAATTATTGATTCTTCTATGAAGTTATACAATGAAGTCTAACTATCTAAATGATAAAGTGTCTAAATTAAAACTTATTTACAAATTACGCAGTTGACTGGTAGTCTATGTATGGAGTTGACCTGACTAAGAGGGATCTGATACTACAATAGCTGGCCATGAGAATTCTTGACCTTACATGTTCTTCGAGTGGTTGCAAGCGCAATTGGAGTACATTCGAGTCAGTAAGTTCTACAAGTTTACAAATTAAAGTTATATAATTTACCATTTTACTTCTAGTTTCAAATTTCAATGCTAAATTGCTAATTACACATTCTAAATGTTAATGGCATTGCAGATTCACACGAAAAAAGAAATCGCCTCGAATAAAAGAAACTCAACGACCTAGTCTTCGTACGATATAACCAGAAGCTTCGAGAAAAGTCTGGATTCTATGATCCTATCAGCCTAGATGATTTGGAGGCAAATAGTGAGTGACTTGTAAAGACAAAAAATCCAATCGTTGACAGTGAGTCCCTTACATGGGCCCAAGTCGAAGAGGCCGGTTATGGATTGGCACCTGGTGAAGGTTCTGAATCTCAACGGCGGAGAAGAGGAGATAGAGGAGCGAGCAGTAGCACGAGGCCTAGCAGTCAACGAGAACACGATGATATTGAGATTGAAGAAGTAGAAGAAGAAGATGCTCGGCCATTAGACGTGGATGAGCAACTTGTGTGGACAGATGATGAAGAAATGGAAAATGATAAAGTGTATGTTAAAGAAGGAGATGACTCTGACGATGATGATGACGATGGTGATGGTGGTGATGTGCCACAATGGGAGAGGGAACAATGTATATAGACTATTGTTAGTCTAGATTATTAGTTTGTACTTTGTAGATTTTTTTTATCAATAAAAGTATTAAATTTTTACTTTTCATTAATAACTTGTAAAGTTGTTGTTAATTTTTTGCTATTAATATACTTACCAATATTCACAAATTAGTTTGAAAATTAATGGGAGTAATTAAGTCTTTATGGGGAAAAAACAGATTTTTCTCAATTTTTTCCGATTTTTGTTCTTTTTTTTATGATTTTTTAAAAATTTTCAAAAAACAAAAACGATGTGCGATCACTTATGCGATTGTGCGCTCGCATAAGAGATCACATAAGATCGCTTATGCGAATTGACAACATTGTTCCACACATGCTTTGACTATATATATATATATATATATTCTACATTTTTCGTATTTTCGAGTTAATTTTTGGGCATTTCCTGTTTTTTAAAATAATTTTAGAAAAACTATATTAGTTGATAGATAATCATATTACCAATATAAGATATCAATTTCTAACATATATCAACAATTTATATATATTAAAAAAAAAAAAAAAAATCAACATCACATCTTACAGTAGGTCAACCAATCAGGACAACATTCTTAACAAAGAATGGTCAAAACATCAAAAAATGATAGATTCTTGAATATCTCATTGTTTCCTATTTTTCTAATATATTTCTGCTTTTTTCTTCTTCTTCTTCTTCTTTTTTTTTTTTTTTTTTTTTGCTTTAAAAAAATATTCTAACTAATACAGGCCGATATTTGGTCCGATATGGCCCCGATATCGATACGCGACACCGTATCATATCATTTTTCCGCTAGGCCGATATGGCAACCGATATCGTCATTAAAAACCATGGGTGGTGACGCGCCTAGCCTCTCTCCTCTTATCAACATTTGGGCTTTCATAATATACTCCATGCTGAAGTTATTCCATAACCAAAGCCAATGTGCTTCTCTGTGCTAGCACATCACCTTAAGGACTAAACAAAAGGAATAATAAAATGAAACAACAGAAACCATTATCTTCAAGTGAAGTGGGCCACACGTGGGATCACCATCCATCACGGTCCGTCAGCAGAAGTAATCTAAGTTTGAGGAAGATTAGAAATAGCCCTGCCTAACTAAATGGCAAGTGATGACTACAACCCTTTGTACTATGAACTTGGTTAGACTGGAATACAAAAATAGACCAATGGTGTGAGTATGCATGTGAATGCAGGCATACTTGCAGTGTAGAAGCATTGCTTATAACTAAAGTGCTGGCCCATACCTACCTGCCTCCCAATCTTCCTGCTGCCACCACCCGAATGTGTATGTTGGTGATTGCAAGAAAGAGAAGGGTGCAATAATAGAGGAATTATATGTACAAACTTGGCCAGGTAGCCATGTGGATGGGTTGTCTGGACTGCCCATTCAATGGACCCCACTGTGGATGACCAACTGCCCCAGATCTACTACAATCGGATGGCCCTGACCATCCAATCAGGGGCTTCCAACAGATAATAAAAGAATATTGGCAACCTTCCGTAGTCAACAGGAAAAAATTCACTGATTGGACAATTAGCATTATCACATTATTGCAATCATGGGGGTGTAGCCATCCCCCATGGTACCCATCAGATGGACATTGTCTATCAACATACCATGTGACTGTGTCAAGACGGGTGAGGAGAACTTCTATGCTAACACCCTTTCTTTTATTCTATATTGTATCACTAGAAACTTTTCAAATGTCATTACAACCCATATGTGCCTCGTTGACAAATAAAGGTTAATGAATAAGTTCATATTGGTTAATCAACTGTTCTAAATACATGTATCCCTCAAATACAGTTGCATGAAAAGTTAATACACTCGCCTTTCCACACAAGTTCATCCACAGGCCAATTGGTAGAGAAACAACTTTTCAGAGATGTCATGTCTAAAAAGTTACACCATGCCATGTCATGACAGCAGAACTTGGAAAAGGACAAATATGTTCAAGCATAGAAAGGCTTTGCCTCGGGTTTGGATTATATGAATATAACCCACAGAACCAAGAAAAAAGTAATAAACAATTATCCTCTGGGTTGAATGTATACAATATTTTGAGCTAAGTCGCAAACCTGAATGCAAGTAGTTCCACAAATTCTGCATCAATCTGTCACATTATAAAACCTTAGTAAACCATCTGCACAGGCTTATAGAAGCTTCCAATTATGTCAATTGCAGATGAAGTTGAAATTTTAGATGCCACACAAATCACTTACTCCTGTCTCCTCTTTGACTTCCCTTACTGCCCCAGCAGCAATATCCTCTCCCTATAGCAAAAAGAGATGATGTGTGGTGAAGGAACATCTGCATTTTAAGCACATTTTAAAAATAAAAAAATCCTTAACTTTCAAGCAGACATATCAGAGATGTACCTCATCAACGACTCCAGTAGGAAACTTCCATATACCTGTTCCCCGGAAACGGCCATTCTTTTCCTGGACTACCAGCACCTACCGAACAATGGAATTTGCAGATCCAAAACTACTGAGCCATCACAAAAAAGTTCACCGACATTGAAAACATACTGAGACATCATTGGAACTCCAGATAAGCTACAAAACTTACGAGAAACACATATTTAAAAAGCAAGAAAATTTCTACTTGACCCGTAGTAGGATAAAATAATAAAAAAAAAAAAAAGAAAGAAAGAAAGAAAGAAGGATAATTGATACACAAGAAGCAAAGATCCAAATGCCTACTTCGTACTCAGTTTGAAGTTTCAATGTGGATGGAATTATTTATAGTCATGGTAACATAAATATGTTTACCTCTCCTTTGTCATTCATCACAAAAGCACCAATGCCCACTCTATGTGTGGCATTTACAGGGAGAGTATGAACAGTATCAGGTATCCAATAGACGAGCATCAAGTAATTTGGTTCTGCATGGTGGTACCAAAATCCCTCCTGCAAATTGGTATAACCGTATAAGTTGTATAAAAACGGAGCCAAAGAAATATACAAAATATCCATCTACTTTAACAAATGAATTAGAGAAACAGAAAAAAAGTTAGAGAGAGAGCGAGAGATCCTCATCCAATGTGCATGTTTTAAAGTCAACCCAGCAAAATTTTGATAATGGCATTGTTGGAAATCCGGTCAGCGGAAGCACCAAAGAAAATCAAACAATCACCACACAACCACACAAGCAATCAACGCAAAAGCAAACGAATTTTACGTGAAAAACCCTTGCGGGAAAAAACCACGGCACAAAGCGACACCTTCCACTATGAATTTAGATGATTACAGAGCTAGAACTACCCGAGTAGATCCCAAAGATGAACAAGGCACACAAAACTCTCAATCTTCTCTCCCAATAACCCAAATCCCGTTTAGATCACCTAGGTATTGCTTAGAATAATGTCTAATACGATTAGGAAACATATTTATAAGAGGAAACCCGAAATTAGAAACAAGTAGCGCGAAAACCACGCAACAATACAAATTCCGCAAACCGCAGACCAGTCGCACATAGTCCAGAGAGTTGCATGCCCACTGCCTCAACTCAGACCTGTCCCCAGACCTGTCCCCAGACCGGTCTGAGCATCCTGCGACCAGTCTGAGCTACCAACGACCGGTCTGCCGACCGGTCTCAAAAAGCCAAAAAACGTCCAGAGAGTTTGGACTCCAAACTGCACCAATCTGTCCACTGGCCGACCGATCAGTGGACTCTGTTTATGCACAGTAATGAGGCCTTCACAACAGGCATCTCCCAAGACAGAAACTAGAGACCCTATCCAAAAGCTACAATATCCAAATACAATAGAGACATCACAGATGCAGCATGGATACACCATGAGTATAGATTTACATATAAAAACTGAAGTATCACTATATCAGACATGATCAATACTGATTCCTTTCCCATTTTGAAGCATCTGGGTATCATAGTCCACAAGTGTACTCTATCATCATATCCCCATGTAACAATATTGAATCAATATGTTGACAAGTAAACTCAACTCCAGCCATGAGTCAAGAGTAGTCTCAGATGGCTTAAACATGACATGCCAGATATTGAAGATTCTAAATGAACATTTCCAAGTTCTTTGAAGCCGTCAAGAGCTAGTAATATGACACTGTGTCAAGGCATGTTACCAACTCAAGGCATCCAAGTCCCATACAACTGAGTCAATGACTTACTCTAGTGACAGTATGTAAAGACCCCACCCTATGTAGGTGATCCTGTCCATTTATACTGGTCAATCTCCAATGCAGGTCCTGTTCTTGCTTCGAATTTTGTAGGAATGCAGCTAGATTCCCCCTAACCTAAACCCAATTTTCCCCTAAACCTGTCAGTAAACTTAAGCAACTGACCTAGAGAAGACAGAGGTGTGGGACTAGCCCAACCCATGTCTGGGGCCCACGCCACTTATTTTGTAGGGACCTCTCTGGGACACAAAAATACTTTTTCCATGTTCCCAGAGTTATTTTTAAGACATCTCTCTGGATCATGGAAATTCTATTTCCACATCGCAGAGTGTTCACTACTCTGCACTCTTCCTTCGGGTCTCAAGTCCCAAACCCATATTATAACGATCCCCTAGCCTATTGTGTAGCCCTTTGAGTGAGCTTTCCAATAAGCTTAAATCTAGTTTCACACACCCCATTGTTAGTACACCCCCACCCACCCCTATTGGTCGCATCACAAAGTTAGCCACCCCCACTAAGGGAATCGATACCATGACCTCAGTGTTGAAACAAGGCTATCTTCACTCAGTCTGCCACGATGTTAGCCACCTCCACTCAATCTAGGTTAATACGGTCTCCAAGCACCAAGATACAAGCAAATTACCAGAACATCCACCGGGATGAATTGTGAATTCATAATGTTGACCCAATTTCCAAAACCATATCTTCCTAACCCCATAGTATTACAACCTAAAACCAGCTTTCAAGCAAGCCAAAAATCACCCAGTCTGATGCTTGAGAACCAAGATCGAGTCGAAAATCCGAAGAGCATCCACGTTGATTTTCATGCAAAGAAACTACTCAAAATTACAATTTTGCGCTTGCATGGAAATCTAAAACCCAAAAATCCATTTTTCATTGACCATTTGATCCAATTACGACCAAAACACCCCTAGTGCTCTTAGTTAACCCTGATCCATCATTTATTCACAAAACAATACCCTGACAACCCTTAGCATGTGAAATTCCATTCGCCCTCTAAAGCCATGAGATTTTGACAAGTGTCTAAATCTCCTAGAAGCTTTCTACCATCTTAGTTACACTTCAACATCCCTCTATTTTCCTTGATACCTCTCAATTAACAATCTAGATCTTGTCAATCGCCACACATCCTAGAAACTTCCTATCCTTTAGAAACATATCAAATTCTCTCCAACTGCCAATCTGCCACTCCCAACTTCTATAAATAGAGACCTTCTCCCTCTATTTACCTTGATACCTCCCAATTATTGACCTAGATCTTCTCACTTGCCAATCGCCACACATCCCAGAAACCTCCTTTCCTTAAAACCCATCAAATTCTCTCAAATTGCAAATCTACCACCCCCAACCTTTATAAATTGAGACCCTTTCTCCCCCAAGAGAAGGGCCTTGATCATGAATTCCTTGGAGACAGCCATGGGAACCCACCTTCTAAGAGCCTAACCCATCCCTAAGCAAAATTCCGTCAAAACTTCTAGAAAATCCATAGAAAGTTAGAAAGGAAAAAACGGAAAGGCAAGGTAGAATGGTCCTAAGTTAGAGAATCTAAGAGTTCCTTCATCCTGATAGGCTACAGAATACAGCCTGACCCTTCGCTTGTGTGAACCAATTTCGGTAACCTCCAAGAAGGAAGGGGATTCCCTTGATCTCTTGTTGTATACAAATCCTACGAAGGAGGCTCACTAAGCAAGACAAGACCCTCCTAATGAGATCAAGATCATTTGAACAGGGGAATCAAGAGTATTTGAATAAAGAGATAAAGAGCTTCTAAAGAAGGAGATCAAGAACATTCGAAGAAAGAGCTCTGGTGGCCAATCCACTATAATTCTGTTTGAATTACATTACCTTCTCTCTCTATATATGCTACTTCTAATCCTCCACATTCTCTTTATCATTCCTAATTTTAAGCCAACATCATATTACACCTAGCAGAAATTCCTCTTTAAGAATTTCACTTCTTAGGGGGTGCTTAACTCATTCCTTCCCCATTAAAACAGCCCTTGCCTGGATTTTCAATTCGAGACCTTAAAAATTGAATTCTTTTTTTTTCCTTTTCCCTTTTAAAAAAATAATAAAAGATAAAGAAAAACTCAAACCCTTTTGTTTTGAAAAACTTAAGATTGTTGGTTTTCTAGCCACCCTATGTTTGACATCATTCATTTTCTAAAAATAATTCTATGTGCAACACGAACAAAAGCCTCGAGTAGACATTTTCTAGCACCATAGGTTCCAAAACTTGTGGCCTCAGTTATCGTCAGCAATGTTGTCAAAATCCTACGATTTACAATTAACGATTTGAGTCAAATCTTAAGCAAAACGATTTGAATCCCACCTTGAATCTATTTTTATATGAATCCTACAATTCTATGATTGGAATCATAGGATTTACAATTCAAATACCAATTTACGATTCAAAAAATACTTGTTCTCTTCTATTTTAAGCTTCACTTAGCTTTCATTTTATGTTTTTAAATTGGCGGAGGCTTTAAGAATTGTTTAGAAGAAAAAAAAAATCTTTCGAAAAAAAAAAAAGAATCATTTAGAAAAGCTAAATTATTTTATTTTGTTCTTTATAGGAGACAAAATGATATATATATTCTTAACTTTCACAAAAAAAAATGATATATATTCTCTTCAATGTTAAATCATAGAGCCTTTTTTTAATGGTTTCTTACTTCTTAACTAGTCGAAACACCAAAATGATATATGGCTTATCTGGAATGTTATTATGGATGTTTAGGATCATGTTGACTTACATGTATTATAGAATGATGGTTAGAAATCAAAATATCTTTTTTCATTGGTCTACATAGTCAAATGCCGCTTTTCCAAAGTGATTCTACATTCAAGAAAGGTAACAAGAACAAAAATTATTAAAGGATCCTTGTATGTGTTTAAGGGAAATTTCTTGAGAGACAAAAAAAAAGGAAAGATAAGAATCGTTTAACACTAACATGAAATGGAATTACTTGGTTCATATTGATGGCAAAAGGATAATTGATAAATTTTATTTTTTTCTGATTTATTTATATTTTTCAATTTTTCAAGAAAATCATAAGAAATCGTACAATTTATGATAAGATTTGCGATTCAATATGATTCAACCCCTATTACGATTTTGTGATACGACAACAATTTTGACAACATTGATCATGAGTGTTAGCAACATGAAACGTTCTTAGCTACCACTTTTTTTTATATTAAGATTCTCAACAACCACCATAAATCAAACCTAATAATTCCAAACAACGTAGAATTAGAATGCTGATAAAACAAAATTATTAGGACTCCCAGTATTACTCATCCAAAATAACGTTGAAAATAAACTTTTAGTCTTTATTTATTGTGTTCTATTCTATATGGGTATAGGACGCAATTAAAAGAGGTTGTAAAGATGAGGATGCTGAGAAGAAGGTGAGGATGTTGGGATTGATGTGGGAAGACTAGGAAGGATAGAATTAAGAATGAGTTCATTCAAATGAACTTGAGAATACCCCAATTGGACATGAAATGATCGAAAGCTAATTGAAATGGTTAGGCAATGTGCTAAGGAAACCGTGGTAAGAAGATACAAACTTTGGCAGGAAGGGAACTTTGATTTGTATTTCTTTTTTCATTCCCGGATAGGAAACTTTGATCAGGTAAAAAGAAATGAGGAGAAAAAAAAAAAAAAAAAAACTTTGATTAGGTTGAAGGGCCTAAAAGGAGGATGAGAGGAAGAGAAGAAGGGCCTGTTTGGATTTTGGCAAAGTTGTGTTGCGACTAGCAATCCATGGCATGCTGTCAAGGCTAACTGGTCATGAACATGATGTTGCTAACTATTTTTCCATCCCTTGTTTGTCAAACACCCTGGATCGTGGCATGGATAGGGAAAATTAAAATTTGTTGGTGGTACACTTACACGTGCATGTGCATATTTGACAAATGTGAACATTGAAACATGTGCCACATTTTTATAGTGCTTGAAGATTGATGGTGGCACATGCACATGTAGGATGCTGGAATTTGGACGGTTGCACACGTGACACATGGAATCATGTCATGCATGTGTACGGATAAATATGAACCCCAATGAAAAAAGCCACTTGTCCATGAGGATCACGACCATGACTACTTGTCCAAATGTGCATTCGTTCCCATGCACAAGGTTGTTTACAAACCATGGACATGTATAGTTGTTCATGACTACTAATTGTGACACAACTTTGCCCATATGCAAACAGCTCAGAGAGAGACATGGATCGCCCACTCGGCAATGCAACCTTGGAGAGGAGACAAAACACTTTTATTTAATTTAACAATGGAACTCAAATTCAAAAGCTTTATTGATATATGAATAAGATAACTATGGAAGAGTTGGTGGACATTGTTCGAACTCATACCTCTAAGACGACTAGCATGAATGAGCCGGCTTCAACACCACCTAGACCCTTAATCATAGACGGACAATATGGATATCAACATGCTTTCCAAGATCAAGGATAGCTTAACCTAAAATGGGGGGGAGATTTCATATTTCCAACGGGCTCTGTCTCTTTATCAGGATATTAATAAGACTCAAGTCTAGGTTAAAGAGCTGAGTTCCAGTAGTTCATTGTTTCGCAATACCCGATTTCATGGTTTTCATCTGATTATAGGTACACTTTTCTTGATCATATGTGACATTCGCCAATATCTTGGTCATCTGACCAAGTAGTATCACGTTGGCTGTGAAGCAACTACATGGTATTGGCATTTTGTAAACGTGATTCGATTAATTCCCATTTGCCTCTATCTATTGGTGGGTGCTATTTCATCGCAAATTTTTCTGCCTTTCTCAGCTCAGCCTTGGTCTTGGGCTCGCTCGTCTTAGCCTCGGGTCTTGACGCCCTCTTATTCTTTGGGTCAAGGAGGGATGGAGGAACATGCACAGGGGGTTACCAACAAGCAAGCTTTTATCTTATTCGCAATACTCCTATCCTTCTTTACTTCTATTATTGCAGATACTGGCAAGCCGTCAGCGACATGATAGTGAAAAGATAACATTGAGCACCCTAGGGTGAGGTTTAGAGTATGGTTCTCTCTCCCCCTCGTTATCCAAATCCATCAATGCCTATTCTCCATTTAATCTTTTGAATCGAGTTTTGAATATTGATTTCTGTAAATCGAATTGGAGGCCTGCATTTTTCATATACCGACAAAGATTCAACTTCCCGTTCTTAGCCTCCCCTCGACCTAAACGAGTGAGAAGAAACGAAAGCTTCTCCACTTACCAAAGGCAGGGTCTAAGGAACTTTTGGTGAAACAGGATTCATAAAGCCAGTCCCAAATAGGTGGGACTCCATCTTTAGAATAAGCAGCACTTTTTTCTTTTTTTTTTGGAGCAAGCAGCAGATAAAATTAAATTAAAAGGACGGGATTGAATTCCCGAGCTACAAAGATGAGGAGTTTGCACTGTTATTTGGATCTCACCTTACATGAACAAGGAAGAGCCCTAATTTCGTTGAAAATAAAATGAAAGCCCCATGGTTCAACACCACAAGACACACACTTGATGACCTTAACCTCCTGCCCTTAAACAATGATCAGGACATCGTGTGCACAGGTATATTTTTATATGAACATAAGAAAAATAAATACCTCAACTGCAGGTTGAACAAGATTTACGAGTTCAATGGGTAACTTGATCCAAACACCTTTCTTCCCCTGTAAAAAATAAAATTAAAATATAAAATTAAAAAAGCTAACCAATAGTAACGGATAGAAATCTAGAAAGGTTTTATTTATGGATTATAACAGTTGCAATGGCATGTTGTCTGCTAAAGATGCTAAACCCTGGCATATCCATCATTAGCGCAAGAAGACAAGTTGGGAATAAGATGGATAGTCGGTAAAAACAAAGTTTAAAGAAAAAGTGATACACGCTACAGAAAATGTTTGAAACTAAATTCGACTTCACTAAATCAATCAGGTAAGTCCCTTATAAATGGCTACAATTTGTTTAGCTGTCTTATGAATGGCAACAAATTAGCAAGATAAATAGTAGATAACACCATTTCGACACAAGCAATACACCATAACTTTGTCAGTGCATCATCTACAACCTTCAACTTCCAAGGCTCATGGAGAACCCAAGAGACTTATTTAAGTTGTTTTCCAACATGTATATAGTATTTTCTAAACATCACAAACCAATCACAGGAAAGTGCTTAGTTATAACTAATGAACTCCAACAAAAAATAGCACTCATCAGTTCTACTAGATGGTATAACTTTTGGAAGTTGAATAATGTAACCAATATATATTACTCTAAAAGGGCAGAAAGAGTTTTTTACAGTAATATGAACAATGGTCTAAAGATCGAGCTATCACCTGTTGCTTCCATTGCAATATTGATGCTCTTAGCGAGGAAAGAAAGGTTGCAGCATCCATAGCTATCTTCATGTCAACAATGACGCCTCCATGGGCATCATCAACCCCAATAAGCAGTTGGACTGCCTCCCCTTTATCAGATAACACTGGTACCGCAACTGGACTTGTTGAGGTTGAAATGGACATGATAGCAAAAGTCACAGCTCTGACCCTGAAACCTGAGGAACAGAAGGCCCAGATTCCAGATAGTATTGCCACAAATTCTCAGTTGGTTTCAAAGTGCACCTTCCATTGAACGAAGTCATAAAACCACTGCCAATCTTACATCATTTTAAATAACAAAATAAAAAACTAAATACTGTGGGACTTTAACCAATCTATCTGACAAACACTCCACATTTCAGATCTCTGTCCATGATGTACGTGCATGTGAGGAACATTCATCATATCATTGCATGAAGCGTGAAGTGAAGCGGCAAAAAATTTGGGTGTGGAGGCAGGGAAGCATCTGTTTCATAATGTTGGCAAGCATAAAAAGCAACAAAGCGAGAGCAGAAGCAGGAGTGCAGGGACGAAGAGTGATTCGAAGTATGAGCAGTTACAAGGACCGTGCAACTAAGGTTCACTTACTCGGGCGCGGTTTCGGTGGATCCGGGGATCCACCAAGGTCGGTGAATCCCTAACTGTGGGGCCCACTGTGATGTATGTGCCTTACATCCACACCGTCCATCCATTTTGACTGCTCATTTTAGGGCATGATCCTAAAAATGAAGTAGCTCCAAATCTTAGGTGGACCATACCACAGGAAACAGTCGTGATTGAATCCCCGCCATTAAAAACTTCATGAGGGGCACTGGAATGTTTGTTTGCCATCCAACATGTTGATAAGGTCACAAAGACTTAGATGAAGAGACCACACGGATATCAGCTTGATCCAAAACTTTTGTAGCCCACGTGAAGTTTTTAATGGTCGATTACCACCGTTTCATGTATTATGGTTCACATGAGATTTAGATCTGCTTCATTTTATTTTTTTTTTTTTTTTTGGATCATGCTGTAAAATGAGTTTTCAAAATGGATGGATGGCGTGGATATAAGGCATATACATCACGGTGGACCCCACAGTCAGGGATACCACCCACCTCAATGGATCTGGGGATCCACTGAGGCTGCGCCCCACTTACTGCATGGCAACTTTCCATGCATATTAGCCCTGGAAAGATAGAGATGTAGAGAGACTTTGGCAGGAAACAGATATTGAAAACCCTTGAAATTTTGAAATCCACCTGTCCGGGGCTGGCATGTATGCAAGTTACCAAGCGGTTTGTAGGTGACATTCCCTTTCTTTCCTTCCTACCCTCTGCATATCATGATATCATCATAATCATAAATCATCATCATCATCATTGTAGCTGGAAGGCTACCCCTGTACATGTACGTATGTATGTACGTACGTACATACGTATGTACGTATGAATGTATGTATGTATGTATACGCTCCTATGTACTGTATTACGTATGTATGTATGTAGTATGTACGTAAGTACGTATATATGAATGTGCCTATGCATGTATGTGTATAGATTTGTATATATGGGAAATAGCCCTTCCAAATCATTTGCTAACGGTACAATTACAACTATCATTATTGGAGACACGTAATGTTTGTTCAGTCATCTACCCATCACCTAGTACACCCCATCTTCAATTGCCCATGGGTTAGGAGAACAAAAAAAAAAAATCTAATTTTATCTCCTAACTCAACCATCTGATTAACATCCCGGAAACAGATGTTTATTACAACAAAAACCCTTTTTATTTTCATTGTATATTTACAGGCTGCTTCACATTATTAGAATTACTTAATTAGTGTGAGTTCATACTAACATAAACAGCTGCACTAACTGCCATGGGATTAAACTAAATGAGCCCTACTATGGAACTTTGGTAGAGAGTGATTGAGCAAAGACTAAGGTATGAGACGAATATATCAGAAAACCAATTAGATTTCATGCCAAGGAAGTCTACCACTAAAGCTATATTCCTACTTAGACAATTGATGGAGAAATATAGGGAGAGGAAGAAGGATCTCCAAATGGTCTTTAGGGCCCATTTGGTTGGCATCTGGAAACCCGTTTCCAGCTTAAAATCTGGATTCCAGCAGAATCCGATTTTAACTGGGGTGTTTGGTGGCAAGTTCCAGCTAAACAGGATTCTGTCTAGAAACCTAAATTGAGTGGAACCGGGATTAGTGGAAACAATGTGGGCGACCGTTTCTACAGAAGGGAAAAGAGGCGGAAGAGAGCGTCACCACCTCCATGTATGCATTGTACATCTATGTTGTATATGTTTTATATCTCCATGGTCCATTGGTTTTGAAATCTCAATTAAAGGCATTGGACAAAAATTGAGGCAGATCTAAATCTCAAGTGGGCCACACCACAGGAAAACAGTGTTGATTGAACGTCCACCATTAAAAACTTCCTAGGGCCCACTATAATGTTTATTTGCCATCCAACCTGGCCATCTGTCTTGCGAGACTATAATAGGCCAGGGGTAAGGTTCTCATGTGGATTTGAACCCAAGTGGGCCATGCCACAAGCAACGGTTGGAACACAATCTGGATTGCACCGTTTTCAACCAAACAGAAAGTTACGGATGAAACCTGGGTTCCACTCTAATTTCTGCAATTTTGGATTCCAACAGTGGAATCTAGATTTTCTCTAGAATCTGGGTTCTGCAACCAAACAGGCCCTTATAGACTTAACAAAATCATATGATAGGGTCCCGGGAGAGTTAATCTAGTGGGTGTTGGGAAAGAAAGGAGTTTCAATAGGATATATTGAAATTATTAAGGATACGTGGGAGGGAGCGGTAACAAATGTGAGGGCAACTAGTGGAGAGACAAGTGACTTCCCAATTACTGTATGCATGCACCAGTATCATCATTGAGCCCATACCTTTTCACATTAATTATGGAAGAGTTAATGATGCGGACATCAAGTCCTTTAGGGTTTATCAGCGTAGGAAGCGAGTGACACCTATATCTTTATGGCTCGATGATGACGGGCCTGGATCGTTCGTGACGACTATTGAGGAGCATTGAAGACCCTACACACGTGATTTGACACATTGAAGACCCCACATTGAGAGGACACATGTGTAGGAGGTTTTGGACGCTTTTGGACATCTTCGGGCGCCCGAACTTTTGCGCAATTTGTTTTAAGTTCCGTTTTTGCTTAATTTTTAAGGGTATTTTGGTATTTTCATGTTTTCTTATTGGTTATTTAAGAGGGCCCAGCCCTAAAAACGAGACTAGTTGATTATTATTGAATGAAAGCCTCTTTGGTTGCCTCCCTCCTCTCTCTCTCTCATGAAACTTCTTCTTCTCCAATCTTCTTCTTCTCTTTTCTTCTTGTGCCCGTCCAATATTCTTCTAAGGTAAGATCTTCTCTCTCTCTCTCTCTCTCTCTCTCTCTCTCTCTCTCTCTCTCTCTATTATCCCCAATCCTTGAAATCCTAAATTTGATAATCGAATCAAAATCCTAAATTCTTAAGTTTTCAAATCCCTAACCCGAGAAACCTTTTTGATTCCTCGGACTAATGATCCCCATTGATCAATTGGGTTTAAACCATGCAAGATCGAGAGGTTTCATCCCTCACCGGATCCAACCATAGCAATAATTGAATCCCATACTTCGTGGTTGTGATGAATGGCCCGCTCCATTGCATGTTTCCTTGTGATTTTCTTAGTTCATGATGATTGATGCTAGATTTTATATTATTATTGTCTTTTATTTCCGCTGGATTATATGAGTTCATGAGCATGCATCATAATTAGGGCATCCTACATTAGTTAACACGTGTTCTAAATAGTGATAGTATCAGCCGACACTATTAAAATCATAGTGTCGTTACGAAATGGTGGGGAGAGAGTTGAACCTTTCAAAAAAAGCAAGGGGAGAGTTCAAAAACTTCCCCATGTCAGTCAAAATATCGCAACATATTGCAATGTATCAACAATATTTCAATACATTGGGATATATTCAAAACATCACGATTATACATTGCCTAATATTGTCGGTATGTGCGATACGTATCGATTATATCGCACTTGCATCAGTCCCCTTGGGGGGGGAAAAAGGCAAAATTCACCACAAAAAAAAAAACATTTTCTGTAATTTTTTTTGTTGGGGTTATGTTCCGAAGGAGATTTCGACCAATCCACTCATTTATTTGGAGAGGAGGGGATTTTGGTGCGGAAATCAGAATTTGAGAGCATGTGGTACCGGAAACCCAATCAGTGAGTTTTTCACTAATTTTTAAACTATTTATTCTTGTTTAAATTGCTTAGAATATGTGGAATGAAGTCAGTAATCCATGATTTTGAATGTTTTGCATGCTCAATCATGGATTTTGACCTCTAATTTTTTAATTTGAGTAAAATCCAAAAAAAAAATTTGATATCACCCATTTCACTTGCAATTAGAGTATGGAAAAATCATGTGAGAGTGCCTAGAAGTTGATTTACAGATTGACAAAACAGGGTGTAGAAAAATCATGCGAGAGTGCTTAGAGGTTGATTTACACATTGACGAAACTTTATACAATTTTTGAAAAAAATATTTTTAATTAAAAATATCAAAAAAATTTAAAAAAAAAGTTTTAAAAATTACATTTACCAGATGTTATTTGTTCCTAATATTTATGTATATGAGAGTGTATGTTGATCAAAACATTAGCCACACTAGTTTATTTATTTTCAAAAATAAATTTAATTTTTAAAATTATAAAAATAATTCAAATATATATTTTGTAAAATAAATACACTGTACATTATATTTTATCAAAGAACCGCCTATGTTTAGGGTTATTGAGCAAAAAAACACCCGCTTTGAAAATAATTAAAGCAAACTGCCTAACCTCTGAAAATACGGAGAAAAAACCGCTCCATTAACTCTGAATGATAATTGAAGATGGAAAATAGCCGTTTGCATGTCAAAAAGTTCAAATTGCCCCTCCTCCCTTTCATTTTCACAATTATGCCCCATTCAAAGGGGGTTGGGAGTGCGTAAGATACAATGGACCGACCGATGTTGTCTATGTAATCAATATTGCTCGTCTGTTTTGCCATCCCATATTAGGCTACAAGCCCAAAAATGAGGCAAATCTGAATAGCAGGTGGACCATAACAAAGGAAACAGTGGTGATTGAACGGATACCATTGAAACAATGTTGGGGCTACAAAAGTTTCGGATCAAGCTGATATTTGTGTTATCCCTTCATCCACGTCCGTATGACCTTATGTACAGGTTGGATGGCCCTGATAAATATCAAGGTGGGTGATGCAGGATGACCTAATTATGATGCATGTTTATAGACACATTTATTCAGCGGAAATAAAAGGCAATAATAATCTAAAATTCGAGCATTAATCATCATAACTGAGAAAATCATAAAGGAAACATGCAATGGAGCGGGCCATCATCACAACCATGGAGTATGGAGTTCAATTATTACTTAGGTTGGATTCGGCGAGGGATGAGACCTCCTGATCTTGCATGGTCATACCCAATCGATCAATGAAGATCACTAGTCCGAATAATCAGGAAGTTTCTCAGATTAGGGATTTGAGAATTTGGGGGTTTAGGGTTTAGATCGATTCTCAAGGTTTGATCGAGGAAGGATTAGCAAAACTGGAAAATAAAAAGAAGAAAATAATTACCTTGAAGAATTTGGAGGGGCACAAGAAAAAGTTAGAAGAAGAAGATCAAGGAGAGAGAAGAAGCACCATGAGAGAGAGAGAGAGAAGAGAGAAGCCACCAAAGAGGTTTGTCTTTTCATTAATAATCAACTAATCACGTTATTAAGGCTTAGCCCACTTAAATAAGCAAGAAGAAAACATAAAAGTACCAAAATACCCCTAAAATATTGGTAAAAAACAACTAAAAAAAACAGTTCGTACGTTGGCCGGGCGCCCGGTGACCAATTTGGCCGAGCGCCCGGCTAAGACAAAAACTGTCCAGCAAGAAAACTGCAAAATTGCAGAATTTCTGGCGCTCGGTGACAAATTTGGCTGGGCGCCCGACCACCTTCAGAAATGCATTCTTTTATTCCTTCAGTCAGGACTTCTTTCATCCTACACACGTCTTCTATGTGCCAAATCACGTGCGTAGGGTCTTCAATGCTCCTCAATCATCGCCTAACCACAAAGAAGGTGTTAGTGGTGGGCGCTTTCTTCGTTGGTAAACTTGAAATGATCTTATGTCCTCATCAACTCCCCTCGGGTGAGAAAAACTCGACTCCAACAAGTTAAAACTCTTGTGGCGCTCTAATAAGTCTGGATCAACACACTGCAATTCCGCTTCAGTCAACCACGTAGATTCAGACGGTGGTTTACGCCTCCACTTGACAAGGTATCTTTGGAAACCTCCGTCTCTCGTAGATATTATCTCCTCATCTAAGATTTCTTCAATTTTTTCTTTATGGACAATAGGTGGAGGAAGGGGTGGGAGGGGTTGTGAAGCAAAATCAGAAAAGGGCCATGAAGGAGATGATGGATCAATGGTAGGGTCAGGGGAACAGACTAGATCTTCTACATTAAAAGTCGGATTAATGCCCATTTCAGATGGAAGGTCGATCCGATACGCATTGGACCCAATTTTATGCAATATCTTGAATGCGCGCTTGTAATTTCTTAGCGGAACCCTGTGAGAACCGCTCTGGCCTTACCCTCACCATTACAGTCTCCTTCTTGAAAATCTTGCAGTCTACGATGAGAATCAGCTGAAATTTTATAATTATCATTACTCTTATTTATCCGCTGTCTAATCTGCGTATGCAATTCATGGATATGTCGTGCAAATGCATCGGCTGATTCAGAAGACCTTTGGGTGACTGACATAGGTAAGAGATCTATTGGCATTCTAGGTTTATGCCCACTAACAACTTCAAATGGACTCATCCCTGTAGATCGATTTACTGACCTATTATAAGCAAATTCAGCAATTGGTAAAATTAGGTCCCAAGTCTTAACATGTTCACCCACTAGACAACGTAGAAGATTTCCAAGACTTCGATTTACTACCTCTGTTTGCCCATCTGTTTGAGGGTGGTAGGCAGTAGAAAACTGTAAACGAGTACCCACAATGTGCCATAGTGTCTTCCAAAAATAACTAGTAAATCTAACATCACGATCAGACACTATGGTCTTAGGCAATCCATGGAGACGTACCACACCATCAAAAAAAAATAAGAGTAATATAAGACGCGTCTGACATTTTAGAACATGGGAGAAAATGCACCGTTTTGGAAAAATGGTCCACAACGACAAAAATGGAATTGTGCTTTTTTATTGTCTTGGGAAGTCCCAGCACGAAATCCATAGTAATGTCTTGCCACGGAGCATGTGGCAATGGTAATGGCGTATATAGCCCAGTGTTTTGTTTACGTTGCTTTGCCAGTTGACATGTACGACACCACCCTAAAACTTTGGCTACGTCTCGCTTAAGACTTGACCAATAGAAACGATCCTTTACGAGGGCAATGGTCTTATCTCGACCAAAGTGGCCAGCTATCCCTCCTGAATAAAGTTCCCAGACGAGGAATTCACGAAGGGACATACGGGGAATACAAAGTCGGTCTCCCTTGAAAAGGAAACCATCTTTAAGGACATAATCGCCCGTATTACGCTGATCACTAGAGAGTGACGCATAAGCACCCCCAAAATCAGGACATATGGGGTATTCATCTTTCACTTGCTCAAATCCGACTACTTCTACACTCAAGGAATTGAGCAACGTCACTCGTCTACTAAGGGCATCCGCTGGTTTGTTTTCGACCCCGGCCTTATGTTTTAGAACGAACGAATATTCCTGAAGAAACACTACCCACTTAGCATGCCTTGGGTTGAGTTTCTTCTGGGAATGTAAATATCTCAAGGCCTCATGATCAAAAAACAAGACGAATTCTTGCGGTAGGAGATAGTGACGCTGTCAAACAATCACTTTCTCTAAAAGCTCGAACTGTTAGAGGATGGTGTATCAATGTATATCAAGGGACTTTAACACTCCCCCGCACGTGCGGGGTGGAACTCCGCACGGGAACATATTGGGCAGGGGTGGAATGAACCCAGGTGGAGGGATAATCACAACTCACACCATAAACGGCCCCCCGTGGGCGAATATATCACCGGTGGCATATTTGCTACTTCCGGGATTTGAACACAGGACCTTCCACTCTGATACCATGTCAAACAACCACTTTCTTTAAAAGCTTGAACTGTTAGAGGATGGTGTATCAATGTATATCAAGGGACTTTAACAGACGCCAATATCTCAGGGATTGCACTACCGCATAGAACTCTTTGTCATAAGTGGAGTAATTTTGTTTATGGCACGGCTGTCCACACACATGCGCCACGTGCCGTCTTTCTTTGGTGTCAACAATGCTGGCACAGCACACGGGCTCATACTCTCTTGGATAAAACCCTTTTGCAGAAGCTCATCAATTTGCCTCTTCAACTCTACATGTTCTGCAGGGTTCATCCTGTAGTGAGGAAGGTTCAGTAGAGTCGACCCTGGGACGAGGTCAATTGCATGCTGAATGTCCCTCATAGGTGGTAACTCGTTCGGTAAATCCTCAGGAAATACATCACTGTATTCCTTTAAAACCGATGTTACCTCATGGGGTAACTCTGATGGAACCTCAGGTGTAGTCTTTCTTGCCACAAGGGCATACACCATGGAATCCTCCTTAGTCTCTTTCTCAAATTCTCTCGCATTAATTATATGAGGAGACTTAGGTTTGGATTTCCTCACTTCCTTAGGCTCACTCGCCTTCTCATCCTTCTTCTTCCTTAATGTGCTGTCAGGTGGCATAGGATTAAGTATGATCTTTTTACCGTTATGCATGAAGGTACACACATTCGAACGGCCAAAGATCGTGACGTCATTGTCGAATAGCCACGGCCTACCTAGGATAATATGTCCAACATCCATAGGTATCACATCCAGTGTTTGCATTGTCGACGAAATGTCGATAATATCGCCGATATTATCGGTGTCGCTGGAGTTGCGACACCGAAACCCCAGTTATTCGTTTCTCTTCCAGATATCGCCGATAATTAGGCGATTTTATTGATTTTTCATAAAAAATTTCAATTATCGGCGAGAAATGGCTGTCGGATTTCGTAAATACCCAAAAAACTGAAATAAAAGGGAAAAAGGGGGGGAAACTGTTGGATTTCGGTACCTATTTTCTGTAGAAGATGATCGCTAATCGGAAATAGTTGTGGGCCAATCATAGAAGAGGATCGTTGATCGGAAGTAGCAGTGGACCAATCGATCGATCCGTGTGTCGTAAGTGCGAGAAAATCTCTACTTTCCATTTCTTTCCGTCGAATAGATCAAAAATTTCAAACGAAATGCTAATTTCAGTGAAGAATCTACGAAAGAGTAGGGATTTTGCACGGATGTTTTGGAGATTTTAGGGTTTTGAGGGTTCCCATCTGGAACCCTCTTCCATTTCAAGAAAGGGCCTCTCGAGGCCTTTTGTTTGGAATCGGATTGCGTGCGGAGTTACTCCGCACGCTCTTATCGTGCGGAGTAAACTCTGTTGGGCCCACCTAGAATGTATGTGCTTTATCTATTCCGTTCATATGTTTTTCCAGCTCATTTTAGTGGTTGAGCCCAAAATTTAAGCATATCCAAATCTCAAATGGACCACAGGAAACAGTGGGAATAATGATTTCCACCGTTGAAACCTTCCCAGGCCCCACAGTGATGTTTATTTGTCATCCAACCTGTTCATAAGATCACATGGACATGGATGAAGGGAAACCACAAATATCAGCTCGATCCAAAAGTTCTGCGTCCCCCCAGAATTTTTCAATGGTAGACATTCAGTTCACACTTTTCCTGTGGTGTGGTCCACTTTGGATTTTTATATGCTTCATTTTTTTGCATCATACCTAAAATTATCTGTTAAGATGGATGGACGGACGGAGTGGATAAAATATGTAGATCACGGTGGGCCCCATAGAGTTTACTCCGCACGCTACGTGCGAAGTTACTCACTACGCAATCTGCTTCCTTTTGGTTTATGAGAGCGGGTTAGCGTGCTGTGTGCCGACGCACGCGTGTGGATGTTACCAAGTTCCGTGGACCCCGCAATGAAGTATTGGTTATATCCACACGGTCCATCCACTTGGCGAGATCATTTTAGGTCATGATCCCAAAAACTAGAGAGATCCAAAGCTCGAGTGGACCACACCACAGAAGCAATGGGGACAATGATTCATACCGTTGAAACCTTTTTACAGCCCACAGTGATGTTTATTTGTCATCCAAGTTGTTCATAAGATCACACAGGCATGGATGAAGGTAAAACAAAAATTTAGAGGTTCCAAAACTTCCGTGGCCCCTAAGAATTTTTAAACGGTACACATTCAATTCACATTGTTTCTTGTGGTGTGGTCCACTTGAGCATTGGATATGCTTCAGCTTTGGGATCAAGCTCTAAAATTATCAGTTACAATGGATAGATGGAGTGGATAAAATACATAATTCACAATGGTCCCCACAAAGTTGCGTAATTGGTTGAGTATAAAATACATAAATCACGCTTGGTACAACTGTACAAGTGTCATATGCAACTAGAATATCAAATAACTTCCATTTCGTTGGAATGCTTAGGTGGGGCCCACAGTGATGTTTTTGAGAAATCCACCCCGTCCATCCATTTTCAAGATTAATTTAGGACATAATACTAAAAATAAGGTGGATCCAAATCTCATGTGGGCCACACAGCAGGGAAAATTGGGGAAAGAAATTCCTACCATTGAAACCTTCTTGGGCTCTGCCTTGATGTTTATTTGCCATCCAAACCGTTTATAAGGTCATTCCCACTAGTACGAAGTGAAAACATATAAAACTTAGCCTGATATAAAACTTTTGTGGCCACACGAATGTTTCAACGGTGGTCATTGAATCCCCACTCTTTCCACTAATGTTGCCCACTTTAGTTTTAGATATGCCTCATTTTTTGTATTATGTTCTAAGATTAGCTCACAAAACAGATGAATGGAGTGGATTTCTCAAAAATATCACTGTAGGCCCCATGCAACATCTCAGCACATGAACGTGAAGGAAAATTCGCGTTTAGCTAAATTAGCTACTGAAGTCACGTCACCAAGTTTTGTGGGCTCCACCATGATGTATGTGTTATATCCACACTGTTCGTCCAATTGGAGAGATTATTTTAGGGCGTGACCCAAAGAATGTGGCAGTTCCAAAGCTCATGTGGACCCCACCTCAGAAAAGAGTGGGGATCGAATGTCTGCCATTAAAAACTTCTTGGGGCCACATAAGTTTTTTATCAAGCTGATATTTGTGTTTTCCCTTCTTCCATGTCCGTGTTAACCTATGAACAGGCTGGATCTCAAATAAACATGACGGTGGCCGCCAAGAAAGTTTCAACAGTGGGCAGTCAGTAGCTAATCTGCGTCCATCAAACTAGGAGCAGATTCGGTGAGACCCCGGATCCACTAAGGTGGGTGGGACCCCTAACTGTGGGGCCTACAATGATGTTTTTGAGAAATCCATACCATCCATCCATTTTGCAAGCTTATTTTAGGACACAATGCCAAAAATGAGGTGGATCCAAATATCAAGTGGACCAAAAATGAGGGGGCTCTAAATCTCATTGAATCCCCACTCTTTCATCTCACGGTCCATCCGAATGTTTATTTGTCATCCAACCGTTAATAAGGTCACAAAGACATAGATGAAGGGACCACACAAATATCATCCTAATCCAAAGCGTTTGTGGCCCGCAATAAGTTTTTAATGGTCAATTACCACTGTTTCCTGTTCTATGGTCCATCTGAGATTTGGATTTACTTTTTTTTTTTTTCTGGATCATGCCCTAAAATGATCTTTCATTTAATTTTACATAACTTAATTATTGTATGATGGTTGTATTTGTATTATATAAACTCATTTTAGTTACTATTAGAGTGAATTCTTACCGTAACGCATGCTTTTTGGGCCTCATTAAATAAAAACTTATTATTTAATGCATTCTTTTTGTAATTTTTTTATTCCTGAATATGCAAATGTGTGTATTTAGGCATTTCCTGGAGTTTCATTGAAAAATTCCACCGTTTTCCTCATGTTTCCCCCTTTTTCCCCACACTTCCGGTTATCGGCGATATTATCGACGATAACGATATTATATCTTTATCTCCGGCCAGCGAAACTTGTAGCGATACCGACAATGCGAACACTGATCACATCACACCAGAGGGACTCCTTGTATGACCCAAACTCGATAGGAACTAAACACTGATGGGTGACTGGAAGGGATGTTTCGTCAACCCAAGAAACTTTGTATGGGTCAGGATGAGGTGTGGATTTCAGCTTCAGGCGATCTAAGGTGTTAGCGGAAATCACATTCTGACAACTCCCACTGTCCACTATCACCTTACAATTCTTTTCTCCACACTTGGCAAGGGTATAAAAGATAGTGTTCCGACGCCAATCAACACTACTCCTAGACTGAGCTAACACACGCCTGACTACTGCAAGCGTTGCTTCTTCATCTACGCCATCTTCGTCAGTAAGAACTCTTTCAGGGTGATATTCTTCTACTTCATAATCAACACCCTGGCCATCAACACCCTCATAGGGCTCGCCAACAACTAAGGCTTTCCCACGGTTCTTCGTGGGACACTGATTGGACATGTGACAGAGATTCCCACATTCGTAGCATCTCACTTGGCTACCTCCACTAGGACCTGCACCAAGAACTCCTTTGCCCTTGTCCTCCCTAGGCATAGGCGGAACAGTCGCCTGCGCTCTAGGTTGACTACCAACGTTAGGTCTAGTTCCCTGGGAACCAAATCTAGCATTACAGTCTCGGGACTCAAAACGTCTAATGACAGGAGCTTTTAGGTATTGCTCTAGTTCCTGCACAACTTGATATGCTTCATCCAAGTCCGTTAAGGGCCGAGTCATAAGCTCGAGTTGAAGATCCGCTCGAAGGCCCATCTTGAAACGCGAGAGCGTTACTAGAAGGTCCTCATGGATATCACATCGCATCATAAATTCCTCAAATTTGGCGATATAGTCAACGACGGACATTGACCCTTGGCGTAAGGATTGCCACTGGTCAAGGAGCTTTTGTCGGTACGAGAGAGGAAGATATTTCTCCTTCAACTTCTCTTTCATCTCGTGCCAATCTGTGATAGGTGCTCTACCAATCCTTTCTACCTTTCCCTCAGTATTGGTCCAAAACAACTTGGCTTGGCTCACAAGTTTCATCTTTGCAAACCGCATTTGACGATTTTCTGACATGCCATACCACTCAAAGTAGTGGTCCATGTTAGCAACCCAGTGAAGGAATGCCTTGGGATCCAGACACACATCAAAACTTGGGGCTTCCACCTTCACATTCTTCATCGCACGCTCATCGGGATCGTAGTGGTCTGAGTAGTCATATGTAGCTTGTGCCTCCCGCACAACACCACGACCAGTTCCACGTCTCCTACCACCATGTCCTCCACGTATGGGAACACACTCCTCAATGATTTCTCCTGCTTGATAGTGTGTGTCTTCCCTAAGAGTGGGGTTCTCCCTTTGGGATGCCTCTAATTGCTCGACTTTATTCATGGTGGTGGTGATCTGGGTACTTAAACGGGCGAATTCATTCTTTTGTCTCGTTTCCATTGTAGTTATCTTTTCCATCAATTGAGCAAGTTGCTCAGATAACTGCTCGTTGTTCATGATTGGTTGAAGTCCGAAACCTCTACCTTTTCTCGTGGGCATACAACTAAGACTTGAACCAAACTCTACCCAACTAGACTACTAGGTGTTATGACTTACAAGATGAATGCGATGAATGCAAAACTAATACGAACTGACACAATTAAATTAAGACAGGAAACAACTCAAATCTGGAAATTTTCCAAATTAGGAAACTTTCTAAAATTGAAAAGTTTCTAAAATCGGAAACTTTTTAAATCTGTAACTTTCCTAAATTAGACCTAAAAATCAAAACCCTAATTTAATAACTCGATCTAGACAAAACCATGCAAGCCTATTCTCTGATACCAAATTTGATGCAGGATGACCTAATTATGATGCATGTTTATAGACACATTTATTCAGCGGAAATAAAAGGCAATAATAATCTAAAATTCGAGCATTAATCATCATAACTGAGAAAATCATAAAGGAAACATGCAATGGAGAGGGCCATCATCACAACCATGGAGTATGGAGTTCAATTATTACTTAGGTTGGATCCGGCGAGGGATGAGACCTCCTGATCTTGCATAGTCATACCCAATCGATCAATGAAGATCACTAGTCCGAAGAATCAGGAAGTTTCTCGGATTAGGGATTTGAGAATTTGGGGGTTTAGGGTTTAGATCGATTCTCAAGGTTTGATCGAGGAAGGATTAGCAAAACTGGAAAATAGAAAGAAGAAAATAATTACCTTGAAGAATTTGGAGCGGCACAAGAAGAAATTAGAAGAAGAAGATCAACGAGAGAGAAGAAGCACCATGAGAGAGAGAGAAGAGAGAAGCCACCAAAGAGGTTTGTCTTTTCATTAATAATCAACTAATCATGTTATTAGGGCTTAGCCCACTTAAATAAGCAAGAAGAAAACATAAAAGTACCAAAATAGCCCTAAAATATTGGTAAAAAAACAACTAAAAAAACAAACAGTTCGTACGTTAGCCGGGCGCCCGGTGACCAATTTGGCCGGGGCGCCCGGCTAAGACAAAAACTGTCCAGCAAGAAAACTGCAAAATTGCAGAATTTCGGGTGCCCAGTGACAAATTTGGCCGGGCGCCCGACCACCTTCAGAAATGCATTCTTCTATTCCTTCAGTCGGGTCTTCTTCCATCCTACACACGTCTTCTATGTGCCAAATCACATACGTAGGGTCTTCAATGCTCCTTAATCATCGCCTAACCATAAAGAAGGTGTTAGAGGTGGGCACTTTCTTCGTTGGTAAACTTGAAATGATCTTGTGTCCTCATCAGTGGGCCCTAGGAAGCTTTCAATGGTAATCGTCAATATCCCCATTGTTTCCTCTAGTGCGGTCCACCTACGCCTTCAATCTGCCCCATTTCTTAGCTCATGGCCTAAATTGAGTCAGCCTATTTAGTGGATGGATTTGATCAGACCCATACATCACGATGTGCCATGGGAAACTTTCAATGGCTAGCGTCAATATTTCCACTATTTCATGTGGTGCAATTCACATGCGCCTTGGATTTGCCTCATTTCTTGGCTCATGGACTAAAATGAGTTGGCTTATTCGATGGACCGGTTTAATCAAGACTCATACATCACAGTGGGCTATAGGAAACTTTCAACAGTTGGCATTAATATCCCCACTACTTCGTCTGGTGCGGTCCACCCATGCCTTGGATCTATCCCATTTCTTGGCTCATGGCATAACATGATATGGCTTATTTAATAAACGGGTTCGATTAGATCCATAGGTCATGGTGGGCCCTAGCTTCCAACCCTAGAGACATCCATCTCCCTCTCATGGAGCGGATTAGGTGCGACCCAGACTCGCCCAACATGGTGCAACCCTCACAATGGGGCCCATCTTGATGTATATATGTATTGTATATCCATGTCGTTCATCCGTTTTCTAGATCATTTAAGAGCATGAGTTCAAAAAATAAGTAGATCCATATCTCAGGAGAGCCACATCATAAGAAATAGTGGTAATTGAACGCCCACCATTAAAAACTACCTAGGGTCAATTGTAATGTTTATTATCAATCTAACCCGTTGATAAGGTCACACAGACCTGGATGAAAGGAAAAATAAATATCAGCTTGATCAAAAAAAATTTATCTCACACAACAAGTTTTTAATGGTCAATCACCACTTTTTCCTGTATTTTGATCCACCTAAGGCTTCGATCTACTTCATTTTTTGGACCATACCATAAAATGATCTACGAAACCGGATGGACGGCGTGGATATACAATACATATATCAAGGCGGGCCATACCGTGATGGCCGCACTGTGTTGAGGGTGGCCAGTGCCACACCTAATCCACTCCCCTCTCTCAGCTGCAATTTCAGGCTAACATGACGGTTGAATGACCTGACCATCACTCACCCTACCACTGGTGGAGCCCACTATGACGTTTGTGAGAAATCCACCCCGTTCATCCGTGTTGCAGTTCATGCTAAGATATGAGACAAAAAAACATGCGGATTTGAAACTCAAGTGGGCCGCACGACTGAAAATAGTGGAAAGGGGTTGCTTACAGTTCAAACCTTTCTGGGCTCCACCGTGATTTTTATATGTAATCCAAACTATTCATAAAGAGGCCCAACCGTTAATAAGGTCATTCTCACTAGGATGAACAAAAAAAATAGTAGCCTGATACAAAGCTTTTGTGGCCCCACGAATGTTTCAACGGTAGGCGTACAGTCTCCATTCTTTTCTATTGTGTGGCCCACTTGAGCTTTGGATTTGCCTCGTTTCTGGGTTCATACACTAAAATGATTTGGAAAAACATATGGACAGGGTGGATTTCTCATAAACACTACAGTGGGTCCCACCTAGCTTCGGACCCTAGACGCTTGCATGCCCCTCTGGCCATGGTTCCGTTTTAAATGGAGGGCACTTTTGCCTTTTTATTAAATACGTTTCAAGAACCATATATAACCAAAACGGGATATCACGTCAGGCGTTCGGATGTCTAACGGCGAAAAACTTAAGCGGTTTGCTTTAAATATTTTGAAGACAGGTGTTCTAAAAGATATAGCCTAAAAGATAGGCAGTTATATGGAGAGAAAAAAACCCTTGAATATAATTATGTGCATACTTTAGGATATAATTATTTTTTAATATAATTGCATTACTTCTATCCGAGAGCGGATAGATTAGGACCCCATATAAAGGAAACTTATTATGTGCACTTGTTTTTTGTGATCTCTTGAGTTCTAAGTGTAATAATGTCTTTTTTAACATTCCTTGAAGTTTCATTAAAAAAAATCAACCAATGTCCCAATGTTTCTAAAAAACAGCGATACATTCTGTGATACATACGATATTTCCGATGCGAATCCAATATGTTTCCATATCCCAACGGTGCGATACATGCATTGATACCGGTACTCAAATCACTTAAATTAACAAGCCATTTGCAAGAAGAGATCTCATGGTTTATGTTGTTTGCAGATGACGTAGTTTTGATTAACAAGACGAGGGAACACATAAACACAAAGCTAGATCTATGGAGGGATGCTTTGTTATCTAAAGGATTTAAAATTAGTCGGACTAGAACTGAGTATATAGAGTGGAGCGTTAGAAACAGTAGAAGTGGAAAGAAGAATTAGTTAAGATTGTTGACCAAGAAGTTTCCCAACATAACCAATTTCAATATTGGGTCGATAATTCATGAGTGGAGAAATTGAGAAGGATGCAGTCTATAGAATTCAAGCTGGGTAGAAGAAATGAAGACGTGCCTCCGGAGTTTTCTAAAAGAAAAATTTTATCGAATAGCTGTAAGACCAACCATGCTTTATGGGGCAATATCGGGCAGTAAAGGAACAACATGTTCATAGGATGAGTTAGCTGAAATGAGGATGTTGAGATGGATGAGTGGCAAGATGAGGAAGGATAAAATTAGAAACGAATGCATTCGAGAGAACTTAGGAGTAGCACCAATAGATAATAAGATAAAGGAAAGTAGACTTAGATGGTTTGGTCATGTGCAACGAAGACCAAGAACCTCATTGGTTAGGTCTGGGAGTGAGTTGGTACAAGTTGGAGGCTCTAAAAGGGTAAGCGGAAGGCCCGAAAGGAAGTGAGTGAAGGTGGTAAGAAAAGACGACAACCTATGGTCTCATTGAAGTTATGGCCCTTCATAGAGTAGAATGGCTGAACAAGATTCATGTAGCCGGCCCCAGCTAGTGAGTATAAGGCTTAGATGAGAATGAGGATGAATTAGTGTGAGTCTGCACAATGACCTGTCAATAGTAGAGCCAATTGGAGGAATGGTCCAGATCAATAATCAAACTATCCATGTGCCCAAGACAACTCATTTGCACATCACTATAAGTTACAATCATAGTTAGTAAAAAGGTATACGGCAAAAACATGGTACAAGAAATATTCATGTTTGATTCAGTTTCGATCATTAAAATTTTGGTCAAAAAATAGAAACACCAAAAATTCAAAGAATGAAAAGTTCGGATTTAATATGATTTGGACTCCAAAAACAGCTATATATGTGCATAATGGTATCTATGTATCATGTATAAATAAGGTTAAAAGAGAACTTTAATTAAAATAATTAGGATTTTTATATGTATGAATGATAATGTATATAGATAATCGAATGGTGTTCTTTGCCTCTCTCAAATCCTCCCTGTTCAAGTAATCTACATATAAGTCAGTCCATCTCTACTAAAAAATTTCATGTTCTACTAATTTAATCAATGGGTGGCGACCACCAATTTCTATTTTCTAAAATTCCCCAAAAGTTTTTTTGAATAAAGCATTATTTACTTAAAATAAAATAAAAAATGTGTTTAATTCGGTTTGCCTAAAAAAAAAATTTTGCCCATCTTCTGAAAAATACAGCGTTTTGAATGTTTAATCAATAATACAAGTTTTTTCCAAAAATAAGGAGGTTAAAGCAGGGTTTTGCTAGCAGAGGTTACAACATATTTAACTGCATTCGGACATGTGGGCACTCCAATCAATCAGGCTGGACCATTCATTCCAACCAATTTCGGGCATGTAGTACAGTCAAGACAATTCACCTATGGGCCTGGGTGATCAAACTCAGGTCCATTGCCTAAGCTATAACCACTGAGGCTATGAATCACAACAATTTTTTAAGCAAGAAGCCTGTTGTCACCACCACTGAGTAATTTAAAACTGACATTTCCCTTTGGCAAAGGGAAAGAGGATCATTGTTTTCATTTGTCACCCCTCTAAACACCCAAACACCATCTTCCTAAATTCATATTTATTCCATGGACTGAAATCATATGGATTCCTTTTTAGAACTAATTTAAGGACACTGGTTTGATTCATGTTGGTCAATGAAGTTTCTTCAAATTTTGAAACACAAATCAAGTGAATTGTGTAATATTCTTTGCATGTTTAAACTGTGACTGATGCATTGATGATTGTTGTGGATGATTTACATACTAATCTCTGCATGTTATGTTAATTAGTTCTGAACCACTCTTTCCTCGGTAGTATACTTTTCGTTAAGGAACTTCATTTGCATGGAAGTAGATACTTGATTCATTTTGATAGTTTTCATACTTGTTTTACCAACTTCACCCCCTCTTAGGGCTGTCAATGGGCTGGCTGGCACGTTGGGCTTTTAGGACTGGTCCACTTCAAGCCAGGCTTGGGTTGAAATATTAGGCCCAAGGGCCAGGCCCAAGCCTAAATTTGAAGCTTGTTTATTAACCAAACCAGGCATGGCTGCTTCTAAGAGCCCATTGACCCGGTGTGGCCCATTTAAGGGTTCAAGGGCATTTTTTTGTAATATATCATGCATGGTGGAGCATACCTAATGAACAGCCTGGATCATGCACAAGTGCAAGGCCCAGGTCCAGCTCAGGTTATGCATAATCATCACAGGCCAGGCTTGGGTTCAGGCTGTGCATAATCATAACAAACCCCTATCTGTTTTGGACCGTCACGGGCCTGGCCAGGCTCAGCCTGGGTTTTACTTTGCAGGCCGAGCTTGTACATCCCTTGATCCAGCCCATTGACAGCTCTCCACCCTCCATATCAACTGGGTGTTTTGACTACCTTGCATTAGGGCTGCAATTTGGGTTCAGGCCGACCCAAACCCAATTGACCATGCCCAAGTTTGGGTCAGATTGGGTTGGGCTGTCAAGGTCCTCAAATTGGGTTCAGGTTGGAAAATGCCAACTTGATTTAATTCGGTTTGGGTTCAGGTTGAGCAAATTCAGGTTGACGTAGGTCGGGTTGGGAATAATCGCATCTATTTAGGTCGGGTTGGGTTCAGGTTGGAATTTGGGTCAAGGCGGGTTGGGTTGTGGGCTGGGGTCCTATTGAGGTCAGGTTGGGCTCTGTTTGATATCAAAAGTCCCAGGATTCGCTTTTAACCATCCATTGTCTAAACCATGGATGAGGTGGTTAGGATCACTTGATCAAATTGATCTTGAGAACCATAGGCAATCCAAGGTTGGTCCTAGTTAATTGGTGTTTCAACCTGATTACAGGACTTCTTCTATAATCAATCCAGGCCATCCATTTTTCAGGATGCTGATTGGATTGATAGTATCATCCGATCAGACCGATTTTATTGAGGGGGCCCATAAAGTGTGGACTGAACCAAATGAACGGTTCAGATTGATGATCAGGCCGTCCATGTGTCCAGATATGGAGGTTGTGGAACCATTTGACCCGGCACATTATTTGCAAGCTAGTTGGATTGGATAACTCTTCACCTCTGACATCTCATTTTTTGTTGTTTCTACCCTTAGCGAAATTTAAAATATTGCCATTCATGGACAAAATTGCGATATTTCCTAATACCTCCATGGAAGCCCAAATTAGCGAAATGTGATTCGGAACTTCCAAATTCCAGAAGTAGAAAAATCAAAATTAAATAGCAAATTTCTATCATATCATCAAAAGAGATGGCTTTCATGAGATCAGTGACGATCGAATGGCATATAAGGAAAACGAAGAGCGAGACGAACGGAGAGTAGATTATATACCTTTCGGAGCTGCGAAACGCAGGGGGAGGAAAAGTAACCGAGATTTCTTCAGAAACGAGGAGACTTCTGGTTCTGAAGAAGGAATGGATCCGAAGAAGTAGCGATTTGCAGAAATGCAAGGGCTTCTGGTCTTGAAGCAGAGGATCGACGGCCGGGAGAGGGATCTGAAAAGCATCCGGGTTTTGATTCCTCTGCTTTAAATAAGGAGAGACAAAGAAACCCTAACCCTATAAACTCTCTCTCTCTAACCCTATAAACTCTTGTCTCTCTCTCTCTCTCTCTCTCTCTCTCTCTCTCGCTCTCGGTTGGCGTATCCTTTCGAGTGGCTATGGCGTTTTGAAACGGACGTGGGGGTGGGTTCTGCTACTTGCCGCGAATGGAATTTTTTGGGTACTAAGACGAACCATTATGGTTCATACAAAGGCACTTGATCATTGCATACGTAGCATGATATGAATAATATTAAACCGTCCAAAGTATTTTAATAAATGTTGATGATTTATGAAACAAATTTTACTCTTAAATAGTCTAAATAATGGATGATTTAAACACATTTATTGGACGGTTGAAATTAGTTAACGGTCTTAACTTGACAGAAAATGATCATTAATTGGATCTTAAAATTCTATATCACTCTTAGCTTTTGAAACATACAAAAAAACAGTGGTTACTATGATTTGAACGGTTCAGATTTACTCAAATAAATCAAGGTATATATTTTTGTCGTGCGTGCGTACTGCTTATATGGGTGCCGGCGTATAAAAATGAAAATATCCGCGGCAGTCGTCACCAAACCTCGGGCGCGAATTAGGTGTTACCCGGGAACAGCTTAGTGGGTGTTACCACTACTGTATGGCACACATGGACGTTATTTTGTATATCCAAGCCGTCCATCCGTTTCTACAGCATATTTTATTATGAGGTTCCAAAACTTATACATATCCAAATCTCAAGTGGAACATACCACTGGAAACATTGTGATTGAGTGGTCCACCATTAAAAATTTGAAAGAGCCCTTATAAGGTTTTGGTAATGTTTATTTTCAATACAAGCTCTTGATAATATCAATAATTTCCATATGAAGGGAAAACATAAAGATCAGATTGATCCAAAACTTTTGGAGCCCACAAAAAGCTTTTAATGGTTATTCATCACTGTTTCTTGTGGTATGGTCCACCTGAGATTCTGATCTTCTTAGGATTTTGTATCACATCCTAAAAAACAGATGGACGGCATTGATATATAAAAAATACATCAAAATGGGCCCCACACAGTTAAGGTAACACCCACTAAGCTAACACCTAATTGGCTCCCCAAAACTTCAGGAGCATTCTTAATTTCCCCATTCAGAAATGATATTTCTGTGCGTACATCTCTTCGATTGCAGCCACTAAACACAACGCGCGTGCTGATGTGTGGCGCATGTGAGGGATCCCGTGTGTAGACGCGGTGGGCCCAACTGTGAATGTTCATAAATCTGGATGGTCCATTTGTCAGTGGGCCACACACATGCGAAGTAACGGACGGTTGAAAAGTGATACGTGACTGCCTCTGTTCAAAGTACACGTGCAACTCAACCTATCCCAAAACAAAACAGATTTTTCCGGTAAAATGCCTCGTGATTCAGATTACTCCAGAAGTCCCCACATGGATGTGTCACATCCGAGCGCGGATTACGTGTTACCCGGGTAACAGCTTAGTGCGTGTTACCCTAGCTGTAGGGTCCACCTTGATCATATGTTGTATATCCACTCTGTCTATCCGTTTTTATAGCCCATTTTAGTGCGCGATTCCTAAAATTAAGCAAATAAAAATCTCAGGTGAGCCACACACAAGAAACAGTGAGGATTGAACGCACACCATTAAAAACTTCGCAAGTCCCACTGTAAGCAGATTTGTAATGTTTATTTCCAATCCAACCCATTGATAAGGTCAAATAGAGCTAATTAAGGAAAATTATAATTAGCTTGATCCAAAACTTTTGTAACCTACAAATAGCTTTTAATGGTTATTCACCACTTTTTCTAGTGGCGTGGTCCACCAGAGATTTGGATCTGCTTAAGTTTTGGGACAACATCCTTAAATGACCTGAAAAAATGGATGAATGGTGTGGATATGAAGTACATTCATCAAGGTGGGCCTCACACAGTAAGGCTAACACCCACTAAGGTGTTACCCTCTTGTCACATCCAACCCAAATAGGTGCACCAACATGACTATTTGGTGAATAAAACAGCGGCAGTTTAGATAGTGACCTTACCATGGGTGCCAATTGCTAACGGGAAGTGCTTTGTGAGCCCCACTATGATGTATGTGTTTCATCATGCTGCTCATCCATTTTCATATCATTTTACGGTGTAAGCTTAAAAAGTTAAGTAAATTCAAATCTCAAGTGGACACATCTCAGGACTGTGTTGATTGAATGCCCACCATTAAAAGCTTCTTAGAGCCACAAAAGTTTTGGATTAAGCTGATATTTGTTTCTCCCCATCATACAAATCATCCAAGTTTGTATGACCTAATCAACAAGTTGGATGTCAAATCAACATTACAATGAGCCCACCTAATCAACAAGTTGGATGTCAAATCAACATTACAATGAGCCCAAGGAGATTTTTAATGGTGGACATTCACTTCTATGACATGATCCACCTAGATTTAAATCTACTTCATTTCTTTTTGGATCAAGCCCTAAAATGATCCAGAAAAAATGGCTGGACAGCGTGGATAAAACATCATAGTGGGGCCCACATAGCACCGGCTATTAGCCACATGGCTAGTGGTAGTGTCATTAGCCAAACTGCGTCCAACCAAAAATATTGGGGATCGATCCAGTAACAAAGTGGGTCAATCTATACAAAATAATATACACCACTCAAAACATCTAAAGTCAAGCGTAGCCCATTGGATAATTTGATTGTCCTGAAATTTTGTTCTTGTCATCATCATGGTAGGGTGCATATGTTGGATGGCTTGGATGTTATTTACATACCACGTGGATCTTACAAGTCTCCACTTTCACTTTTTTAAAGAAAAAATTGAATATTTTTGTAATTTACTTTCTCAAAAAAACAGCTCCCTGCTGGCTGGCTCCTGGTTTATTTTATCACCATTTTGAAAATGGTGATGCAAATGTACGGCTGTCCAAATTAGGCCAGCATGGGTCACCTATAACTGGCAGTGGACACACTCTGTTCAGCCATGATACTAAGCTAATAAAAAAGTGTCATGTACACAATGTTAAGTACGGAATCCACAGGGAAAAGGTCAAAACCATAGTTCTGATGTAGCAAAAACTTTACTTTCCACTGTGGGTCCCACCTCTGGTATGAGCACAAAGGGTGTGCCGGGCCGCCCATTCCATTCTACCTGTATCTAATCAGACCATAGTTTGAAGATCAAGCCCAATGTTTCGTTGGGTCACGTCAACTAACGTGGCTTGACATGAAGTTTGCTAATCAATATAATGACCTACGAAAACCTTTTATTGAATTACTTGAAGGCACATTTGTTAAGTTTGTTTCTTGTAGAGGCATACCATCCAAGTTGTCTTCCCATTGTAGATGGAGCATTTTTATAAGATATATCAATCAAGCAATCCTGACCATCCATTTAGAGGCATTTAGATCATAAGTTACTTGAGCTACATATGCCTCAGGTAGCTTATCTTAGTTCCTACTAATTAAGTAGATAAGTATGTTTGGCAAATAATATATTTATCAACTTCTCCTCTCTTTCGTCTCTGATTAGGTGCCTCTCTTCAGTGATGAATGAAAAGTAGAAAAGCTAAAAAACTAATAAAAGTGATTTAGTAATTTTAAGTAAAAATAGTTACTAATAGCTAATCATAAACCAGACTGACTTACATGAAATGAGTCATTTATCTACTGCGGTAAGGAGAAAAGGTAACAGACCCTTGGTTGCTACAAAATGAATGGTTAAAACCAAAATAAGCAAATGTTCCAACTTCAAAAGGAAAATCAGATGGTTAATATTTCCTAGCTATAGGTGTTGCTTGTGATGGACACCCTTCAGTTCAAGGGAATGCAAAAAATCTATCCCCACCAATCAAACAGGGCACGTTCGGAAGTCATGGATTTCATTCCAAAAAATGGAGAAAGGAAAAAAGTTTTCCTTTTTTTTTGTAACGATTTGTATTGTTTGAATGGCAAAAAAAAAAAAAAAATGATGGATTCCACCAAGCTAGTCAGAGTACAGATACCTAGCACAACGTGAGTATTATGTAGAGAGTATGAAATTTCCACTTGCTATTTAAAAGAAAAAGGCAAATTAAAATCATGTTTTAATATTTCTTATAGTGATTACTATTGGATAACCTTCTCTTTTCCCTAGAGTCCACATGTCCAAACAAGCCCCAATTTTATTACTTTCATTGCGATGAAAAGAAAAGGCACATAGGTACAAATGCACCGGTCAAAGCACTAGAAGCTTATAATTGTGTATGGTCGCGTTGGGGCAGCTGGATTGTCTAATCCATTGGTCTAGATAGCGCATTAGGTCCAATATTGTACATGTAATGAAAAACCACACAAGAATCTCACCAACCTGATAGATAATAACCCTTCGACCAATAGTCTTGGGAATGGATGTTCAAGACCATTTACCTAAAGGATACTCAATCAACAATCAAATCCATCTATTTGTTAGAGACCACCATGGATTGCTTATGAATCTAAAGAATGGCTTTTCTTAGGCAATCCTAGCCATCGCATCCATGAATTGGAAGAAGGATGGTTATAAAAAAATATGACCAAATCAAGGATGGATTGGATCATCGATCGATCGTTGCCATTTCTGCATTGTAGCCTGAGATATATGTCATGGACTTAACAGACGGTTCAAGAAGATTGATTGGAGTGCCCACCTGAACTTAGGCAACTAAGACCACTATGACTTTTTAGTGCCCCAGTAGCACTAGAGAAATTCTCTTTAACTCAAAAAGGGCAACTTGTCTCTAGCACTTGAAACTCCCTCTTAAAATGAAGTGCTTTGAACTTGAGTTTGTAGTTGGTTGAGATCAAAAGAAGGGCCGCCCATGTGAAGGGCGGCATAAGGTCAAAGATCCAAGCATGGAGGCATGGCTGCTGCGTGTCCAAATAAAGAGGTACACATTTTATAGATTGGCCTTTCATTGGTCAATGCTTAGCTGTCAACAGGCCGGGCGTGGGTAGGTCTCAGCCCGGATTTGAACTGTTTCAGGTCGATCAAGCCGGGCTTCTTCAAAATTCTGATTTTTAATCCCAAGCTCAGCCCATTGACAACCCTACTTATTGTGAACATGTCATATACCAAAAATTAGGATACTTTACTTTTCAAGCGGCCACACATGTATGATGAATTTAAATAATCGAATTTTTTCTAACTACCTATTTTTCTTATATGAGTTTAACTTATTCAATCAGTGGACCATCATTAAATTTTTTTTTTACATGACATGTTCACAGCTTACCTTATACCTGATGAATGGTAGAGATCTCTAACATGTGTCTATTGGACCTTTGGCACATGCTCTGCCCAAGCATTTGTGGTACAGTGAGAAATGTAACCAACGTTCACAAAATAAAACATAAAGAATGTGATATTTGTGCCCTCACAAGGTCATCGCAGTTCGGCTAGTCACCCCAAGGCTGGCTAGCTAGCTTATGTCAAAATTTTTTGAACCCCACCATGATGTGCGTATTTTATCCCTGCTGCCCATCCATTTTTACATTTCATTTTAAGGCATGATCCACATGATCCCAAAAATGAGACATCCAAAACTCAAGTGAACCACACCCCATAAATAGTTGGGATTGAACACTTATCATTGAAAACTTTTTGGGGGCCACAAAAGGTTTGGATCAAGTTGATATTTGCGTTTTTCCTCCATTCAGGTTTGACCTTTTCAACAGGTTCAATGGAAAATTAACATTACAGTAGTTCTTAGGAAGTTTTTAATGGTGGACATTCAATTAATATTGTTTTCTTATCATGTGGTTCACTTGCGATTTGTATCTATCTCGTTTTTTAGCTCAAGCCCTAAAATATGGGATTGGGTACTACATCCTCCAGGATGTAGCTAGAGATGGACGATCTTGTCAAGGAATCTATGGGTCTCACCATGTTTTATATGTTTTATCTAAGTTGTTCATCAATTTTGACACATTATTTTAAGGCATGAACCCAAAAGGGAGGCTGATTGAATTCTCAAGTGACCACACCACAAGAAGCATAGGAGACAATAATGGCCATTGTTGAACTATTCCTAGGGCCCATAGTGATGTTTATTAACCATCCAACCTGTTAAAAAGCTCACATAGACCTAAATTAAGGAAAAACATAAATATCAACTTCATTGAAAACTCCAATTGCCCACTACGGAAGGCTTAGATAAAACACATAATATAATAGGACCACAAGCCCCTAACAAGACCATCCATCTCTAGCCACGTCCTGGTAGGTAGGGTAGTACCCAATCGGCACCCCTAAGATACAGTGGACAAAATTGACGAACAGCAGGGATAAAACACATACATCGTAGCAGGGCCCACGGAGCTTTGACACCAGCTAGCTGGCTGGTGTCGGGGTCACTGGTCAAACCGCCTTGCCCGGTAACTTGAGCTGTTGCGCTCGTTATGGCGCCAGGGGGATATTATTTTAGTTATTGGGTAGTTGGGATGACTTGACAACCCATCCAATCACTTCAGTAGCTATCTGGCTATTGGAGTGACGTCGCTAAGTGATGTGATCCCGGGCGCGGATTTCCTGCGAAAGCCTTGCGCAGGAAGTTCCTGCGCTGGGAACAAGGTGGGGCTCACAGTGATTTTTTTGATGAATCCGCCCCGTTCATCCGTTTTGGGAACTCATTTTAGTACGTGAGAACAAAAATGAACCGGATCCAAGACTCAAGTGGGCCTCACTAAAGGAAAAGGTGGGTAGGTAAATTACTACCGTTGATACCTCCCTGGGTCCACAGTGATGTTTATATGACATCCATACCGTTCATAACGTCACTAATACTGGGATTAACTAGAAACACAAATATTATCCTGATTCGAAACTCTTGTGGCTCCACAAATATTTCAACTGTGGACGTTTAATCCTCACGTTTTCGGCCCACTTGAGTCTTGGATCCGGTTCATTTTTGTTCTCACGTCCTAAAATGAGCTCCCAAAACGAATGGACATGGTGGATTCATAAAAAAAACATCACTGTGGGCCCACCTTGGTTCCCAGCGGAGGAACTTCAAGCGCAGGAAATCCGCGCCCTGTGATCCCGCTATCATGTATGTGTGGCATCCACATCGCCCACACATTTGGAGAGTCAATTTAGAGAAGAATGAGGCGGGTCCAAATTTAAGTGGAACCCACAGCAAAGAATAGTTTGGAGTGAACGCCTATTATTGAAAACTTCTTGAGGCTATAGAAGTTTCAAGTAAGCTGATATTTATGTTTCCCCTTCGTCTATGTCTCCGTGTACTTATGAACACGTTGGATCTCAAATAAATATCATTGTCTCCACTGTTTTGTGGTAGGGTCTGGTTGGGCTTTGGATCTGCCTCATTCTCCGGTTCATTTCCAAAAATGATCTCTCCAAATGGATGGATGGTGTGGATACAACACATGCATCATGGTGGGGCCCACAAAATTCCGTGACGTCACTACAGTGGCCACATAGCTATTGAATAGGAAGCCGATTTCCTGCTAAAGGCTTTGGCAGAAAGTTCCTGCGCTGGAACTAGGTGGGGCACATCGTCATGTTTGTGAGAAATCCCCCTGTTCATACGTTTTATGAGATTATTTTAAGACTTACCACAAAAAACGAGCCGGATCCAGTACTCAAGTGGGCCGTACTAAAGGAAAAGATGGGCATGGAAATTACTACGGTTGAAACCTCCTTAAGGTCCACAGTGATGTTTATATGCCATCCATACCGTTCATAATGTGATTCCTACTGGGATGAACTGAAAACACAAATTTTAGCCTGATTCAAAATTTCTGTGTCCCCACAAATATTTTAACTGTAGATGTTCAATCTTCGTGTTTTCAGCTCACTTGATTCTTGGATTCAGCTCATTTTTTTTGTCACACGTCCTAAATTGATCTCAAAAAATGGATGGACGGTGTGGATTTCTAACAAACATCACAGTAGCCCCACCTAGGTTCCCAATGCAGGCTTTCGCAGGAAATCCACGCCCACTTAATCCGACAGTTGCTAATCCGCGTCCTACCGCACCAAGGGATCGATAATAACTAGTCTGTAGGACCACTCAAAAGTTTTAGTGGTTGGGTACGTAGTTGAGCCGACTTGGCAATCCCACAATCGCCTGGTGAGCCTTTTGGGAATAACTCAGCCTAAAAAGAAAATTTATTACACGGATCATCTCGCGCATGCAAAGAGGAATCCGGCATAACTGGCATCTTAGCCCCTTTATCTTAACAAATCAAAAATTCTTTTGAAGGGTGAGACCTATTGGATCATCCAATCAGGGAGACTTATCAAACTATGTATCTCACCTGTCAACTCAAGCCTGTGGGATCTGTTCATGGACTGTGGATCATATGATGAATAATTAGTGGACCAATGAGTCGTTTTTACTTTGTGGGATCCAAGAAAAAAGTAAGAAAAAATAATGAATGTAGTTGAATGGCTTAGTAATAGACAGACTCTATTTCAACACTGAAATCATGGGATTGAGTGCCCAACGGATGGGGCCTGTGTTAGAAAAAAGTAAGAAAAAATAATAATCATACAACAATGACTTGTGTGAGAAATATGAAAACTTGATTTCAGTTTTGAGTGTAAAGAAGGTTTTTAATGTAAAGAGAACGTCTCAAGTTCAATTGATTGGATCATAGGGTATGGTCCATCTAGAGTATAGCTTCAAAACTTCTTGTGTGCATGTGAAATCTAACCCTACCAATAGGTTGGGCCCACTATGAGGATATCACCTAATGAAATAATCAGCCATATCTACTCATCTAATGGGCTGCACCATGAAAAAAAAGTGTGTATCCATTTTTAAGAAGCAAAATATAAGTGTGGTCACATGATTAGCGAATATGTAAGATCCTCATGATGGGTGAACCTATTGGATGGGTTACAGGTTGGAGAGAGGTTCGAAGACACCCCGTGGGTAGGCTTTTAACTTATAGTCCAACTAATTGGACTTTTTAAGTGCACACATTGCCATCTCTTCATTGCTCTAATATTAGATTATTGACTACTTCATGGGCATTGTTTTTAATATCTTGCAATATCACCAATATATTCTACAACATATTTGTTATTTTAACTGGACGATAAGAAATTCTATTTTAATATCTATTTTCATGGTATGCAATATATCATGGATATCGTAATAACATGTGATATATACACACCCCCTCATTGTAAAGCTTTAATACATCATGCAATATATTGATATCAAGTGTGATAAACACACACCCTTTTGCCTCGAGTGCACCAAGAGAAATCCCGGTCATCTTTATCTTGGGGACGTGCTTCATATTTTTCAGGACTTGTTCGATTCCATCGAACATTCTGATACGTGCCGTACCAATACCCACAACCTTATGAGCGTAGCCATCGCCTACAAACACCAATTCACCACCATACTCTCTATATGTCGTAAATGAATTCCAGTTAAGACAAACGTGACATGAAACCCCTGAATCTAGGATCTACTCATTACCGTGAGATCCCTTGCCAGATACAGTCAGGATTTCATAAAGATCGCCACCGTCCTCTACGATATTGGCTCCCTCTTCAGAATAATTTCCATACCTCTTGCTTCAACCTGGGATTCTGATAATCCTCTCTCATGTGGCCCTCCTGACCACAATTTTAGCACTTCAACTTAGCCTTTCCTTTGCCTTTGGCTTTAGATCCTGATTTTGAATATCCTCCATGCTCAGAATTTCTTTCCCTCATAACTAGTGCCTCTGAGGAATAAAGGGAAGCCACGTCACCGCTTTTCTTTCTCATCGCCTTCGACTGGAGGGCTAAGATAACGGTCTTGACGTTTATGGTTTCCCTCCCTAAGCACACAGAGTCCATGAATAACTCATATGAATCTAGAAGAGAATTCAACAGGATGCATGCTTGATATTCATCATTCATCGATTCATCGATCTCCATGCTAACTTGCAAACTATCCTATTGAACGTGCTCAGGTGGTCCTCCACCTCTGTCCCCTTAGCCATCCTCAAGGTGAATAACTACATCAACACGTACATGCAATTCTTTAGAGATTTATTGGCATAAACCTTTTCTAGCTTCGCCATTATGTCAGCCGCAGTCTTTTCCTTCATAACATGATAAAGAACATCATTCGTAAGGTTTAACAAGATTGAGGTTTTAGCCTTCTTATCGAGCCTCATCCACTCATCATCTTTCATAGCTTCGGGTTGCTTTCCAAGAGTTTCATTAAGCCCTTGCTGAAATAGGAAGAATTTAATATTCATTTTTCATAGCTCAAAGTTATTTTTCCCGGAGAACTTCTTTACCTCGAACATTGTGCCTAATCACATCTTCTTGTCTCATATTTGAATTCTGCTCCACCCCAACTTTAGCTCTGATACCACTTGTTGGGAAAACCGACAGCGGAAGTGGAAGCAGTAATGCGCAGAGTAATGAAAGATCAAATGAGAAACAATATGAAATCAATCATACACAAGCATTCATCACAAGAGAATCCGAATTTACGTGGAAAAACCTCTCAACGGGTAAAAAATCATGGCACAAAACGATCCACTATGAATAACAGAAGATTACAGAGATTGACAACTCACAAGCAAGGAATAAACAGAGAAAACCCCAAGTTCTCTCTTACACAACTCTCTCCCCTTTTCTTAACACGATTAAGAAACCTTAGACACCTTAGGATTCCTTTTAAGTCCGGATTACAATTCCTTAAATAAGAAAAACACCGAAATTAGAAACATTACTCCGCGTGTTACTGCTTCCACTTCCGCTGCCGGTTTTCCCAACAGAAGGAAGGTGTTAGGTACCTTCTTCGCCTGCACGCAAGTGCAATCCCTACTTTGTGGGACTCACTGGATTTTTAAGTGATTCGATTAGTTTAGTTTTTTGTAACAAGAAGATGAATGGATGAATGATGCAAATGTGTAATGTCCAACTCAAGAGTTGGAATTGGGGATCGAAGCACATGTGATCCACCGAAACCCAGTTACTCGAGAGAGATGGTAAAAAGAAAAATACGAATGAATGGATGAAACGAAGGTATAATGTCCAACTCGGGAGTGAGAGTGAAAGATCGAAACACAAGCAATTTGCAAAAACACATTAACCTGAGAGAGATAATAAAGAAATAGAAAATAGAAATAATACAGATGTGTAATATCCAACTTAAGAATGGAATTGAGGGATCGAAACACATACAATCCACCAATAGGATAATTTAGTGGCTGGTTTTGTCTGTCATTGTCAATGGTAGCTAAAAGGGGTAGCGGATTGTGGTACTGCGGTGTTGGATCTAAGATGGAGTTCGTTGGGTTTTCAGGTGGGCGAAATTGGTGTTGGTGACAAGAAGGGAGGATGGGGAGTGAATAAAATTCCTGAGAAAACTTAAATCTCCAATGATATTTCTCTAATACCATGTAAAGTGAGAGAAATCTCTTTAATAATTTTCATTGTAGGAGTAACAGTCCTCTTATAAAAAAAGATACTACTATTTTGGGTAAGTTCCTAGTCTAAATTAACTTTACAATTGTTAAATATAAATTGTAGAATCTAATCAAGACTAATTAACAGATATTTACAGATTATAATCTAATAATATTTCTTGACGCCAGTGCCATCATGGAAGCCCAAAACAGCCAAATGTGATTTGGAACTTCCCAAAATTTCAGATGCAAATATATAAATCACAATTAAATTGCAAATCTATGATATCAACCGAGATTATTTTCATAAGATCGGCGATCCAGTGCATAAAGAAAACGAAGAGGAAGACGAACGGAGAGTAGATGATATACCTCTTGGAGCTACAAAAATGTAGGGCAAGTGAAAGGAACTGAGATTTCTTGTTCTGAAGAAGGAAAGGATACTAAGAAGCTGTGATTTGCACAAATGCAAGGGCTTCGGTTCTTGAAGCTGAGGATGGACGGCAAGGAGAGAGACGCGAAGAGCATTCGGGTTTTGATTCCTCTGCTTTAAATGGGGAGAGATGGAGAACCACTAACCTTAGAGAGACTGTCTCTCTCTCTGGATGGTGGATACTTTCGAGTGGCTATGGCGTTTAGAAATGGAAGTGGCAGTTGGTTCAGCTTGTTGCCGCAAAGGAATTTTTTTGCCTACTATGATGGACCATGATGGTTCATAAAATGCACTTGAAAATTGAACACGTAGCATATATAACCAATATTAAGCTGTCCAAAGCATTTTAATAAATGTAGATGATTCTTGAAACAAATTTTTCTTTCAAATAATATAAATAATGGAAGATTTTTAGATATTTAGTGGACGGTTGAAATGACGTGAGGGTCTTGACTTAATAGAAAGATGACCATTAATCAGTTATTATACTTATACACTCCTTCCTTTTGAATATTATAAAAAAAACAGTAGTTTGGATGATTTGGACGGTTTAGATTTAATTAAATATGTCAAATATAGATTTTCCATGCATGAGCATGGCTTCCATGCGTACCACCGTATCAAAAAGAAAAAATATCTCACCGCAGTCGGCAGTCGGCACCAAACCTCCGCTCATAATTGGGAGGGGAATAAATGCGGCACCGGCCTCATCCAAGACGGTACGGCCCTTACTGTGGGGCCCAACTTGATGTATCTATCTTATATCCATACCGGCCATCCATGTTTTCATATTATTTTAGGGTATGACTATAAAAATGAAGTAGATCCAGCTTCATGTGGGCCATTGCATAAGAAACAATGGTGATTGTTCGTTAATGGGCCTCAAAAGTTTTTGATCAAGATGATTTTTGGTTTTCCCTTCATCCAGGTTTTTTGTCTGATTAACAGGTTGGATGAAAAATAAAAATTATAAAAAGTTTATAGTGGTCCTAGGAAGTTCTTAATGATAGCTTGTCCAATCACCACTGTTTCCTAGTAGGGCTGCACATCTGTCATGTCAAGACTCGTCAGATCTGATAGGGCATAAACCTAATTTGCCCTGACGTGGTAGAGAAAAGGATCTAATGCCGATGAATGCGGTTGAATCATTTTTAATCTAGTTATCATCTAGGATACACGCCAAATTAATCAAACTAACCCAATCAGAGCCGCCCAAGTTCTAGCAAAGTGTTCTAAAAATATATGCCTTAAAAATTCCTACGATTGAAACATCCCTAGTTCACGATAATGTTTATATGCCATCCATATCATTTATAAGTCATAATATTATAATCCTTATTGTGATGAGCTGAAAACACAAAAATTTGTCGAATTCAAAAATTTTGTGGCCCCACATCTTATTGTGGACGTTCAATCCTCACATTTTTAGCCCACTTGAGTCTGTGGTCGAAAGTTTGTACAGTTATGCTCACATTTTCAGTTTGTTTAAATAAGGCCATTGTTAAGTGATCCAAATCATTGATGAGAAGGGTCTCACCATGAATGGCCACATATAAAAAATATTTTGGACTAACTGAAGAATTGCACAATAAAATATTTGAGCTAGTATAGGTTTGTGTTCCATCCTAACTAATGGTGGACGTTCCATCCCAGTCTTAATTAGATCAGTTGGTTCAACATATAAGTTCGGGTAGGATTAGGGTTGACCCTTTTACAAGTAGGGTAGGGTTAAGGTCGGGCTAGCCTAACCCGATGACAAACCTTTAAAATATGTTTAAGTTCAGTCTAAGATTGGCCCAACCCGGACCTACCCCAACCCTTGTGCAGGCCTATTGCCTGTAGTATGGTACATTTGAGTTTTGGATCTCTTTCATTTTTGGGCTCATGCCTAAAATGTAAAATGACATGGAAAAACATACGGACGTCGTGGATTTAGAACAAATACATCACGGTATAGGTCCTAGGGCATGCCACAACTAATCCGCTCCCCTCATAATTCCACCACACTACAGAAATAGTATTTCTACGCGTATATCTCTTCAAGTGCCGCCACGGAAAACATCGACCTACTCACGTGGGACGCGTGTGGGGGATCCCAGAGGTAGGCGCAGTGGGTCCAACTGTGAATGTTCATAAATTCTGCCGGTCTATTTATCACGTGGGCCACACACATGCGAAGCAACGGACGGTTGAAAATGTGATAAGCGAATGTCTGCATTCAAAGTGTACCTCTGCAAGAGGTTCGAATCAAAAGCAACTTCAAAAGAAAACATTAATAGTGAGAATTTTGACAGAAAAAAACTACCTATGGAATTTAGGTTCGGGTACCTCTTCTAAAAAGGTTTTGGAAAAGCCCGGCATTAATCCATGTAACTATCGTTCAACTACTTTCCATCCCAGCCGTTGGGGGGGGGGATCATTAATTGCGTCACCTTATTTTGGGTTAAGGGCCTAAAAATCACCTCCATCTATGATAATTAAGGTGGACCATATGATTGGAAACAGTGTACAGGGCAACGCTTGCCCTCTAGACAATTTTCATTAGTGTGGCCCAAATAAAACACAGATGAGTATGATCTTTGGGACCTTCAAATAATTTTTTATGTGGAATCTAATGGTTAGAGTGGATTTCATATAATTATCACAGTGGGCCTTCTAAAAATAAGGGTGGACATCTCTCTCAACTATTTCCTTTGGTGTGGCCCACCAGACTCAGCACTAAGCCTCATTTTTTTTTTTTTTTTTTGGTTTGTTTCTGGGCCTGATATGGGACTAATTATCTAATGTTAGGAGTGTATCTTACATAAACATCACTATGAGCTTGTCAAAATCAAGAGTGAATTTTTTTTTTTTTCTAAGTGTACTCTTTGGGTCCTTACTTATCCCTCAACGATCTCACCAGAGTTTTTACATTCGGTCATGTGTTGGAGTAACACTGTCGTGAATGCGTAGGTGTGTTTAGGGGGTGTGAGTATGTGGTAAAAAAAGAGAAAAAAAAAAAAAAAAACCTTCTCCCTACAAGCCGTAGAGGAACCGACTAGGTGAGCCAGAAAACAAAAGGGAGAGAGACGTACACCTTTGATTTTTGAAGTCCACTAAATCATGTTCCCATATGACGTGTCAAAGGAAAAAGTTTGGAGGGCAATTATTACCCTATATTCTATTTCCAATCATGTGGTCCACAGATGGGGTGATTTTTCGGCCCTTTACCCAATACGAGGTGACACATTGGTGATTGGGGTGAATTTTACATAAACATCACCCTCCGGCCAACTCCTCCGGCCAATTCAAGCAGCCAACCCATTTGCTCCACGCACACCCAATAAGCCATTAAAATGGACATTAGTTGAATGATAATATATTGATTAAATAGTTTTTGGTAAAATTCCCTGTAAAATATAACAAGAGAATGGTTAACTCCTCCGGTAGTTTATCACCATTTTGAAGATGGTGGCCGGCCACCTCACATGTGGTGCTAATGTACAACTATCCAAAATTAAACTTGTGCAGATCATGTGCAACTGGCAGCGAGACACATCCCGTTTCACCACAACATAGTGCCAATCAAAAAAGAGTTTTGTGCATATTTCACATGTGAGATCCATTGTGAATAGGTCAAAAACACCATTTGATATAGAGAAATCTTTACTTTTCAGTGTAAGTTCCAACTATGACACGAGCACATGACACTTTTTCGTTGGCACCATTATTGTTAGACTGGGTGTATCCAAGACCCTGTCTAGCTGCTTGTTGCGTATAATCCATGTCCAATCAGACCATAGTTCAAACATTAGAAGCCTGACTCAACCTGATGTTCCATTAGGTCACCCCATCCATCCACTTGTTGCATGCAATCCATGTCCAATCTGTTGGGAAACTACCCAACTTCAAAATCTTTTATATTATTAATTCCATTGATTTGCACATAGAAGGAAAAGTTATCTTTGTATTTCTTGCATTTTACATGTTTGATGATTTACTTGTTTGTGTTAGAAGTGATTTCTATCCTTTAAATCTTTTATATTGTTAATCCCATTAGCTTGCACATAGAAGGGAAATGTGTGTAGTTTGCCAACACGATGAGACCATAATTCAAAGATTGAAAGCTTGACTTGACCCAATGTTCTTCCAGGTCAAGTTGACTCGAAGACTCAAGATACTTGACATGAAGTTTGATAATTAAAAATTAAAGATTTTGAGAATGTCTATATACGATTTAAGATAGTAAGAAATAAGGAAAATATAACATAGAAAACCTTTCATCAATTTCCTAGATAGCAAGTTTGTTGAGTTTGTTTCTCACTGAGCCATACCGTCTAAGTTGTGTTCCCATCATGGATTAATTGAGCATTTCAATGCAATTATAATGATTAAGCAATCTCAACCATCCATTTAGTGGCTACAAAATGGATGGTTAAAAGTGAAATAAGTGAATGGTCTAACTTTAAAAGGAAAAATTAGATGGTTAATATTACCTTCTTAGATCGTACTTGTTACCGTAATTCTCCGACCAAGTTCCATCCACTTTAAGTTTCATCCACTTAATGTATAGGCATTGCTTGTTGTGGACACTCTTGCATTCCACGCATGCAAAGATTCTCACACTAGGTTACTAGTAAGAAATAAGGTAATTTTGGAGACCATGGATTTCATGCCAAATAATAGAAAAGGAAAAGAGTTTTCCTTTAATTTAACAAATTATATTGTTTAAATGACAAAGAAAATGATAGATTCCACCACACAACCATTACATTTTCTAGGCCTGGCAAAATTCCACACAACCCACCAACCCGCACAAAAAAATCAGTGTTCGGGTCTGGCCTTATCATGTCGAGTCACTAACGGGTTGGCCCATCAAGACCTGTTAAGATAACAGGTCGGATCAGTGTTTCACCTGCTAAACCCGTTTAACCCGTTAGTGAGGGTATTTTGATAATTATATTTAGTGTGGTGAGAAATCCCTAAGAAGCTAAGATAGCCAATAAGACTCTCTCTCTCTCTCTCTCTCTCTCTCTCTCTCTCTCTCTCTCGGGAGTTTTCTCCATCTTTCTGCCCATGAGTTTTCTCCATCTTTCTGCCCATGGCCACACAACCACGCTCTAAAATCTCTGTCAAATCGAGCCCCTTTCCCATCTATCTACCCACGAAAGCACGACCCATTTATTTAACGGGTTAAACAGGTTGAGTTGCGGGTTATCCGTTAAATTAATGAATGAGTTTGGGTTTCTAAATTTTGACCCGTTAGTTAACGGGTCGTGTCACGCCCCAAACTCGGGGACTGGGCTCACTAAATTCCTGGCAGCCGAATCCGATGCTGACAGCCTCCGTAGTACCCCATTCTCGGCTCCTAGCTTCCACACGCCAGGTTTCAATCCTGGAATCCCACAAGGAGGATTTTCAAGGTAAACTTTTTTTTTCTTTATAGATGAGCATAACCACAAGTGTACCAAACCAAAAAACATCACATCACATATCCACTAAGATAATCTTTTGAGTATAGTGCTGCAAAAAGGGAAATACAATGCATAACTAAAAGCTGAAAGATCAAATGCGTGCCCCTGTCTCATTGTTGTCGCGCTATAACATGTCCTGCACGTAAACAACGTGCATAAGCTTATTATAAAGCTTAGAGATTACATGGTGTGTGCATAATGCATATGACAGGTATACAGATATAAGGGTAAGCGGAAATGATGGAAGGCTACACTACCAAGTCTATGAATGTTATTAGACATCCCGAGGCTATGCAATGCAAGGGGCCTATATGGCTGAGTGTTATATGCTAAAGATGCAATGTGTGCATGTCAATCCTCAACTGCCATATATCATACGGTTTACAACTGGGACATCACCGGGGTCTGGTACACTCCTTACATTGGTTGCCGCCCATTGCAAGCATAACCAAGCGAGTGGAAGAGACCTCACTATCCGCCTCGTCAATGGCATATAAGAAAATCCACCCGGCTCGTCGATAACGAACCCATTCACGAGCTGGTCAGACTCAACCTAGTATATAGCCCTCTACACCCTGGCGGGTAAGGTCACACCCCCTTCCAACCAACCTCAACACAATGGGAGACGCGGCTTAATGGTATTTGGCTCTCACGCGCTCATAAATCCACTCGGTCTAGACATTGGAGCATCCTACTAGTACCATAGGGTTTAAGGACTTTCACCTAAGGACATCTTTGGTGCCCAAGTGCTAGAACATATTTCCGGTGTCCATTTCTACCATCCACGATGTGACTGTGGTGGCCACAACCCCGATGCCGCTGGGGTGTGAAGGTGATCGTGACATACATAATGCGATATGCATGAGTCATACTATCAAAGTCATGCACCAACCTGCACATACTGGAATCATGTGGGGTGACCCTATCTTGTACAGGTCCCCTAAGTATCTCAAGCCGTAAGGTGTATGCTATGATCAACATCATCCATAGTCAGGCATACATATGATGCATATGCACAAATGAATGGGCATGGTATTCATTACACTAAGCATATTATCAGTGTGACCTATTGTAGACACCCCACCTTCGGCTACACTGTTGGTAGAGATAGCTGGATGAATGGAGGACCATACCCCCAAATCCCAAGTCCAAACTCAGCCAAACTCACCCTTGTAAGCCCCATTCCATAGCCCAGTTCAAGCCTGAACCCAGTCAACCCAGTCCTAAACATCAGCCTGAAAAACCCCCCATAAGAAAAGCCAGTAAAAAAATCCCAAAAAAGTCAAACTCACTGAGTCAACCCGCTGAGTCAACCCACTGAGTCAACTCGTCGAGTCAAAACACCGAGTCAAACCGCCGAGTCAACCCGCTGAGTCAAACCACCGAGTCGACCCGCTAAGTCAACTCACTGAGTCGACCCAGCGAGTCAAACAGCAGCCCCGAGGGTGCGACCGTACCTCGCTGAAAATCGAGGAACGGCCGTACGGGCGGCCTATAGCAGGCCGCCCAAAAATAATTACGAGCTCTGCCACTGTTCGCTGCTATAAATACCCCCCTCCCCTTCTCATTTCAAGACACCAATCTGCCCAGTCCAACGATCGTCCGTCTGAGCCCTTCTCCACCCCTTAGCCCATTTTTCCACCAAGGAGAGCCCGAGTGAGGAGAGTCTAGCCCTGGTCCAGCCCAGCCTGACCACTGGTCCAAGCCTCCCAAGCCATCCAAGTCTTGATCCAGCCACTCGAAGCCAATCCTTGCGACACCTCCGTCCACTCAGCTACTCTTTTCCAGCATCATCTCATTTGCATCTAGCATAAGTGCAACATTTACTTTTCTTCCAACCCCCCTGCTTCACTGCAAGCACCTTGATTCTTCAATCACACTGCATATGTCTTAAATTAAGCACCTGTCAGTTCGAGCGTATGCTCTGGGCTTGCCCGTTGTTGGAACCTGCCCATCAGAAACTCTTACTGTTCAGACCTGCATTCATGCTTCACCATAAAACACCTTGATCATTCAAGCACACTGCATACGTCTTACATTAAGCACCTGTCAGTTCGAGCGTACGCTCTGGGCTTGCCCGTTGTTAGAACCTGCCCATCAGAAACTCTTACTGTTCAGACCCGCATTCATGCATCATGTCATCCATGAGAATATACGAGGATTAAACTAGACTTTCAAGTATTCGATCGATTCTGTGAAGTAGAGACCGTACTTCGGTACGGGCAGTGTGTGGGGTGCTTAACCTCTTCCCACACTGTAACCGTGATCCCTTACCTTGAATCTTTGGCCGCAGATCAAAAGGAGTCATTTTAGAGAAAGGAATCTTCAGATCCCCTTCTCTAACGTTTCTACGGGGTCTAGCCGACTGTAGATTCGAAGTAATTGGCTAGTGGCGACTCTGGTCTTATATAAACATCTTTAAACACATCCAGCTTAACACGACAAACAAACAAAGCCCTCGAGAACGAGGCAAGCCAGTGGCACAAACGGCGATTTCGCACTCACGCATCCTCCTCTCCTTCTTTTCCCGAAAGGGGAAGGGACGAGAACGTCGTCGTGTGGGAGCGCGGAAAACGGCGAGGGTCCACACCTATCAAGCTAGGTACACTAGCATGTTTCAAACGTATCATGTGATAATCGACATCAAATGGTCGAATATGTATAAGGAGTGAGATCTGAATGGAGGGCCCTACTAATAATAAAAAAGTCTATGTGGCATGACCTACTTGAGACCTGAGTCAGCCCATCATATGTAAAAAAAAATGGGCTAGTTGGACCGATGTACAGCATGGATACATCAAGGTAGGCCCTGGTGGCCTCCAAATGGTACATCAATGAGGGCCCACATGCTGGACAGTATGGCCAGCCCCTACTATCCAGCGAGGGGTCTACCTAAGCTACGAATCAGCCTCCTTTTTGGGCTTATACCCTAAAATGATCTGTCCAACACATGGACAGTATGAATATGCAATACATACTTCAAAGTGAGCACCACAGTGGGCCCACATGCTTAGGCATCGTGAATAAAACATATGCATCACGCTGGTCTAAGGTGACCGACGGATCAGGCACTGAAACGAGGTGTGTATACAACACATCATCAAGGTGGGCTGCTACAGCCGGCCCCACCGTCTGGACTGATGGATGATTTCGATAGTCCACTGTCCATCAGCGTAGATTAATAACCCAAGGTGGGTCCCTGTATCTGGATGACATGGATAAAGCATATAAATCATAGGTAGGCCTAAGAGAGGACGGCCTGGATCAGACACATACATCATGTGGGACCCATAGGGTGGGCCACCTGCTGGATGAGTGTGGAACCACCTGGGTCACAAAAGATCTGGATAAAGCTGATATTTTTGTTCTCCCTTCTCCCATACCTTTGCCACAGGTCTGGGTGGCATATGAACATCATGTGGCCTTAGGAAGGTTTCAACGGTGGACATCATTGCCTCCACCGTTCCAGATGGTGTGGCAGACATGAGACTTGTATCTGGTTCATTTTTGGGCCCATGCCCTGAAATGATATAGCAAAATGGATGGATGGCTGGACATGGTGGCTCCCATGAGGTGGGCCACTGTTGGGCAGAGTGTCGAACACACTGCCTTCAGCGTGGACAACACTCATGGCCCCAAAAAGTTTTGGACCGAGCTGATATTTGTGTTTTCTTTCCATCCAGGTCTGTGTGACCTTAACAACAGATTAGATGGTAAATAAACCTCACGGTGGGGCCCCACACGTGCAACAGCGGGCCCCAACTATTTTCAACAGTGGCCATTCACCCCACCGCTTCCCATGTTGTGCTCAATTGAAGTGTTGGATCCAGCTGATACTTGTGTTTTCCATTCATGCAGGTCTGCATGACCTGATGGATGTGTTAGATGGGAAATCATCATGTTAGTGGGCCGTGAAAAGATTTCAACAGTATGCATTCATCCTCACTGTTTTCTGTGGTGAGGCCCACCCAAGGTCTGGATCTTCTTAATATTTGGGCTTTGGCCCTGAAATGATCTAGGAAAACAGATGGACGGCTTGGATAAAACTAATACATCATGGTGGGACCCACAAGGTGGGCCGCTGCTGGACAGCGTGCGCACGAACGCTGCCTGCAACATGGACCCTCCTGGGGTCACAAATGCTTTTAGATAAAGCTGATATTTATGATTTCCCCTTCACCCAGACATGTGTCACAGGTCTGGGTGGTATATAAACATCACCTGGGCATTAAGAAGGTTTTGACGGTGGACTTCATTATCCCCACTGTCTTCAGTTGGTGCGACCCACTTGAGATATGGACCGGCCTCAAATTTGGGCCCTGGCCATGAAATGGCATGGCAAACTAGCTGGACGGTGTGGATGAAACACATATATCATTGTGGGTCCCACCAGTGGAGACCCTCTCCAAACTACCTTCCCAACGTCCCTGACACTGGACGTTCACAGCGTCTCAGACGCTGGAACCGTCCAGCGTTGGATTTTTTATTTTTATTTTTTTTGTAAGGAGCCCACGTGTGGGGGTAATCCACTCCATCCACTTGCTCGGCCACTTCGTGGTGGGCCCCCAAAAGCTTTGGATCAAACAAAATTTGCATGTTCCTCCGTCTAGATCTATATGATCTTATGGATAGGTTGAATGGAACATAAATAATACGGCAGGCCACACATGGGGGTCCACATTATCAAATAATGTGCGGGACATGCTGTCTTATAATGTGGCCCACTTGTGGGTCCTGCCTCAGTCCATAAAGCATGAAAGTTGAAAGTAAAAAGGAAAGGAAAAGAAGGAAGCAATGAACAGGGAGATCCGGCCATTAGATGGACCCCTCGCCAGTATGGGATCCATCGTACAAATCTAAGCACACTAGATATAGATCAAGGGGATCCCACCCTTGTGGCCCACAAAATAAAACGAAAAATAATGAAAATGGAGATTATGTCCTCCTTAATTGCACTCACACGAAGATGGACGGTTGGATCGGGTCGAATAGTCGATCGGACGGCTTGATGGGGTGGATCTCCTCCTCTAATCACCTAAGCTCACAAATACCCTCTCGTGTCTTTCCAATCTCACTCTTTTCCCACTAATCTCTTTCTTTAATCTCTTCTTTTCTTAATTCTCTCTCTCTCTCTCTCTCTCTCTCTCTCTCTCTCTCTCTCTCTCTGTGCAAATGAAAGTGCCTACATATGGGCCTTTTGTGGTGGTAGGGACTTTGGGACATAAATGAAATTTTGAAAGAGAATGATGATAGAAAGGAAATGGGGCATTTATGAGAGTGAGTGGTTTAGGTATGAGCTTAGTTGACCTGTGATGAGAGAGATGGATGTAATTGATGGGACATTTGATTGATTGATGTGATGCTTGATTGATTGATGAGATGTTTGATTGATTGATGGGACAACCTTGGGATTTGTGCAAGTGGGGCCCACACCATACATATGTAGCGTGGCCCGCCTTAATTTGCGCACATGTATGCATCTTTCAAACCCGGTGTCGAAATGAAGCATGCCGTGCGGTCGCCAGAGTACGAGTCTTGGGTCATTGTAGTACTAAAATAGGGTGTCTGATCGAAACTCGCTAGTTTGGACTGTTCCGAATGTGCCAAGTTCGAAAATGAGGTGTACGGAGGGCTAATTAGGGTACGGGTGTTACAGGTCGGGTTTGGGTGAGGGCATTTTTGACATGACACGAACACAGTTCAACACAACCTGTTACCAGGCCTAACATTTTCCCATATATAATTTAGATGCCTAGAAAAAAAAAACTATGTGAATATTGTGAAAGGGTTTTGGGATATTTGCTTAGTATCCAAATGAAATTTTGAAATTGGAATTATGTTTCAATAGCTTTCATGGGAACTATCATTGGAGGACATTTTTTTCCTTTTCATTTTATGGGAAAGAGATTCGTTTATGTTTCGAGATACCTACTCTGCGACCCTGTAAATTAGACGTTGTTTACTTTATTTAATACTTGCCCTACTTTGAAAGCTCAAAACTGGACTTTCTTGTTTTCACACACACACTCCACATGGGCAGTTGAACTCATGATCTCAATGTTGAAATGTTGTGCGTCTACCGCTAAGCCATTTAATGAGGCATTAGCTCAAAACTTCATGACCTAATGTCTAGCTAAGTTGACTTATAAGACTCATTTGAGTCTTTACTTGAATTGGCTAGATATTTAATAATTAAATTAATAATATGCAAAGTAATAAATGTTTAAGTGGTTGCGCGTGCTTAAAATATACATAACTGCTAAAAAACGACATCACCGTAGCTTGTTTTCACAGTTGTTCTTCCAATTGTGTGACATTGTTCATAGCTGCGAGCTAATCCAGTGTAGGGCGAGTCTTGTACACTCCGAGCCTCGCCTTGTACACTCCGAGCCTATAAGATAAGTTTACTCAAACACAGACAGGTCAATTTTAATGTCAATGGTTTTCGTTTACCCAAACAATGTCCAATCATCGATCTTATCCATGTGTTAGAGACCACCTTGGACTGCTTATGATTCCAAGGAATGGCTCTTTTTAGGCAATCCTAGCCACCACATCCATGGATTGGGAAAACAATGGCAACAAAAAATAAGACCAAATCAAGGATGAAATGGATCATCGTTCAATGTCATTTTTACATTGTAGCACGAGAAATATCTCATGAGCTTAATGCATGTGTTTAACAAAATCCAACAATGCTAGATTCGACAATGCAGATTTACCTACGCCAATCCTGAGATCTTTTTGCCATGCACTAAATATATGAAGGACAACTCATAAATGATCAGGTCTTCAAAGAATCCTACCACTTGGGTAATACATGGACAAAAACGTACATGGACAAAAATGACAAACCATTAGTACTATGTTAGCATCGAGGCACGATCGATAACCAACTATCATGATAAAGGCGCAATCGATGACGAAAAAGCACAAACGACTAAAGGTAACTATCACTTTATAGTTGGTAGTATGCGATGTCGCCATGTGAGGAATAGTTACTCCCACCACATTGCTAGAAGATCTACAAATAGCGAAGGAGAAAGCAAAGGCAAGGGATCGATCCAAGCATCAATCAATCCAACAACCAAATCAAACTAAATAAACTCCATCGAAACGTTGTTTATTCAATCTCATGGGACACTTATCTCCTCCGCTTATCAACATGGAACCCTTAGCTTTTAGGAGTAGTTCAGTTCATCCCATCTTTATGTCGGACTTGTTGGGAAAACCGGTAGTGGAAGCGGAAGTCGAAACGCGCAGAGCAATGCGAGATCAAACGAGTAAACAAGATGCAATCAAACCACACAAGCATTCACCACAAGAGACTCCGAATTTATGTGGAAAAACCCCTTAGCGGGTAAAAAACCACGGCACAAAGCGATCCACTATGAATAACAAAATATTATAGAGATTGACAGCCCATAAACAAAGAATAAACAGAGAATATCCAAATGAAGAGGCACACGCGTTTATAATTTTATTGATTGGCCATTCATTGGTCACTGTTACATGCCATAAAAAATAAAAAAAAAATAAAAAAAAAGTTAGTTCCTTTCAAGCCCCCGCACATGTATGATGAAATTTGGCTACTAAATTTTTTTTTTTTCTAACCACCCATTTTTCTCATACAAATTTAAATTGTTTGATTAGCGGACTATCACTTTTCTTTTGGAAAAGGGAATAGTATCATTTTCAATTTGGCACGTGATCTGCCCCAAGCATTTTGAGCAAGGGCGTTCGGTGAAATGTCGTTGGCTACTTCCATGGCTGGTAGATGTAATACTGAGGTAAAGAACAAAAAAAAAAAAAACATTTTGTGCCTTCTAGAAGTCAGCATGCCTTGCACGGTGATGTTGTTGCATATGCTTGAATTATTGTGCTTATTATTACATGAAGAGGATCGATTTAGTAGTGCATAGGAATACTCAAAAGTTGTGGTCGTTGGGTAGTTGGGCAAATTAATTTGGTGATCCAATCTGTTCGCTTGGTGAGCCTGTTGTGAACAACCCAGTATAAGAAAAAATGAATTATACAGATCATCTTGTGCGTCCAAAGAGGAATTTCCGAATAACTGGTATGTTGGCCTCTTTATCTTAACAAATAAAAAGTTCTTTTGAAGGGTGGGACCCATTGACTTATCCAATCAAGGAGACTATCAACACAAACCTGTGGGAATGTGAACCCATGTAAATAATGGATAGCCTGAGAATTAGTGGGCCAATAGGCTCTGAATCGTTTTCCCTGTTTAAATCCCTAGAATTTACAAAACCACTTGGGCAAATAAGTAGTTTTTACTTTTTTGGCTTTAAATGTTAGGGGAAAGTAAGAAAAAGTAATAATCATGCAATAATGATTTACATAAAAACTATTGAAACATTGATTTGAGTTCTTATTTACATGGCAAGTGGAAATTTCATATTCCTTGCAGTAGACTTAATTTCTTGCGTCAAAAATTCAAATTATTAACAAATTACAATGATTATTTGGTAAAATGTACCCTTTCTTTTGCTATCACACAAATTGTTATATAAAAAGAAAACCCTTTTCCTTTTCCAAGGAATCTATGGTTTCCAAACATTGCCTTAGGTTCTGGGAACCATGGGACATGCATTTATTTAGATGATTATAACAATCTAATCTATCCTGTAGCAATCAGATCAAGTTTATTCAAATGTATTTGGCAAAACCATTCAATTGATTTAATCAATGCATTTTGTGTGCACAATATCACACCTTTAATAATTAATGAATTTATTGGGCATTGAATTAATGTTTGATTTTCCAACATTTGAATTCTCATTTTCTGACTTTTTTGTGTTTTCAATTTTTCATTATGAGTTGTTGATACAAAATTTTCATGTCTGAGGTTTGTTGGACTTGAATAGTCATGAGATGGTACTCTAGACTTAGACGGTCATGAGACAGTTGCAGAAATTACCAGATGGTCGTGATCTATGGTTAGCAGGTTGTGACCAAAAGATTACTAAGTAAGAACTCAATGATATTGGGATCCAACAACGAGGTCGTGGATATTTATACTAATCTATTGACGTACTGTATTGGCGCGCTGGATAGTAACAAGAAATTGAGCTAAAAGGCTAAAAAAATTAAAGACTCAAGACTTGATATAGCATGGTGCCAAACAGAAGTGAAAGAAACTAGAATTAAATTAATTTGAATAAATGTCCATGAGGGATGAAAGAGAGATATGTAATATAGAGTTAAAAAGTTTCTGTGTGATTGTATTACCATGAGGCCTTGAGCTCTTTTCATGTGTTTCTTTTATAGTTTTGAAAAGGCGATGGTCATGCATAAGATTCCATAACTTACTCAAGAGGTCTTTCAATTAGGTAGAGGCCTTTTCAGTAATGTGTCCCATTCGAATGTGGAGTCCCTCATGCACCATGCTGCCGTGAGCGATTATCTTTTTATTTTTGGACGGCTTCCTACCATTCACTCATATTTTCTATGGTTTCTAGAAGGTTATTTAGTGTTCTCCAGAGGTATTTCTTTATGAATTAGAGTCCTGGAATGGCCATGCTATGTGTTAATTGGCTTAAAAAGAGTTTAGGAATGGGAGGTTGGCAAAACTTCCTCTATACGCTAGGGATCGAACTTCCTCTATATGCTAAGGATCGAACGTACCTTACATCTGAGGGTCACGTGTCATGAGATCAATGATCACCTTTTTGGTTTTGGCCATGCATACATACGCCTCTAATCACCTAGCCTTCTTGTACATGATACGTGTCTTTAGCAGATAGGCATTTACGGTATTTTCCCATTATCAATATGTTTTCTTTTCATTTTCGTATGAGTGTGCTGACATGTACATGCATTTTCAGCATAAATGATTTACAGGCATTTTCAGCATCCAAACAAATTGTAAACCATTTACCTGTAAATTATCTACACTTAGCTCCATTTACAAGCATCCAAGTGACCCCTTACTATATCTAAGTTGTTGTCGCCCATATCCATTTCCATGCACCATTGAGTGATACGATTCTTTTATTCAAGAATTGCACTGATTAGTTTGTCAAAAGAAAAAAGAAGCCCAAATTTTGTACTAGAAATGAAAGAAGTTTTGAAAAGCCTGATTGTGGGCCTTTTCTAGCCGTGTTCTCTGAACTCCAGTTTTGGAGATTTTCTCGGTGAGGTCCATTGAAGCTTCTGTCCTTTTGAACATTGATTCAATTGACCCAGATCTCAACAAAAGCTCACAACCTGAAGGTAGCCTCTTTCCGATGCACTCTTAACTATATGTTTAATGCCCTTTATGCACTTTTGTGCTCCATCCTTATGTCTGATAATTGATGTTTTCTATGAGGTAAGTGATTGGATGCATTTTTATTTTTGTAATTCTGGCCGGTGGCACAGCACTCTTGATTTGTGAGTACTGTTGATTGGGCTGTGGAGACCGGATAAATTTCTTCACGGTGACGGTTGACCATAATTGCATGGCTACAGACCATTTGTTGACTAGCCATTCTGCCAGATTTCTCTGTATTTTCACACTTAACAAAGTTCTTAATTTTTGGTCCTGTGTTGGTTGGCTTAGAGTTACTTTTAAGGCTTGTATATTCTAGGAGATTGGGCATATGTCATGGTGGTTATCTTTCTGCTTTATATACTCAGGTCTGCCCATTCAAATAGAACTTTTGAGTACAACACTTTGTTTTTTATTGCTATTTTGAGTTGTATTCTTGCAAAATGTAAAGCTGCCACTCAATTATGAGAACTTTTAAGTACGACACATCAGTAATTTCACCGCCTTACATTCCAGTTCTTAATATCCGTGATAGGCTAGATATCATAATAGATGAATGGATTCATTTTGGATTTGTCCCTTCACCTGTAGACGTGAGAGAATATTAATGCTGGAGCTTACAGATGCTGAAGTGATTGCTTTATCTCCCAAGACTCTGATTGCCACAAACAGTTTTGTTTGTGAGATCTGCAACAAGGGGTTTTGACAATCAAGAAAGATGCAAAAGAACATAACTCACTAAAGCACTGAAGGTATGTGTAGCCTCCATGGTGATCTGGTTAATGTTTTGTTCTGTATAAAATTTTAAGTTTGTTTGTTAAATGATGTCTGTTTATTTGAAATGATTTTGAACTTCGTTTGGAAAATTATAATCTGTTATTCTATGACTGGAACAGGTGCAGAGAAAGCTATCAATTGGTAGTAGCACAGAAGTTGGAGAGTTTGAGGAATTCAAAATTGTAGTTCCACCTGGATCTACCCTCCTTTTTCCGAGCGAGAAATTGATCTGTTCTTCTGTAATGATGGTTCATGATTTTGCTTTTGAAACTAATTACAATTCTCAGTCCTTTGTTGTTCACTAAAAGCCAAAGGGCCAATTCTTAAATACTGATGACATTTTTACTGTTCCTTTTCTGTAAGAGATAGATGAGGGTGGGTTTTTCGCTCTTGCAATTGGAACTAAAGTTGCAGTCTTATGGTCTGCAACTTCAGATGATAAATGATGGGTGGGTTTTTAAGAGCGCATTATGATTCATTCCAAGTAATTCAGCTGCATTGGTTGTGGTTACAATTTTAGTTTTTTGTTAAGCAACTGCTTTTTCTTGGACAAAATTCTGCTTGTGTCTTTTAATCTTTTTGTGAACCTTTTGAATTTGAACTATTAGCTTTTTCCTTTTTAGCACTCCATCTGATGGCACTACCATTAGAAATTTAGAAGGATGTAGCTTCCTTTCAACTGGGTGCACCGAATCATTTCTGATATCAGAATACCTTTATTGGGAATGACATCTGAAACTTTGAACTGAGGACTAGTCTGTAGTGTGATTCCTTATTGGTAGTTGATTTGGTGTTTCCAAGGGACTCAAACTTTAACTTTGGAGAATTTTACTTCAGTCTCAGTGATGAAAGTCGTAGGGCCTATCATGACAAGCAAATACAGTGAAGGATATCCTGGTGAAAGATATTATGGTGGAAATGAGTATGTAGCATTGCCTTTTATCTTTTGGTATTTTTTTTTAGAGTTAAATATTGTATTGATCGGTACCCATGATATCTGATATAAGTTAGTGTACTCACCATGCCAGGTACATTGACATGGCAGAATCCTTGTGTCAAAAATGTGCCTTGGAAGCATTTCGTTTGGATCCTAAGAAATGGGGAGGTAATATGCATGTCTAACTGTATATTTCACTTGAAATTGCCAGTGTATGAAGCCAAAGTATATTGGAAATGAGACAAACTGGATATAGAAAGAGCTCCTAACTCTTTCTAGAAATGATTCTGCAAAGAATGTTATGGCGGTGGCAGTTAATGATTTCTCTTAACTCCACTTAGTCGGCTTGGATCAGTCTGCCTCACAACACCAAGTCGAAGATTTAGTTGTATAAAGAAATGATCATCTCAGCTATTGGTAATCAGCGTGGGTGATTTTTATACAATTGGTGAGTGTTTTACCGACTCAGGTGAGTCAAATTCGAAACTCGAAAGGCCATTTCCGAGTCCAATCCAAATTTGGATACAATTTGATCAGATGACTATTGGCTTCAACTGAATCTGATGTGGATCATGTGAGCTTGGAATAAAGGTGGTCAGGATTTAGTCTTCATATCAGTGGACGGATGTATTTCCCTTCTTAGACAAGGACACAAGGTTGAAACTTTTTAGCCAATGTTAGTAATACTGACTGTTTTTTTTTTTTTTTTAAATTCTAGAAGTTGCTATTGCTATTTTCAGTCATACACATGAATTTCGAACACATCTCATCAATAGTTTAATTCTATGCTCAAACAGCCACTCGCAGATGCAATATATTACAAAAACCAGGACGTGATCAAGCTTTTGGAGAAGCATGGTGCAAAGCCTCTGGTATTTTTTCATGTTATATAGTTCTTTTGGATTTTAATTTCAGTATGGGATTATGAGTTTGTATGTTTTATTTAGTTGGTGAGCTTGTTTGTTACCTTCTCTATTGGATGGGTTTTAAATATATTGCAGAAGATAGATCCCTGTTCTAGAAATCAGGCCGATCCATTTATTTGGTGGACTGATGTGTACAAAACAATTGTATAGATGAGAAAAACTCATTTTAACTGATAAGTGAGCTGCCCTGTTTTTTGGGACAGGGAAACCATACATTGATAGCCACCTAATGGGCAGCTTGGATCTTACAAGATGGTGGAAGCTTGGCATGCAGAGAGGCTGAGCAATACCTGCGTGTGGTATCATCAAACCTGGATACCTTGGTCTGAAAGCATTCAACATATTTATGCCAATTTCTGATATTCTTTCAGGTTTCAGTCTTTCATCCTAACATTGTTTACATGGACACCGAAACTGACCTTTAATTTTCGTCATCCTTGTTTCCTTTTACAACGTGCACGTTGAATGACATTGAAAACATGTAGCAGATTCACTCATTTTTACTAGAGTACCAAAAATTTGCATGTTCCTCAAAGATAACTATTTTTCTGGAATTGTACATGCAATGTAATGTGGATTCTGAAGTAAATTTGCACCTTTTAAAATTTCATCATTTTATTAACAATAAGCATGTACATTTTAGTATGGTGGCTTGTCTCATCACTTATAAGCATGCACATTTTATCAAATGATTTTTTTTCTTTCCTTTACTTTTTCCATTCTTGATTTTGTTCTCTCTTTTTTTATTATTATTATTTTTTTGTAGTATTTCATGTTATAGACCAAGATGGAAATAAGCTTTGTTTGTGTGCTTTCGTAACTTCGCCAATGCAAATCTCCTTTGCTTTTTATGACAGGCAATCCTGTACAGGAAGCTAGGATGGTTATGAAATATATAAATAATGCAATACGGATTTCTTCTTCCCTAGTCACAAAACCAATCCTCTAGGGTCGTCCCTGCGTGCACCACCATAGCTTCTCAAGTGTATCATAGTGTAGATGTGGATGCCCGTTTTTATTTTAGTTGGATTTTGGTTGTGTTACACTTTAGTTGATTTTTATCTCGTTTCTGTTTATGAATTCTATTGGATTTTTTGTGCTCCTAGAATACAGGATGTTGGGCCGTAGTATCATGTGGAATCGTGGATTGGCTCTGTCAGTATTGGTTGAATTTGATTCTACATTTGGGCGAGCTTAAATGCAATTTTAAATGCATGCATAAATTGCATCGTAACCATATAAGCCATCCATATGCCATACATGGGTAAGTCGATTATGAAAGAAATAGGTTTAACACCCCATATCAGCACTAATGCAGGGCCTATACAATGTTGCTTTATGTTTTGAGTCATCTCCCAAAGCTCATATGAGTTGTTTCTGCTTATGTAACTGATGTCAAGTTCATTATGGCTCAAATCACATCTTGGGGTTGGTAATAAGACAATCACTTGCTTGACAGGTGGAAGAAAGATACAGGTGTGGAAAGGATGGCTAGCTTCAAAACATAGGGTATTCTCGTCCCTGGCCTTTGGCCATTATGAGCAGACCTTGTTTAAAGGGATTACGATGGAGAGATTTCTTAGGTTTGCCTTTTATGTAATGCATCCATCTCCTCTATGAACACTGCTCTCTGTCTCTTTTCCACTAGTAATTCGCTCATAGATTTCCTTTGTTGTATTTTCCAATACTGATTTTCTGGTATTTTATTTCATTCTCGATAGGTGATGGAGATCTTTAGTCACATAAGCAAGTGAGAAGCACCAACCACAGATAGGCTTGCCTTTGTTAGAGTTATGGAAGACGTGTGTGGAGGTTAATGCTGCATTGATGGTTAAGAATTTTTGCATTGTCTATATTGAGATGACATTTGAGTGCTTACTTGTAGAGGTTATTTTTACACTTCTCGTCTTTGGATTCTGTTGATTTTGAAGTAACACTAATACGTGTGCCTTTTGCTACAGGAGAAGTCTGAAATGGCACCTGAGCTGGTAGCTAATGTTTCCCCAACAACAAGACATTATTCTGAGAATTGATGGGAAGGTACACCTACCGAATATCTACTTCATAAATAACTAGAGCACATTCTTGTCACTCGTTTCATGTTTAGGGTTGAAGTTCAAAATTGAGGGGAATAATGGTTGTTAGTTTGAAAGTGGGGATGGGTTTTGGCTAATTGGGATTTTGTGATTCTAAAGTTGAGGAACTTGAAAGGGTTTCAGTTTATCATGGTCGGGGAAATTAGAAAGTTTGGTTCCAAATTGAGTAGGATTTTGGGTAATTAAGGTTTAGGGATCTGAAAATATAATGGATTTGGGGAACATTGAGGTTTGAGGATGAGGGAATTTGGTGGAATAGAAAAAGAAAAGAAAATCCTAGGATTTTACTTGCTTTGATAGCAAACTCAACATGATTGAAACTAGAACATCATTGATTATAACCTTGTATCGTTCATGGCTCTTTAGGATCACTTTGAACAAGATTATAATAAAACAGAGGTTTCCTAACCTCAAAAGCACCCTCTCAAAAAGAAGACTGAACTTTTTTTAAATATTTTCAATTCAAGTTGTATTTGGTATCATATTATAATTACAAGTATTATTAATTACTAATATTGTATTTTGTTTTATTTTGCAGACTGTTTGTTGGTGAGAACGGGGATGTACGTGTTGATCGAATTTTTTTTTTTTTTTTTTTTGTATTTATTGTATGTACTAGTGAGATGTATGTACTGGTGGAATTGACATTTTGATTTTATTCAAAACATTATTATGGTCAAATGGTCATTTTGATTGGTATACGATTGAATGCTTTTAGGTGAGTGTGAATTTCATGTATAATTAGGTACAACTTTCTTAATGAAATATTCTTTGGTAATTACCATTTCTAAGGAAATATTTCGTCGGTAATAAAAGTAACTTCTACCTTTTCCAAGGGACTATTTCGTGGTAATTCTACTATGTTTTCTAAGGAAAAGTGTTCGTTAGTAATTCTATTACGCTTATCAAGGAAAGTTTTACTCGGTAATAATATTTATTTCCTTGCAAAAAGGTTCATAATTACCGACGAATTAAATCTATAGCCACGAAATTATGTATTTTTACCAACGAAATATTTCTTCGGTAAAGGTCGTTTTTTTTACTGACGAAAACTTTCGTTTTGTCTGTGATTGAATTTCTCGAGGGTGATGTTTCGACGAAACCTACGACGAAAAGTTTCATTGGTAATGGCTTTTACCCAGGAAATTGTAACTTTTACCCAGGAAATATTTCCTTGGTAAAAGCCAAAATTGTTGTAATGTGTGTTGACCTCTTAATCATTGATCTGGGATGTGTCAACCAAGTGTAAACATGCACATGATTGACCAACCACTAAACATAGAGACGTGGACTTTTGGTACCTAATCCAGCCATTGTGGATTGGATCTACCTGCCCAAGTACTTGATTTGACCACAAAACACGGACCGTGGCCATTGGTTATCTAATCCAGCCATCTTAGATTGATCTAGTTGCTCAAATGGTCCATTGGATTTCTACGTACAAGCCAGTGAACATTGGAAATTTGATTGGTGTTAGGTTAGGTACATGGTATTAAACCCATATATGATACGACTATAGCACCCATCCCCATATCCATGTCAAGCCTAAAAATTGGCACTTATCCCTATACTCATTGGGGGTGTTACATGCCTATTGAGGTATTGGGTACCCTTTTATTATTTAAAATATTATAAAAATGCACCATTAACTCAAATGAATAAATTTTTTGCCTAGAATCTAACTGTAGTTACGTAAATTAGGGTGTGTAAGATTGGCTTAGTGGTCCCCGAAGAAGGTTTTAATGGTGAGCGTTCAACCACTACTGTATCCTGTGGTGTGGTCCACATGAAATTTGGATCAACCTCATTTTTGGGCTCATGCCCTAAAATGAGAATGGCGTGGATAAAACACATACATCATGGTGGGTCCATAGAACACCATCTAGTAGCTACTGGCAGCAGTCAATTCGCGTCCGCATGGACTAGTCTGAGACGTTGATTGCCACTTGATAAGATCGCCCGACAATGTTCACCTTCAGATGCATGCTTATATGATTATCGGCTGAGAGTTTGCTCAAGTGGGCTTGCAGTTTTTTAATCTAGACCGTTGATGATTGGGTTACTCCAAAATCTGCCAAAATGGAAGTCTTTCCCTTAGACTGGAGTATCCCATTAATCAACAAACACATTCAAACTGGATTTGGAAATATCACATGAGAACTCTATATAAAACATAATGGGGTTCGGATCGGATCCTGGCATTGGTAGGGTCCCCAAACCCCAGCTGGTTTATTAATTGGGTTAAAAAGCAAAAACCCAAATCCATATCACACCCATTTAGCTAAGGCTCAGACCCGGCAGTGGCTTGCTGGCCTTAGGTACTAGTCGGGCCCACCGCCCATTTACACCTCTACATGAACCTCTTTATGGACAATCAATAGGATTATTATTCAGTAATGCTTGATGGGAAAGAGATTGAACGAAAAGAGGGTAGTCTAAGTAGGGGGAGATCTTTGGACACCTCCATCCACAGCTGGAATCCTCCGATTAACGGTCTGGATCACCACCTTCCGAAAATTGTTATACCTACCACCAGCAATTCTTCTGTAAGGAATGTGATGGGTCATCCACATGCACTAAAAAAGCTTCATACACTTGTACCGTATATCTACTTTAACCCAGCTCATAAGTTAGGACGGTTGCATACTGACCCTGCCAAGGGCGGCTGGCTGCTGGTCGGTGCTCTGTGCGCCCAACATGATGTTTTGTCTACGCTGTCTATTTCTTTTTCTTTTTTTTTCTTTTTCTTTTTTTAAGCTCATTTTAGGGTGCGTACTTGTGAACGCCTGCTACACGCGAGTAGTATCAAATGCCTTCACTTAGCTTTTTCTGTTATTCTGATTCAGTTTGATTTGAATGTGAGATTGGCTCAAAGGTGTAGGTGTACTTGGTTTGGAATCACTACTAGTCAAATAATGCTTTAAAATTTATAGCTAGTTAGAAATCGTAGAATCACTTAAAGATTGGAATCATAAAATTTTCCAACTCAAGTTGTTATGATTGGTTTGTTACTGTAAATTTTGAGTAAGGATCTCGGTTATGAAAAGTGAAGGGATTGGGCATTATTTTTCATCCGCATGAGATACGGTTTCTACTATGAGATTTTACAAATTTTTTTTTTTTTTTTATTCAGTGAAGTTTCGGCATTATTACATCTAACCGTGCTTTACAAAATTTAAAACTCTAGGTAAACAAAAGGAGAAAATAAATGGCACATTACCTTATTGTACGGGGTTTAAAGCCCCGAACGGGCAAAATAAAGTAAAAAAGGACAGGCAAAAAAAGAGTATTACAAAATAAAAAATAGAGGAAAGTGAATTCGTGATTTTTAATGTGCCTAGGATGTGTGGATTGGAATATAAGTTGATTTAAGATGTGAGAATGAAAATGGAAGACTTTACACCCTTTCTACAAAAGGAATTGTTGGATATCCCTTATTCAAACCCAATTCTTTCACTTTCAGTAGCTCTTTGACTTAGAGTATTCCTACTTTTAGTTTGATAGAATAACGGTGCAATGATGTCATTTTAGGAGTTAATAGAGGATTGAAATGGATTTTAGTACTTATACCTTTGAGTAGGCATTGTCGTGCCGACACCTCGGCTAGGCTCGGGATAACCGGCAAGCAGTTCTTAGAGTTTCCCCAGCACTGACCCTACTTTCAAATGACGCTTTGTCTCCTTTAGTACCACTCAAATGGCTTGCAAATGCAGACTTTAAATAGGTAGAATATGCCTAATAACAACCCTTCATGAGCAGTTTTAAACTGATTGTTTTGCTTTATACATCAACGTAGCATTTTGTAAAAGAGGCTACAATTCAGGGTTACTTTCTGCCAAGGGCCCATTAATGGTTATGTTTTTTTTAAGTGTCTTTCATGGGGCAAACTTTTATGAATCTGGTGTGAATTTGGTGCTTCTGTGGTTTTTCTAGAGATATGGTGTTCATCTTGATCCCGTCGTTCACCTGTTTTAGCATTTGTTGATATGATCCAGTGGTTTTCTCTGAGAGGTTTTGGAGGTCCTTTCTGCTAGTATTTTATAATCTTTCGGTACTATTAGATTCGGAGAAATGTGTATATAATCGATTTGCAACTTACGGATACCTTAGGTGAGCAAGCAAGATCATGCCGAACACATCACGGTCTCATCAATCCATCCCGCTGATCATTTTTTAGTTCAGTCAAGGGCCTTCCCGTGCTATCCCTGTGGTCTTTTTAGGGCCTTCTAAGGTGCCAGAGATTTATTTTATTAAAATAATATACATTTAAGCGTTCTAAAAGCCCCGACAATTTTGAGTAGAAATGGCTTGGCGAGCCCCTATATTTGTTGATTTGGCCCGTTGGTTGCTTCCAAAACTTGCCCTAAGTTGTACCCTGTTAATGTCAGATTCTGGTAACAGGTTCCTCCCAATTATACGCGCTCTTTCGAAGTGAGCTCTCCTCCAAACCTGAAAGCCAAAGAAGAAAACTAAAGGTGGCCGGCTCTTGGCCGTTGGCCCTCCGAAGCTTAAGTCAGAGATGGCTCGATAGTAACATGAAGTGTGAAACGTGGGCTTAGAGATTGTGTACCTTTATCATCTGTGTGGCCATCCATTTATATAGATTCGGGTGATCCAGTCTTGTTACGCAAGCCGTTAAGATCATCCCTGGTTTCAGGGGATAAGAAGCTTATCCCGTTGATCCCTGGATAAGAAGATGGCATACCTAACTGATTACGTTCCTTGATGGAGGCTCCCCGTGGTACAGAAATTGTGAATAGAAAACAACCCAAAGCCGGCCTATATGGGTTGCTGGTATTATGAGATGAGGGACATCCCCAACGAACGACTAATGACCAAGGGTGCTCGGATTTGGGAATATCCTTGTTTTTCGACCAGGAGCAGAGCTACTCGGATGACGGAGACCTTCCTATTCAACAACCACCGACCAAACCTGGTCGCATATCGGGAGTGTATAGGCGGTCGCAGATCTGTGTGATATACAAGATGCGACCGGGTAGGCTCGTTAGTCAGATGGTTTGGTCGCAACTTTACGGAGAGGCGCTCGCTGGTCGCGTGTCTTTTATAGTTCTTCGACGACTAACTTTATTCTACAATAGATGCCCCCCAAGTCCTTAGCATTGAGCAGCTAAGCGAAGGATTTGTCTATATATGTAACCAACTTTGAAGATGTACCAACTCAAAAAGGCCCAATCTAGTGAGGGTTGGTACTATTTATGTTTCTGGCACCTGGAGAATTTCATCATGGGGAATCCCTGTCACACCCCAACCCGGGGACCGGGCTCACTAAATTCTCGATCGCCGACCTTGGTGCCAACAGCCTCTGTAGTACCCCATTCTCGAATCCTAGCTCTCATATGCCAGATTCTGATCCTGGGATCCTACCAGGAGGATTTTCAAGGTAATTTTTTTGTTTGTAAATGAGCATAATCAAAACCATAAAACATCATCAAATATCCACTAATAAGTTGTTGAGTACAGTGCTGGAAAGGGAAATACAAAATGTAGTAAAAGCCCAAAATAGCAGGTACATGAATCGCGCTCAATGCTGCTGATGTGCTCTAGTACTTGCAGTGTAAACAAACGCGCATAAGCTTCCTAAGAAGCTCAGTAGAGTGCGTGTGTGCTCATGTGATGCATATGACAAGTATACAGATATCAGAGTAAGCGAAAGTGATAAAGGGCTAAGTTACCAAGTTCATGAATGCTATCAGCCATCCCATGCGAGGGCCTACATGGCCGAGTGTTACATGCTAGAGATGCAATGCAAACACTTAAATCCTCAACTAATCCACATATCAAAATGGTTCTCATCTGGGATATCACCGGGGTCTAGTACACTCTAATACTGGCCGCCGCACATCGCTCGCATAACCAAGCGAGTAGAAGAGACCTCACTATCCGCCTCGTTAGTGGTATGCCAATGCCCACTCGGCTCGCCGATAGCGGACCCATTTCATGAGCTGGTCAGACTCGACCTAGCTTATAGCCCACTGCACCCGGGTGAATAAGGTCACACCCCTTTCCAACCGACCTCGACACAGTGGGAGAAGCGGCCTACTGGTATTTGGCACTCGCGCGCTCGTGTTATCCACTCGATCTCGACGTTGGAGCATCCTATTGGTACCACAGGGTTTAGGGATTTCACCCAAGGACATCCATAGCGCCCACGTGCTAGAACAAGTTTTCGGTGTCCATTACTGCCAACCACGATGTGACTATGGTGGCCACTACCCTGATGCTACTAGGGTGTGAAGGCGATCGTGACATACATAGTGCGAAATGAATGAGTCATACAATCCAAGTCATGCACCAAACTTACGCATATTGCGTAATCATATGGGGCGACCTTGTCTCACACAAGTCCCCGCACAAGTCCCCTAAGTATAACAAGCCAACTAACATATGCTATGGTTAATCATGATCCGTATGGGCATATGAATGAGCATGGTATTCATTATACTAAGTATGTTATCAGTGTGAAGTATCAAGCTAAGCATACTAGTATGTTGTCAGACATATCATGTAATGTTGGCCTTAAATGGCCCAATATATATACAGAGAGTGGGACCTGGACTGTGGCCCCATTAGAAATGTAAAGGTCTTCGTGGCATAGCCCACTTGAGACCACATCGGCCCCATACTTGGGCCTGCACATACAAGATAGGCCGACAAAATAGGTATACGGCATGAATAAAACATATATATCAAAGGAAGGACCATGGCGGGTCCCGCCCACTGGTCGGATAGCAAATATACATCATCGGTCTTAAGAAGTTCTCGCTGGTAGGTATTCAATCACCACCATTTTCTAAGTGATCCCACTCAAATTAGGCCCCACGCATCGGTCAGACGGTTGGCATGCTACACAATGCATCCATCAAGGTGGAACCCAAAGATGGGCCCACAACCCCTAGTTGCATGGAAAAATAACACTAAAGTGGCTCCAAGGAAGTTTTCAATGGTAGGCATCAATGACCACTATTCCCTGCAGGTGTAGCCCACCTAACATTTGGATTTGCCTCATTATTGGGGGCCATATCCTAAAGTGGCATGGAAAAACAGATGGGTAGCATGAATAAAACAGATACATCATGGTGGGACTAAACAGATACATCACGTTGGAACCCACAGGGTGGGCCACCTGCTGGGCTGCGTGGTACCCAGCTGGGTCTCAGGAAGTTTTGGAATCAAGAAGATATTTGTGTTTTCTCCTTCATCCATATCCATGTGATCTTATTAACAGGTTGGATGACAAATAAACATCACTGTAGGGTCTGGGAAGGTTTCAACGATGGAAATCATTATTCCCATTGTTTCCTGTGGCATGGTCCACTTGACATTTGGATATGCTTAAATTTTGGGCTCAGCCACTAAAACGAGCTGGAAAAACATATGGACGGCATAGATAAAGCACATACATTCTAGGTGGGTCCCACGAGTGGGCCACCTGCGGGCAGCCCAACTAGCCCAACCAGCGCCCTTTTTTATTTATTTATTTTTTCTCATTAAGTGGGGCCCACAGAAGCTTTCGATCAAGCTGATATTTTTGTTTTCCCTTCTTCACACGTGTGTGAACTTATGACCAGGTTGGATCTCAAATAAACATCATGGTGGGCCGTAGGAAAGTTTCAACGGTAGGGTCACTGTCCTCACTGTTTTCTTTAGTAGGGTCCCCTCGAGATTTGGATCTGTCTCATTCTTAAGATCATGCCCTAAAATGATCTCTCCAAATGGATGGACGGTGTGGATATAACACATACAACACGGTGGGGCCCATAGAAGTCGGCTGGGATTGCGGCAATCCCACCCTTGGCCGGGATTGCCGCAAAAAAAGAAAAGAAAAAAAAAAGACAACAATTCATAATCAACCTATAAAAGCTCAAATATTCTATTTTATGGTGTTCCAATCAGGGTATTTTTTATGTGTGACCATCAACGGTGAGGCCCTTCTCATCGATGGTTTGGATCACTGAACAATGGGCCCATTTGAACAAGTTGTTCGATGGGCCCATTTGGACAACGCTGCAACTTATGGAGGCCTCCAAAAGCCTTTCGGAGTTGCTATGGAAGCTTATGTGGAGCTCACCATGATGTTTGTGAGAGATCCACCATCTATCTGTTTTGTGATCAAATTTTAGAAACATGTGACAAAAAATGAGCATTATCAAAGACTTGAGTGGGCTAAAAACATGATGACTGAACGTCCACAATTGAAATATTCATGGGGCCGCAGAAATGTTGAATTAGGCTAATATTTGTGTTTTCAGTTCATCTAGTAGGAATGACATTATGAACAGTATGGATGGCATATAAACAACACTGTGAACCCCAGAGAGGTTTCAACGGTAGGAGTTTCCCTGCCTACTTTTCCTCTAGTGAAGCCCACTAAGTTCACACAATGCAGCCCATTTTTTTTTGTCTCACGTCCTAAAATGAGCTTACAAAATGGATGGACGGGGTGGATTTCTCACAAACATCAGCCGTGGGACCCACCTACGTTCCCAGCGTCTAAAAGCCTCCAAAGGCTTTCGCACGAAACCGACTTCCGATTTTGCCAGGCTGATAGATTCTCGGACGGGGAGAGGAGAGACTTGCTCTCTCCGCCTTCTATGCCCCTAGAGATTCGGATCCCACCCACGGCTGGGATTGCCGCGTATGCAGCGTACCAAGCCGTGGGTGTAGCAAAATTCTTCTCCTGTTGGTATTAATCCAGCGTCCGCTGGATTACTCCCCTGCTTCCTTTTTTTTCTTTTCTTTTCTTTCTTTTTTTTCCTGGTTTTGATCGAGTGGGGCCCACATAAGGGTGATCCACTCCGTTCATCAAATTCCCCAGCTCATGGGGGGCTCGAAGAGTTGAATATTGGACAGGTGATACAACCTACAAACATCAAGATGGGCCAAAGAAAGCTTAGCAGTAGGCATCATTCTCCCCCACTATTTCATGTGGTGTGGTCCATTTACGATTTGGATCTCAGTCATACTTGGACCCTGGCCCTATTATGATCTGGAAAAACAAATGGACGGTGTGGATCCAACATAATCATCAAGGTGGGTCCCACGAGTGTGGACCCCACTCAAGCCCCTCGGACGCTGGATAGTTCCAGCATCTCTGACGCTGTGAACATCTAGCGTCTGGACGTTTTTACTTCTTTTTTTTGTTTCCCCCCCCTTTTTTCTCTTGTTTATATCAAGTGGGGCCCACATGAGTGTGATCCACTCCATTCATCATGTTTCCCAGCTCATTGGGGACCTAATGAGCCCAATTTGGGTAGGTGAAAAGGTCTACAAACGTCATGGTGGGCCCAAGAAGTTTCGACAATGGGCTTCATTATCTCCACTATTTTCTATGGTGTGGCCCACCTGAGATCTGATCAGCTTCAGTTTTTGTGTCCAGCCCTAAAATGGGCTAGAGAAACAGACGTACGGTGTGGATGATACACAAGAATCAAGGTGGGTCCCACGAGTGGGCCCATTGTTAACGCCCAAAAGGGCTTTGCCCAAGCGCTGCTAGCAGCAGCGTCCTCTGGACGCTGTCTGTCCAACGGCCAAGCACCTTCTTCTCTTTTTATTTTTTTGTTATCATTATTGTTATCATTATTCTTACTATGTTTTCTAGGCTGTGGGGCTCATTCATGGACGATCCAATCCATCCATCTGATTGCCCATCACAAGGTGGGCCCAAGGAAAGAAAATGAAGGGTAAACAAGAAAAAGGGGGAGTTTATGTCCCCCGTTACACTCACCTCGAAATATGAACGGTTGGATTGGGTCGAGTTGACGATCGGACGGTTCGGATGGTGGTTGGGGTCCTCCAAGCTTTGATCTTCTCCCTCAATTCCTTTAACTTCCCACACAACTCCCTCAAATCTCTCTCTTTCTCTCTCTTCTTAGTCTTTTCTCTCTCTCTCTCTCTCTCTCTCTCTCTCTCTCTCTCTTTCTCTCTCCTTTCTCTAACTTAGAATGTCATGGAAGGTGGGGCTTGGGAATGCTTAAGGGGTTTTTCTTAGGGATGTGATGATGACTAGCATGGGAGGGGGGTAGGATGGTATGGGAGGTATGGGCTTATGTTGACTTTGGTGGTGAGAGAGGGATGGGGTGGGCATGGCTTGTGTAGACTAGGGTGATGAGAGGGGTATGGGTGAGAGTGAGGGTGATTGATTAGACTTATTCTTGGGATTTGTGCAAGTGGGGCCCGCGCCACACGTGTGTTGCGTAGCCCGCATCGGATTGCGCGAATGATCGCAACTTTCACATCGGGTATCGCAATGGGGCGTGCCGCACGGCGTTGGAATCGCAGCGCCTACGCGGTCGCCGGGGTATAGGTTTTGGGTCGATGCGGTACTAAAATAGGGTTGCAATCAAGGCTCGCTAATCTGGTCCATCTGGGACGTACCGGCACCGGAAACTAAGCGTACGAAGAGCAAATCAAGGTACGGGTCTTACAATCCTATTTCGAACTATCCTTGGTGGAGGAGAGTGGTTTTATGTCTCGGTAACTAGGAGTCTGATGAGTGGTCCAACCCCAGGGGACATAACGTCAATCGCCTCTTTTACGAAGGTGGGTGAATTTTTACTCCTCTATGAAAATAGGCAGGATTTCATTTTTGTTACTGAGTTGATTTTTCTCACATCTTGCAAGCGTTCCTGCTGGGAAGAAGCCAAGCTTGCGTGGAGGAATCAACGAAAAAATCGTCAAAATCTTCAAACTCTTAGAGGCCGATCGAAACGTCAACCTCTCCCTCTCGCTCCCTTGTCTAGCTTCTTCTGGTCTTATCTCCCAGGAGGAAGTGATGGTGAACATAGGAGACAAGAGGGGAGCATTGGGAGTGCTGCCCCGTTTGAAGGGTGCTGCTTCAAAGAGGCAGAAGAAGACAACGGTTGGTCCCTCCAGCTCGCCTGTGCGTGCAGATAAACCTACTCGCGGCTCGTAGCCGCACAATCCTCCCCTGGCGGAAATGGCAGCGACCCCTCCGGCTGGTCCTCGCGACCAGCCGGTAATTGATATAATAGATAACTCCCCAAGCACATTCACGAGCCTACTGTAGCTTGCGAGTTGTCTCCTGCTCTGGAGTCAGCTCCTACTCGAGAACCATCTTCTGCTCTCGAGGCGAGCACTTCTGAAATGGTAGTAGCCCAGCCTTCGGGGATTGGAGTCTACACCATTCCGGCTCACTTGCATCCTATTTGCAAGTTCATTTTTGAGAACATCACCCCCAAATCCTTTGGTGCTCTTCCTGAGCCCAGTCTGGAGGACTTCTTCACGGACAGCGGAGTGAGGCTGATCCAGGTAAGCATGAAGTACGTCATAGTTTCTGTTGCTCTTTTAAAGAAACTTTTATACCTTTAATAATGATTCCCTTCATTTTCGAGTAGGGCTTGGACCTCACTTTGCGGACGAGACGCGATATTGACGCTGGTCGTCACATTATTGATGAAGGAGAAGAGAAGAGGTTGGCCATGGAGAACGAGATCCAAGAGAGGGATTGGATAATAAAGTCTCATGAGACTTTGATTGCCAAACTAAATGAGGAGAAGAAGATCCTCATTGGCAAGATCCAGGCTTTGATTGAGCGGTATTAGTCATTGGATCTTAACTTTGTGAGGCTTTCGAAAATAAAGGAGAAGGCCGAGAAGGAGAGAGAAATCTTCCATTAGGATAAGATTTCTCTCGAGGAGCAGCTTGCGGAATGCAAAGAGCGCCTCAAGGAGGTTGTCGAAGGCTTGGAGAAGGAGAAGAAGGCCCTGGCTCAGTTGAAAGATGACTCCATCCACTAGGACAAAGAGAGGATATCATATGTCAAAATGGTGCCCGAAGAATGCCCTTGTGCAATTCTAAAGTTTCGGACTTCACAACTCTACGAAGATGAGCGGTATGAAGCGTACGTAGCTGGTCGCGATTTCACGGTCAGGGTTATGCAATGAATTTCTCCATCGTTCAATATGGAGGAATTTGATAAAGTTGCTGCCGTTGTCGCCGCTGAAGAAAGAGCAGCGGATGAAATGAAGTCACGGAGGCTATTGAAGTTGCAGGAGTTCTTGAGGAGGGACCTAAGGCAGAAAGCCGAGCAGCTCCTCCAGGCAACAAATGAGCGACTACAAGCTGCTCCTCTTTTTCTCTTTTCTCTCTGATTTGAAACAGATGTATCTTCTCCTTTTTTTTGTAATTCGAATGTTTATTGAATGAAAGAATATTTTGTTATCTCTTCTTTGATCCATGGGAATGAATTCGTAATTTTTGGATGTTTTACTCAACCCATGAAAAGGAATTGAGCTCAATTAGGGAGGTCTTGGTGATCGTGTCCGCTTGGAGATAGGCTGACCTATCAATTGAGTCTTTGGCTCTGCTAAGAGCAGAAGATTTAGTCAAGAGAATGTTTATATTCTCTTTAGGGCTATTCGAGTCCAAAAAGTGGAGTAGCAACCAAGTTTATGGATTTCATAGCTGATCAGCTGAGATGAAAAAGAACTGTCTTTATTCGGATATGGTCTGACATTTACATTACGAATGGTTTATGTGAAATACCGAAGTAAATGTTCCACGTGCCAAGTGCGACGTAGGGGTCTTCCTCACATGTCTTCAAGATAGTAGGTCCCTGGTTGAACAACCTTGATGACTCGATATGGGCCTTCTCAGTTAGAATCCAGCGACCGAGTGGTCGTTTCGATGTTTTGCCTAAGCACCAAATCACCGAGCTGAAAAGCTCTGGTTTTAACCTTCGAATTGTGATAGCGAGCTATTCGTTGTTGATAAGCTGTTGCTCGAAGACGAGCTGTATCTCTTTTCTCTTTTAAGAGATCGAGGTGAAGTTTTAAACTTTCCTTATTACGGGGGCCCTTGTAGTCTTCCACTCGATGAGTAGGTATCTTGACCTTTACTGGGACAACCGCTTCGGTGCCGAATGCCAGCGAGAAGGGTGTTTCTCCCGTTGAATTGCGAGTTGTCATTCGATAATCCCATAAAACTTCTGGTAGGAGTTCCGACCACATACTCTTACATTCATCAAGTTTGGTCTTCAAGTGATGCTTGATAATTTTGTTAATCGCTTCTACCTGTCCGTTAGCCTGAGGATGACATGGGGAAGTTCAAATATTACGTATCTTCCACTTCTCACAAAACTCGGAGAATGCGGCGTTATCGAACTGTCTTCTGTTGTCAGAAATTGTGGTATGGGGGAGTCCATAACAGCATATAATGTTCCTCCGTATGAATTTAGTAGTTTGCTTTTTGGTGATGGTGACTAGAGGTTCCGCTTCGACCCATTTGGTGAAGTAATCGATTGCCACAATTGCGAACCTGATTTGGCCTTTTCCCTTGGGTAGTGGTCCGCTAATAGCGACTCCCCATTGAGCAAAAGGCCTAGAGTCGTCCATCGACGTCATTTGTTCAGATGGTAAATGAGGGACTTGAGAGTATCGCTGACATTTATTACATTTCTTGGAGAATTCAAAAGCGTTAGCTTTCACAGTGGGCCAATTGTACCATTGTCTCATTGCTTTATATGCAAGAGACCGTCCTTTAGGATGATTACTGCATGCCCCTGGTGTATTTCATCTAAAGTACGGTGTACTTCTTCTGGATGGAGACACCTTAAATATGGTAAAGTAAAATTTTTACACAACAATTTTTCATTTTGTAAGACGTACCTGGCAGCATGGTAGCAAATTTGTCGCACATATTTTTTATCATTTAGGAGTTGTCCGCTTTTGAGGTAAAGGATGATGGGATCCATCCAGCATAGAGATAACTGTGATGTAGCAATTAGCTTTGGAGCGATTTAATCGATACTCAAAGTAAAGAGGTGCTCGATAGGAATGGCTTACGTCAGATCAAATTTCGGAGCGGAAGCTAATTTTGTTAGAAAATCTGCGAGCTTATTCTCCTCAAGAGGAATATGAGTTATCTCGTATTTGCTCAATTCAGCGAGTATGATGAGTACTTGTGATTTGTACAAAGCCATTCACTCTTCTTTCACCTCCAATTTGTTGAGTACTTGATTGACGACCAGCTAAGATTCGTTATCATGAGTATATTTGCTATTTCAAGACCGATGATTAAGGCCTCATATTCTGCTTCATTATTAGAGGCATGAAAGTCGAATGAAATTGTGACCCATCTGGAGCTATTAGGATCAAATCGGCTCCGCTACCAGAGGAGCATGATAATCCATCTACGTAAAGCGATCAGGTTGGCTGCTCGTTGGTCGTCGGATCATTACTGTAGATAGGAGCAGTGCTGGTCGAATATGTGAATTCGGCAATGAAATCGGGCAAGGCTTGAGTTTTTTACGGCGGTTCGTGAGCAGAATGTAATATCGTGTTCCCCAAGCTCGATCGCCCATTTAGTTAACCGTCCAGATACTTCGGGCTTTTGAAGGACTTGGCTTAAATGATGATTTGTAGGTACTATATATTATATAATGGGCATGAAAATAAGGCCGTGGTTTTCGAACTGTTGTTATTAAGGCTAGAGCAAGTTTCTTCATATCGGAGTATCGAGTTTCAGCATCCACCATTGCTTGACTAACATAATAAATGGGCCTCTGTACCCCAGAGTCTTCTCTTATTAAGGCATCGCTAACGGCCGTGGAAGATACAGATAAATAAAGAAAAAGTTGCTCATGTGGAATATGCTTGGATAAGATGGGAGGCGTGCTCATATACTGTTTCAGTTGCTGAAATGCCTCCTCACATTGTTGGGTCTAGACCTAGTCGATTTTTACAGTTGTATGGAGGAGCTTAAAAAATGGAAGGCATTTATCGGAGGCACGCGAAATAAACCTATTTAATGATGCAATGCGACCAGCCGATCATTGAACTTCTTTGAGAGTGGATGGAGATTTCATTTCAATCAAGGCCTTAATCTTTTCAGGGTTTACTTCAATCCCTCGTTGACCAACCATGAACCCGAGAAATTTTCAGCGGAGACCCTAAAAGCACATTTTTCTAGATTTAACTTCATCTGATACTTTCTCATCAGATCGAAGGCTTCTCGGAGATCCGCGAGATGATCATTGGCCGCGATACTTTTTACGAGCATGTCATCGATGTAAACCACCATATTCCTGCCGATTTGTGCAGCAAACATTTTGTTGACTAGACGCTGATAGGTGGTCTCTGCATTCTTGAGATCGAAAGGCATCACTTTATAACAATATAGACCTCGATCAGTGATCAAAGCAGTATTCTGATGATCAGATGGATGCATCATGATCTGGTTGTAACCAGAATAAGCATCCATAAAGCTGAGCAGGGCATGTCCTGCTGTTGAATCGACCAATTGGTTGATGCGGGGAGTTGGGAAGCTATCCTTCGAGCACGCCTTGTTTAGATTGGAGTAATTTACGCACATCCTTTATTTACTATTTTACTTGAGCACAAGAACGACATTCGCGACCCACTTCGGATAGTCGACCTCTTCGATAAAGTTGATGGCCAATAATTTTTCGACCTCAGTTTTAATCACCGTTTGTCTTTCAACTGCGAACGTTCGTCGTCGTTGATGGATAGGCTTGAATTTCGGGTTAATGTTCAGGCGATGGACTATAGCGTCGGGGTGAATACCTGGCATATCTTCATGAGACCAGGCGAATATATTTTGATATTCGACCAGGAAGTCGGTCAGGTGGATTTGAAGGGAGGAATTCAGAGACGATCTGATATGGACCTTTATGGAAAGGTTGTCCTTCGACAGCTGAATTTCGATCATTTCTTCTCCGGGAGTTCCTGCTTGAAGCGTATTTTTCCTCGGGTCCAGGTTTGTTGCCATCGGAGAACTTACTGAGTCTCCTGAAATCGCCATTACAGAAGCTGCATGGACATTCTTTCAATCTTGCACTGCGATTTCATAACATGCTCGAGCCTCCTTCTAGTTGCCTCGAACTACTCCCACTCCACTTGGAGTGAGGAACTTGATGCATAAGTAGAGGGGGTGTAGAGTCGCCCCTATTTTAGTGAGAGAAGGGCGCCCCAAGATTGCATTGTACGTCAATTTTCGATCGACCACAAGAAAGTTGATGAAAACCGTAACTTTGGTCGGAGCTTCACCGAATGTAACAGGAAGGTCAATACTCCCCTCTGGCTCCACCACTTTACCTCCAAAACCGACAAGGGGGGTCGAGACAGGATTGAGTAGATTTCTGGCACGAGCCATCTTGTTGAAAGCTTCCAGATAAATGACGTCAGCAGAGCTACCTATATTCAACATAATACGATGAGTTAAATAATTCAATACCTTTAACACCACTACAATCGAATCTTCATGAGGAAAATGAAGTCCTTCAGCATTTGCATGAGAGAAGGAGATTTGTTGGTGGCTTAAGCTTGTCACGCTGGATGACTTCTTCACCCAATAGATTTGCAGAGGCTTCTGGCTCACCTTTCGAGTATACGCTTTCCTAGAGGCTCGTGAATCTCCTCCACAAGCCGCGCCACCTACAATGGTTCGGATTTCGCTTGCTGGTTCGACATCCTCTTGGGAAGGACGGTGTTGCGGTGACTTCTTCCTCTAGTTTTGATGGTCGCAACATGCTGGTGTACCAGATCGTTTGGGAGAACGATCTTGTCGTGCAACATAGTCTCGGAGGTGCCCCTTTCAAATGAGGGCTTCGATATGGTCTTTAAGAGATATACAATCTTGGGTGTTATGCCCATGATCTTTATGGAAATAACAAAAGTTTCTTTTGTCGCTTTTTTCGGGATCCGATTTGATCATTGAAGGCCATTTAACATACGACTTATGTTTAATTTTCATCAGTACCTTTTCGGGAGATCAATTGAGAGGTGTATACTTGCGATATTTCTCAAAATAAAACTTTCTTGGAGAGCGGTCACGTCGATCACATCGGTACTTCTTGTTTGCTGGAGAAATATCTTTAGCCTTTCACCTTTTTTCTTGAACACCATGACGAGCCAATGCTACTTTTTCAGCATTAATGTATTTTTTAGCCTTGGCCTAGAACTCGATCATCGTTTTAGGAGAGTTTTTATCCAGGTCGAATCATAATTTTTCGCTTGTAATGCTCGCTATAAGGGTGGTAAGACCCTTATCTTCAGTATAACCCTCGGTTTGGACTGCTTCTGCCGTGAATTGAACGGTGAATTCTTTGATCCTCTTTCCATGCTACTGCCTCAAATTTGATAGGTGAGATGTAGGTTTTTTTATACGGTTGCTTCCCATGAACTGAGAAAGAAAGAGATCCAACAATTGAGAAAATGATTCAATAGATTGAGGTTTTAGACCATGGAACCAAGTACATGCTGCGTCTTTTAGAGTTAAAGAGAAGGCTCTGCACATAATTTCGGAGCTATATCCTTCCAATTCTGTAAGGGATCTATACGTCTCCATATGCTCAAGGGGATCACCGATACCAGTATATGGAACAATGCTGGGCGTCTGATATTTTTTAGGCAGAGGAGCCTCCATTACTTCATGGGTAAAAGGAGGCTCGGATTGACGGATCTTTGCTATAGTGGATGTCGGGAGGTTAGATTGATATCGTTGTTTGATATTGGCGAAACGGTCCGCAATTTTCCTGAGATCTCTTTCCCACGGCAGAGTATAGCTGGATGTCTCGACATCAAGTTGTACTTCGGGTTGATGTTGTCGGGAAGCACTGGAGTGGATAGATTGCGGGTGTTGATTAGGAACTTGATTACCTCGAGAAATACGATTTGAAGGAGGGTTGGCCTGAACTTGCGATTCATCTAGAGAGTGTTTAGAAGTCGCAGGCGTAGGTTGTAATGGAGGTCCTCCCAGAGGTTGCTACGATTCGGGGAAATGTTGATCGAATCAATTAGATAGGGTTTGAAGTCCAGCTTAGAAAGTAAGGAGTGTGTCCCCGACGAAGCGCATCATACCATCAAAGCCACCAGATATATCTTGGAATGGATTCTGCGCGGGAAGGCTGGGCTCTGCAGGAGGAATCCCCGTTGAAGCAGCCTGAGGTGGATTGGGAGTTGGCTCGGGGATGTCTAGTGGTGGTAACATTTGCTTTGTGGTGGAAAGATGAGTTGTTTTTTTAGGAAGCATAGCGGAAGGTGACAATTTGTAATGAGAATGAATTGAATACTCTTTCCCAAGGACGATGTCAATCTGTTAACGTCAGATTCTGGTAACAGGTTCCTCCCAATTATACGCACCCTTTCGAAGTGAGCTCTCCTCCAAAATTAAAAGCCAAAGAAGAAAACTAAGGATGGTCGGTGCTTGGCCGTTGGCCCTCTGAAGCTTAAGTTAGAGATGACTCGATAGTAAGATGAAGTGTGAAACATGGGCTTAGAGATTGTGTACCTTTATCATGGTCATCCATTTATATAGATCCGGGTGATCCAGTTTTGTTACGCAAGTCGTTAAGATCACCGCTGATTTCAAGGGATAAGAAGCTTATCCCGTTAATACTTGGATAAGAAGATGGCATACCTAACTGATTATGTTCCTTGATGGAGGCCCCCTGTGGTACGAAAACTGTGAATAGAAAACAAGCCAAAGCCGACCTATATGGGCTGCTGGTACTATGAGACGAGGGACATCCCCAATGAACAACCAACGGCCAGGGGTGCTTGGATTTAGGAATATCCTCGTTTGTTGACCAGGAGTAGAGATGCTCGAATGACAGAGACCTTCCCATTCAACAACCACCAACCAAACCTGCTTGCATAATTAGAGTGTAGAGGCAGTCGTAGATCTGTGTGATATACAAGATGCGACCAGGTAGGCTCGTTAGTCAGATGGTTTGGTTGTAACTTTACAGAGAGGTGCTTGCTTGTCGTGTGTCTTTTATACTTCTTCGATGACCAACTTTATTCTACAACATACCCTATTCGACTTATATGACTGCATGGTGAGTGTCAAGCTGTACAAATACTTATGGATACTTTTGATTAAATCTTAACTGAAGTTAAAGAATAATTTTAATCTTGTTTGTTTAGGGTGAGGTGTCTTTATAACTAAAAAATAAGATCCAGATCTTAGGTGGACCACAGCATAGGAAAATAATGATGATTCAACGCCCACCATTAAAACTTCCTAGGGCCCATTATAATGTTTATTTGCCATCTAATTTGTTGATTAGGTCACACAGACCTGGATGAAGGGAAAACACAAATATCGACTTGATAAAAAAATTTTGTGGCCCCCATGAAGTTTTAATGATGGCCATTCAATCCCTACTGTGTGATCCCCTTAAGATTTGGATCTACTTCATTTTTCGAAACATGCCTTGAAATGAGCTGGAGAATCAAAACAAATGGACAGTGTTGGTATACAACGCATACATCAAGGAGGGCCCCACGGCCAGGGCAGCATCTGTTAACATGTTATGCTTGTGACACCAAAATTGGTCCAATGAAGTTGATGCTATTATTGGCCAATTGGTGGACATCAAATAACCATTGCGATGAAACATAGCTAATGATCCATATTAAAGAAACAAATTAATGTCCATTTATATAGCCAATGGTCCATATTAAAGAAACAAATGTCTATTAATCACATAATAGCTTATGATTTTTATGTGCTTGCCGATTGTACTGCATTCCTCATCAATAAATTTGACACTTGACTTTATTTTGTACTTCTAGTGTTGCATTGTTGTTGAACAATACAAACTATCATCAGTGAAATAAAAAAGTCCTCGTTTCTATGGAAAAGGAACTCATCTAAAAGACTAACCCTCCCATTTACAAATTGCCTAATTCTTTGTAATATGTAGTTAGGTGGTCGTTCGATCTTCTTAGGTTCATTTTTAGTTAGTCTATTTTGGTGCCTAGGGTCATATAAGGTCTTCGATTCGATTTGAGTTGTATTCAAATCTAGCATACTCAACACACATATACACGCAATATACTTGAGGGAATCTCAACCAAACACTACACATGTGGCCATGTGCCTGATTGAAGCTAACACCTCCTGATCAACAAACACAGATTTAGCTCAGTTAGGAAATATCACGTGAGAACTCCCTTATCACACACACATGTATATATACATAAACATATGCACACACACATGTGCGGGCACACACATACATATATATACACACATGCACATACACTAACACACACATATATACATATTCATAATATGTATGTGCGTGCGCACGTGCATGTGTGTATATATATATGTCACCAAGTTTTGTCAACCTCGTCATATGTATGTGCTGTATTCACACTATTAATCCATTTTCGGTGATCATTTTAGGGCATGGGCCAAACAATAAGGCAAATCCAAAGCTCAAATGGGGCCACACTATAAAAAGTAGTGGGGATTGAGTGCCTACCATTTAAAACTTCATGGGGCCATAAAAGTATTGGATGAAGCTGATATTTATCTTTTCCCTTTATCTAGGTCTGTTTAACCTTATGAACAAGTTTAATGGCAAATAAACATCTTGGTGGGCCCTAGGAAGGTTTCAACAATGGGCGTCACTATTCTCACCAGTTTTTATGATGTGGTCCACTTGAGCTTTGGGTCTCATTTTTTGGCCCATGCCCTAAAATGATCTTGCAAAATGGATTAATGGCGTGGATATAACACATACATCATGGTGGGGCCCATAAAACTTGGTGACGCCAACACACCTAGTTCATGGTGTGTTCATACGCCACACAATCCCCTTCGGACCTGTTTGGACAGTTGTATTAGAATGTATTAGAAGAGATTGAATTGCCACTCATATTGTAATAGTTACTATGGAAAAACAATAATTACTATAGAAGATTACTATTATGCTTTATATTACTATTGTGTTGGCAACACTGTAGCGAATAATGTCACTATACAATACTATAAGTTACTATAGCATACTTTAGTGAAATTGAAAACTTGTGAATTCTAAGTCCTTATTTGCAAGTGACTATAGTAAAATTGAAGTGATGTAAAATCCGGAATCCTCCATCTATAAAAGGGGCTCCTCTTCACTAGTCCCGGTGATGTAAAATCCGGAATCCTTCATCTATAAAAGGGGCTCTTTCTCACTAGTCAGGGTGATGTAAAATCCGAAATCCTCCATCCATAAAAGGGGCTCCTCCTCACTAGTTGGGGTGATGTAAAATCCGAAATCCTCCATCTATAAAAGGGGGCTCCTTCTCACTAGTCGGGCAAAGTAAGTCTGAATGAGAATGATCTTGTTAGTGTTGTCCTGATTCCTGTAATCAATCTTATTGAGCAATATGACTTTGCCCTTCCATCGGCAACTTAATCGTCGCTCCTTGCCAGATTAGCAACCAAAGAGTTTGCTTTGTTCTATAGAAAGCAAAACCCAAGCCTATTCCATACCCATTTAGATAGGCTCATACTCAGTCATGGCTTGCTTGGCTTAAGAACTAGTTGGGCCCACCGCCCATTTACACCTCTACAGGAACCTTTTGGACTATGGTTTTTTTTTTTCAGCGACTTGGACGGGATGCAGCTAGCATGTGTAGACATTTCAGTTAGGCCATGAGAGAGAAGCAGATAATATCTAGCTGCCTTCTTTATATCAGAGATATTTTTGGGGACATGGCCTGTCCATGGTAGAGCCTCTCACATCAAAGGTGCGGACTGGTTGGACAGTATGGCAAACAAGCAGTGGTCGGTTAATCTAGGCCGTTGATCCAATGGGACTCACCATGGACGGAGACTGCCGGCAATATCTCAATCTTACAATCCCAACACCCCATTTAATGATCCACCGATGGAAAGGCAAGATGATGAGAAAAAAAGAGCAACAATCAACATCAACATGAAATGGGACAGCTATTGAAAGGAAAAGAGGCTAGTTGAATGGGGAAATGTTGGACATCCTCCATCCATAGCTGGAATCTCCCCATTAACGGTTTGGATTACCAACACATGTACCCAACCTTCCGAAAATTGTTATACCTACCACCCAACAATTCTTCCATGTGGAATGTGAGGGTTCGTGCACATGCACGAATATAACCGTACACGTGGTATAAAACGTAACTCCATTTTTGGTACTTGTATGGTGCAACCTACTTTAACCATCTCATGAATGCAGGTAAATAAGTAATAATTACCATCAATACATATTTGGGAGAAATGAATATTTCCTCTTGAAATGAGGTTTGAAGGGGGATGGAGTGGTCGGTGGCCCCATTGTATGGTCTGCGACATATATCCATGCCATCCATCCATTTTGCTGGAACATTTTAGGGCATGAGGGGCTTAGATTGAGTTCTACCCCCACCAGTACGGAGGTATACGGATATATGTCACCTCAGCATTGCTAGAGAGCAGGTGAGAACTGGCTGATGTGACAGGCCTGCCAGCTCTCCATTATTACCAAGGTACAGGGTCCCACCTACTCACCACCCATGCAGAAGTGTCAATTACCTATCTCCTAGTGGAGGTAGGACCCGATCTAAGCCCAAAATTGAGGTAGAATCGTGGTAGCATGGCAAAACCATAAGGTAGTCATAGTCATAAAAAGTTTTTAATATCGACCCACTTTTGGTGTACTGTGGTTCACTTGAGCTTTGGATTTGCCTTAATTTTAAATTCAAGCCTTAAAATCAGCTCACAAAAATATAAACATAATAGATAAGCCTCATATATCCCAATTAGCCCCACATATTGGTAATTAATCATTACTCATTTGCCTATATTACACTATGAAGTTGAAAAACAAATACCCCATGATGTATGGATTTTATCCATGCAGCTCATTCATTTTTCTAGATCATTTTAATATATGATAAAAAAAAAAGAGATAAATCCAAGGCTAGATCTTATTACACTATACAGAAGGGTGGTAATTGAAGGGCCATAGTTAAAAATTTCTTGGGTGCCATTGGAACATTTATTTGCCATCCAACCTGATGACAAGGCCAGAGAGACCTGAATGAAACGATCAGACAAATATCAGCTTGATCCATAACTTTCGTGGCAGGTGAGAAGTTTTTAATGGTCAATCGCTACCGTTTCCTATGGTGTGGTCCGCATGAGAGTTGGATCTGCTGCAAATTTGGGCACATGTACTAAAATGCTATGGAAAAACGGACGGATGGCGTGGATTTAAGACAAACATATCAAGGTGGGCCCCACAGTGAGAGATTCACCGACCTTGCTAGGGATTCCGACATCAACCAACAGCTGAGCTGAAATAGTACCCAATGGTCCAGTTTAAAGAAACAAATCTCCGTGAATCACGTGAGAGAATAGCTCTGGATATGCAATGTCTGACTGCACGTGTACGAACATTTACGCTCTGCCAGAGTATCAAATCAAGCAATCTATAATTCCAGAGAAGATTACGGTGGAAGTTTACCACCATCGTCCAAAAGTAAAACAATGTACGGTGATCAACACCGTCCAAATTTTAGACGCACTGAAACAAGGAGTGAGCACTGCCAGAAAATCACACTGATCAAGCAATCCAAACCATTTAATCGGTCATCATCGAATGGATAGTAAAAAAGTAAACTCTGAGTGGTCCACATACAAAGAGGAAAGTCATATGTTTCTACAGTCGATCCAACTAATCGTTTCAGAGGCTTGGCCGGTCTGGATTCCCATAAGACTTTCCCACGCGTGCAATAGATAAGACACCACCATTATCTAAGTGGTGGTGAACTTTTATTAGACTCCAGTACGTACTTCCCTTTCCTACCGTGTAGGAAAGACAGCAACGTGAAAACGGGAAGCAGATTGGGTGGTGACCCCAATACCACACATCTGGGTGGTGGTGGGCGATGTGGGGCCTACTGTGACGTATTTTGTTTATCCATTCCGTCAATCCGTTTTTACAGTTCATTTTAGAGAATGATCCAAAAAATAAAGCAGATTAAAATCTCAAGTGGACCACACCACAAGAAACAGTGGTGATTGAACGCTCACCATTAAAACTTTCTTGGGGGCCACAAAAGTCTTGGATCAAGCTGATATTTGTCTTTAACCGGTCTATGTGACCTTCTCAACAGATTGGATGGAAAGGAAACATTACGGTGGGCCCTAGCATGGTTTCAACGGTGTGTCATTATCCCCACAGTTTTCTCCGGTATGATCCACTTGAGCTTAAGATGCGCTTCATTTTTTGGCTCTTAACCTAAAATGAACTGGAAAAATGGATGGACGGTGCGGATATAAACCACATACATCACAGTGGGCCCCACAACGCCCAACACTACTTAGCTGGGTGGTGTTCCGGTTCGTAAAAACACCCAGAACTCTCAGAAGGCACAAAATAAAACGGACTCTCTCCCCTCCCCCCCTCCTCTCTCTCTTCCCCCCTCCTCTACCCCCTCTCTCAGACAGGGTGAGGATTCTGTCGAAAGAAGGAAAGAAGAAGCCATGTCTCTGGGCTATGCAGAGAAGTTATCTTTCAGAGAAGATGTGGGAGCTGTTGGGATGTCTGAGATTTTCGACCCACCTCAAATTCTGGAGGAAAAGGTGAGATTTCTCTTCCATTCTCTGCTTTCCCTTTCATGGCTATTGCTTGTTTTCTTGCTTTCATTGTCGTAGATTCTTACTTTTCTATTTAGATTTGTTACTAAAGTCATCAAGCTTGAAAACCCATGAACATTTCTTGGAATTAATGTCAGAATTTTGAGAATTTTGCGTTATGCGCTTTCTTGTCAACCCAAGAATGTAGTCGTTGCGCTCTGATTTTCAGATTGTGCTAGTTGGGTCCATGTTTCGTTGATCCTAGCCGTTGGTGTTAAGGGCCCGACCTTGGCTGCTGCCTCGTGCGTTAAAGTATCCAAATTGGAATATCATAGCTATAGTATTTTTGGCATTTTCTTGGTTCAATGTGGAACTGTCTATTTGCTGGTCACCAATTCCCATATGAGATTTTTTTGGTGTATGGTCATCTGGAGTGGGGCCTGTCATATCAATGCTTTGGATTACTGAATCTTGCCCCATTTGTACGGGATTCAAACTCAAACTTATTGGAGACGTTCCTAGGTTGTGTTGGGAACTCGAGGAAGTGCAGAGTTGAATCAAACAGAGTAGTACCAATCGCACAAGCAAATCAACACATGAAGACAATCTGATTTTACGTGGAAAAACCCTTACGGGAAAAAACCACGGCACAAAGCGATCGATGCACTATGAAAAACAGAATACAAGAGATGGATCTCACCTGGATCAAAACCCGACAAGAAAAGCCCTAGCTTTTTCTCTCCAAAACTCTCTCAAACCCTAATACAAGTCTTAGAATACCCCAATCCTCATTACACCCTTCTTATATAACAATAGAGCCGAATTTGGAAAAAAAAACCACAAAATCACGCAAAACTACTCAACCGTCGACAAATTGGGTCGACACATCGTCGATCGGTCAATGGCACATGTTCGACATGTCGAACACGCCAAAATTTTCTAGAGAGTTTTGCCTGTTTTCCGAATGCTGTCGATCGGTGGAGCCTCAATCATGTCGAAATTGCCTAAAATTGTCCAATGACCTTCTGTGTTATTTTGGGCATGATCGATCGGTCGACTATGCTCGTCGATAGGTCGATCATCCCTGTTTATGCACAGATTGAAGGCTCCACCAACAATCTCCATCGAGGCTTTAATCAACAATTCGATTCTCCTTTGCTCCATCTTCCATTTTTAATCTGTCTCCATCATAGCTTTACCATCACTTCTCGTGCACACTCCGTCTTCATTCCATCTTCGCCAGACCCAGAGAAGTTGCTCAGAACTTGAATTTCTCTGCAGGGATCACCTTTGCAAGCATGTCCGCCGGATTCATACTTGTATGGATCTTTTCCAGAGTCACACCGCCTTCCTCAACCACCTGTCGGATAAAATGATGACGTGCATCAATATGTTTAGTACGAGAGTGATAAACTGAGTTCTTGGTCAAATTGATAGTGCTTGCGTTGTCATAATTAATTGGCATGACCTCCTGCTGAAGCCCGAATTGATTTATCATGCCCCTCAACCAAACCGCTTCTTTGAATGCTTCTGTCACGGCCATGTATTCAACTTCTGTTGTGGAAAGAGCCACCACAGGCTGAAACTTCGACATCCAACTGATTGCTCCACCCGCTAACACAAACAAGTACCCAGAACTCGATCTCCTACTATCCACACTGTCCGCATAGTTTGAATCCACATAACCTACTAACTTGTCTCCTGATTTCTCTAATGTCAAGACGTAGTCCTAAGTACCTTGAATTTATCGAAGTAGCCATTTTCACAGCCTTCTAGTGTTGCTTGCTAGAGTTAGACATGAATTTGCTAACAACACCCATCGCATGTGAAATATTTGGTCTCGTACAGACCATGGCATACATCAAGTTGCCAACCACGCTCGAATGAGGCACACGAGACATAACCTGCTTTTCTTTATCTGTTTTAGGATTCTGCTTTGAAGAAAGCTTGAAGTGAGCCGCATGAGGAATGCCGATCGGCTTTGCATTGTCCATCTGAAACTTCACTGACACCTTCCCAAGTTATTCAGCTTGAGATAGCTATAGCCTGCTCCTCTCATTGTCTCTGTGTATATCAATGCAGAGAACCTTCTTTGTAGCCCTCAGATCCTTCATCTCAAATGTCCCTAATAGCCGAGTCTTCAGTATATCTATCTCAGACATGCTATGATTGGCGATAAACATGTCATCAACATACTCCATCATTCAGTGTTTTGAAGTAGACACAATGATCATACTTACTCCTGGTAAACCGCTGACTCATAATGAAGGAATCGAACTTCTTGTACCACTGCCTAGGCGATTGTTTGAGGCCGTACAACGACCTCCTTAACTTGCAAACCTTGTTCTCTGCCTCTTTCAGTTCGAATCCTTCTGGTTGCGTCATGTAAATCTGCTCATCCAATTCTTCATGCAGAAAAGTGCTTTTTACATTCATCTATTCCAGCTCGAGGTCGTATTGGGCAACCAGCGCCAACACGAACTTGATAGATACTTGCTTTACCATTGGTACGAAGATCTCACTGAAGTCGATACCTTCTCTTTAAATATATCCCTTCTCTACTAACCTCGTCTTGTATCTATCCTGTTTCTTTCAAAAGATCCACTTGCACTCGATTGTTTTTCGGCTGACGGGAAGCTCCACTAGCTCCCATGTCTCATTCCTGTACAAGGAGTCTATCTCGTCATGCATTACCGTCTTCCACTTTTCGGCATCCACATCATCAAATACCTCATGAAATGTAGACGAATCTCCCTCATCCGTAGTGAGGGCGAATCCAATATTCAAATCATCTCTATACCTAGCCGGTAACCCACGATCCCTTTGTGGATTCCTTCTCACAGTTGATTGCTCCACTTGATCTTGTACCTCTGTTTGCATTTTAGTCTCGGCCCGTGTGTCATCTTTGTCTATTTGGACATTAATTGCATCTGATTTTTCCGGTTCCTTGAGTTTATTCTTATGGAATAAGGACCCTTCATCAAACCTGACATCCCGACTAAATGTGATCTTCTGTGTGATAGGGTCGTACAACCTGCAACCCTTCACACCATTCACAAAAATATACTGCCTGGCCCGTTGGTCTAGCTTATCTCTCTTAACTGACAATACATGAGAGTAAGGCTTACAACTAAATACTTGCAGTCCTGAGTAGTCTACCTGCTGACCACTCCACACTTCCTCTAGAATTTTACAATCAATGGTCGTAGAAGGGGATCGATTCACTAGGTGACAAGCCGTGTTAATGGTATCAATTCACATTTCTTTGCCCAACCCAGCATTACTGATCATGCATTGGGCCCTCTCCAAGAGAGTTCGATTCATCCGTTCGGTCACACCATTCTTCTATGGTGTGTGGTGCACTGTGTTGTGCCTCACAATCCCTTCATCTTTACAAAATTGATTAAATTCCCCATAAGTGAATTCTCCACCGTTATTTGTCCTCATCACTTTCACCTTCTGCCCTGACTGCTTTTCCACTATCGCCTTCCAATGCTTGAAAGTGGTGAAAACATTAGATTTATTTTCAGAAAATAGACCCACACTTTCTAAAATAATCATCAATGAATGTAACAAACTATGATGACCCCCACCAGAAACTACGAGCGACGGCCCCCATACATCAGAATGCACGTACTTCAACACACTCTTACATACATGCTTCCTCGACTTAAAAGACAATCTTGACTGTTTACCATAAATACAATGCTCGTATATACTAAAATTAAAACTTTTAAATGTGGGAATTAAAGAACGATAAGAAAGTACCTTTCGCTCATGTGGCTTAGGCGCGTATGCCACAAACGTGCAGACGTGGAATCCGCTACAGACGTTGTAGCTCCACCTTATGAAGTGCTCTTGATCAACTTGTAAAGGTTTCCGTTCTTCTGTGTGCTTTCATGACGACAAATGTCCCCTTTGAAACTTTAATGACATGATCAAACTTGATGAATTTGCACTCCATTGCCTCGAGTGCTCCAAGGGATATCAAATTCTTCTTTAGCTTAGGGATGTGCCTCACATCTGTCAGGATGCGCTCGATCCCATCGAACATCCTGATGCGCACTGACCCAATATCGACAATCTGGCAGGCGTAGTCATCGCCCAAGAACACCAAGTCATTTTCATACTCTCTATATACAGTGAATGACTCCAGTTAGGACACATGTGATATGATGTGCCTGAATCCAAGAGCCACTCATTGCTGAGATAATCGGACTTGGATATGGTCAAAACCTCGCAACCATCATTCGTGCCCTCTGTAGATTCTGCGGTATTAACCTCCCTAAAAGAATCTTTAGACTTCTCTTTCTTCGACTTGGGATTTCGACAATTCCTTTTCATGTGCCCTATTTATTCACTACTCCAGCACTTCAACTTGCTCTTTCCTTTGCCCTTGGATTTCGATCTCGATCGTGAAGATCTTCTATCCCGTTCAGAATTTCTTCCCCTTGTAACCAGTGCATCTGTAGAAGTACCCATGTCATCGCTCTTCTTTCTCATCGCCTTCGACTGGAGAGTTAAGATGACGGTCTCAACACTAATGGACGTTTTGCAAGCTCATTTTAGTACAAGAAACAAAAAATGAGGCAGATCCAAAGCTCAAGTGGTCCACACTATAGGAAATAGTGGGAATTAGGCACCTACCGTTGAAAAGTTCTTGGGGCCACAGAAGGCTCTGAACAAGCTGATATTTGTGTTTTTCCTTCATCCAGGTCTGTATGACCTTATGAAGAGGTTAGATGGCAAATAAACCCAACAGTGGACCCTAGGAAAGTTTCAACAGTAGTAGTTCAATTCCTGCTGCTTTTTGTGGTGTAGTCCACTAGAGCTTTGGATGTGCCTCATTTTTTGGGCACATGCCCTAGAATGATCTGAAAAAGTTGATGGACGGTGTGAATATAACACATAAATCATGGTGGGGCCCCAGAGAAGCTCTATAGGTAAAAGGTTGGGTTGCGTATTATGCAATCTATTCCGAAGAGAGAATCTCTTCGGTAACGTAGGGGTAAATTTCGAAGCAAATATATATATATATATATATATATATATATATATATATATATATATATATATATATATATATATATATATATTATTTTGAGAAGACTTCGTGGAGCACATTCCATATTCACGGTTAAGCCAGACCTCCCTAGCCGAAAAAATTCTGAAAAAATCACGGAGCGTTTTCCAAGTTCCATATTAACAAACATCACTTAATGTGGAGTGCTTTCTAAGTTCCACATTTTGTCATTTTTTTTTCAGCGTTAACAAACAGGCCCTTATTCCTGCATTTGATTAATTTATAGTGGTTTTTATGCCATTTATAAAGAAAACGAATACTAGTCGTTGATGCCAAGCCTTTTATATTTATTATTTGATGCATTTCATTCGCGGGCTTTTTAGATGGTCAAGCTAGGTAAGTAATTTTCTTCCAAGCATTATATTGAGGTTTTATTCTTTGTTTGGGAAGTGACTTTAATTTCAAAAAAAATGTGGGAGTCTTTGAATTTAGTTCCACATTGTAGTGACTTCTCAGTTGGCCCCCAACCAAAATAAAAGGGGAGGGTCCATGTTAGGTTGGTGGTCAGTTGTTAAGCTCTGCCAAGCATTCATGGTTTTTTATATGGCTAACATTGAGATTTTATTAAGAGAAGAGAGCAAAACAAAAGCCAAAAGAAAAGAAAAGAAAAGAAAAAAGAAAAAAAAAAACTACGAGACAATAGACATCACTATAAGGATGCTACAACCAAGAAACTCTGAAACAAGCAACAACCCATGATATTTTTAGGACTCTTACAAACCTAAGAATATTATCTCTTGAATCCCTCACTTCTACCAACAGATCCGCCTCAGAGTTAAACTCTCTGTAAAAACGAGAAAACCAACAGAGCAGATCATGCAGATTTCATGAAATTCATCCATTAAATTTGCCACCTCCTAGGCACAAAAGCCCAGTTTAGCCTACTCAACTGCATTTGCCAAGTCCCCTACAAAGATAGGAGGCCAAAGATGGTAATTGCAAACAATTCTCACACCCTACAGTAGTGCCACTGCTTCTGCAGCATTAGAATTATGATGGCCCAAAGGAACCGGGAATTCCAATATCCAAACTCCAGTATGGTTTTGAATTGATCCAGACTGTTCATTTGGTCCAACCCACATCTCATGGGCAACCACACAAGCATCACAGAAATTTGGACAAACATTAACCATTTGATCAATGGTCTTTAATTTGGACGGTCAAGATCAGTTACACAAAAATAGGTCAAATCAACAATTTGATCCATCTATTTGTTAGAGACCATGATGGATTGCATAATTTTCTAAACAATCACTTTATCAGGCGATCGTTGCCATCCCATCCATGGCTTGGGAAAAGGATGGCTATATAAGGCCAAATGAGTGGTGGACAGATCATCCCATCAATGGAATTTTAGCTTGATAGCCTGAAGAAGCATGTTATGGACTTGATGAGCAGTTCAGATTGATTAGTTGGACCATATAACTAAACTTAGGCAACTAAGAGCTCGCAATAATATCACGATAATATCGTTTGATCAATTTTGCGATAAGATCGCAAGAGTTACAAAATCTTGCGGCATTTGTCAGACTGGTCCCAACTATTTGAGTTCAACAATTCTCATGATCACTTGTTTAAGATGGACGGCTTGCACAGTGGGCTGGTTCAAATTAAATTCCATGGTAGTTCTTTTGCCAATCACGTTCTGGAGGCTTTTGAGGGGCTGGATGAACAGTCCAAGTGCCCCAGTACAACTAAATGCAACTAGGAGCACTGCAACATAGTGTTCTGAGAGCACCAGAAGATTTCTCTGTTCTAATTTATAATGAAGAATTTTAATTCTTCTATTTTCAGTGAGATTTTTTCCGATCTTATCGCAAAAAAATAAAAAAAAAGTTTTGAAAATCTCCTGAAATTCCTGTGCTGAGAAAATGCTGAGAATGAGATTTGTCACTATGTTTGGGACAAGTCTATGGTGATGAGTAACCATCAGTTGCTTGTATGCTGATTAATTTACATTGCATACAAAGCAAATGTCTCAAACGTATCATCTTTGATTTCGATCAGGGATTCGGCGGTTTATACAAATAAGATAATTTTACTTCCATATTTATGTGGAGGTCTAGGGATATCTATATTGTTGTTACCTTCTTATTGCATCTGCCTTTCTGTTTTACTGATTCCTATCGGTTTGACTTCTGCAATGACAGATTGAAGAGCTTGCCATGATGATAAAAAAGGTTAGAGATTCTAAAACTCATTCGAGGATTTCATAATTCCTCTGCCCATTTAACGGTCATGATGTTTCCAAAAGTAATTGTGTTTTCTGATATCAGCTTCCGTTGAGATTTTCATTATCTGTTCTTGCAGAGTAGGCATCTTGTGGCATTTACAGGTGCAGGGATATCAACTTCTTGTGGCATACCTGACTTTCGAGGTCCAAAGGGTGTCTGGACCCTTCAGGTAAAATTTGTGAAGAACTCAACCACTTGAAGTATAACCTTCTGCATCCTTTATGATTTCCTAGAGTTATCTTGGACGAGTTACTGGATAAGCCGGCAGAGTTTGATGATCTATACTGCTTGCACAAAACAATTGTATCTCAAACCAAACTGTCAATTGTCAATCCTAGTGAATGGATGATCCTGATTGTCTGATTGGTAGCCACTGATTATACAGTTCCAATGAAACTAGTCAATGGTCCAATTCAACAAATGTCCATTAATAAGAGGCCAGGTCCGATCAACCTAACTTTTGGGGTTGTGCCCCTACGACAGCGGGTTTTACTATTTGGATGGTTTGGAAAGGTGTACATGTGTGCCATTTGTACAATTTACAAATGTATGGATCGCCATCAACTAACTTTGTGCATGATGAAATGCCAAAATATTCATAATTGCCTCTTTTCCAACCCCTGTTTGTACCTGCCTGGGCTGCAGCTTGGGTTCAGGTCAACCCAAACCTGACTGACCCAGCTTGGGTTGGGTCAGGCTGTCAGGGCTTTGGGTTGGAAAACTCCAAACCGATTTGAAATTGGGCTGGGTTCGGGCAGAGCAAATTTGGGTTGGGTTAGGTCAGGTCAGTTTCAGTTGAATACAGGGGAATTTGGGTTGGGAACCTCAGGTTGGAAGTTGGGTCAGGTCGTGTTGCGGGTTGGATCCTGTTGAGGTCTTGCACCCCTATGCCTGCCATTTTAAACTTGACTAATCAAATGTGCTTGCAGCGCCAGGAACTGTGTACAGAATGAGAACTTTCATTGAGAAATGTGGGTCCAGTCATCCAGTGAGATTCTTTGTTGATACATTCCTTTGACATATATCTTATCTACCTTCTTTTTCCCCCGTATCGAAAGGGAAGATCAAGTTTGAATACTTTTAGATGGAAAAATTAGGAACAGATGGTGTTATTCTGGTCCCCAGATGGATACTATATTTAATTCTGTTTTCTGTTATCAATAAAATGATCTAGTTCATGAGCTTTTCTAAGTGTACATGCAGGTGCAATAAAGCTCATGTACATGCCACACATGTGCCAACATGGCATGGCAGGTTTGATATCTGAGCCATCCATCAGAACAATACCACTGTATTGATGTCCTAGCCCAAGATTCAGGTTGATTCACTAGGCAGGTGGGCCCAGTGTTCAGAGTATTGGTGTCGTTACATGTATTAATGACCAGGGATATGGAAGCATGTATCAGTATCACTGATATTATCTTTGATACTCGGAAAAATATTGCTGTCTGAGGAAAATATTGGGAAAAATGTGGAAATTTTCAGTGAAACTTCAGGAGATGTTAAAAGAGGGCCAAAGTTTGCAAAACCAATGTACTGTTTTGAAACACTTGGGTGATTTCTAACCCATCCAATAGTTTCCAATATCGGGCCCCACATGCTGATTGGACCAAGTTTTATTTTTGGGAAAACATTTATAAGGTTGGACCAATCTGATGGAAGGATTAGCTCTCACGCCTGTGTGCCATGCTTACATGTGTGGTGTTAATACAAGCTTTATCGCACACGCGTGTGTGCTCAGCAAAACTCTTTGGTTCATAATGTAGATAAAGATTGCACTACATCTCATGTCGTATATCCTTTTTTTTTTTGTTCTGTCATAATCGTCATCACGAAGGGGCTAGCAAGTGAATCTAGGAAGGGTTGATTAGTTCCTAAGAGCGTGTTTGGATTCACGGAATTCACGGTAATGCATTGTAAAAAATTCATTATTACTCCTCTTCACTGTTTGGATACACCAAGCTGTCAAATCATAGGAATCTGTCCGAATGCAGTGGGCGGAGGTGCCTTGACGTGGCATAGTTTCGAGGGTCCCACCATGATTAATGTGTTATATCCACACTGTCCATTCATTTTGCGAGAGCATTTTATGAAAATTGAAAAAAACAAAAATGAGCCACATCCAAAATGGAAATTGACTGCATCACAGAAGTAGTTGGGATTGAACGCCTGCTGTTAAAAATCTCCTGCGGCCCACAAAAGTGTTGGATGAAGCTGATATCATGCCCTAAAATGATATTGTTAAATAGATGCACGGTGTAACTATAACACATATTAGGCAAGTTATATCCACATGTGTCTACTCACAGGAGTACATTACAAGCATATAAAAAAATTAAAGCCTTAAGGGTGGTATTGGTATCACATCCGGCTTTACTTTGGACTACTTTGGTAGTCATAATCATTACTTTTTTACAGTGGGCCACATCACATTAAGGTGGATTCCGTGAATCCAAACACGCCCTAAATAAAGATCTTATGTTGGAATGTGAGGGGGTTGGGATGTCAACTAAAAAGGAAAAGGTCAGGGTGGAAGCCTCAATTGATCTTGTTTTAGGAGACAAAGTTGCAGGTGACAGGAAGATGATGGATTCTTTGTGGGGGGTAAGATCCAAAGAGTGGGTGGCCATTAATGTTGTTGATTTGGCTATGGGGATGTGGTGGCTTGGGATACGTCTATTTGGTCTAAGGAGGACTGGTGGGAGGCTCCTGCTCTGCTTTGGTGGTCTTTCGGGATGTTGTGACTGGCTTCTAGTGGTGCTTCACCACTGTGTATTGATGAAATCAAGCAACAAGAAGGTAGGATTTCTGGGGTGAACTTAATTCAGCTCGCGGTAGATTTGATGGCCAGTGATGCGTTGGGAGGAAATTTTAATGTCATGAGATTACCTACGAAAAATCCAATGGTAGGTGCATCCAGTGTTCGAAATATCGATATCGTGTTACGTATCGCATCCTTGGGATACAGATATATATCGGTTATTGCACATGATATATCGTTTGTATCGGGTAATTTACCGCACTTTTTAGGAAACATGGGGAAACATTATGAAAATGGTTGAATTTTTCAATGAATATTTAGAGATTGTTAAAAAAGACCTTAATACACACTTTCAAATCATGACATCTCAAAAAAAGAAGTGCACCTGATAGGTTTCCTTTGTATATGGTCCTAAGATATTTTTTGAGAGATTAAGGGTCCTAAGCTATGCACTGTCTATCTGAACTAATGCAACTATATTCCAATTGAATGCATAACATTTAGAGTGTATGTCATGATCATTTTTTTGAACACTCCTAAATACTTAGAAATTAATCTCAATTGACTGCTGGTTGAAGGGAAATTAAAAAAAAAAAAAAATTTAATTTTTTTTTTATTAAAAATGATTTTTATTCTTCGAAAATTGACAAGGACTTTACAAATCAGTAGATTAGTCCTCATTCATGCTTGATTCATGTCTGGAGTGCAATATTGCAAGCAATTTGAGAGAAATTGGGGAAATTACGAATTTTCCCCAAATCAGACTACCTACACTCATTGAAATTAGTCTCAATTGATGGTTGGTTGAAGGAAAATTTCAAAAAAAAAAAAAATGGAGAACATGAAGAATCAATGGATATCGAAATCAAAGCTCAAACTCCATGATTTTTCATGCAAAACATGAAGAACCAATTGATTTGTAACTGTTTGACACTAATTTAACATAATTTCAACAAAAAAAGGGATTGAAAATTGAAAATGCTCACCGGATCAAACATGTGGGATATATCGGCACTACCTGTGCGTTTCATATTGCACGGGTGGGATATAAGGTATATCGTGGGATATATCGACCGATATTGTCGATATTTGAAACATTGGGTGCATCTTGTGTAGCATGAAAGGGTTTTCGGAGTGGGTTGGCTCACACGAGGTGATTGATCGCCTGATAGCTAATGGAAAGTTTACATGGTTTGATGGGCAAGATAAGGTGGTGAGGTCCAGATTATATATGTTTTTGGTCTTGTCTAGGTGGGTGGAGAATTTTTAGCGCAACCGGTTGATGGGAAGGATCCACCCAAACATAGGCACCTTCAATCTTAAGCACAAAAACACAAACAAATAGAAGAGAACAACTCAAGAGATTTGATTCAATTCAAAGGCGTCTTCATACTACTTGTCTCAAGCCCTTATATAGGCTTTTGAAATGGACATACAAGGAAAAAACATAATGTCATTGACAACCAATGACTTATTACAAATATGGAAAAGACATAAAAAGTGATAAGAATGCATTAAAAACGTTTGGCTACTGGATTATTCTTAGCTAGCTGATTGATTTCACTAGCTAACTACCTAAATAGGAGGCTCTGGCCTCCTTATTGATGGGCCAACTGTTGGGCTTGGGCTGAATGGCTTTGGGCCTGGCCCACGGATCGTGGGCCCATATCAACCTGCATTAGTCCTCCCTTGCTTGAAAGAACTCAACTCTGGCGAGTTAATGGCTTGATATTGCTCATAGAGGTTAGGATTCAGACGTTGGAAGTTAGTAGTTGTGATCCATGTAGCATCGGAGAGAGGCTGTCCTTGCCAACGGACGAGAAACTTTTGGTAACCATCTTGGCGCGTGGAGACAATCTAGTCATCGGGAACGTCAACGATCGTGTTTATATGTGGTAGAATGGTTGGAAGTGTGATGGCTTGTTCTTCGATACCATCATCAGTATGGTGCCTATGATAGATGGAAAGATCTTCCACATTGAAACGAGGACTGATAGGTAAATCTGGTGGGAGATCTAAGACACAAGCATTGGCGCTGATCTTCTTTATGATTTTGAACGGTCCTACATTATGAGGATAGAGGAGTTTCTTCGAGGAGCCGGGAGGCAATAGTTCAGGACGAATACGGGCCATAATCATGTCACCTTCCACAAATTCAACAAAGCGACATCTTGTGTCTGCATGTTGCTTATAACTTTCATTACTTGCGGCGATATTACGTCGAACTTCGTCATGCACCTACTAAATATGGCGGATGAAATTATCAACTTCTGCACTTGGTCTCGACTCTACAGGTAGAGGAACCAAATCAATTGGAAGACGTGGTTGTATACCAGTTACTGCTTCAAAAGGTGACATCCCTGTGGATCTGTTGACTGAGTTATTATAAGCAAATAAAGCCATGGGTATAACTAGGTCCCACATAGTTACACGATTGCGGACAAGACACCGCAATAACTTGCTCAAGCTATGGTTGACTACTTCCATTTGGCCATCGGTTTGAGGGTGGTATGCACTAGAGAACTGAAGCTGGCAAACTCTGCAGAACTGGCAAATCTTGGCAACATCTGATTTTATATGAGGCCAAAAGTATTTATCTCCAATGAGAGCTAGGGTTTTATCTCGACCCAAGTGTCCACTACACCATCGGCATGTAACTTCCTCACAACATACTCACGGATGGATTTATTGGGTAGGCAAAGTTGCATTTCGCGGAACAAGTAGCCATCATGAATATTGAAATGTGAATGTCTCGCATGCTCTCCACTAAGAATGTCGGTATAAATACGCCTGAAATCCTTGTCGTCAACATACTCACGCCAAATCTCTTCGAATCCAAGTACAATTACCGCCATTGATGACAATAGATGCGCTCGACGGCTTAATGCATCAGCAACCTAATTGTACTTGCCAGCCTTGTGACAAATGACAAAAGAAAACTCCGGAAGGTATGCACACCACTTGCCACGACGAGCACTAATCTTTTGTTGAGAGTTTAAATACTTGAGTGCTTCATGATCAGAATATAGGACAAACTCCTTGCCAACCAAATAGTGACGCCAATGTCGTAGAGTTTGCACAACAGCATAAAATTCCAAGTCATAAGTAGAGTACTGCTGCTTCGCATCAGAGAGCTTTTCGCTGAAGAAAGCTATTGGATGGCCCTCCTGACTGAGAACTCCACCAATGCCGACATTAGAGGCATCACAACTCACCTTCAATACCTTCTCAAAGTCCGGAAGGCACAAGACTGAAGCTTCGGTCATCTTATGTTTGATCCTATCAAACACTCATGTCGCTGGACTTGTCCATTGAAACTCCCTTTGTTTCATACAATCGGTAATTGGGACCATGATGCTGTTGAAGTTCCACACAAAATGTCTGTAAAATGCAGTGAGGTCATGAAAATTGAGAACTTCAGAGATAGTGGTAGGTGTAGGCCAATCAATTATGGCTTTTACCTTGGCGGTGTCCACCTCTACACCTTGCAACGAGACAATGTACCCTAAGAAAACCACCGATGCACTCATGAAGGTACACTTTTTAAAGTTGATGTAGAAGCGCTCGCGACGAAAGACTCTAAAGATAAGACTTAGGTGATTGAGGTGCTCATTTCTTGACGTATTGTAGATATGAATGTCGTCAAAATAGACAACGACAAACTTATCAATAAAAGGGTGTAGCAACTGCGTCATGACGCGCATGAAAGTGCTAGGAGCATTTGTGAGACCGAATGAGATAACTAGCTACTCATAGAGACCGTTCTTCATCTTAAATGCCGTCTTCCATTTGTCACTAGGTCAGATGTGAATCTGGTGGTATCCACTGCGAAGATCAATCTTGGAGAAAACGCTAGCACCTGGCATCAAGTCCAGCATATCATCAAGCCGAAGAATGGGGAAACGGTATTTCACCGTGATCTTATTAATAGCTCATCTGTTTACACACATGTGCCAACTTCCATTTTTTTTAGGATTAAGGAGGGCTGGCACCGCACATGGGCTTAGGCTCTCTCGGATGTATCCCTTTTAAGAAACTCATCAACCCGACGCTTCAACTTGGCGTGCTTGGTGGGACTCAGCCGCTATGCCGGTAAGTTGGGTAACGATGCTCTGGGAACTAAATCTATAGTGTGTTCAATATCCCGTAATGGAGGCAACTCCTCAGGCAAATCATCAGGGACCAAATCTTGGAAGTCATGCAACATAGATTTGACTTCATCAGGAATAGGCTCATCCTGGTCAATAGCAGGCTCTTGTACCTGTTTTGTGATAAGAGCGAACATTATGCCTTTCTCCTTGCTCTCTTCTTCAAACTTCTGCATGGTGAGAACATGGGAGTTTGAAAACGCAACTGATGTCGATGATGAAGGTGTAGATGGATGTGACGTAGGCTGCAACGGGTGAAGAGCGATACGTTGACCTTGCCATAGGAAAGTATGCGTGTTATCTTCACCATCGTTTTGTACCTTTCAGTCAAAGAGCCAAGGTCAACCAAGAAGGATGTGAGCGACATTCATCGGAATTATGTCACACAAAATATCATCCTCATATATGCCGATTTTAAATGATATCAAACACCTTCGAGTCACGGAGATGGCAGTGTCGTTGACCCACACAACCTTATATGGTTTTGGATGCCTTTTAGTTGGCAACTTGAGCTTATCAATCACCTCTTGAGATACGATGTTCATTGCACTGCCGCCATCAATGATCGTGTTACATGACCTGTCTTGGCATTTTACCCGTGTGTGGATAACAGTGGTCCATCGCCAATCTTCATTGTCCTACTCGGTGGTGGTAAGGAGGTGGCGTATGATAAGAGTAGGGCCTTCATCCTCAGTTTCGATTGCAGTTTCAGCAGGAGGGTCTTATGACTGTGATGCAGGTTCTACATAAGGTTGTTCTACCCCGATGTGCTCATCGTAATACTCATGGCCATCCGGGTAGTAGGGGTCCTCATTACCGTAATAATGGAGGTTCCTGGCTTGCGAACACTCATTAAAAAAGTGCCCTATCTGTCTACAACGATAACAATCGATGCCCTGTCGTTCTCTTCTGAGGAAATGATTATGTTTAAGACCCGCCCCCTGGTGTTATGTCCCTTCACCGCTGGTTACTTTTGGTATGAATTCTGTGGTGGAGGGCGTTGTAGCCTTGTGGTGGAGTTCAACTGAGATTTGGATCTGAATCCCTTCTTATAGAAGGTTCCCCAACTGGAGAACCAAAATGTCAGAGAGTATGCTGATGCAGCTGCTATTCAACTCGTCGATCCTTTTAATGAACATCATCAACTGATTCAAAATCATACATGACCATCTCGCGCTGGATCTCTTGGTGTAACCCTGCCTTAAAATAGTTGGCTGTTACGCGGTCTGTCTCTACAAGCTTACAATGGACAGAAAGGTCATGAACTTTTCACTATAGTCATCCACCGATAAAGTTCCTAGTTTGAATGCAAGCTCTTGTAGAAGAGTATCCATGTAATTTGAAGGCAAATACTTACTTTCCAGCTTCTCCTTCATGTCAGTGCACCTGGTGGTGGCAGGACGACCCTTGATGAGATTGTTGTCGTCAATGTTTCGCTATCAGATTCTTGCTAGGCCCTTCAACTTGACCTTGACAAAGGTCACTCGCTGAGCATCATCCACGTCGTATTATGCAAAATAATCTTCCAGCATTGTAATCCAATCGACAAAAGCCTTTGCATCTAGATGACCTGTGAAGTCTGGAACTTCAACCCGTACTTTCCTAGTAATATCATCTTTCTTGGGCGTCTCTATCACAGTGTCATGGGCTCTTTCTGCAAAGAGCCATTGCATGAAATCATAAACAGACTCCCGATGACCTGTGCCATTTTGATTCACCGAAGGTTCTGGTTGGAATCCCTGTTGTGGATTTGGATCACCATCAGGATTTCCATTAGGTTCTTGTTGCTCACTGTATTGCTCTCCACGTAGTTGGTCAACAACGGTTTCCAGGCTGGCTACCCGTGCAAATAGCTCGATGATGCAAGTGTCTCTTTGTTTATCGGTAAGCCTCCCTCAATAGACGTTACCACTACAGGTAGACATCGTGACGTCTGAAAGCAATGGACGAAATACGGCTGATTTCCTTTTTTTTTTTGCGGGGGGGGGGGGGTTATGGGGGCTGGAATATAGCTGATTTTGGGGTTTTAATGGGTTGGAATGGTGCTGATTTTAGGGGTCTTTAATGGACTGAAATATGGCTGATTTTGAGGATTTTAATGGTTTGGAATATGGCTGATTTTAGGGATTTTTAATGGGCTGAAAAATAGCTGATTTTGAGGATTTTAATGGGTTAGAATATTCATGGTTGATTTTGGGCCAATTGTTGGTCTTGGGCTTAATGGCTTTGGGCTTGGCCCATGGATCGTGGGCCTAGATTAGCCTGCATCAGTCGCAAATTGGTGCAACCGGCTGATGGGAAGGATCCACCCAAACGTAAGCATCTTCAATCTTAAGCACAAGTACACAAACAAATAGAAGAGAACAACTCAAGAGATTTGATTCAATTCAAAGGTGTCTTCATACTACACGTCTCAAGCCCTTATATAAGCTTTTGAAACGTACAGACAAGGAAAAAACATAATGTCATTGACAACCAATGACTTATTGCAAATATGGAAAAGACATAAAAAGAGATGAGAATGCTTTAAAAACGTTTGGCTACTGGATTATTCTTAGCTAGCTGATTGATTTCACTAGGTAACTACCTAAATAGACTAGCTACCTAAATAAGAGGCTTGGGCCTCATTATTGATGGGCCAACTGTTGGGCTTGGGCTTAATGACTTTGTGCCTGGCCCATGGATCGTGGGCCTAGATAAGCCTGCATCAATTTTTCACTAGCTTCCTTGTGGGTGCTGCGGAAACCATTGGTTGATCACTGCCCTATTTTCCTAGACTTCGTGGAGGAGAATTGGGGCCCAAAACCATTTAGGTTCGAGCTTGTGGTTGGGTGTGGAGGTTTTTCCAAGCAAATCAAAGGGTGGTGGCTGATGGGAATCTATCAAGTTTGGAGGTTTTGTTGGCTTTAGGTTGAGTAAGAAACTCAAGCTTTTGAAAGGCAAGATATTGGATTGGAAGAGGGAGGTCTTGGGGAGGGTGAAATTAATGATTTATTGAAGGGGATTTAGGATCTTGATATCAAGGCGGATGGGATGGTTTTATCAAAAGAAGAGAAAAATCTAGGTTTAAGCCATCTCAAGATTATTCTAGCCGTTTGAAGGAGGAACAAATGAAGTGGAGGCAGTAGTTGAGAGCCACTTGATTGAAGGAGGGTGACTAACATACAAGATTTTTCCATAGTATAGTGAGGAATTGAGCCTAAGTAACAAAATATGCAACGTTATTGTGTGAGGAAGGAGAGTGGAGGGCAATAATCAGGTCTACTGAGGTTGTGGTTAAATTTTGTAAAGACTTGCTAACTGATGAAGGATGGGGTGAGACCTTTACTAGATAACTTGGATTTCAGCTCTTCCAATATTGATGCCACATCCTTGGAAAAACCGTTCTCTAAGGAGGAGGTGCAAGCTGTAGTGGATTCCTTCGAGGAGGGATAAGGCTTAAGGCCCTGACGGTTGTTATTTGTTGGTGTTCTTCCAGGTGTTTTAGGATGTGGGAAAGAGGGACATTATGAATTTCATGATAGAATTGTTTGAGAGGGGCTGCGTGTTGAAGGATCTTGGAGCGCCTTTTATTGCTATAATCCCGAAGGTGGAAGGAGTTGAAAGTTTAAAGAACTTTAGATTGATTAGCTTAAATTTGGGGGTTGTATAAGATTCTTGCAAAAGCTTTGGCTGCCAAATTTCAGGTGGTGTTGGCCAATGTCATATAAAAAAAATCAAGGTGTGTTAATTGTAGGCAGGCAGATTTTAGACCACCCTTATGCCCATGGGTGCATTGACTCTTGATTGAAGGTGGAAAAGGATTAGTGTGCAAGTTGGATGTAGGAAAAGCCTATGATCATGTCAATTGGAGCTTCTTTGACTATATGTTGGGTTTGTTGGGAATTGTGGCTCGATGTGGAGGCGGTGGATGAGGAGTGCGTTCGTTCAGCCGGGTTTTCAGTGCTGTTCAACGGATCCCCTAAAGGGTTCTTCAAACCGTTGAGACTCAAGAGGGATTCAGAAGGGCAGCCTGCTTTCACCCTTTTTGTGGTGGTGGCTGAAGCTTCGAGCAAGATGTTGGCTAAAGGGTAGGAGGTTGGTATCTTTTGTGGGTTTAGAGTGAACAAAACGAGTTCCTGGATCTCTGATTTTTAATTTGCCGATGACACAATCCTATTCTGTGATTCAGATGAGGATATGTTAGACAAGCTTAAAATGCTAATTTTGTGTTTTGAAGCAGTTTTGGGTCTAAAAGTCAACATCGCCAAGAGTGAGATGTTGGGTGTGAGAATGTCTATGGAGGAGGTGGGTTGGATGGTAGGGATTTTTGGGTGTAGGGCGATGGTATTTCGTAACAGTAACAATGGTCGTGATATCCACCACTACTACAGTTACGATATGGGCTGTAAAGGCCAGTACAATTTTTTGTTTTGAGAAAACCCTGAATCGGCCCCGTAACGGACCATTATGGGTTAGTTGCGCTCATTACGAGCTATTTTTTCCGTAATGGCAGTTACGACATCGTAATGCGTAACGGTAGCCATTGTTACCATTACGTAACCGTTTTTTCATACCTTTTGTAGGGCAAGAAATTTCCCTCCAACTATCTCCGGTTGCCCCTATGCATAGGGAAGTTGACAAAGCATTTGGAGGATGTGGTCGTGGAGTGCTTCAAAAGAATGTTATCAAGACGGAAGAGTTGATATATCATTTGGTGGTTGTCTTACTCTTATCAAGGTGGCTTCTCGAACATGTTGTTATATTTTGCCCCTATTTAGTTGTCCGAAATCCGTCTTGTCTAGATTAGAAAGGTTGAGACGAGGTTTCTTATGGAAGGGGATGGAAGAGAGGAAGCAGTTTCGTGAAGTGTGTAAACCGTATGAAGGGAGGGCTGGGATTACGGATCTAAAAAAGGTGAATAAGGTCCTGTTGGGAAAATGGTTATGGAGATTTGGTTCGGAAGGGGAGGCCCTGTGGAGAGGGGTCATTGTTGCTAAGTATGGTAGCCAAGATGGAGGGTGGTGGGTTAAAGACTCTTCTCTTTATAGAGTGTCTACCAATTGGAAGGGCTTTTTCCTTTGAATGCTAAATTCAATGAGAGGGTCAGGTACTCTCTTGGTAATGGGGAACAAATTCGATTTTGGAAAGATGGGTCGGGGATGCCCATCTTCGGTTTGTGTTTCCAAGACTAGCAAGTTTCTCTTTTGAGGAAGATGTTTTGGTATCTAGTTGCTTCTCCTTCAACGAAAATGTAACAGTTTGTACCCCTCCTTGCCGAAAAAGCCTGCTGGACGAGGAAGTGAAGGAATTTTGTTGCGCTTTTGGAGCGTCTCCAAAATTGCATCTAGGTGAGAGAAGAGCGGGATAGGATGGTCTGGTTAAAGGACAAGACGTGTTGCTTCTCGGTTTGATCCTTAAATGATTTACTTTGATCTTTGTTGGAGGAGGGGCCAGATGCGTGTATGTCTCATGTGTGGCATTATGGTGCTTCCTCCAAAGTTGCAGCTTTGGCTAGTTAGGTGGGAGAAAGTGTTGACTATTGATAATCTCCATAGGAGAGTTATAGTACTTCCCAATGTGTGCGTGTTGTGGATGGCGGAGGCGGAATCTGTGGATCACCTCTTCATCCATTGCCAGGTTGCATGGAAGGTGTGGAGAGGGTTCCTTTGTTTGACATATTGTGGGCTATGCCAGGTTCGATTGGAGATATATTTATGGCTTGGCACGGTGTGGGGCTGACGAAGCATTTGAGAACTCTGTGGAGGTTGGATTTGTTGGCTTCTTTGTGAGCAATTTGGGGAGAAAGAAATGGGGGATGCTTTCAGAATAATCACGTTCGCGATGGAAGTCTATTGTATAGCTAAGCTCTTTGTTGTTGAATGGACTTCTTGCCTTAAATCTCATGAGGAATGTAAATTTTCTTTTCTGCTTTGGTTGCAGTTTTTGTGCCATCTTGGCTCTTCTTTAATAAAGCTCTAGTTACCTTGCGAAAAAAAAAAAAACATTATCACCATCATAGCCTTGTTCTAGTTATTTGGGGTCGGCTTGTTTCAACAGCGGGCTCCCTCTACTGGGCTGGGGAATGATTGGTGCACCACTATTAGGTGGAGCTATGGCTTTTATCATAGTTGAAGTAGCAAATTATACGGCACAAGATAAAATTAAAATCTGGCATTTGACTTTGTTGATAAATTCTGGAGAACATCATTATAGGTTGTCTAAGAAGTCGAATTATAGTTCTAGAACACGAATTATAGTTCTAGAACACTTTGATTTAAAATAATTATAAATTTGTTCTATGGTTCGCTGATTCATTGCTTTTGATGTGCAGCGTGAGGGCAAAGGTGTGCCTGAAGCATCACTGCCCTTTGATCGTGCAATGCCTAGTTTGACTCATATGGCTTTAGTGGCGCTAGAGAAGGCTGGTATCTTAAAGTTTGTGATTAGCCAGGTATTGTTATTTCTTCAAATTGGTATTGGGTTGGTGGTATGGAGTTGTCTCATGCATCAATGCTAGAGAGATGTTGTTAGACATGTGCTTTATGGAAGTTCTATGATGTGCCATATCCATACACATGGAAAACATATCTGGTGATCAAGACATTGATCTAGTGGTCCATGGGCCAAAAATTGCAGTGATTGGCCAACTCTGACCATCAGATAGTTGTGAGTTTTGCCACTGAATGGGATCATTGCTCATAGTTTGAGGTAGCCAGTCCTTTTGTGGGCTAATGATCGGATAATTACCACAATCCAATTGTTTTTTTTTTTTGGGACCCATGTGGCTGTCCACCAAATTGGTGGTCCTGTTATCATATGCACTGATTAGATTTGCTTGGTGTGAATTCCATGAATTGCCAGAGTTATAGTGGCATTGTTTTTCCAATACGAATTTTTGGTTGCCAGGATTCTTTCCCTTTATTTTGCTTGACCACCATTCCAAATTGTTAGCATCAGTTCAGAATAAATAGTTAGTCCGGTAAAGTGGAAATGGCCAAATTGTGAGGCACTCATACTCCAAATGGCAGTCACACTGTAATTTGATGTCTAATGCCTTATTATGATTACATGGAATAGTTCTTTTCTCATTTCCTCTTTGATTAAGCTGAATGTTAGCGATGCAATTCACTTGTGCCCCCAAATGCAGCGTAGGGCCAGTTTGCTGGTTAAGGGATCTTGCCAGGAGCTATCTAGTTACAATGACCGGAAGGGCTATCTCGTGCTCTTCTATTGGTTTTGAGGCCAGAGTTTACTGAATCGCTAGATATGCTGCTCTCTTTCTTCATTTTACCTGCTTAGCTGTGTGGAAAATCTACTTGTATTTGTATGTTTGTGGCACTTCTGTCACTCAATGAGTGTTTATTCTTTTGGAGTTGTGTTCCATGTACGTGTTTGCAATGCCAAGAACAAACTTAGGTCCACAATCAAAAGGGTGAACATATGCATTCTCCCATATTAAATGGTGCCAACTTTTATTATTATTTTGAAATAGCATTTTGTTCGGGAATTACAGAAACCCCTTCTGGTATTGATGAGCATGGAGAAAGTCCAGCAGATGGGATCAAAATGGCAATTGAACTTGATGTGGCAAGTGGCTGAATTGAGGATGATGGCACTCTGGGGGATTTGATCTCAACCCTTGTGTGAAGACTTTGAGAGGCTTCTCCCAAGCATTAGGAGTTAATTATATTGTGTCGTGGGCAAAATCTTGTAAAGGGTTCACTGTATCTTGATCCTGGCTAATTGGATTTTTAGCGTGAGAGCCCTTGCTTCGAGCCTCTAGCACTTTTTTTTACCCTTGATCGCAAGTGATGTTTTTTTTTACTCCCTTTCTTTGCTGGAATTGCTCCTGCTGTAATTTCTTTTATTGCGTGAGTAGAATTTCATTATATATAAAAAAAGACATTTCGGCCTGTGGCTGTTCCACTCGATATATAATGACTTTCCAGATGCACCCTTGACTTTTTAGGGAGCCTGATTGTTATGTTACCAAAGACACATGCACAGAACTATATAATCTTTTGTCTGCTGGTTATATTCACTTCTGTATGGAGTTTGTGGACCCATGACCTTTTGTCTTGGTTCACTTGCATATCTGTATTGCAGTTCATTGCTTCCTTTGTTACTGAAGTAGAGCGGCTTAGCTCTCTGAAACTTTACATGTGAAAATGTTTATGCATGGTGCCGTTTTAGACTCTTGATCTTCAGTTGTTTTTTAATTCTAAACATTGTTTGCCAGAATGTGGATGGCCTCCATCTTCGGTCCGGGATACCAAGGGAGAAACTTGCCGAATTGCATGGGAATTCCTTTAGGGAACTTTGCCCTTCTTGTGGAGTAGAGTATGACTTGAACCTTTCACTGAAATCTTCAACTATCTTCTCAATTAGAGACGAGACTTCATGTGGGCAGTGTGGCTATCCAATTCGTGTGGGCCTCACCCTGTTGTAGATGACGTGGCACAAAAGCCTTCTAGTCAACTCATCAGGTGGGCAGCACGTGTACAAAGACAATGTGCAGTTTAAAAGATATCGCCAATGGTCTGCGCTTGATTCATGTGTGGCCCTTGTAATGAGTCGACTGGTCTCATTCTTGGACCGGGCCATCCATCCAGTGGGATCCACATGATTGTTTGCTTGGATGTCCTATGTACACGCCAAGTTGGTTCGCTTGTACACATGTAGAGGTGCGTATCAGCTTAGTAAACCTCCTCATAACTGCTGTTACTATCATGTGGATGAGCCTTGTTCATTATGTTATTGGCTGCTGTTGGTTTACTTGCAGCCAAAGTATTTGATTTTGATGTCTAGTGTGAACTACATGGTTGAATCATTCCATCTTTTCCTCTTCTAACATTTAACACAATTTTTTTTTTTTTTGTAGATATGTTAGGGATTTTGAGATTGAGACTATTGGAATGAAGGAGACATTGCGGCGCTGTTCTAATGAAACATGTGGAGCAAAACTCAATGACACGGTTCTTGACTGGGAGGTAGCTCATTTGCATCCTACATGGTTCCATAATAGTTGAGTGGTGTTTGAATTCAGGTTCCTTCATCTTTTTTTGGCTTCATTTTTAATCATCAACTTAACTATGTGGTGTGGTTGTTGAAACCAATCGAATGATAGGGATTTCTTATATGCAAGAGTGATATTGTATGTCCCTTGAGTCTAGCACACTTTTGGGAGGATTTGGGCTGTCTAGAGGCTGTGGGTTGGGGCCGCATATAGATGGGCAATAATTCAAGAATTGCACCACATGGGTGATCCTATTTATCTTTGGACACTAAAGTTTTTTGAAAGATAACTGAATTTTATTAGGAAAGCATAGATGAGAATCATGAGATATCTACCTAATAGAGATAGATGTCTATTTTTCCAACTCGGTAGCTTGCTTTCAATCCTTTTGATTACCTTAACCCCAAAGGTGCTTCACCGGTTTACCGATACAAAGCAGAAGACCTGAATATTGCAACAAATGACCTTTGCCAACTCTGGGGCATAGCGATCCACAGTGGGGCCTATAAGATCAGTGCTATAGATCATTTGTCCATGGGTCCCACAATAGAATTGGAAGCACCAGTATTTAACCTTTAAAAAAAAAAGGACCTTTGCCAACTCTCCTAGTTCTTCCTCCAAAGTTCGAATACCCAAAAGCTTGCTCTTATTTAAATTAGCCCTCATAGCCGCCATTACTTTAAAGCAAAATATGATCTTCCTCAAATTGTCGACCTGCTCCAGGTCTGCATCACAAAAAATAATTCTGTCATTGGAAAATTGGAGATGAGATACTTTGAATCTTGTATTCTCCCTACTAAATCCATTAACAGTTGCCCCTTTGTCCAGCATCTTACTAAGCGCCTCTGCCTCTGCCACAAACAGAAAAGAGAACCGTGTTGTACCCTGCTTGAGACCTCTTGAAGCTTTGAAGAAATCTTTGGGTGAGTCATTGACCGACATTGAAATCTAGCTGTGCTGAGACACTCCAACTTCTGCCATTTCTTCTCACAACCCAACTGAGCTAGCATATAAGCAAGAAACCACCAATTGACATGATTATATCCCTTTTCCAGATCAAGCTTGCAAATGATACACTTGCCTTCCCTATATTGAGAATCAATACATTCATGCACAACAAAGCCCCATCAAGAATTTACCTTCCAGAGACAAAAGCTCCTTGTGCCTTTGGGATGACATTACCTAAAAATTTACTGGAACTTTGAGAAGGTCCTTTCTCCTTTTGAGATGTTGGATACCAAATGCATGGTTAACATGAGAAATTGTCTGTTGTGCAAATTCACCAAAGAATTGTCTGGTAATTGGAAGTCAAGATCATCCAATCTTTCTGATTTTAGGTCCCCTTTTCAACTGAAGTGGGGTGCACTATTTGGATGGTTCAATTCTGGTTACTTGCATGCCATGTACAGTTTTCATCATCATCATCATCTTCTTCTATTTTCTTTTCCACTTTTAATAATCTTTGTTCTGAGATTTTGATCATTGCATGTCCAACAATTTACTTATTTTCTTATAAAAATGTTCGCTGATGAAAGACCCACATTTCTTATCTGGTTCCTATTTCAGCTTTTCTTACATGAGACAGAATTAGCTATTTATGCAACTGAAAAATGGATTTATTATCTTTTTCTGAAGCTACTAGTGTTAATGACTATACGTACCTCTTTCTTTCTTTTCTTTTTTACCCAGGATGCCTTGCCACCGAAGGAAATGGATCCTGCAGAAAAGAACTGTAAAATGGCTGATGTTGTGTTATGTTTAGGAACCAGGTAATGGTGGGGTTCATCTATCTTTGGAAATGGTATAAAGAGGCCCTACAGCCTCCTTGTATTATCTTATCTGTTTTTCCATGCTTGAATTTTTTCCTGGATATAATGTGATCTTGAAGTTGAATTATGGAAGGAGGCAAAGCACCTTAGTGGGGTTATAATTCTATTCTTTTTCCTAAGTTTACATGAAACTATTATATTAATTCTTACCAATGCACCTATAGTGATAACTAAGAAAATTGTTGCTAAGTGCTATTATGTAAGGCATCTCATTGGAAAATAAGTAATAAATTCAAGTGCTTGATCAGTCGACACTCGACATGTATTGGTTTGTAAGGAAGTTTATTAGTCACCCACTAATGTTGCCAGTGACAGGGCTATTAGTTTTATTTAGGCAGCTTTTGGATGCACTATCGAATTAAATTGTGATAATTAGTTCAGTAAAGTGGAAATGACCAATTTTCACTTACTCAGTATTCAGATTAAGGAACTACGATCCAAATTGCATTTATGTTACTTTCAAGTAGGAGTTCGAAGGAATGGAACCATAATTTGAGGTCTACTTCCTCATTATGCATACTAGTAAAGGTGATACAATTAGGTGATTTTGTTTTGAAGAGAATTACAATTTGGTCATTCCCCCCTCTTATTGAAAACATCATCATCACCTTACTCGTTATCCCTTCAATTTTAGATGGGCTTTTAAATGAAGGACAAAGGATTGTTGATCTGCTGACCTTCATATATCAACTTCTCTCTTTTACCCGGCCTTTGGAACTAACGATGGCAGAACCTCACATTGGGAACACGTGCATGCGTGAAACAGGCTGGCCAACCTGCTGAAAAATTGTATGCATACTAAATAATCGAAAATGGTCTAGCTAGCTGAATTTTCAGATTTGGAACACCATGGATGTCCAGAGAACCATTAATTCAATTTCCAATTAGAAATGGTTGAAGATTGAATAATTCCGACTCCAAAATGGTTTCTTCCAAAATGGCAGATGAAGTTCCCAGAGATGGAGAAGGGGCAAGGCACATTTTCCACCTGTGTCTACAGACTCTACACGCAGTCTTTACTTGTAATAAATAAAATCCTCGACATTCGCAATGAGAAAATAAACAAAAGAAAGAAGCAATAGAAATTGCACATTGCTAATGATCGGAGGGATGTGGCGAGTCTCGTGCTGGGAAACTCCATCTTCAATATGGCTCCTGCTTGATTCGACGGAGGGCCTAGACTCGTGATGTTCTCCCGATGAAGAGGAGATTTGGAACCTTTAAAAGGAAGGATTATCATTGGAATCCTCCCGCTGCAGTGGTTACTGACTTACTGGAGCTGTTTCTCAAACCTGGAGGCGTTCTCCTTCGTTGATATTGCTTGAAGGAAGATATTTATAGATTTCTAGGTGGGTATTTTGGTAAGTTTGGGGAACTTTGGGGCATTTGTGATACGGGACACATGGCATTCTCTAATGGGTTGAAAAGGTGGTTAGAATATTATATGGTTAGAAAACAAATCAGCATAAAGGAGCGAAATAAATTATGTTAAAACAGAAAATCGGGGCGTGGAGATTGGATTTCCATGGGGGTCTTTTCCGTATGGCAGAGCTTCTGTGATGAGGGCATCCGAGCACCTATGCGAGTTTATCGGAGGAGGAATAGAGCCGAGGCCCCCCAATCCCAGTTTCATTATGGTTGGATGATCATTACATGGGGCCCAGTGGACTCAATTCGAGTTCTTAGCCACGTTAAAGACCCCGCATGCATGGTTGTGCATCTTTGAAGACCCCACACTGGGAAGATGTATATAGGCTGTTTATTTGGAACTGATTGATACATCTTTGGATTGTTTGGACGTCATCCAACCTAACCTAGATCACATTTGGACATTACAAATGTTAGACCATTCTATTGGATATCTTGGACACATTAGTTTGGTGATCCAGACTATTGGATATGTTTGGAGAATCGGGTTTAGGTGTACAAAAAGTCTAGTCTGCACATCCGAGCCATGGACATGTTGGTCCACGTTCATTCAGGCTGTTGATCACTTGTGGACGTATCTGTTACACGTTGGAGATCATCCTTGTGCCATATGGCACATCTTTATTTTTTCTTTATTTTTCAGTTTTATTTTAGTTTATTAGAGATTTATATTTTGATCTTGACCGTTAATAGATTTAGATGGTTAAGAATAGTTCTAGACTTAGGGTTTGCTTAGGTTTTCTTATATATATTTGTTTGAGACTTGAGACTGGAGATTTTTTTTAGAGATAACAAAGAATTATATTAGAAACCTACCAAAAGGCAGGGGAAAAGAATACAATGCAAAATTAAGAAACCTTCCGAGATGGGAAGCTAGCTGTGGTTGAATTTACAAAAGGAGCCCAAAGCCTAACTAGATCCACAACTGCTCTAATAACCCCGTACTCCACTGAGCTTGTATTTCTGAAACATTGGTTATTCCTCTCTCCAAATTGCCCAGAAAGTTGCAATAACAATTAACCTCCAAATGACTTTGTTGAATTTTCCGCTTCCTCCTCCGTGCTATGCCCAAAGAAGTGCATTGACTGATTTCGGCATAACCCAAGTGACGTGAGATTCGGTGAGGAAGAAGTCTCAAACTTTCTGAGCAAAAGCACAATGAATAAGTGATCAATTGTTTCAACATCTTTCATACACATCAAACAAATGTTCGGAAGCATGAGAGATCTTCGTTGGAGGTTGTCTATTGTTAGAATTCTCTTTCTCCCAACTAGCCGTATGAATGCCGCAACCCGTGGAGGAGCCCCATAGTGCCAATGAAGATACGAATATGAGGGACCTTGGGAGATGGAAGAAGAGGAAATTAGAACAAAGAAAGAAGCAACGGTAAACTCGTTAGATTTGTGAGCTTTCCAACTTATCAAGTCCTCCTCGAGGGGAGACGGCGCTGCAAACTTGAGGAGATCCAGCAACCTTGTAAACTCTATAGTCTCTTCATCGGATAAGTTTCTATGGCAAGGAGGGCACCGTACCACAGAGTCCCTGCAATAAGAGTAACAATCCGAAATGAAGGCAAAACGATTTGCAGCTACAATAGCTAACAGAGGGAATAAATCTTGGATTGCCTTGTCGCTGCACCACGTATCTGTTACTGACCGGTTGCGCTAAAAGCTTGAGCTGTTAGGGAACGACAGAACAATGTATATCAGGGGGTTTACTGACACCTCCAACACCTCCCCTCACATGCGGGCGGTATACTGGCCCCGCACGTGATACTTTGGGCTGAAACAATACCGGATGCCCTATAATACCGAATTTTGCAAACCCGGGACTTGAACACCGGACGTCCTACTCTGATACCATGTTATTGACCGGTTGCGCTAAAAGCTGTTAGGGAACGACAGAACAATGTATATTAGGGGGTTTGCTGACGCCTCCGACACACCTAAAACCGGGTGTGATCCCCCTTTTTCGATAATGAAAGAAATTCCTTTTCTGACGAGGTTCTTCGTAGAAGCGATAATCTTTCCAAATGCTAGAGGTGCGGTATAAAGAAGACCGTTTGATGAACCACCCTCCCTCTTGAACCCCATACTTGCTAACAATAATGTCCTTCCAAAGGCATCTCGGTTCATAACCAATCTTCCAAATCCATTTTCCCAAGAGTGCCTTCTTCGTTTTACCAGGTCCTTTATCCCTGCACCTTCCTCTGACTTCGGCTTACAAACGTCCTCTCATTTCAGAAGATGAAATTTCCGTTTATCCTGAGATCCCTTCCAAAGAAAATCCCTTCTCAAATTTTCGAGCCGCTTGAGCATTGAAGTTGGACACTTGAAAAGAGACATACAGTAAATTGACATATTAGAGAACGTTGTTTTCAGGAGGGAAAGCCTTCCTCCCAAAGACAGATCACGACATTTCCAACTAGTTAATTTCCATTCAATTCTCTCGATAACCCTATCCCAAAAATGGATAGCTGACTTTCCTATACATAGAGGGAGGCCAAGGTACAAGGAGGGGAAGGAGCCTGATTTACATCCAAACGCATTCACAAGCCTATCCAGCTCTTTCGTGGACACATTTATACCCAACATTTTGATTTTTGCAACATTAAATTTGAGCCCCGAAACTGCTTCAAAGCAAATTAAGATTTTCCTAAGGTTATCCACCGAAAAAGCATCCGCATTGCAAAACAAAATCGTATCATCCACATATTGTAAGTGGCTGACTAGCGGGCTATCATCATAAATTTGAACCCAGAAACTATATCATTCTCCTCCCCTTTTGCTAACATTTTGCTAAGCGCTTCACCAATAATCACAAAAAGCCTGGAGATGATGAGCATATTGAATGAAATTTCTCTACATTGCTTCTTTGAGCAAGAAAACTTCCTGTGAATGGAATTTGGTGTGAAGCCATTGAAGTGATTCTAAGTTATCTTTCTTATTCCTATCCAGGTATTTCTTTCTTCTCTTTCTCAAACCCTCATTTTCAATTAAATTTCTCTTCTTTCTCAAATCCTAACTCCACCATCGTCAATCCAACCCATCACTGACCAAACTGACCCAACTCCACCACACCGTCTGTATGACTATATGGACGTGCTCGTACACTGCTTGGATCTGTCCGTACAACATCCGTACAACTAAATGGCCTTCCCCTTATTGATCCTTTTCTCTTCTTCTCTATTTTCTAAAACCCTAACCCTATCCCTAGCCTTTTATAAAACTCTAAATTCCCAATTTTTGATTTCTAAACCCAAACCCTAGCAAAGCGTAATTGAATCCTCAAATCCAGAATGAATCCTACGCTAGATGGAAGTTCTACCTTCCATTGGGCCATTTCCGATCAATAGACTTGAGGATCTATTTTGCAGGATCGTGATGTTGTCTTGAACTTAGAGCTTAATTGAATATTTGATTTCTCTAGATTTGTGGTAAATTGGCTTTATCTTATGCTTTGATTTATTCTGGTAATCCGTTAATTAATTTATTTGCATTGTCCTAGTTTAGGCCATCCGTCTTGTATAATTTTGGCGTGGAAATCCAATTTCTACGCCCTATGTGGATTACATAAAAAAGGAGTTGTGATGCAGGACAGAATGATCTAACGTAATATGATGCCATGAATTAAAAGACAAATTAACTAGAGCAATGGAGCGACAAAATAAAGCTAATTTACCATAAATTAAGAAATTTCAGATTCATGGCATGTCTAAATTCAAGCCTATGACAGTCCCACAATGTGAATCTCATAAATTGCTAATTAACCGGACTTATGGGAGTAGAACCCCCATCTTAGCATAAGTTTAAATATGAATTCAATGGAATCATGTGTCTTGTAAAAGTTTTGCCTATTAGGGTTGTTTAAAGGCTAGGGAATGTGGGAAATGGGTTTGGGGTATCTAGGCTTTTAGAAGAATTAGGGTTTAGAACATTAGGGTTGAGGTTTTGGGGGGTTTCGGGTTAGGATTTTAGATTTTGGGGTTAAGGGATTTAGGATTTAGGGTTTCTAGAATTGGGAATATGGGTTTTAGGTTATGGGAATCAAGGGTTTATGATTTGGCGAATGGATTTTCAGATTCTGGGGATTGGATATTCTAGGGTTTTGATAATCAAGGGGGTGGAGAATTAGGATTTTGAAAATTATGATTTGTGGATTAGAGTTTGGGATTTTAAAATATTAGTTAGGGTTTTAGATGGGTTAAGGTTTTGTTGAATGTGGGTTCTAAGGAGAGAAAAGAAAAATAAAGAGGAGAGAGAAGAAAAGAGAAGGAGGAAGATAAAACATTGATAAGAAAAGAGAAAAGTAGAAAAGATAACTATGGAATTGCTCCCCGTGGCTTCGCACTACAAATCCAATCACAGGATGAAATTTGGCTCAATCTCAAAGCTAAAAGAGAGAAATCTAATGGCTAGGGTGGGGACGTCCAACCCTTTATAGTCTCAGAAAAGACCTTTTACAAAAAGGCGCTATCAGAAAATAATCTTAACATAAAGACACTTAATAAATTAAAAATTGTTCCTAACTCCCTAATCTCAACATAAATATGAACTATAAAAAAATAATGAAACATGTAAACAAACCTAAAACAACTAAACTATTTCGTGGCCCATGGGGTCCACAATCAAGATGTCTGATGATGATGATCCAACGGTCCAATCATCGTATCCACTCGATCCAATGGTCCGATGTGTCCATCAAGCTCCTATATGCAACCTGCTTGCATCTTCCTAGTGTGAGGCCTTCAAAGATGCATGAACATGCACATGGGGTCTTCAATGTGTCTAGGAGTGTGACTTGGGCCAAGTGGGCCCCATGTAATGATCGTCTAGTCATAAGGAGACTGGCTCAGCCCTCCTTTGGTATGTTGCTTGGATGTCCTAATCAGGTTGGTACCATTCCCCTCTTATTTTCAGTGGGAATTTAAGAAGGATTTTGCTTGAAAAGGTGGTTCAAGGGATGGGTTGCTTCTAAATAACTAATTCCTGCAAAATCAGAGCGCGGATTCAAGCCCGTCCTAGCTTGATTCGTTTGTTTAATGATATAGGCCACTAACTCTAGGTGGGGTGCCTACAGCATGCCAACATGGTCCCACAAAACAACCCTAGTCCACAGTCCACCTAGTACATACATTCCCCAATGGGCAAGCAAATGATGGAGGGTTAGTTGTCAAACATATTGCTGACATGGAGTTCCTCCACATCAGGTAATAAACACAAGCACCCGAGCTGGCACTAAGGGATGCTCATGTACTGTATGAATATTATTGGAGTCATTTTCAAAACCCAAAATCAGGACAAGGTCAAGATTGAAACTAAAAACTGTGTGAATAGAAGGCACTCTTACCAAGCTTTCCAAAACAATGCTAAAATTTAAATATCCAATGAGGCCTTGATCTCGCATGCCCATGTGCTAATCTCTAATGCTAAGAAAGTGGAGGATGTTCTCAATCTGTCATTTGGGACCTAGTTTCCTAAGGAAGGCCTAGATCTGTCCATAATCAACTTTTAATTTTGAATCAAGCATCTGAATATTTATGATCCAGCTTTTGTTAGGGATTGTTCTCACTTGATACAGTCTGTTATTTCCATACATGAAAAAGTTTTCGAAATGTCTCTCATTTTGTGCTATAAGCCTATAACTATGTTCCATTTTCATGTTTTTTGGAATATGATGTTTTTGCTCACTTATGCAGTTTGCAGATTACTCCAGCGTGCAACCTGCCTTTCAAATCTTTGAGTGGTGGCGGAAAGATTGTTATTGTAAACCTTCAGGTATCTCGCTTCATTTCTTTTGATGTTTTTGTATTCAAATCATTGATATTAAGCACTACCAACTCTTCGATATGGTGGGATACAAATTGATAGTGAAGAGAAAAGAAATACATCAATTGTTCGTATCTTAGTTGCAGGATCCTTCTAACTGGGTGCTGCTCCTGCTTTGAATTGCGTTTCAGACTCTAGCTCCCTCTCCTGCTTCCTTACTAATTCATACTCGTTCAAATTTTGAAATAGACACTTCCCTGCTCCCGCACCTTAATCCATGGCCGCTTTGCTTTACACTTTGTGCAACTATAGTTCATATTCAGTGGAGAAAAGCCCAAATGTCAAAGTTTTAGGACCTTTCTCTCAAGGGGATTTCCAGGGTGCACCTCATCCATGTTGCGGTCCATTAGGTCATGTATTGGATCACTGAAAATAGTTCCATCTCTGATTCTCCATGTAGTCACGTGGGTCTGGAAACTAGCTATTTCTGGTGAGCAGGACCCCATAATATCTATAGTTCTTCTCCGGCTTTTGTTCGACACATACACACATTTTTTTTTTCCAGCGATTGTACTTGTTGTAGCACATATTACTGGCGTTTGAAGCTGTTAATATAGACGTTTTGGATTCACGAGGGTTTGTATTTTAAAGAGTATGGTAATATAAGCTCTTGCATTTCCTTGTTTCGGCTGGTCCCTTTCTTAGGCCTTTTTATTTGAGTTTCAGGTGTTCCATTTGCATGTTTAGGTTTCCAAGGGTTTTTTTTAGGGGTAAGGTAGTTTGCTAGCTACCATTTTATTTGGGATTGGGGTCCCTACTTGGTGGAAATGATGGGGACCTACAAATGAAATGATGGAGACCAACCAAACGTTTATGTGACGGCCATGTTGGCTGTTATGCAAAGGAAATTGTCACCCCTGTTATGTGATATGGCGGGGGAGTTGTTCTGTCACCCCTGTTATGTGATATGGGGGTGAGTTGTTCGTTATGAAAAAATGGGCGATGTCAGCACCGTTACTGGGCCTATACGGCGATAAAGGGCCCATTATGAAAGTTCTTATTTTCAATTTTCACTTGTTTTTTCCACTTCTTTATTCATTTTAATCATGAAGGAAGCTTATAGACTATTTTGAAGCCAGATCTGGGACTATTTTGAGGATCAAAATTCAAACTTTGAGTGGGATTTGATGAGTCGAAGCAGAGTGGACCATTTAGGAAATATTGGAAGAAGGGGTAGACCATCACTTTTTTTTTTTTTTGTATTTTTATGTAACGAGTCCTATCCAACAAATCATGCTTGATTTGTGTTCGATTGGGGCCTATTTGGTTGACTTTTAGCATGTCAAGCTGGCATTGCCCAAAAGACAACATTCTTACCAAACAATGGCTCGTTACATTGTCAAATACATCTCCAAAACAAAAAAGTATACATGCTTGGGATCCTCATAGAATTTTACCAATGATTTTTTTTTAAATAGATTTTTCCCCATTTTGAGTATGAAAAATCTCTAAGTCCTCGTGCTCTTGCTTCTGCAACTCGCGCTCCACTTTACCAGTCGCGCATGGTTGCATGCCTTACTACAATTCATAAGAGAACTTCCAATTGTCCACCCTCCTAGAGGGGAGTGTGACACCTCATCAGCTCCAAATTATGGTAATGCAAGATGCAAGTTGCAACTTAGCTAGTGCACAATCCGAGGTAAGTTTAGAAGAGCGCGAAATGTTCCGACTTCTAGTGAGACGAGAATCCCTGACTCGTGCAATAAGCTTGTGACACCTGTCCAAATGGTCATTTGACTATTTGAGAGGGAAATAACTGCCTAATAGCTTCTCGGTTGGAAAATAACCATGTAACCACCTTTTGGAGGGAATTCAAGATCCCCTATTCTTATAAATGCTGCTTGGGTAAATATATGCATGAGATTCATTTGTGGAATTGCTGCCAATTTCTCTAGTTCATGGTTCGAGATCTCTTGCCTACTCTCCAAGTGCTATTGAGACAAGGTGGGCATGGATGTGTCTATGCTCCTCAGCAAGGTGTGCGAAAATGGTTACAATTGATACGTCATGGTAATGGCCAAGGCTGTTAAGCAATATGGGGTCAAAATGGCTTGACCTAACAAAAGAGCCTGTCACGGTCCGTTACAGCTTAGTGTAACGGCCCTGGGCTGTTACACATAGTAAAAACGAAAATGTAAACAAAAAAATACATTCTTTTCTTCTTCTTCTTCTATTGCTCTCTCTCTCTCTCTCTTCCTCCCGCCTTCTGTTTTGTTTTGGTTTGTTTTGTTTTTTTTTTTTAATTTTTTTTTATTTTGCATACGTCTCTTTCTGAGCCAAGTTTTTTAAAAAGCTTTTTTTAATACTCTGGCAGAGTATGACATTACCTGCGCTTCCACGTTCATGGGTGTTTCTTTGACCGTGGGACCCACCTTGTATGTGTTGTATATCCACGCCGTCCATCTGTTTTTCCAGCTCAATTTAGGGCATGGTCCAAAAAATGAGGCAAATCCAAATTTCAGGTGGACCATACCACAGGAAAATAGTGGTACTTGAATGCCTACCATTAAAAGCTTCCTATGGCCCACTGTAATGTTCCTTTGCTATCCAACCTATCGATAAGGTCACGTAGACCAGATGAAGGATCCAAACGAGAATCGAAAAACAGCCATATGTTAGAGAGTGATTACAAACTCTGAACCTACGATTCACGTTCAACCATCCGTAGTGGAAGAGGTATGGTTGTCTCTCTGATCCTCGGTGGCGGCGACAACAAAGGATAGCTCCCTTCTCTTCCACGTTAGTCTTTGGTTGAACACATGCTGCAAAATGGAGGTGTGGGATTACAAACTTAGGGCTATCAATGCTAATGATCCATGGATTGTGCCGAAGGTTGAATCGAAAGTGGACGAAATCATCATGGTAGGAACCCTGTTCAACGATGGCCCTATTCTCACTGTAACAAGATGGGAAAGTAGATCCATCTTCGGGTTTGAGGATGGATGGTTCTCGTTTTGGGGCATCCTTGTGGAGTTATGAAATACAGAGGTCATATGCGCCATTGGAGGGTGTATAGATATGGTCCTCGCCATTGATGAAAACTCAGAACTGAGGGAAGATATCAATGCTTCTAAAGTTTGCATTAGAGTGAAAAAATCTTTCCCGGTCCCTAACCGAATAAAGATTCAAGTGGGAAGTATTGGCCTATCTATCAAAATATAGAAGGAAGAAGCTTGGGGCATCTCGCATCCCTCTTCATTAGGGGCAACATTGGAATCACATAGAAGTAGTGGGCGATGCCAGAACCAGACTACAAGATGAAGGATCACCAAGCTCTTACACCCGCAGACCACTACGAGTCGGCAAAACACGGTGTGGCGAAGCCATTGGCCAAGCAGGAGTTGGTGGACAGGTGGTTGCTCCACGAGAAATTCTCCCTCACCCATACTCTGCAGGAGTAACACTAGGAGCTTATTCATCTAAATTGATCGTGGCAATAGAGGAGAACTCACACGTGATGGCTAGTATCTCCCGTGTGTCGGAGACTTTTTCTTTGGAATCGAACCATGAGGCTTGGTCTAAGGATCAGATCCAGATGTTAGGCTCGGGTAAAGAAGGCGACGCAGGGGAGGTCTGTATAGAGACTTCGCTCTAGGCTCGAGTCCCAACCTTCATCTTAAGCTCCTGTGATGCGACACATGGGGACCTTACGTCAGTTGCACCAGATGCTTTTAAAGGCTCGTCCATGTTCAGTGATCAAGAATGCCACATCTCCTCTTTACCTCCGGGAAATATGACACGTGTTATGTTCAACACGAGTGAAGAAGGTGACCAAGACACGTATGAGCCATGCACAGTGAGAGAAGTGGGATTAATGTCTAATGTCAATACAACTCCACTCGTGCCACCTCAGACACGTGGGTTCGAGGACATTGATATCCCATGCGTGTCATCTTTGCCACACGTAGAGGAAACTTTTACAACCCCATCTAAAGCTACCTGTCCTTTATTGCAGCGGTGGAACGAGAGCAATCCTTCTCGGAGAAGGTTTACAATTTCCTAGCCCGAAGCCTCCCTGTCCTAGAAGACAAAGTAGAAGAGAATCGAAGCGATCTGGGTAAGGCTGGAGATTGCAAATACGCTCTGGTATGCCCGCATTCCCAAACAACAGAGGGGGCTCCTCAAATGGAAGTAGAGAATGTGTCAGTGGATTCTGCAAATAAGGCAGAGAAGTTAGTGGATTCTGCAAATGAGGCAGAGAAGAAGAGAGTTGGTGTGGTGAATTCTCAGTTTCTGTGGTGTTATCGGAAGTCTCTTTGGGTTTTAAATGGCTTCTAACTGTAGTTTATGGGGCATGTAAAGCAACTATTAGATCTAGGTTTTGGGAGGAGATTCACTCGATTCTTGATAAGTGGTCTCTTCCCTAGTGCATAGGGGGAGTTTTCAACGTGATGCGCTTCTCATGAGAAATCTTCAGGACCTCGTATCACCTCCAGTATGCGGGCTTTCATTGATTGAGTGTAGAGGTTCGATACAGTTGACATTCCTATGCAAGGGGCTGCATACACTTGGTCCAATGGTCAGAGTAATCCAATTATGTTTTGTCTCGACAGGTTTTTGGACTCGCCTGAATGGTTAAGCAGATATCCTTTAAGTCCAGGTGAAATGTCTTTCCAGAACTACTTTAGACCACATACCTATTTTTCTTGAGTCTATTAACAACAACTGGGGTCCTAAACCGTTCATATTTGAATTATCTTGACTTGAGGTGGGCGGATTCCACAGTCTAGTGGAAAAATGGTGGAATTCATTCCAAATCCCTTCCGAATCTGGAGATAGGTTGCTTTTGAAATTAAAACAGCTTGAAGGAAAGCTTAATATATGGTGCAAAGAAGTTATGGAGCCAGAGAAATTGAAATCGTAAGCATCCGGGAAGAGATTAACTCTATCGATCTTAAGGATGAAGGCTCTTCTCTAATTGCAGAAGATGGAACTAGACGTGAGGAACTTCTTTAGGAACATTCTAAACGGCGTTGACGAGATCAAATGGCGTCAACGATCTTGGGCCCTATGGTTAAAAGAAGGTGATAGACATACGACTTTCTTTCACAATGTAGCGTTGGCAAGGGCTAGAAACAACAGAATCTCTTCCATCTTGGTGGAAGGTAAAAGAGTTGAGGAGAAGTCGCAGGTTTACAAAGCTATAGGTTCTTTCTATGAGAAACTTCTCTTTGGGGATTCTTAGAAACACCAACTTGATTTCCTCCCCTTTTCATCCTTGTCGAAGGAGAAAGCAGGTGAGCTGCAAAGGCAAATAACGGAAGAAGAAGTTAAGAAAGCCATTGATAGTTTGGGTCGTGATGAGGCTCCGGGCCCGGATGGTTTCCTCATGGCCCTTTTCCAAGTTTTCTAGAATGTGGTGAAGAGCGATGTGATGATTTTTATCAATGATTTCTTTGTTAATGGCCTCCTTAACCCGGTTTATGGTGCGACCTTTATAACCATCATTCCAAAAGTCAAGGTGATGGGGACATCACATTACGGATGCCATTACGCACATATTAGAGGAGGGTCTGAGCCCCAGTGTCCCTGTGGCTAGGCGAGTACCCATTCGAGTTATGAGTGGAGTCGAAGACCCACATAGCATGTGGGTTGCGCGGAGGATGTTTTCGAAACATTGCATTGCAAGGACTTCATGATCGGACCGTTGGATGTGACTTGATTGTGGCTCGCCGTGAATGTGGACGTCTTCAAAATTCATCAGTTAGTCTTAGTTTCTTAAGATTATAGTGATTTTTGTTTTTGAGTACTTAATTTACTTTTTGAGATTTTATTTACATATTTTATTGGTTTTATGCTTTTATAAGGGGGTATTTGTAATTTACAAAGTAAGGGGTTAATAGAAAACAAGTTTTTCATTAATGGTCTTTTTGTAAAAGACTAACTTTTAGACTATAAAGGCTTGGACGTGCAACCCTAACCTTTTCTTATGTGATGTTAATGAAACTGCTTGAAGTTCTCTCTCTCTCTCTCTCTCTCTCTCTCTCTCTCTCTCGTGTTTATGGATAATGTGGTGTGAAACCCCATTTGATGTGAATCTAAATGAAGGCTACCTTGGTGTGAAGCCTTGTTTATCCATCTCTTGTCTCTTCTCAAGTTTCAAAGGTATTTTCTCTCATCTCTTCTATCTTTTTCCTCTCAAATTTTCTCTCCTTTATCTTTTTTTTTTTTTTCTTCTTCTTCTTAAACCCAAGCATCCTCAACCCATCCATAACCCGAACCATCCCAACCTATACCCGAACAAAAAGTCGAGCTATACGTGTGTATCTGTACGTCCGTAAGGACTGTTTTGTTGACCCTACTTCAGCCATTTTCTTACATCCTTATTCTTCTTTCTTCTATCAAACCCTAACCTAAAACCCTAGATTCCCCTTCGAAATAAACCCTAATTTTAGATTTTCCCAATTTCCAAACCCTAAACCTACCCCTAATTTTCCTAAACCTAGAATCTTTTAGAATCCCTCTAGGACTTAGGTGAATCTCTTTAAAATAGTTATACCCTCATGTTTTGGATGAAATTTCTTAATTCCATCGGGCTTATTTGAATTAACTTCTTATTAGTTCCTTCGTATGAGTATGTGGTAGCCTAGGATTGCATGTAATTGCTTATTTGATTGTTTGGTTTATGATGAGGTTCCTGAAATTTCATACTTTTGTTGCTCATATTGACTGAAAATCTAATTTCATCTATCATCCTAGGTTAGAAAACCATCCTGCATCAAGGGAGTAGAAAATCTTAAAGACTTCCGTCCTTTCAGTCTTATTGACAGTCCGTATAAGATTGTGGCCAAAATTCTTACTTCGTGATTACGTAAGGTCATCAGTGATGTTCTCTCTCTTTCCCAAGGCGCATTTTTGGAAGGTTGTCAAATTATGAATACCTCTTTAATAGCTCATGAGTGTATAGATTCTAGATTTAAGTAAAAAAGGTGGGGATCATATGCAAGCTAGATATTGAGAAGTCATATGACCACATCCAATGGGATTTCGTCGATTATTTGTTGAAAAGAATGGGATGCGGTGAAATTTGGAGAAGATGGATCCAATTATGCATGGGATCCGTGACTTGCTTGGTGCTAGTCAATGGATCTCCCAAAGGTTATTTTAAAACAACTAGGGGTCTTCGTCAAGGAGACCCGCTTTCTCCTTTCCTCTTTCTGATAGTGGCGGAAGCTTTTAGTCGGATGCTATCTAGAGGCCAAGAATCTAATCTTATTAGCGGATTCATTGTTTCCAAAACCATGAATCCCATCTCATACCTCCAGTTTGCTGACGACATCATTGTATTTTGCAATGCCAATCTCAGTATAATGGATAATTTGCACAAGATCATCATTTGTTATGAAGTGGTTTTTGGTTTGAAAATTAAAATGGGAAAGAGCGAGATGTTGGGCATTCATTTATCTTAGGAAGAGGTTTCTCGTTTCGTTTCCATCTTCGGTTGTAAGGTTGGATCCCTTCCATCTTATTATTTGGGTCTTCCTCTATGTATCAGTAAACCTACATCTCATCTTTGGGACAAGGTGATTGAAAGGATAGAGAGGAAACTTTCGAAGTGGAAAGGTTGGCATCTCTCCTTGGGAGGGGAATTAACTCTTCTCAAATCGGCCTTCTCTAATCTGCTGCTTTACTTCATGTCCCTCTTCAAGTGCCCTTTAGTGGTTCAGAAAAGATTGGATAACCTACGAAGAAATTTCTTATGGAAAGGCTCGAAAGATGGTAATAAGTTTTATTTACTAAAATCGTAAGAGGTTTGCAAGCTGATTTATGAAGGAGCTGGTTTGAGAGACCTTAGTAATATGAACAAGGCCCTTTTTGGTAATTGGCTCTGGTGCTTTGGTTCGGAGGAAGGTAATCTCCGAAGGGAAATAATTGCTTCTAACTACGGAATTCAAATGGGGGGATGGGAGAATTAAGGAGTCTACGCTTTATAGGACATCTAATGCTTGGAAGTCGATCATGATGATTAAGAATGTTTTTAAGAAAGGCATTTCTTTCTCCATTGGTGATCAAACTAGAGTAAGATTTTGAGAGTATACGTGGTATGGTGATTTTCCTCTATCCCAAGCCTTTCCTAACCTAGCTCGCCTTGCTCCTTCAGTAGATATCTTAGTGGCGGAATGCTTCTCGATCAAGGACTCCACTGTTTGTTGGATTCCTTGTAGAAGAGGCTTCTCGGATCAGGAATTGGTGGAATTCCTTGCCTTCAAAGACAAACTCCGATTCTTTTCTTCAACAGGTGGGAAAGTCGAAATGGTTTGGCCCACTCATAGATTTGGTTGTTTTTCAGTGAGTTCCTTCTACAAGCTTCTTTGCCCTTCACCTTCTAAAGAGAATGGGGGTTACATGTTTCATTTTTGGTCCTATGCTATTCCCTCCCAAGGTAGTGGCCTTTACGTGGCTGGTGGGAAGTAAAAGAGTCTTGACGATAGACAATCTTTAGAACCAGTCTCTCATCATCTTGAGCAGATGTTACCTATGTTAACGGGCTGAGGAAACAATCGATCATTTCTTCATTACCTGCCCTTTCACCTCCAACCTTTGGTCACATGTCATTTCCTCCTCCACCCCTTCATGGTCTATGCTTGATAATCTGAAGGACCTTTTGTGGGCTTGACATAAAGGAGGTTTGATCATTAAGGATAGGGCTCGCTAGCACAGGTCTCTTCTGGCAGTTTTGTGGGCTGTTTGGGCTGGTTGAGAGGAACAAGTGTTGTTTTAAAGATTCCTCTTCTACTAATGATACAATTTTAGGCTTTTAGCCAATATTTCGGCTCTCGTTTTCAAATGGGCCTCCCTTGTCAATTCTTTTGACGGTTAGCCCTTCTTCTTCTTGTTCTTCTTCTTCATCATCATCTTTTCTCTTTCCTTGCATTCTTTTCTTGTTGTTTTTTTGGTGAGCCTTTAATAAAATTCCATTATCCTTCAAGAAAAAAGGTCATGTAGACTTAGATGAATGAAAAACACAAATAGCAGCTTGATCCAAAAGTTTTTGGTTCCTAATAAGTTTTTAATGGTGGGAATTTAATCCCTACTGTGTGGTCCACTTGAGATTTGGATGTGCTTCATTTTTGGGACCATGCCCTAAAATGAGTTTGCAAAATGTATGGACGACATGGATATACAACACATATATCGAGGTGGGCCCACATTCAGGGCCTCACCCACTAGTGGTCCACCTGAGATTTGGATCTGCCTCATTATTGGGACCATGCCCTAAAATGAGTTGTTAAAACGGATGAACGACATGGATATCCAACACATGTATCAAGGTGAGCCTCGCGTTCAGGGCCTCACCATCTAGTGGTCCACTTGAGATTTGGATCTACCTCAATTTTGGGACATGCCCTAAAATGAGGTGGCAAAACGGATGGACGACATGGATTCCCAACACATACATTGAGGTGGGCCCCACATTCAGGGCCCTAAAAAAATTGTAAATGAGGCATATATTAACTCGAAATTATCCAATTAAATTATGGGACCCTTTTTGCTACGTCACAATCCCAAAATCAAATTGTTTGAGTAATTTTAACCGTTAATTTACAGACACTTATTTTTTGAAATAGGACCATTTGATATTTTTCACTCTTCATCATCCAATAAATGTCCATTGATCCATTAGTGGTATAAGCGCCAATAGATTACATAAATTTGAGGTTGATTTAGGGCATCGAGTGGTCCGCCAAATCAGCCACAAATCGGCGACACTATTCACTCGAATTTAATTTCAATTTTTTTCTTAAGATTTATTGGGGGAAATGATATCAAGTTGTTAGATATATGAATACATGATAGGACAAGTCTCTGTGATGCAGCCCCATGTGGTCGCAATGGACAACAATGGACAACTTATATGCATGATTAAAAAATGAGTATCTTCTTGAATACAACTCCGATAAAGGTGATTCAAAAGCCAAAATGAAGCTTGATGAGTCTAGTTTTAGGAAAAAATAAATTGAAAGCAGAATCTAAACTCAAATGCGGCTGATTTTAGGACGATTTGAAACGACCCAGAAAATCGTCGGTTTCATGCAGCTGGTATGTCAGGAAATTTAGTAATTTTTCTAGAAATCATGATGTAATGAAATTTTGTGCGATGAAAGTAGACCTGGCGTGAATTACCAGAAAAATTACAAAAATAATTCAGTAACTATAAGTGCAAAAAACGGTGCAAGACTTGTCAGAGCTGAAAATTTCGGTAACTACAAGTTGTCGATGAACCGAAGAAGTTGTCGATGGACCAGTAATCACTCGACCAGTATAGGTTGGAGTCACTCACAACCAGTGTTTTAAATAGCTACGCTATGGAGTGTGTAGCTTATGCTACGTACCGTTAAGGCCATGCTACATCATAAATTGCATTCAGCCTAAGCTACATCATAAATTGCATATGCTACACACTACGTAACTACGCTACACACTATGTAGGTGACATGATGTTTTCAACGATTTGTTACATTTTTCCATTTCTAATAAAAATTAGTTAACCTTTTTAATGCTTTTAGTAAATTAATATAAAAAATATTAAATTAGTTTCATTGCTCTTTCCTTACATTTATACTTAATCATTACCCTTTCCTATTACTTTAGGTTCCATTTTGTTGCACAAAAAATCATGAAATTTTGTTAACTTTCATTATGAATCAGTCTAATTTGGTACAAAATATCAATGCATTGGTGCAACCAAGCACCTTGATTAAAAACCTAGTAGTTGCATGTAGCTTACACTACACGTTATGTTGCTTATACCTCACGCTTCAAAGGGGTGAACGCTATGCTATACGCTATTTGCTATTTAAAACACCGCTCACAACTTAAGAGGAATCACTCTATCTCTTCTGCTGAAAATTTGTAGGAAAACAATGTTTTTTATTATTATTTTTATTTTTTATTTTATTTTAACTCAAAGATTGGATTCCTTTCTTGTTCCAAAATAGGTTCTTATATAGACCAATTATAACAACCCGTCTTATCTACATTTAAGAACAACTAGAAGTTCATAAATGTAACTTGAGTGAGTTTTTGATCCTCCCAGCCTCGTTCATCACATCCTTCATCAGCCCATAAATGTAACTTGAGTGAGTTTTATTTTATTTTATTTTATTATTATTTTATTTTATCTTATTCGACGCATTAATGGGCTTTAAGAATATGATCCTCCCCTTATAGTAGACCATAAAATTTATGATGGACATCCTTGTCAGTCCCATCCACCTGTTACGCAGCAGCGCGAGGTCCATATGTCTCCCATGATGGCCTTAATTCGACGATATAAATGACACATATCAGCAATTTCATCATCTAGGTACTGCCTCTAATCTTATATGGCCTAGGTGGCACTAGGGCTGAAAGTCGGGCGGGTCGGGTCGGGTTGGGTTGGGTTGGGTTGGTACTCAACCCTAACCCAATCCAAGGTTCCTATACTTCAACCCTAACCCCAACCCAACCCAACCCAACCTCGGGTTGGGAATTCTCAACCCAAGCCCAACCCAAGACGGTTCGGTCGGGTTGATCGGGTTGATACATGTTAATATTTTCGTTATTACATTAGTCTATTATGTTTCAATACACATTTTTGTACCTATGGCTTTATTAATTATATATGTAGTTATTTATTGTAAAGAACTTCACTTTTTCTAAACAAATAAGCTAAAATATAGGATAACTACTCCTTTAACACTCAAGCATATCAAGTTTCAAACATTATAAGTTTTCTTACTAAAGCAATATAAACTAATATAAACTAATAAGTTTACTTAACTAAAGTATAATAAAATTCTAAGTAACTTGTATATAGATCGGGTTTGGGTTGGGTCGGGCAACCCAAGACCTCAACCCAAGCCCGACCCAAGCTTTATCGGGTTGGTGTTTGTATAGCCCAAGCTTGAGATCGGATCCGATACTTCCTGCCCAAGCCCAACCCAATGTCGGGTCGGTCACAGGTCGGTCGGGTTGAACCCGCCCAACTTTCAGCCCTAGGTGGCACCACATCGTCACTCCCATGCTGCATTTCAGTGATCATATTCTTGAATTGCGAGCTTGTTGTTGAATTGGCTGGCATATGGTCATAAATAAAAAAAATTTCCACAAAGTTTCCTATCCTCTTTCTCACATCCCTCCACTCTACAAACCCTTTAGCTGCTTCTATTTCCCCCTGCTCTCTATACATTATCTGTTCTGAAGGTAAATTTTGCATCCACACACTACCATTGTTGAAAACTATACGACCCCCAACCCCGATCCTACCCCCCTACCTAAAACACAAATAAATAAATAAAATAAAAGAATGATGCTCCCGCGTAAACTCTTTAAAGTGGGTTACTCGCCCCCCATTGCCTCATTTGATCCCTGTTCCGTTGCTCCTGTAATGACTCATCAATAGCGTGTTTATAGTCGGGATCATCATACTTGTCTACCTCCTTAAGGCCTCACATTGGCTGCGCTAACTCGTCCCTAAATTCCCTTTCACACTCAACATGGTCATCTTTGATCTTCACCCATTTTCTTAACATCTCCATCTTCGCTCTTACCTTCTTCGAAACCCTTGCCTGACAATATTCCGATGCCCCCTTAGGCAATTGACAATATTCCAATGCCCCCCACTAAGGTGTTCCTTAAAATGGGACACCCTTCCGCTCTTTGACACGTGTGACAATAATCGCACTTGGACCTATGTCGATTGTCGAGGAGCAAGGTCCTGTGCTGCCTCCTTTTTCCATATATTTTCTACCTGCAAAATAACATTAAACAAGCAGGAATTTAGCACATTCAATGTACTAAATACGTAAATATTAAGCCTAAATAACCGCTGATAAATTTAATTTTTTAAATAAAAAAAATATATTTTTTCAAAAAATTTGAAACTTTCCCTCAATTTCTAGGTCAACCTCCAACCACTCTAACACCATTTTCCCTCACTCTAGCATCATTTTGTCAGACTCTGATTGCAAGTTAAATGGGCGTTGGAGGAAATTTCGAATTTCTTCCAATCTCCCATTTTCCCCAAATTCGAGAATAACCATTGATCAATCTAGAATTTATGAGAAAACTTGGAAACACTTGAATATGAAGTCTGAATAATTGCTGATCATCTGAAATTAATTAATTATTTATTTATTATTCTCGATGTTTTTAATTATAAAAATATTTTTTCATAGAAAATTCCAAAAACTTCCATTAATCCGTAGATCAGCCTTCAATCACTCTAATGTGATTTTTCCACACTTAAATTGCAAGTTAAATGGGTGAAATTGGGGAAATTTTGGATTTTCCCAAATTTCCCAAAATTTCTCTAATTTTGCAAATTGGAGGTTGAAATCCATGATTGAGCATGCAAAGTTATAATTTTTTTTTTTTTTTTTAACAAATGTGTTCTGTTGATTCCAATTGATTTACGGCAAAAAAAAAAAAAAAAAAAGAAAAAGAAAAAAAAGGAAAAAAGAAAAAAGAAAAGAGATTAAAATAGAAAAAACTCATCGTTTGCAATTTGGGCACCCCTACTCTTCGCTCTCAATTTCCGTATGCAAATCCCCTTGTTTCTCCAAAAAAGGGAAGAGGGTTAGTTGAAATCAGCTTAAGAATAGATATTTTCTTTTTCTTAGTCATGCAATGCACCCGCACGGTTAGTCACATGATGCACCCACCCACCAGTGGGGTAAGTGTGTCTCCTTAGCATTTTGAACTTGAGACTTGCTGTTGAAACGCCTGGGCATCTTCCAATTGGACTAGCAGGTGAGACACAAGTTAAGAATAGATTACAAGCAAAAAAATTGAGGAAAAATGTGATTTTTGAGGGTTTTTATTTGAAAGTATGAAGGGGACTCACGGTTGGAATGTATCAACGATACTATCACATGTTGTCATCGATATAGGGAAGATTATAAATGCAATATATTCACCATATCGCATTGTATTGATATATTGTTGATACAATTTGATATATTGTGCGATACCTAGAAGTCCAGTGACTTCTAGGCTGTTTTGTATTGGTCTACCTCGATATTGAAAGTATCGGCCGATATATCAGCTGATACTGTTGATACTATGAACACTGCTCACCCAATACATAATATGGAAAATGGTGATAATGGAAAGGGCCACAAAATAAAAATAAAAATCATTGTTACCTTTCATAAAGAAAAAAAAGGAAAGAAAAAATGATAGTGAGAAAGTCATTGTCTAGAATTTTTTTACCTTGAAATTGTTGCCAAACACACCTTTAAACTACTACGTTGTGGAAAGAAGAGTTAGACTTTATTAGATGTGGCAATTGACAATTAGGTGTGGCAATTTTCAATTTTCACTAGGAATATAAATATTCCTAATGTTTGCATCTTGTGTATTTGGGAGGTGGAATTGGTGGAACACTTTACACATTGTGACTTTGCTCAAATCATCTGTGGTAGGTTCTTTGATCTCTTTCATAACTTCTAGTTACATCTCAATCTATTTAGTCTTTTCCTCTAATTGACCTGGGGATTGTCAAGATCCTAGAGGGGAGATTTGGTGTAGACTTTCCCTCTTTGCGGCTTGTGGTTGATTTGGGTTGAGTGTAAGAGCACACCCTTCTAGTTGACCCCAATTAATTGGGATAAGGCTATGATGATGATGATGATGATGTAACAATAGATCTATCTACAATATCTCAAGCAATGTTTTCCGTATCGTTATTGCGTAATGTCTCGAACCCTTGGGATATGGATACATATCGGTTATCACATGGGATATATTAGTTGTATCGCGTAATATATCGCTGTTGTTGGGAAACATGGTGAAACAATAGGAAATTGGTCAAATTTTTCAATGAAACTGCAGGGTTTGTTATAAAAAAACATCAATATACACTAAAAAATCAACACATCATAATAAACAAGTGCACATAATAGGTTTCCTTTGTTTGGGGTCCTAATCTACGTGTTGTCTGACTGAACTGATGCGAGTATATTCAGAGTCTATTCATATAATTTATATATGTAAGAAGACGTGTATGGAAACACAAACAATACATCCAAAAGGAAAAGAAGTAGAAAATTAGAAATATACATGTGAATAATGTGTGGTTGTGACTTGGACCCTCATTAAGTTGCGTAGTGGCTCAAAATTATCATCTTCATCTCGACATGGCTGCGCTTAGTACCGCTACTCCACAAACTGATAATATTATGCTTAGGTTGTAGTAGAATGATACCTATGAAGATACTCTCTAACATCTGGCTAGTACTCATCCTCTCCTGTTTGAGAAAATTTGGGAAAATTTTGAATTTTCCCCAATTTTCTGCAAATCAGCCCATCTTCCCCCAAATACCAAAACTAGAGTGTTTGTGATGATTTTTTCATTAAACATTCCTAAATACTCTGAAATGGAGGCCAGTTGACCATTGATCAAAGTGGAATTTTGATTTTTTTAAACACTTTCAATTAATTTTTAATTTTTTTTGTGAAAAATCCTCAAATTACAAAGAATCACTAGATCAGGTTACATACATGTTTGATTTTGTATTTGGACACATATTGCAACCAATTTGCAAGAAATTGGGAAATTTTGATATTTTCCCAATTTTCTACAACTTGGCCCATCTCCATATCTCAAAATCAAAGCTCCAAATCCATGATTTTTCATGCTAAACTTGAAGAATCATGGATTTTACCTATTTGACACTGATTTAACGTGATTTAATGCAAAAAAAAAAATGGATTGAAAATAAAAAATGCTCACTCGATAAAATCAGTGGGATATATTGGCACTATTTGTGTGTTTTGCATTGCATCGGTGAGATACTAGATATATCGTGGTATATATCAGCCGACATCATTAATACTGAAAAAGCATTGCTCTCATGTACCCTCAAGAGGTGTTCAAGTAAGACAAATTGAATGAGGTCGCTAGGGCTTCTTAGCTTTTTGACAGATGCCTCTCGAGCAAGGTATTCCGTATCGGTAATGGTGGCTGTAACGGTCACCATCATTACCGATACGGGTATCGGCTATAGTGGTCGATATGGGGGTGACGGCCGTTACGACCTCCGTAATAGTTGGAAATTTTGTTTGCTTGAAACATTTTGAAAAAATATCTAGAAAATCTAGAATAATGTAAATATTCCAAATATGTGTTCATTTTTTGTTTTGAAGATGTTTATGGAAGCCTAACAGTCTACTCTTTGGCTAGAGTGTTGTTTCGGATTGTTTGGTGAATTTATGGACATGTATATATGTCTCTAATGTTTACACATCATAATCAAGCATTAGAACTAGAAATCAGGAAAAAAAAAATGCACAAAATACCACCTTTTTTTTTTCAATTTTTTCAAAAATGGCCTTTGGAGCTTTTATTTGCTCAAATCGCTTCAATCTACGGGTTTAATCCTAAAAACCTATAGTAAGAGTGGTTGAAGTCTGCTGTAGAATGATCTAGGAGAGCTTTTTGGAATGAGGAAAGTGGAAAAAAATGAGGAGAAAAATGGATTTAAATAGAAAAAAGTGGCCATTTTTCGACCGTTACGGGGGTAATGGTCGTTATGCCCCTTAACGGCCATTATGGCCCCCTTAACGGCCGATAGGGTTCAAAAACCAACTACCCCGTTTCACCACCGTATCATGTAACAGTCACGGCCATTACCTATACGTATCGGCCTTTACGGCCGTATCATAACTCATATGGAACACCTTGCTCTTGAGTCTTTTAATATTCCTTGGATTGATTAGCTTTTGTTTCAGAGTGTAATGATTCCTCACCATAATCCTTCTTTGTCCTTTCTTTTTCTTTGGCATAAACTGAAGAAATAGAAAAAAAAGGTCACTCTAGAAATTGTATGGCCTGGGTTCCAAACTGCTCGGGATGGGCCTATTCAGAAGGTGGATTTTGCTATGGTTGGGGCTGCACCATTTCCATCCCTCCATTTTTTTCGTCGTCTCTATTCTCTTGAAATTTCTTCTCCTTTTCTTTTCTTGCAGTACTTCTTCTGCGGGCACTGCATGCTGTCAAATGAATAATGACCAATTACTCTTTGGATCATTGTTTGAAACATTTTATTGTGCTTCTGTAGCCCACTCCAAAGGACAAGAGGGCAAGTTTGGTGATCCATGGGCGAGTAGATAAGGTATTGTATTTTCATTTTTAAGGTATGATTAGCTGATACTTTCTCATCAACATATGATATCATTCACATGGAACAATGCATGCATGATGCATCCATTCATGGAGGATCTGGGCAATGTTTTAGAACCTGGGTTGGACCCCAATCCCTTGTGGGCGGTTGTTCCAACGGAAACAGTTCGTCATAAATGAACAATACATACTAAGGCCCTGTTTTGTAGATGCCTAAAAATGAGTTAATCTCATTTTAGTTAATGGTAATTATTTACTAGAGATCTTGATCTCTAATACATAATGCATTCATGTTAACAGTAATTATGTGATACACAATGAGTTCATGTTAACAGTAGTTGACTAAGATCTCTAACATAGTGATTGTTAAAAAATATGCGATGAACTCATGTTTAGGCATCTACCAAATAGGTTGTAAAGCTTTGAACAATTGACCCAGATGGATTGCCTGATACCCAGGCGGTTTGAATGTTTTCATTTCCAAAATTGGTTTTTAGTGACCTGACCTGTTTCGGTGGCTCGGTCCAGTCCTCTGGTCTATTTTTAGAACATGGCTCCTAGGGAGTAACTTGTTGTATTGAGAATAACTTTCTGATCTTGTAGACGCAAGGGTCCTTGAGCACATGAGACAGATGTTTGTCTCAGGAAAAGCTAAGCAGACAAGTTAGGACAGCTTAAGATGGCAAAAGATGAAAGCGAACCTTGTAATCAATATTCATGCTTAAAATGCTGTCACTTTCAGGTGCTGGGCACATGAGGGTTATATCATAGGTTTGGTTACATATAGAGGAATGCTAATATATTCAGTGCAGGTATAAAAAGGGACATGGAATTCTTGCTTGCAGACATGGTGAACAATGCAAGTGCCAAGCACGACACTGCCCAAGTGGCACACATTTGCAATTCCCCTATTGATTGGGCAGTGGGTCGCAAGGTGAAAATGTCTTCTAAACAGCTATTGACAGATTTCTGTCAGAAGTTTGCAAGCAGGATGTTAAACTACTATGAATTCCCATGATGAGATGTAAAATGATGGAAGGAAAAACAAACAGAAGAAAATATTAGGGGAGAAAAGATGACGAGAGATAAACCCCCTCTCATCTAATGTCCCTTTTTACAATGAAGCCCTTAAAAAGATATGGTGTCCTGAAGGACTACCTAAGGAAAAGTACACACATCAACCGCCTGCTACTATACACATAAAAGTATGCACGGACACCTGCACATCCACACAATCTCCTACAACCTTTTTTTTTTTTTTTTTTTTTTTTGGGTTAGTACACCCACCCACACTGTTAGTCACACTTCAATGTTAGCCACCCCCCACGTTGGGAATCGATACCAGTACCTCGGCGTTGAAACGAGGTTACCTTCATTCAGTCTACCACTGCCCCAAAGGTGTGGGCCAGCAATCTCCTACAACTTCGATACTGACGTAAGGTTCCATTTCAGAAGTGGCACAAACTGCAATTGCATTGTTTTTCAATAGCCCCACGTTAATGAAAATGGTCCCCTTTCTTTTCTTTTCTTTTTTCCTTTCTTTTTCCTTTATTTTTATTTTTATTTTTTTGGAATGTGTTGAACCCCATTTGCATTGAGCAGAATGAGGTGTTTGTCAAACCAAGTCCAAATTGTGAGTGAGGTTGCTTAATAAAATGGAAGAGCTGAGCGCATCAGCCATTCGCTCAATGCAAATTTAGTTACATCCAAACACAAAAAAGGAGTAGCTCTGGGTTTTAATGTCATCTTCATAGCTTTGTCCCAGCTATTTGGGGTTGACTTGCTTGATTGCTCGGCACAAATTGCCAATTGACTGCCCTCCTGATGTCAACCCTCTTTACTTAGGAATGGGACCGGCTTGCACATTGATTCTAGGCAGATTTCAAAGATAACTCCTGTGTTTAATGTAGGAGCAAAAATGCACGTGGACGTGACTTCTGAGACTCATTATTCCCATTTGTATTTGAACATGATTATAGGATTCTTACTATGATTGCCTACAATCAGTCACATGTTTTGAATATATTCGACTTCTATTGGAACAATGGACATTGACTTGAAACAGAACAGGTTATTGCAGGCGCAATGCACTCCCTTAATCTTCAGATCCCTCCGTTTGTCCGCATTGATCTTATCCAGCTCACTCTTTCTCATTTCCTTAAGAGTAAGGTTACCATTCTTTGGTTTTGCGGTTCAACAATTGTTTTGTGGGGAGTTTATTACAATGTTACCTGAATCACGGATCGCCCCAATAGGGAGTATGTGAACTGGTATGTTGTATGATAGTTTCTCCAATAAGTGGTACACTGGGGGTGGGATTATGTAGGTCCCTCAAGTATATTCACAAAGTATATGCAATATAATTCTACAAATGAATTGATATTGTAATTATATGAAGTTATCATTACAGATTTGCATGCATGGTATCATATTATGTGCATGCTATTGCATAAAACTTATAAATCTCCCCAGTTCTAATTAAAAACATATATTACAACTTAATCCAAAAGAGGATTATATAACCATAGTTTCATCATCATCATCTAAGCCTTATCACATTCACATGATTTGGAATGGAAAATGTAGGGTTTTTGGCAATGTGGGTAACATTGGTTCATAAACATTGGAAGCAGTTATTTGATGTTGTCTCATTCACTTTACATTGCAGGGAAGATTAGATATGTGAAATGGACACTTAGGATTGCTAGTGTTCATGGAAATAAAGCACCGTTGCCATTCCTTAGTTCAGTTGAGGTAAAGATGTTATTAGTTCTATGTTAATTTTCACTAGAGGAACATTGCTGTGCTATACGCGCCATGGAATTCCATGATGTGCGTACTGAAACATATGTATTTCACATGTGGCACTAACATATGGTGATCAAGGCCATTGAATTGTGCTACACCACGGATGGGCCATATCCCGAAGTTGAGGCAATTTGTGTATCCACCTGAATAGTGGCCCAACAAGGTACAGTTTTCCTAAAATGGAGTAATGGCCCACATTCAACAGGAAAAACACCCTGAAACTGGATAGTCAGAGTTTTGCATATCACTGAGATTTTGGCCTATGGTGCATCCATTTGGTGCCCACTAGATCAAATTGCTCCATGTGTTTGCCACCTGTATAGTGATGAGGAATTCATACGTTTTTGCTAAATGACTACATTGGATATGGAAAATTGGTCAACTTTTTTACAGCCTATTATTTTTTCATAAAATGTGTAGCCCACCTGATGACTAGTAGACCAAGGCTGGTTTTTAGACAACACGTAGATGATAGATGGGTAGTTTGTACTATCTACTAGTTAGCCAGTGCTGATCTGCACACATGCTGTATTGGCACGAAGGTGTTGGATTTGAAATCATATTCTGGTGCAAGCTGGTATCATATTCTGTTTTATGTATGTACTGCCTGCATCAGATTAGTTATCTGCAAGAAGCTTGAACATCTACTCAACATCCTTTTAGTCTGTCCTGAGGTTTGTATTCTTGCATTTGAACTCTTAGGTTTCCTTTCCGGAGAGGCAAGATCTAAAGACTGCCGTTCTAGAAGAGCAACCATTTTTGTTGAAAAGGTACGTTGAATCAGCACAAAAAGATCCTAAGTTGTAATCTCTTACAAAGGCATCAGTGAACTTATTTTCATGCTTACTATGTTTATTATTCTGTCTTTTATGTTTTCACTTCTGGATTTGTTTTTTAAATGTTATCAGAGAGACACTGAAGACAAGACCCTTCAAAATGGTGTTGAATCTCTACTTTGGTGAGGGGTGTGGATGCCCTTGCACTAAAATCGAATGGGATGTTGATTTCCAGGTTAGAAGTTGGTAGCTCATATGACTAGCATGGAATCCACAATATGCTCAAGCTTTCAGTTTGCACAAGTGGGGTCGATGGTTCTGGATCCAGACCATTGCTCTGTTTTCCCCCACTGTGGATGGAACATGCCCCCCAAAATTTCCCTGATTGGAAGAGCCTAGCCACCAATCATGGGTCTTTGTTGTTCTTGGAAAGGGAAAATACTGTTGGGTTGTCATACTTGCAGTTGTGCATCTGCTGCTTCCTTGTCCAGATGGCCCCATGTTTGCCAACTTCTTGAAAATCTGAGATCCCGGTCATTCATCAGGTAAGCCCTCTGTTAATGTTCCCTGGATAAAATGGGGCCACTCCACTCATCTGAGCTTGATGTACATGTTAAATGTAGACTGTTGGCTGTCCCTTTTCAATTGTCTATATTTTCCCTTCACGTGTGGCCCACCTCACAATTGGGCTGGCCTTATTAGCAGTTTCTTCCACCTGATTAACAGCTTGGATCTGGATTTTGCATATTTGTGCTATATGGGCACATCCAGGGCATCCAGCTTTACGGGGTTCTTTACACCTAGTACAGTGAAACCAGTCTCCAGAGGAATGGAAGTCTCATAAGCAATCCATCTTATTTGCTGATTTGCAAGATTCATTACATGTGGAGTTCATTATTCAGTGATAAAAACCATCGATCTGATGGGTCACTGTGAATTGGAGATGCTGCAGATGCGTCCCAGATTATAAATCTTGGTATTGTTGTTAGGCCTTGTTTCTGTTTAATGTTGACCATTGCTGTCCTTTTTCTCTTAGACTTCTATTCTGTGTTGGGTATTGAAGGGTGTTGGCAGCTTCCAGTCTGGGAAATTTTCCAGGCATCAATTGGTTTAAAGAAAAAAGCATACACTTTCCATGGTGGGACCATGATATCAAAGGTTTGGATCATTGAACCATGAGACCCACATGCACCAAATCCTGTGCATCAGCAAAGAAAAAGCAGGACCCTCTAGTTCCTCCCATCTCTAAATGTATATTTGCATGAAATAGTAAAAGAAGAAAGCTCCAAAGTCACGGAAGCTAAATGGGTATCTTGGGTACCTTGCAGGTCTCGAAAGACGACTTCAGCCATGATAAGGATGCTGTCCTTCAGAAGCTGAGGGACGTCGCAATCCAAGATTCGTGCTGTGGGCAGTATTCAGCTTTGGAGAGAAAGACTATAGTGGCATCCAAATCCAAAGCGTCCAAATCTGAAGTCATCGTCTATGCCATAGTAACGAACATTACTGGAAATGACAATGGTTCATCACTCGATCCCATTGCTGAGAGCAACGGTAACACTATGAGAAGGTGCTTAAAAGAAGAGAACGGTAACCCCAAAGAAACTCAAATGGTCTTAGGCCCTGTTTGCTCGCCACTTAAAAATGATATGATCACATTTTAGTTAAAAAGTAATTATGTATTAGAGATCATTGTTTATATAAATAATGGGTTATCAAGATTATTTTTAATCCTTTGTAAAATCTCGAATACATAATTATTGTTAGCTAAGCCTTTCAAAAAAAAAATGTTCACTAAAATGAGATGAACCCATTTTTAAGTGGCAACCAAAGAACAACTTAATTACTAAAGTCCCGTTTGGCTGCCACTCATAAATGAGTTGGAGTAATTTTTGCTTCTAAAAATGTGTCCAAGTCATTTGTGGATGTTTGGCTGTCACCTATGCCCAATATGTGCTAAAGATGACTCATCCTGCAACCTCTAAATCAGTTCCCACTAACTCTCTCAAAAGCTCCTTTTTCACCTTCACAAATCATTTTCATCAGGCATTTCATCATCTCTTCCCTTCTCAGCCATTTTCTCCCCCAAAGTAAACAAACCCTACCTGGCAGAGCTCTCTGACCTCTTGCCATCGGAGCTGCTCTTTGCTGTGATGTTACTCTCTCTCAGCTGGATTGGACAGTTTGGGAGGTGAGCAGAGAGGGTAGTCAATATGGACAGTGATTGGGGAGCTTGATGCTTGTTGTTGAGCTCTCAGGCGATGTTGAAGATTGGGTTTTTGAGAGGGCTTGTTTGGTGATGTAAAAGGGAGATTTTGCAGTCGTTTGGTGATCAAAGGTTGGTTTTGGACAGGGGCTTGTTTGAATGAGCTTTTATGTAATGATGAAACTTGGGTTTTGTGTCCATGTGGGAATTTGAAACAAATCCAAGTTCAGGGTCGTTGCATTTGATGTGCAGTGGTGCTTTATAATAAATGGGGTAAGAATGGTTTGTCCCAAAGAGTGTTGATACATCTGTGGTTTGTTGAATTAGAGAGAGAATTTCAGCTTCCTCAAACATTGGCAATAAGCAATTTTGAAATCCCAAAAAGAACATGAACGTGACCCCTGTTTTTGCTCAAAACCAGAATTGCACCCTCCAATATCATTTCCTGCTAGCCCAAGGAATCTGATTTCTGTATCAAGTACAGGATACCATGGGCCCTTTTGTATCATTACAAAGTCTAAATAGCATTTCCTAAGGTTGCATATGGATGTATTTTTGAAGCAAATTGCAGCAGTTGTTTCAAGCAATAGGAAATGATTGTAATGAACTTTCAAGAGTATTCAAAATGAGAAAGTAGACTTCGAAATTGCAGTTACTTTTCCATGCAGCTTGAAAATGATTGCTAATTGGAGCTAGTCCCTCAACATGAATGTGAAGGCCTTGTTCCATACCCAGAAATCCCAAGACCATTGAGAAATCGTCCTGAGAACCAAAGAAAAAGCCCAAATTGAGCATTACAGCTATAAGAGGCCAAACACAACTACTGAAAGCTCGAAGGAGTCATGTTTCAAGCACTTACCTTTGAAATGCTTGATTGGTTTGAGTTGCTTCCTCCAAATTCCAAATATTCCATCTGAAAAACCATGGAATGCATTTCTAATGCGATAGAATTCAGACAAGAGGATAGTGCGGATGTTTGGAATACTAAGGTGGTTACAAAAGCATATGAGAGAGAGAGGGAGGAGGGATTGGATTTGAATCTTTTGGGGATTGGCTTGATGCAAGGAAGAGACAAGGAAATCTGAATGCGTTTTGGGAGAATGAGAGCCCATTCTGATGATAGACTGGTCCTGGTTTTCTTCCATCATTTACACCTTTCTCTTCATTATTATCATTGCTATAATTATTCTTTGTTTTATAACAATTCGTTTTTCTTGCATGTGTCTTGTAGGAATTGTATGTCTTTTTATTATCATAGAGTATGGAAAGTGTAGAATCTTGAGGGGAATCAGATAGTGCTGAAGCCAAATGTTTTTACATTGTCCTTCAAGCTTTCAATTTGTGTAAGTGGGCCCCATGGTCAAGCGATTTAAACAATTAATGTGATGGGTTCCACTGTGGAGGGCTCATGCACCAATAATCTTGCAGATGGTACTTCAGCAGGTAGCCCAAAAAGCGGATGGCTTAGAAAGAAAATTCAAAACCTGCTCACATTCAGCTGGAAAAGGGCCAAATATTCTATAACTGGGACATACGAATGTTGGGGATGTTTGGCGCATGGGTCATCCAGGGTGAAACCACCTAATCCTATAAACAGTTTTTATCACTGGACCATGGCTGAATTGTACAAATTGAAAACAAGGATTAACTGTACAAACTCACTTCCTGAGCAATGTATGATATCTCATAAATAACTCGGATCCCTCATGAAAACCAAGAAATTGGCCCCAATGGGCTCGACTTATTTACATGGTGATTATAAATGGATTGTGAATGTGAGAACTTGTATAGGATTTTTGTGATTTTGATTTCGATCCTACCAACCATTGCTTTGGAATCAAAATTTTTTCAAATCAGATGCCTTTAACCAAACCATTCACATCGAATCAAATTTCTGTTTTGTTGAGGCCCCTTGTGGATAAAATGGTAGTTGAACATATTTCTTATCAGTGTTATTAAAAATGGTTCATGATCTAGTCCAAACGTTTTCAGTATAATTATCGTGTAAACTAGTTGTGTGGGCCCCATCATGATGTGTTCATGATATCCACTCCAACCATCATGCACGCCATCCCTCATTTGGCGATGGGGCCAAAAATCAGGCAAATTTATGACTGAGGTGGGCCAAGCAAGCAGGAACAATTGGAAAGGGGAGGGTGTACCCTCTTGAGTGTTCCCTATGGTGTGGTCTGTTCGCTCGCCTCAAGTGTAAGGCTGCGATGTAGTAATAAAACTCGGTAAGACCGAGGTCGATCCACAGGGAAAAAGTAACAGCTTCCTAATTACTTCAGCAACTCAGTTTAATAGAGCAAATTCAATTTCAATAGGATGTTTAATTAAAACAGTAACTTAATGAAAAATCAGAGATATAATGTACTAAGGCTTTCAAGGATCCACTTGTAGCAATTCTATGTCAATTCAGTCAATCCAAGTAGAGAACACAACTAGATTTGAAGTCCTATCTCTCATCTAGTTGGAAAATAAAGCATTCACACACATTCATCCAATTCAAGTTGAACTTCCAAGTTCAAGTCCATTCAATCAATGTAGAATTCAAATTCATAGCCTGCGGAGTAACAGCCATGCCTATGGACTATGGCCTGCTCAAGGATTACTATAATTCGAATCTAAACAAGCAACCTGTGATAATCTCAGAGAATTAAAAGGAATTCATGTCCAGAGCACATGAACTCAGATAAGACATCTCAAACTACCATCTTTTGAACTGAACATAAGAAAATTCTAACTTTGAATTGAATAATACTTGAATCAAACTGAAATTAACATAGAATTGGCTACAAGCTTCACCTCTCAGCCTTAGCTGAGAGGTTTTAGCCGAGCATAGTCATGCTACAACTAAAAACTCAAAAATAAAGCATAAAACTAGAAAAACCCGAAGATAGATGTTGCAGACGCTCCACAGTCGCCTTCAGCCTCCAAACTCACGTTCCTTCTCCTCTCTGATACCTTAGGGAAAGCCCCTAGGTGTCCTTTTATAGCAACAAACCCCCCTTGCGTCGGATCCTGCGAAAGACTTCGCATTGCGCAGTGAAATTCGGAGTCCCAATTTAGAAAGGACTCATCCTTACGCAGAGCCGACCGGTCACGACTGGTCGGGCTGATTTCCAAGCATTCCAGTGAGTACAGCCGACCGGTCATGACCGGTCGGACTGATTTCCATTCATCCAGCGTGTGTGCCCGACCGGTCATGACCGGTCGGGCTGATCTCCCTCTCATCCAGCGTGCATGGCCGACCGGTCATGACCGGTCGGCCTCTCTTCTTCTTGTTCCTGTGATGTGGCTGACCGGTCGGACGACCGGTCAGCCTTGTATTCCTTCATCTTTTTCTTCTTTTCTTCATTCTCTTTTCTCTCTCTTTCTTCTTCTTTCCTTGGTCCATCTTAGGACTTCATCCAATGTCTTCAAATGTAATCTTTTGACTCCAATGAGATGAAATCCCCTCTTATCTCTACAATCACAAAACACATGTTATGTGGGCCTTTTAACCATGAAAATCATGCAAATTATGTAGTGTAATGGGCAATGCAATGTATAAATTGGAGGTTCAACACACCCCCCAACCAGCTTTTTGCTAGTCCCGAGCAAAACATGCGTGAAACAGTTTCAAACCTCCAAATTCAACCCTCTTCCAGAAACCATGTTTCTATCCATTCCCAGATGTATAAGTGTAAAATTTGGAAAAATTAGGTGTTGGAAGCTGAACCTTGGACTCTCAAAACATAAGAAGTGTTTACGTGAAATCCCCGCTGACTGGTTGATAAATAGAAGAATTCGAACAAATTCAACCTAGTGTGCATAGTGAAAGTTCATCTCATGAGTTCCTGGAACCATCTTCTTTATAGATTAAGTAGACCAGGGATTTCAAGGTGCACAGAGCAACAGCAAGCCTATGACAGGAATTTGCCTTACTGTCCTTCCGACGGCTTTCACACTACGTCCCATTTCCGGCTTTGGTTACGGTTCGACCATCCCCCGGTTGGTAATAGGTAGCCCTCTTCGGAATTTTCCACCATTTTTCATTCCTTCCCGATTTCATCCTTTCTTTCCTTTTTCTTTTAACTTAGATAGGATTTTTAGAAATCCATATCTTTCATTATTTTCCCATGGACAAGGATGGACAAAATACCCCGGCTTGGCTGCTCAACACCTCTAAACCAAAGTCTATCTAATCCACAAATCACATAAACCTGTTACTCATGAAAATCGTGTAATGTGAACTTGGTGTAAAGGTGTTCAAATTTTCTATCAATCACAACAATAGGGGAATTAACATATAAAGCCATTATGTTGGAAGAAATTCCAAACTACAACATCACACACTTCGTTTCTCCTCCTCTTCTACTCATAGCCTCTCAAATGTATATAAACAAAATTTTCTAAAAGAGTTTTGAGTTGTTAGAAAATTCGAAAAAATTTTGTGCATATGAAGCTCGAAATGTTGCAATATGCTAGATGAGGGATCTCATCTCACCCCCCAACCAAATCTTGCATTGTCCTCAATGTAAAAAGATAATTAGTTAGCATGAACATGAGAACAATGGTAAAATATGAGAGAATGAGAATCAATAGTACCTGAGAGAGTGATCATGGAGGTCTGCAATTCCAACAACTAAATCCTACTAAAACAGTAAAAAAAAAACTAAACCTACCTATGCTATACCTCCATCAGACTAGGAGATCAATCATCCTGATAGACAGGATCATTCAGGGAGATGGACATGTCCTCTGAATCAAATTTCTCAACAAATGGTTTAAGGCGTTGTCCATTAACTTTGAAACAGTCACCATTCGCTGCATTCTCAATCTCAACAGCCCCATGGGGAAAAACTTCTTTAACAATATATGGGCCGGTCCATCGAGATCGTAGTTTTCCCGGAAAAAGATGAAGTCGGGCATTATACAAGAGCACTTTCTGTCCTTCATGGAAGGATTTCCTTAAGATGTGTTTGTCATGAAAGGTCTTCATCTTGCTCTTGTAAATCCTCGAATTCTCATATGCATCGTTCCGGATCTCATCAAGCTCATTTAATTGAAGTTTGCGAAGCGAGCTAGCCTTGTCTATGTCAAAATTTAGGGCCCGAATTGCCCAATAGGCTTTGTGTTCTATCTCCACAGGCAGGTGACAAGCTTTCCCATAGACAAGTCTATAAGGGGACATTCCAATGGGTGTCTTGTAGGCAGTACGGTGAGCCCAAAGTGCATCATCTAATCGTAAGGACCAATCCTTGCGATCCGGTCTCACCGTTTTTTCTAAAATCTGCTTGATTTCCCTGTTGGAGATTTCAGCTTGTCCACTTGTTTGTGGGTGGTATGGGGTACTCACTTTGTGCCTAATACCATATTTCTTCATCAAAGTTTCAAAAGGTCTATTGCAAAAGTGAGAACCACCATCACTAATAATGGCTCGAGGTGTCCCAAATCTAGAAAGTATATTTTCTTTGAGAAACTTGAGAACCGTACGATGATCGTTGGTTCTACATGGGATAGCCTCTATCCATTTAGACACATAGTCTACGGCCAATAGAATATAGACATGTCCAAAAGATGAGGGGAATGGTCCCATGAAATCGATGCCCCAACAGTCAAAGACTTCAAGATGTTGAATTGGGGTGAGGGGCATCATATTTCGACGGGATAATCCTCCTAACTTCTGGCAGCGCTCGCATGCTTTGCAAAACTCGTGGGTATCTTTAAATAATGTGGGCCAATAAAAACCACACTGCAGAATTTTTGCAGTTGTTTTCTTGGCTGAAAAATGACCCCCACATGCTTGATCATGACAAAAGGAGATGACTGAATTGTGTTCATCATCGGGGACGCATCTCCTTATAATCTGGTCTGGGCAATATTTAAACAATAGAGGTTCATCCCAGAAAAATCTGCGCACTTCCCTTAGAAATTTACGTTTGTCTTGCGCAGTCCAATGAGTCGGCATCGCACCTGTGGAAAGATAGTTGGCTATATCAGCGTACCATGGTGGATGCATAGCAACAAAGAGTTGCTCATCCGGGAATGAGTCCTCAATAGGTGACTCGTCAATGGAATTTGGTAGGACTAGGCGGGATAGATGATCCGCGACCACATTTTCTACCCCCTTCTTATCTTTGATCTCCAAATCGAATTCTTGAAGGAGTAGGATCCATCTTAGCAAACGGGGCTTAGCATCCTTCTTAGAAAGAAGGTATTTCAGCGCCGCATGATCCGTATAAACAATAACTTTGGATCCTATTAAGTATGGCCTGAATTTGTCCAAGGCAAAGATGACAGCTAGGAGCTCTTTCTCCGTAGTTGAATAATTAACTTGGGCAGGATTCAAGGTCCTACTCGCGTAGTAGATGACATGGGGCTTTTTATCCTTCTTTTGGCCTAACACCGCCCCAATAGCAAAATCGCTCGCATCGCACATCAACTCAAAAGGAATGGACCAATCTGGTGGTTGCATGATAGGAGCGGTTGTCAACATGTCTTTTAGCTTTGAAAAAGCTAATTGACATTCGGTACTCCACTCAAATTGGTTCTCCTTTTGTAGAAGGTTGCATAAAGGCCTTGAGATGTGACTGAAGTCCTTTATAAACCTTCGATAGAAACCGGCGTGTCCCAGGAAGGACCGCACATCGCGTATGCTTTTGGGTGGTGGTAGATTGGAAATTATGTCAATTTTCGCCCGGTCTACCTCTATTCCATTGGACGAGATGATGTGTCCAAGGACTATTCCTCTTTGTACCATGAAATGGCACTTTTCCCAGTTTAATACAAGTTGCTTTTCCTCACACCTCATTAAGACCAACTTCAAGTGCTCGAGGCACTCATCAAATGTACAACCAAAAACAGAAAAGTCATCCATGAACACCTCAAGAAACTCACCCACCATGTCCGAGAAAATACTCAACATGCATCGTTGGAATGTGGCGGGTGCATTGCATAACCCGAATGGCATCCTTCGGTAGGCGAAGGTACCAAACGGGCATGTAAATGTGGTTTTCTCTTGGTCTTCCGGAGCTATCTCAATTTGGTTGTATCCGGAATAGCCATCTAGGAAGCAATAGTAGGGATGGCCTGCCAACCTCTCCAAAATTTGGTCCATAAATGGGAGAGGGAAGTGGTCTTTCCTAGTGACCGTATTGAGCTTCCTATAATCAATGCACATACGCCAACCGGTGGTCACCCTAGTGGGTATAAGCTCGTTGTTGGCGTTTTCAATGATGGTAATACCGGATTTCTTGGGGACAACTTGGGTAGGACTCACCCATTGGCTATCTGAGATGGGGTAGATGATACCCACATCCAATAGCTTTAACACTTCGGCTTTGACAACCTCCATCATGTTTGGATTTAGCCGTCTTTGAGGTTGTCTAGTCGTTTTTGCGTTTTCTTCAAGGTGTATACGGTGAGTGCAAACCGAAGGATCTATCCCTTTGAGATCCGCTATTGTCCAACCTATGGCTTCCCGGTGTTTTTTGAGTAACTCAATCAACTTGAGCTCTTGGTCTTTTTCTAGGTGGGAGGCAATGACAACTGGGAAAGTTTCCTCTTGACCCAGATATACATATTTAAGCTCGGATGGCAATGGTTTGAGGTCAAGCTTCGGTGGTTTAATGCTAGACGGTAGAGGCCTTGATGTGGTTGGTGGCAATTTTTCAAAATGGGGCTTCCACCGGCTAGTATCAACTACCGGTCTTTCTATGTTTAATGCATGCACAATCTCACTAATGATAGGGTCTTTAGAATCCATGAAGTGTGCTAAGCATGTCTCCAAACTTTCTAGTGGTTGAAGTTGGAGGAGTTCTTCTTCTTCAAAGGTTTCAAGCATGTTTACATCGAAGAACTCATCATCATCGACATCCCTATGTCTTTTGCCCAGGTGAAATACATTCACCTCTAGTGTCATGTTTCCAAAAGATAATTGCATCACCCCATTCCGGCAATTGATGATTGCGTTTGATGTGGCAAGGAATGGGCGGCCTAATATCACCGGTATTTGGGTGCTAGCATCCAAAACCGGTTGTGTGTCCAAGACTATAAAATCTACCGGGTAGTAGAATTTGTCAACTTGGACTAGAACATCCTCAACTATCCCCCTCGGTACACGGATAGATCTATCAGCGAGTTGCAATGTGGTTTTGGTGGGTTTTAATTCACCAAGACCCAATTGTTCATATACCGAGTATGGGATCAAGTTCACACTTGCCCCCAAGTCTAACAAGGCACGTTCAATCCGGTAGTCTCCAATGATACATGAGACGGTGGGACTACCGGGATCTTTGAATTTTGGGGGAGTCTTTTGAGTGAGGATGGCACTAACTTGCTCAGTTAGGAAGGCCTTTTGCTGCACATTATATTTGCGTTTTGTTGTGCATAGGTCTTTTAGAAACTTGGCATAAGAGGGAATTTGTTTGATGGCATCAAGCAAAGGGATATTGATCTTGACTTGTCTGAAAATCTCTAGAATATCTTGAGAATTTGGGAGAGATTTTGGGGCAACCAATCTCGATGGGAATGGTGCTATGGGCTTGTAAATGCGTTCCGGTTGTTGTGGGGCTAGGTTAGATCCATTTTCATCCTCAGAATTTACCGGATCATTAGGCTCATCGGCCTTCACCGGAATAGTTTTGTCAATTTGTTTACCACTTCTAAGGGTGGTAATGGATTTAGCTTGCTCCATGTTTTGGTTGGAAGGATTAAGGATGCTTACTTCATGTACTTGCTTAGGATTGGGCTGAGGTTGGGCCGGAAAGGTCCCTTCCCTAGCATTCAAGCGTCCCTTAATCTCATCAACCGAGACTTTCAGCTCTTGGAACAATTGCTGATTTGATTCATTTACTTGCGCTTGCCCTTGCATAAACGCTCTCAAAGTATCCTCCAATGAGACTTGAGGTGGGGCCATATTTTGCATGGGTGGCCCTCTTTGGGAGTTGGTAGGATTGCCCGTTGGGGCATTCTTCCAACTGAAATTCGGATGGTTCTTCCAACTCTCATTGTATGTATTACCTACCGGTCCATTGAAGGGCCGTTGATAACCATATGTGGCATTGGCTGTCTCTTGCAACACTTCCTTAAATGCAGGAATTGTGGGACAATCTTGCGTAGCGTGTAAGTCGGTGAGACAAATCCCACATGTGGTTTCAACAGCTTCCTTGGACTTGGAAACTCCATTTTTGCTAAGTTCCATGGCCTCAACCTTCCTTGTGAGGTTGGCTATCCTTGCATTTACGTCGTCTTCCTCTTTAAGGACATATATCCCTCCTTTCTCTTGAGTAGGCTTGGGGTTCTTGGGTTTATCCGAGGTGTCCCAAGATTGGGCATTTTCAGCCAACATGTCCAAGTAACTCCAAGCATCATCTGGATTTTTACTCATAAACTCGCCATTGCACATCATTTCCACAAATTGGCGCATATTAGGACTTAATCCATCATTGAAAAAATTTATAATTCGCCAACTCTCATAGCCATGATGTGGGCAAGCAAGCAGGAGTTCCTTAAATCTTTCCCAACATTGAAAGAATGATTCACCCTCTTTTGCTGAGAAATTCATTATGGCCCTTCGAAGAGTGTTTGTCTTATGAGCGGGGAAGAACTTTTTCAAGAATTCCCGGTTCATCTCAACCCATGACCCAATCGAATATGGTCTAAGAGAGTGAAGCCAATCTTTGGCTCTTTCTTTCAAGGTGAATGGAAAAAGTTTAAGTCTGATTGTATCCCCAGAAACATTGGGATAATGCAAGGTGGCCAACACTTCTTCGAATTCTTGCAAGTGTAAGTATGGGCGGTCAGAGTCTAGCCCATGGAATTTAGGTAAAAGTTGGATTACTCCTGGTTTTATGTCAAGGGTCCCACCGTTAGCTGGTAGAACTATGCAAGAAGGTGTAATTGTACGAGCAGGTTGTAGGTAATCCCGTAGTGATCTCATTGGAGGAACATTATGTACCTCATTCTCTCCTACTCCTTCCTGATTTGCGTTTGTGGTTGGAGTAGGGGGTGGAGGATTCCTTAAGGGTGTTTGCTCCATACTCCCCAAACTTTCACAATGCTCTTGATAATTCCGGACTCGTCTATGGACTGACAATGGTCCAACTAAACCACCTTCAGATTGGAGACGATTTGAATGGTTACGTTCCCAACAGGACATAAACCACTCAATCAGAAATCAAAACTAATCCTAACCTAGAAAACTGCAATCTGAAAATTCTAAAAACTAAGTTAGAAAGGTATCACCTGATGCGCTTGAACTGAAAGAAGAATTCCTACAAAACAGAAAACTTTGTTAGTTCTAAGAAAAATCAGAAAAACCTATCTACTTCTACAGCCACTGAAACTATTTGAAAACTATTATCTAATTTCCCCGGCAGCGGCGCCAAAAACTTGTTCGCTCGCCTCAAGTGTAAGGCTGCGATGTAGTAATAAAACTCGGTAAGACCGAGGTCGATCCACAGGGAAAAAGTAACAGCTTCCTAATTACTTCAGCAACTCAGTTTAATAGAGCAAATTCAATTTCAATAGGATGTTTAATTAAAACAGTAACTTAATGAAAAATCAGAGATATAATGTACTAAGGCTTTCAAGGATCCACTTGTAGCAATTCTATGTCAATTCAGTCAATCCAAGTAGAGAACACAACTAGATTTGAAGTCCTATCTCTCATCTAGTTGGAAAATAAAGCATTCACACACATTCATCCAATTCAAGTTGAACTTCCAAGTTCAAGTCCATTCAATCAATGTAGAATTCAAATTCATAGCCTGCGGAGTAACAGCCATGCCTATGGACTATGGCCTGCTCAAGGATTACTATAATTCGAATCTAAACAAGCAACCTGTGATAATCTCAGAGAATTAAAAGGAATTCATGTCCGGAGCACATGAACTCAGATAAGACATCTCAAACTACCATCTTTTGAACTGAACATAAGAAAATTCTAACTTTGAATTGAATAATACTTGAATCAAACTGAAATTAACATAGAATTGGCTACAAGCTTCACCTCTCAGCCTTAGCTGAGAGGTTTTAGCCGAGCATAGTCATGCTACAACTAAAAACTCAAAAATAAAGCATAAAACTAGAAAAACCCGAAGATAGATGTTGCAGACGCTCCACAGTCGCCTTCAGCCTCCAAACTCACGTTCCTTCTCCTCTCTGATACCTTAGGGAAAGCCCCTAGGTGTCCTTTTATAGCAACAAACCCCCCTTGCGTCGGATCCTGCGAAAGACTTCGCATTGCGCAGTGAAATTTGGAGTCCCAATTTAGAAAGGACTCATCCTTACGCAGAGCCGACCGGTCACGACCGGTCGGGCTGATTTCCAAGCATTCCAGTGAGTACAGCCGACCGGTCATGACCGGTCGGACTGATTTCCATTCATCCAGCGTGTGTGCCCGACCGGTCATGACCGGTCGGGCTGATCTCCCTCTCATCCAGCGTGCATGGCCGACCGGTCATGACCGGTCGGCCTCTCTTCTTCTTGTTCCTGTGATGTGGCTGACCGGTCGGACGACCGGTCAGCCTTGTATTCCTTCATCTTTTTCTTCTTTTCTTCATTCTCTTTTCTCTCTCTTTCTTCTTCTTTCCTTGGTCCATCTTAGGACTTCATCCAATGTCTTCAAATGTAATCTTTTGACTCCAATGAGATGAAATCCCCTCTTATCTCTACAATCACAAAACACATGTTATGTGGGCCTTTTAACCATGAAAATCATGCAAATTATGTAGTGTAATGGGCAATGCAATGTATAAATTGGAGGTTCAACATGGTCCACCCGAGCCATGGATTGGCATGATTTTTGGGCCCATGGTCAATCATGGGAGAACGTGCATGATGGTTGGAGTGGGTGTCATGAACACATCACGGTGGGGCCCATACAACTTGTCTGCAATTGTGGTGAAAACATTTGAACTAGATAATTTTCCATTAAAAATAAATATTTGGCTCTCTTACAATGTGTTGTCAAAATCCTACGATTTACGATTTGAGTCGAAACTTGAATAAAACGATTTGAATCCCACTTTTGAATCCCTTTTTATATGAATCCTATGATTTTATGATTTGAACCCTACGATTTACAATTCAAATTATACTTGTTCTCTTCTATTTTAAGCTTCACTTGGCTTTCATTTTATGTTTTTAAATTGGTGGGGGCTTTCAGAATTTTTTAAAAAAACTAACTAGAAAGAAAAAGAAAAAAGAAAAGAGAAAAAGAATTGTCTAAAAAAGGTTATTATTTTATATTGTTCTTTATAAGAGATTAAATGATATATATTCTCTTCAACGTTAAATCGTAGAGCTTTTTTTTAATGATTTCTTAGTTAACTGGTCGAAACACCAAATTGATGTATGACTTATCTGGAATGTTTTATGGATGGTTATGATCATATTGGCTTGTATGTATTGTGAAATGACGGCTACAAATCAAAATATCTTTTTTCGTTGGTCTATAGAATCAAATGCCGCTTTTCGAACATGGTTGTACATTCAAGAAAATTAACACAAACATAAATTATTAGAGGATCCCTATATTATTTGAAGGAAAATTTCTTGAAAGAAAAAAAGAAAGATAAAAATCCTTTACCACTATCATGACATGGTATTACTTGGTGCATATTGATGGCGAAAGGATGTTTGTTGAATTTTTAATTTTTTCTGATTTATTTATATTTTTAAGAATTTTTTTTACGATTTACGATACAATTCAAACCCCATTTTGTGATATGATAATGATTTTGACAGCATTGCTCTTACTATATACCTTGAATCTAATGTAGAAAAAAAAAACAAAGAAAGAAAAAGAACAACACTATCTATAGACCCTAAGTTATTCTTTCTCAAAACTTGTGTCCAACTAGGTCGATGGGTACTCCGGGTGGCATTGGAGATACAACTACGACTCGAGCGGTGTGGAATATATCGGTTGATAAACTCTTCGCCAATGTCGTGGTTGATTATATGATGGACACAAAGAAGTCTGTTGGTGGACTTGACTCATCTGGTTGGAACATGATTGCTTCCGAATTCAATCGAAGGAATGGTTCCACCTACAATGTGAATCAATTGAAGAAGCGTTTCAGCTCACTAAAGAGAATATACAAATCTGTTAAAGAACTTCTTGCCTTGAGCGGCTTTGGATGGGATGAGAGTAGCAAGCTAGTCGTGGCCGAGCCTTTTGTATGGGACAATCATTTGCAGGTAATGCTCCAATAGGTTATTTAGAGCTTTGCTAAGCGCACACATGTAATAAAGCTTGTTTACATGCTACACATGTGCCAGTTCTGATCCAGCCATCAGGTTGTTCTGACGTTGTTCATGTTTTCTCAAAAATTTTGGTCCAATCAGCATGTGGATCCCAATATTGGAAACCGTGGATTGGTTAGAAAAGTTTAGCCAAGTTTCTTGGATCTGTACGTTTGTTTTGCAAGCTTTGGCCCACCTGACCAGTGGATCATCCCAGTTCTTGGGCTAGGGCGTCAATATTGTGGTTCTGTTCTTATGGATGGATTGGATCTAGGACCTGCCATTCTGGCACATGTTTGGTGTGTACATGAGTTTTATTTCACACGTGCATGGGCTTAGGAAAGGTCAGGTTTTTTATGCTTATTTACATAGAAAAATGTTGTTATTTCATTGTATATAAATGAACAGAGTCATCCGAGTGCGGCACAATTCCGGACAACAGCCTTTCCTGCATTCGAGCCAATGTCCATCCTATGTGGTAAATCAGGGGACATAGGAAGCTTTGCCAAATCCCAAAGATCTATTTCTATGAATTTTGATACAGAATCCACATCATCATCCCTGGCTTTGTCTCAGCCATCACCTGAAGTGTTTGGGCTATCCCTTGAGGAGGAGGAGATGTCTCCCAATATTCCAACTGGGGCAAATGATGGTTTTTTCTCCCAAGCTGAAGAGGGTGTTAGAACACCACAGTCAGATAGGAAACGGTCTTTAAGATCGCCTCATTCTCTTCGCAACAAAAGAGACCGAGCTTGGCATGTAAGGAGTGATATCTCGGATTCACTATGTGAGGTGGACACTGCACCCGAGCTCATGACATCGCAAAGGACATCTCAGCCTCCTGCCGCCAGTGCTTACTCCATTGCTAACTGTGTAATGGAGTTAATGAAGATTGAACCTCTAAATCCTCTTGCTCGAGTCATCGCTAGTCGTCACTTTGAAAATGCCAATCTGAGAGAAATGTTTATGGTATGGGGCAAAGAAGAACGCGTTGCGTGGCTAGAAATGATAACAAAAGAACGCTAGTTTTTTTCTTTCAGTTATTCGAGATGAGATTCTTCTTTTGTTTTAGTAAGGGCATGGTTACGACTCCCTTAAAATTATCTATTTTGTATTTTAGGAATCCATGCTTATATTTACTCCCATATGGTGTGTTTGTGTTTGGCATGTGATTGGATTGCATTTGGCTATTATACTTGGACATGCACACAAGTTTACACTTTTAATGCATTATAACAAAGATCTCAGCTGGTTCTCAAGGATGAATTTATATTGCCTCCAGAAAATAGTCAAGAACCCAAAAAATTCTGTGGCTTTGAGGTTAGTATACCATGCATTAATATTGAATTTCAAAAGTGTACATGAGCAATTGCTGATACACATTCATACTATAGTGATTGTTGAATATCATTATAGTTTTCAAAATCGACACGTATTCACATAGTAGAATGTCTTCAATTTAGTTTGTCCATGTTCGGGTGGGAAGGTTCAGTTGCAGATTCCAAGTTGAAGGGTTGCCGGGATTATTTGAGGACCATTAACTACAATGAATGAAATTGGCTTTTGAGAAGTTGTTTCCAATACTCAGTAAAATGATGATTGCAATTTTAAGAATAACCTCGTGCAATCCCTCAAGCAAACACCCAATTACAAGTCCTCAATGATCCCAAGAACTGTTATTTTCTGTGTTGTTATCTATAGACTACAAGAGTCATTGAACTACATTGGGGGTGAGAATTGTATAGGAGCAATTGATGACACATACCTACTCTAGTCTTGTTGAAGATTGGGATCATTTGCAAAAATCTGGGCTGGTCTGATCGGCTTGAACTGGCACCATCGACCAAAAAACGAGCAGCAACGACAGCCTACGTTTTAATACTTGACTGGATCAGGTGGTTGGATTGGCTCAGATTGAAATTGTCCACCAAAATGGGCTAGATCACTAGAAAACCAATTCAATTAGATAGGCATCTGTTTACTTATGGATAAGAAAATGCACTAATGAAAACTAAATTGTCTGTTAAGTTCAGAACACATTTCATAGGCTGTAATGCAGCAACTGCACTGATTGAATGATCCAATCCGCCCTTACGGCGAGTTTGCTAAATCTAAGTCCCGAAGTCTGAACCTAAAATCTGAATCTGAAGTCTGAATATGAAGATGTAATACTAGTATTGAATCTAGAAGAACCTTTGTTAGTCATAATTGAATTCTTACCATTAAAAACTTCATGAATTTGACTAGAATATTTATTCGCCAACCAACCTATTGATAAGGTAAAAATGACAGATGAAGAGACCACACAAATATCATCTTATTCGAAAGATTTTGTAGCCCGCAAGAAATTTTTAGTGGTCATTTACCATTGCTTCTTATACAATGGTCCATTTGAGATTTGGATCTTTTTTTTTTTTTTTTAATCATGACCATGAATGAGCTTTCAATAGAGATGGACAACATGGATGTAGTCACATACATCATGGTGGGCCCCACAGTCAGGGGTCCCACCTCGGTGGATCCAAATTGCATACTGGACCCCAGCTATTGGATGGTGTTGTGTGGCCCTCATCATAATGTATGTGTTCTATCCACGCCGTCCATCCATTTTTCCAAATCATTTTAGGGAATGATTCCAAAATGAGGATGATCCAAATCTCATTTGGCCCAAAACTTTTATGGCCCATTAATTGTCAATCACCACTGCTTCTTGTACTATATATGGTTCATATGGGATTTGGAGCTGCCACATTTTTTGGATCTTACTCTAAATTGACTTTTCAATACGGATGAATGGTGTGGATATAGTCACATACATCACAGTGGGCCTCAAAGTCAGGGGTCACCTCGGAGGATCCGGGGTCTTACCTAATCCGCTCTCCAAATTCAGAGCGAATTAGTGTTACCTGGTAACGACTTAGTGGATGTTACCCTAACTGTGCGGGGCCAATCTTTATATATTTGTTGTATATCCAGGCCATCAGTCTCTTTTTCCATCTCATTTTAGGGTGCGTATGATCCCAAATCATAAGAAGATCCATATCTCAGGTGGACCATACCAATAGAAATAGTGATGAGACCCACTAAGTTGTTACCCCGGTAACACCTAATTTGCTCCCCCAAAATCCAAGGACGCGGATTCGCTACTGACGGCTCGAGTAGCGATATTCGCGATTGAAGTGACATCATCAATTTTGTGGGCCCAATCATGATTTATGTTGTATCCACACCGTCCATTTAGAGAGATTATTTTAATGCATGAGTCAAAGAGTGAGTGAGATCCAAAGCTCAAGTGGACCCCACCACAAAAAATAGTGGGAATTGAACCCCACCATTGAAAACTTCTTTGGAGCCACGGAAGTTTTCGATCAAGCTGATATTTGTGTTTTCCCTTCTTTCATGTCTTTGTTAACTTAATTATGAACAGGTTGGATCTAAAAAAAAATATCATGGTGGGCCCTAGGAAGGTTTCAACAGTCGGCATCACTGTTTCCACTGGTTTCTGTGGTGGGTCCACTTGAACTTTAGATTTGCCTCATTCTTTCTCTCATGCCCATCTCTCCAGATGGATGGAAGGTGTGGATACAACAAATATATCATGGTGGGGCCATAGAAATTGGTGATGTCACTTTGCTACTCACACTGTAGTAGCTATGGGCATCCCAAATCCAACAGGGATTGCGCACTACTCCACACGGATCTAGCTGAGGCGGACGATACTGTCAAAGGGCTCTGTGGAGCCTACCGTGATGTATATATTTTATCCACACCATCCATCAAATTTTCCATGTCATTTTAGGGAACAAAACAAAAAATAAGGCAAATCTAAGGCTCTAGTGGGCCACACTATAAGAAACAATGGGAATTTGGTGGCTACCATTGTAAACTTCTTAGGGCTACAGAAGGCTCTGATTAAGCTGATTTTTGTGTTTTCCCCTTCATCAAGGTTTGTGTAACCTTATGAATAGGTTAGATGGCAAATGTACTTCACAATGGACCTAGGAAGGTTTTAATGATAGTCGTTCCATTTCCACTGCTTTTTGTGGTGTGGTTGGCTTGAGCATTCGATGTGCCTCATTTTTGGGGATCATTTTCTAGAACAATATAGAAAAGTTGATGGACGGTGTTGATCTAACACATAAATCATGTTGGGCCCAAAGAAGTGTCACATGTTAAAAGTTGGATTATGTATTACGCAAAGGAGAAAATCTCTCAAGAGAAGGGCAATTTTGAATTTTTTTAAAAAGAGTCGTGGAGTGCATTCTGGATTCACAATTAATTATACCTCGATTGCTAAAAAAGTTCGACAAAAAATCACGGAGCGCCTTCCATGTTCGGTGTTAACAAACAACACTAAATGCAAAGCGTTTTTAGATTCCCCATAAAGTACAAATTTTCGGTGTTTGGCGTTAATATGGCCCCATTCTTCTTCTTCTTGTTTTTTTTTAATCTTTTTATTGTTTTTCATCGAGAGAATTTGAACTTTTGACCTCTTGAACCATTCAAAGAGGGATTGTTAATTTTTGGAGAGCTGATTTTGTGGGAAGGGATTTTGTTTTATCCCTTAGTTTGTTATAGAGTCTTTTTTCTTTAATTAAAATATTTTTATTTTATTAAAGCTCATTAACAAACTTTACAGTCGGCCAACTTTTAGGTTGGCCCACAACAACAAAAAGAGGGCTTAGCTAGCCTATCTTATACCTCTAACCTCTATCTATCATTCCCTAACCACTCCTAGGCCTGCGTGATCTAGAATGAGGGTCCCTCGGACATTGGGGGGAAGGGTTGTAGACATGGTAAACTCCATACCTACTTGGGAGGAGCTCCCCAGCTGAGCTAGGCCATCTGCCACTGCATTTCCCCCCTAATGCCAATCCAACACACAAAAATGAGAAAAATGGATACGAGCAAGAAATTGAGAGAAAAGGGAGATTGATAGCTTTAGTTGATAATGAATATGGCAATACACAATATGGCTTGAGGATTCACTCAAGGTCGGGGATTCACTTACCTAATTACAAAATGACTCACTCACTCTTAATGATCAAGAAATCTTACAAAAGAAAGGAGAAATACACAAATATATTTTCTTAAATCACAAAATAATGTTTATAGAGAGATGGTGAGGAGAAGATTATAGAAAAAGAAAATGAGAGAGAGAATGAGAGAGGGAGAGAATCGTTGGAGAGAGAGAGAGAGAGAGAGAGAGAGAGAGAGAGAGTTCAATAGGGCGGGGCCCCAGGGTGCCGTTGCCCCCACACAAAAAGAAATAAAAAAAATGATGTAGTTTTTGGTGCTCGGCATCACTGTACACAATCGAGACTTTAACTGTACCCAAAGTCGATTCCAACAAGTCTTCCAGTAGTGGAAATTCCACAGGGCATGACCCTCGTTCAAGAACAAAGACACCACCTCTTTACAAGCCATGTATGAGATAACTACAACTACCTAATTGTCTAGTTAGAAATTCTGTTGTTGATATGTGTCTGCAGTGCCAATTGTGCTAGATTCCGATGCCGCTTGATAGGAACTGAACGCTTATGATCCCAAGCGTCGAGATAGACTGAGAGATCGAGATCTTAATGGTTCGATTGTCTATCTAGCCACTTGTAATAAAGATCAGGTGATTTGCCTATGGGAGGGTTGGTCCTTCTCATGAATTCTTTTTGCCTTTTAAAGGAAATGATTTTTTCTCACCGTGATAGCAGTTATCGATCAATTAACAGAGCATGATAATGATTAGAATATGAAAAAAATAGCATTTATCAAAGATAAAAATTCATAAATAAAAGATAAAAATCCTCAATGATCCAACGGCTATGGCATAAATGATGAGGTCCTAAAACTAGGGTTTTTTTTTTTTTTAATTTTTATCTTACAACTTGAGCGTAGATGAAGGGAATTACACTATGATTTAAACTAAAATTGGTCCAGCATAGCAATGTAGTCATATTAGATTACACTACTCCTAAACTAAAGCCAGATCAATGTAACAACGTTGACAAGCTAGATTACACTAAGAGCTAAATTAAGATAGGTAGTGTTTCACTGCAGAGTTATGTTGTGTTGGATTGGCAAGTACTTGGACCTTTTCAATCTTCCTCCTCGTAGATGGTAGCTAAAGAGAAATATTTGTAGCCACTTTTCACGTTTGTTGGTGTGGAAATAATGGTCTAGGTCCATAACAACTGTGGTATATTATGCTACATGTGTTAGTCATACATCATAGGCTAGAAATTAGTTGTGCGAAAGTTTTGAGTTTATTCCATAGGAGAGATTTCTTTGTATGGCGCCATGTGTAATCCATCATTATATCTCCTTCCACTTGAACATGCATTATATGTTATAGAAATTAGCCAACTTGGCATTGCTTCGAAACTTCTAAAGGGGTTTGGCTATAAGGTTTGTTTTTTTTTCTTTTTCTGTATAATGCTACGGTGCATCGGCTGAATTCATCATTAGCTCTAATCGTATTTTGATTGTTTCTCATTGTCGGCCATGAGGCTACTAAGCTAAGTTGTCATGTGAGTAAGATATATGCGACATGCGTCCCATAGTAGTAGCCAACTAAATTTACTCTTTTTTGACTACTCATAACTTATCAGATTCTATTAAATTAAACAATATAAGAAAATATTTCATTTGTCCCTTATTGAAATTTTGCTTGCATGTGGCATCATCTATGTCACTAAATTTGATATACTTAAATCAATTATAAACACTATGAAAATTAATTATTTAGAATATGCATCGAATGATGGTCGTAACAATAGATGGATTAAATTGTTGATTGAACTTAATTTTTATATAAGTGCTCTTGACCAACTATATTAAGGGTCATTGATCAAATGGCTAATATTTGTCAGATTGGTGTACTATTTGTACAGTAGCCCATCTAATGTGTGTGGGACTTGATGAACCGTCTAGATCAATGCATTGGACTGTCTATATATCGGAATGTAACTATCAACAGTCTGTTACCTCGCTGGTTGTGTCCGGAGTTTGACAACCAGCATGTCTTAGGTTTGAGACACCATGACAGCACTGGGTGCTACGGGCCAGGTTTGGTGGAGTATGAGTACCGGTACGGGTAGGGCAGGCAGGAATAAAAAAAAAAGAAAAAAGAAAAGAAAAAAAAGGATTAAATTAACATTCAGAGCTCCTCACAGGACCGTCCTTCTCTAGTAGGACCGGCGAAACAGAACTACATGCATGGATAGGTTCTCATGCATGGAAAGGTAATGTACACACCACATACATTGATGCCCTAGAATAAGAATCAGGTTGGCCAAGGTTGCAACACAAGTGTACGGCTGTGAAAGACTTTGAGTGATGTTTTCTAACCTGTCCATTGTGTATAACATTGGGGCCCACCTGCTGAGTGGATGAGATTTATTTTTGGGAAAATATCCTGAGGTCGCCTGATGGATGGATAGGATTTGGGACCTATGTGCCATTCTATCACATTTGTGGGCACATAGCACATTTGTCGCCGAGGCTAGGCCTCTGAAGGCCACCCTCCGTGCATTTTTCCATGTCAGGTTAAAAAAACGAGGCAGATCCAATACTCAAGTGGACCACGAAATGGAATTAAACGCTTACCATTGAAAACTTTTTGGGTGCGACAGAAGTTTTGGATGGAACATGATGGATGGCAAATAAACATCACAATGAGCCCTAAGAAGGTTTCAACATCACATTGTGGTCCACTTGAGCGATCTGACTCATTTTTGAGCTCGTAGTCTAAAATGACATGGAAAAAAGCATTGACGTGTGGATAAAATCCGTGCATCCTCACCTCATTTGTCGAGCCTGCAGCACACGTGTGTGGACTTAGAAATGCTCATTTTTATTTACGTACGTATGTGCATAGACCTTAGAAAGTCGGATTTGATTAAGGTACTAATGCATCTTCTTTGCACAAGTGGGGCCCACGTTTTAGTGATCCAAACGGTTGATCTGATGGGCTGCATCCATGATAGTGTATAGTGAAACATTACAATATTGGATGATTCTGTCCATCCTATTTATGATCATATCTTCAGATCGTTGTTTTGTTTTCCTCCAAACTATTCAACGCCACTGATCCAAGGATTAGAATCATCTGATCTTGGAGAAATTTCAGCATCACCAATCCATCATGGACCCCTTCAGATCAAGGGTAAAGATCTACGAGTGACGCTGAGAAAATTGTACCGACAGCTTTCACGGGACTACTTCGTGCAAATTGAAGGAATGGAAAAAGATCCATTGGTTCAGAAATCCCGTCCACCAATGTGTACGGAGCCTAATGGACGGTCCAGATATTTGATGCGGGGTTGAATGAGTCCAAATGCAACCATTAATATACACATGTAGTGTTCCAGTTACATCGTATTCTTATCCTAATCCATATATAGGCTACATGTGCACATTAGCCTATGTATATATTACAGTACACATTAGCATCATGTACATATGCCATCATTTGGGAGTTCATTAAAATTGCTCTTTCAACCACTCATCATCCTCTATATCTGCATGCATGGTTTAATAGACTGGGCAGCAAGTTTTCCAAATCATTCATTTTTCTATTTTCATAGCATCAAAATGAAAAAAAAAAACAAAAAGAAAAAAGAAAAAAAGAAAGTTGAATAGTTCTAACTTTTTGCTGGTTCTTCCAGACTACGGGCCCACCTGACAGAGATTTGCCGTGTGAGGTAAGGTAATCATGAAACTAGGTCCAATGTACCTTGCAGCTCGGTTTGTTTGTTGATCATGACATTAAGACCAAGGGTAAGGATCTACGAGTGACGCTGAGAAAATTGTACCGACAGCTTTCACGGGACTTTTGCGTGCAAATTGAAGGAATGGAAAAAGATCCATTGGTTCAGAAATCCCGTCCACCAATGCGTATGGAGCCTAATGAACGGTCCAGATATTTGATGCGGGATTGAATGAGTCCAAATGCAACCATTAATATACACATGTAGTGTTCCAGTTAACATCGTATTCTTATCCTAATACATATATAGGCTACATGTGCACATTAGCCGATGTATGCATTACAGTACACATTAGCCTCATGTATACATACAATCATTTGGGAGTTCATTAATCGTGCTCTTTCAACCACTCATCATCCTGTATCTCTGCATGCATGGTTCAATAGACTGGGCCAGCAAGTTTTCCAAATCATTCATTTTTCTATTTTCATAGCATCAAAATGAAAAAAAAGAAAAAAGAAAAAAGAATCATTCATTTTTCTATTTTCATAGCATCAAAATGAAAAAAAAGAAAAAAGAAAAAAGAAAAAAAAGAGTGTTGAATAGTTCAAACTTTTTGCTGGTTCTTCCAGACTACGGGACCACCTGACAGAGATTTGCCGTGTGAGGTAAGGTAATCATGAAACTAGGTCTAATGTTCCTTGCAGCTCGGTTTGTTTGTTGATCATGACATTAAGAAAGAAACAAGGGCTGTCAATTGCGAGGAAAAATTAGGAGAAGTGCATGGGACCCTTTTGTGCGAATAATGGGACCCTTTGGTCATCTTTGCATGCTTAAGCCGCTGAGACAAGTGGTTCTAAATTGTGTATGTTTGGCCATATCTACTAGCCGCGGTCAAAGTCATGCATTTATGGTGTAGCGCGTGTTTGACGCGGAAGTGCATTTTACAAAAATTGGATTGATGCTGTGTAAGAAATAGATGAGAAGTGGGCCACTTGGTGCCACTTCTTATGAATGGACCTGGATTGGATACAACCCCACTGATCACAAGCTCTAGCAAAGGCAGGGGCTTTAAGGGGCTTATTGTCAAGTACAAGTTTTATCCACACTGATAACTGATGTAGTGAGGTCTCCTCCCGATCGTGATGGAAAGAAGACTAGAAGGATCTGAAAGTGGGCCCACTTGAACTGGCAAGAAGAAAAAAATCCCAAGTCTTAAGCCCTTCTGACTGGTCGGACGACCGGTTGGATGCTTCAGTTGGCCGGCCGGATGTTGCAATCCAGAGAGCAAAAACGCTATGGACTGTCCGGACTATGTTCGGTCCACCGGAGGCCCCTGACCGGCCTGCCGGACACTACGCAGAGTGCGCGCGAACTCTTCTATTTTTGGTGTTTTTTGCTTCCGTTTTGGTTTAATTAGTTTTCTTTTGTAATTAGGACACCTAGGTTGCGTTTCTAAGGTTTAGTTTCCTATAAATACTTGTTTTATTTTCGTTTTAAGAGATGATTGATATATTTTGAATAAAACATAGAGTTTTCTCTTGTTTTGCTCGTGAATTCGAGTCGTTTTTCGTGGATTCGAAGAGAAGGTCTCATGGATTCGAGATATCCCGTCGTGGATTCGACGAAGACAGGTTGAGGAGTCCCTGTAGATTCGAAATTCAGATTATTTATTCCCACGAGAGAGAGTTGCTCAATCTCACAACCTTCCGCCCGCACCAATAACCCATTTTGCCATATCTTTTTAGGGGGTATGCAAAAAAAAAAGAAAAAAGAAAAAAGAGAGGCAGATTTACTGATTAAGTGGACCGCAACATAGGAAGTAGTGTTGATAACGATGCTTATTGTCGAAACCTTGCAAGGGCCTATGTGATGCTTATTCACTATTCAACCTGTTCATAAGTTCACATAGACATGGATATATAGATAGACATGGATGAAGGGGAAACACAAATGTTAGCTTTATCGAAAGATTATGATGTAGAACGGACCGCATACATTTTCATGGCCAAAATGGACCAGAGAAAGCCTGACTGAAGATGGAAGTGATTTTGGCCGTCAGGACTGTAAAACAGTCCTATCTCACAATTCGGGATGAGTTTTGGGACGTATAATATATGATTTTGGGGTAGCTCGAACTAGTTAAGCCAACCAACCCTTCTATGCTGTGTTGCCCATGCAGGATTTTTTAGATTTGATCAGATTAACTATCGTTAGCTTAGTTTTATTTTGTTTTTACTATAAATATTAAGTTTTAGTTTGATTATAACTTTTGATCCGGTGAGTTTTAGAAGTTGTACCCAATATGATGAAAATGGCTTAGAAAACTTAGGAGAATAATGTGGTGAGCTTTCTATTTTTGATCGAAAACCAGGAAGTCTAGTAGGAATTTGAGACGTCTATAAATAGTAAGTTTCCTATTTATAAAAAGTACCATTTTTTAAGGAGTTTTAGTTGGATTATGAGTTTGATACTTCGTCCTGGGATGCGGATTAGCTACTGACAGGTTGAGTAGCGATCTAGCTATTGAAGTGACGTCACCAACTTCTGTGGGCCCCACAATGACGTATTTGTTGTATCCACACCGTCCAACCATTTGGAGAGTTCATTTGATGGCATGATATAAAGAATGAGATAGATCCAAAGCTCAAGTGGACCCCACTAAAGAAAACAGTGGGGCTTGATATCCTACCATTAAAATCTTCTTTGGGCCACAAAAGTTTTCGATCAAGCTTATATTTGTATTTTCCGTTCTTCCATGTCTGTGTGAACTTATGAACAGGTTGGATCTCAAATAAACATCATGGTGGGCCCTACGAAGGTTTCAACGGTTTTTTCACTGTCCCCACTGTTTTCTTTGGTGGGGTCCACTTGAGATTTAGATCTGTCTCATTCTTTAGATCGTGCCCTAAAATGATCTCTCCAAATGAATGGACGGTGTGGATACAACACATACATCATGGTGGGGCCCACAGAAGTTGGTGACGTCACTTCAGTAGCTAGATCGCTACTCAACATGTCAGTAGCTAATCCGCGTCCTTCGTCCTGGGGTTTAATTTCCTATTTAAAGTATTGTAATTACGTTTTTAATTATTCAATCAATTATTACGAACTTTTTATGAATTATTTCCTATTTTCTTATCTCTTTTGTGGATTCGAGGAAGTTTGGTTGAGGATTCCCAGAAGCCTTGTGGATGTAAGGTATTTATCTGGTGATGAAGATGGTGCTTGACCTTACCACGACCTCCCTGCATCAGATTTTGTGGCCCCTCATAAGTTTTTCATATTGGAAATTTAATCCTCACTTTGTGGTCCACTTAGCCTTGGATCTGCATCATTTTTTTTGTTATGTCCTAAAATGATATGGAAAAATGGATGAATGAGATGGATAAACCCATACATGAAGGTGGGCCCCACAGAGTACCTGCCTAGACCAATTCCCTCCCGGCGGGGCCAAGACACAATCTACTCATTGAATGATCACTTCCGATTATACACGTTCATCCCATCCATGTAAAAGTGTTGAGCCGAACGTGCAGTTTACATTATGGATACTGGTGCGGCGCTTTAGTAGATCCTTGACTATGGGGCATATATACCTTGATCAATGCTCCTTACATCCATGTCATTAATCCACTTTTTACGGATCATTTTAGGGCATGATCCAAGAAAATGAATTAGATCTAAATCTTAGGTGGAGCACACCATAGGATAGAGTGGTGATTGAATATCCACCATTAAAAACTTCTTGGGAGCCATCCCAATGTTTATTTAACATCCAACCTATTGATAAGGTCACAAAGGCTTGGATGAAGGGACCACTTGATTGAAAAACTTTTGTCACATAGAAAATTTTTTTAATGATCAATAACCATTGGCTCCTAAGGTGAACACCGTGAAATTTGGATTTGTTTCAAAAAGGACACACCCTAAAATGATCTTTTAACATGGATGGATGGCGTGAATGTAAGGAACATACATCAAGGTGGCCCCACAGTCAGGGATCGACCAAATGGGCCCCACTTTGTATATGTCTCGGTACACGTCTGGGCTTGATTTTGTCAAACAAGGGTAGTGACAAAGTGGTGGCCACCTATCGAGTGGATCTCATCTTTGTGGACGTGGATTTCCTGCTTTCCCAAGAAGTTCCTGGGCTAGGATGCTAGCTGGGGCCCATCATGATGTTTATGAGAAATCCACCCGTCCATCCATTTTGTGATCTCATTTTAGGACATTCGACCAAATATGAGGCATGTCCAAATTTTAACTGGGCCACATAATACAAAAAAAAGTGGGGATTTAATGAACACCCAGTTGAAACATTTGTGTGGCATATCATGCTAGGTATTTTGTGTTTTCACTTCATCCCAGTTGGAATGAAATTAAAAATGGTTTAGATGGTATATAAACATCAAGGTGGAGCTTAGGCAAATTTCAACGATAGGAAACTCTTTCCCTAGGGTTTCCCTTTGGTGTGGCCCACTTAAGTCGTGGATTCACCTTATATTTAAATGTATTTACTAAAATCAGATCATAAAACGGATGGGCAGGGTGGATTTCTCACAAACATCATGGTGGGCCCCACCTTTCATCCCAGCGTTGGAACTTCCTTGGAAAGGCTTTCACAAGAAATCCGTGTAGAGTTGTACACGAGCCGAGCTAGCTCAGTTAGCTCGCTCGATTCGGCTCGGAACAGCTCGATTCGAAAGAGGGCTTCGAATCAAGCTGAGCCTTTTTCCCCTACTTGAAACGAATTTTGAGCTAAGCATGAGCTAGCCTCGCTCGATTCGGCTCGGCTCATCGTAGCTCGATTCAGCTTAGCTCAATTCATTTCTTCCTATTCCTTTGTTGACCCGAGCAACCCCCCACCCCCCTATTCGGCCGACAAGTCTAGCTAGTTTCTCTCTTGTTTGTCTACTAGGCATCATCCAACCTCCAACAACCCATCCCACTAGGTATAGTACAACCTCCATAGGCATTGTCCAAGGTAAAAATTGTAAAAAAAATTTAATTATTAGATTTTTTTTATATTTTTTAGTTAATTATTTAATTGTTTATATGTTGACCCTTAGCTCAAATTCAACTCGAAAAGCTTAGCTCGAAATTGGCTTGATTTGGCTCAAAAGCGCGGTCGAGCCAACTCGAAAATGAACTTCCAGCTCGATGGCCAAGCCGAGCCAAACACGAGCCAAGGTGGTCATTGGTCAAGCCTCGCTCGAACCTGGCTGAGCTCGGCTTGTGTACAACTCTAAATCCGGCATCCCATCTTTGTTACGCTAATCAGGGGAGTAGATTGCCTGTGACCTTGGGCACATGGGCTGTGTGGGGTCCACAGAGATGTCCCTGATAAATCCACGCTATCCATCTGTTGTTAAAGGACACAATAGGATAGGATTATAAAAATAAGACAAATCCAAAACTCAGGTGGGCCACACCAACAAAATAGTGGCAATAGCAATGTCCATCATCGAAACCTTCCTGGAGCTGGCCATGATGTTTATTTGCCATCCAAACGGTCCATGCATATTTCCTTGTCATTTTAGAATATGGGCCCAACCAAATCTCAAGTGGACCACAAAATGGGGATTAAAAGATTACCATTGAAAACTTCCTGGGTGCCACAGAAGTTTTGGATCAAACTGATATTTGTGTTTTCCCTTCATTCAGTTCTCTATTACCTTTTTTTTTTAATTTTTTTATTATTATTATTATTTTTTTTGGTTAGTCATGCAACGCACCCACCCAGTTAATCACGGTACACACCCACCCGGTCAGTCATACGCTCGCACCCACTGGTGTGGTTAGCAGCGGGATTTTCACCCTGGTGGGTTTCTCTATGACCTTATATGTTGGATGACAAATAAACATCATGGAAGTCACTAGGAGGATTTCATCGGTAGTGTCATTAGCACCACTGCTTCCTATGGTATGGTCCACTTGAGTCTTAGATCTGCCTCACGTTTGGACTCGTAATATTAAATGATATGAAAAAAATGCACGGACGGTGTGGATAAAATTAATACATTACGGTGGCCATCAAAGCCATAGCTGATCTTGGAGAATTTCAGCATCACCAATCCATCATCGACCATTTCAGATCAAGGGTAGGGCTCTATGAGTGACACTGAGAAAATTGTACCGACGGCTTTCACTGGACAACTATGTGCAAATTCGAAGTGCGATCTTTCAGATTAATGCAGTTTTGAATGACGTGGTAATTCCTAACTACAATGGTATGCACAAATGGATGAAAGAGATCAATTGGTATGCACAAATCTCCTGCCCACCAATACGTTTGGAGCTTAATGGACGGTCCAGATATTTGATGCGGGATTCAATGAGCCCAAATGCAACCATTAATATACACACGTGGTGTTCCAGTTACATCTTACTCTTATCCACATGTAATACATCGTACTATGGCCAGAGCATAGGGCCATGCATGCAATCCTACCGTAATAATGCACGTATAATGCACATTACCCTCATGTATACATACCATGATTCGAGAGTTCATTAACACAGTTTAGTGATAAAACCCATACATCACCTTGGGCCTTCCTTGATTGTGCTGAGCTGGGGACAGGTGGTAGTACCCAATCAGCTCCCTCTTGGATGGTCGGAAGCGGATTGTGTCCTGGCCGGGACAGAAATCAGTCCCGGCAGGGGCTTTGTGGGGCCATCATGATGTATGGTTTTAGAGTTCGGATCCTCTGTTGAAATCAAGCAGAGAAACTCTGCTCGTCACGTCTCTTATTGGTCCAAATCAGCCTGACTGTGTCAGAGCTGAGCTGCTCTGACACAGTCAGGATGAGGAGGTCCAATTTGAGCAGCGGAAGCAGAGGTTCTCTGCTCGGTTTCAACAGAGGATCCGGATTCATGGCTTTATGCACACTATTCATCAAAATTTTCAGATTATTTTAGGGCATGAGACAAAAAAATAGGTAGATGCGAGGCTCAAGTGGACCACGCCACAGTAGAGTTGATAATGATGCTCACGGTTGAAACATTTACAAGGCCTATGTGATGTTTATTTACATCCAACCTATTCATAAGGTCCCATGGATATGGATAGAGCTGTACATGAGCTGAGCTGAACTAAGTTTGACCCACATTTGGTTTGGCTTGTTTATGTGACACTCTCTATTTGGGCTTGAAATAAGCTGAGCTTCGAACCTATCCCTACTATTTGAGCTTGGTTTGGTTTGGTCCAAATATATGAGCCGAGCCGAGCCGAGCCGAGCCGAGCCGAGTTCAAATAGGGGTCAGATTGTTTATTTGTTTTTAAATAAACAATATACATAATATGAACCTTTTTTTATACAAAATAATATTAAAAATGACTAATATAAACCTAATAACACTAGTGATTGACCATGAAATACTTTGTGTGGGCCACAAAAGTTTTCCATCCAAGGTGATATTGACACTATGATGATTTCAGTGGCGGTCATTCAATGATCAATGCTTTAAATGTGGTATGACCCACCTGATATTTGGATATACTTCAATGTTTTGCCCTATTCCATCAAATGAGCTGAAAATGGTTGGGCGGTGTGGATATGCATCACATACATTGAGGTTGGCTCCACTACAGGAAAACAGGATTGATCCGAAACTTTTGTTCCCCAACAAGTTAAGTTTGGATCCTCCGTGAGATTTGAATCTTTCTTATTTTTTGTCTCATATAGTAAAATGAGGTAGAAATTTGGACGAATGGCTGGATAAAACACATATATCATGGTGGGGACCATAGAGCTTTAACAACAGCCACGTGGTCACTAGCAAATTTGAATCCCACTTGACCGTACTGAGTAAACTTTATGGGCCCACTATCATGTATTTGTATTATCCAAGTAGTCCCATCTCTTTTTACATATCATTTTAGGACATGATCCAAAATTGAATCACATCTAAAGCCCAAGTGGACCAAACCACATGAATAGTGTGCATTCATGTATATGTATATTATATATTATCCATGTCGTCATGTATATGTATTATCCACGCCGTCCATCTGTTTTTACATATCGCTTTAGGACATGATTCCAAAATTGAATCATATCCAAAGGTCAAGTGGATCACACTGTTTTTAATCAAGGGTAAGCTGTTCTTGGACAAAGTGGGGCTAGGTACAATCAGGGAGAGATGAGGAGGTTAGTTGTATGTGACTAGTGGGTTCTTCGCCAGTAGCTTGCCGGTTGTCCTCTGTATTTTTGGATATATATATAAAAAAAAAACCGGGTCGTGTCATGTCGGGTTACCGGGTGGGGTTGAATATTGCCAGGTTTAGGTGCAACACCCTATTATGATATTAGGAATGTAGTCTACAAAACCCATTGTGTTCGGAAATGCTGTTTGGATGACTCCACGTGTTGGACTGACACTGTGTATTACATTTTAACCCTTGCTCCTAAAACCAAATTTAGAAACGTTTAATGCAGAGCCATTCCGCTTAGCCATCTCACCACTCATAGGAAACCCCCCCTTTTGCTGCTTTAGAGGTTGGCCTGGGTGCCAGAAGGTTATTCCGAAAAGCGGCACGGTTCTGTGGAGGGGCCCACCGTGATGTATCAGTTTATCCACTCGTCCATCCCTTTTCTAAGATTAGTTTAGGACCTGTTTGAATCAATGTAAGGGCTTGTTTGGCACCATGGATTTGAGAGGAAGTGATGAGAAGTGAATTCCATGATATGAATTGTCATCAATTCCAACTCTTATCAATTATAAATTTTCTATTTGGTAGCATGGATTTGGAGAGAAGTTAGACAAGAGGAAATGAACAGTGTGATTTTAATCCCACTGTATGGCCACCTATACTTTGGATTTTGATCCCATCATCCATTAATTTTTAAATCCATGCCGTCCATCCATTTTTATAGATCATTGTATGTTAGGATCCAAAAAATAAAGCAAATCCATATCTTAGGTGCACCATAAAATAGGAAAAAGTGGAGAGTGACCTTCATGATGCACAAAAGTTTTGGATTAATTAACTGATATTTGTGTGGTCCGTTCATCAGGCATTTGTGACCATATCAATAAGTTGGATGGAAATATACATCATGTTGGGTCCCACGATTAGGGACACATCACGTTGGGTCCCATGTTGGGGAGGATTTCTCATCAAATCCCACCTTTTTTTAGAGGAATCCGAATGGAGCTAAAAAGTGCATTTTTGAATGCTCATGAATTCCTATGAAATTCACTTCTTATCAAATCCTCTTCTGCAAGAAGAGAAAAATAAGTGGTTTCTCATCACTTCTCATCAAATTCATGGTGCTAAATGGGCCATAAATATATGCATTTATATATCATATTTGTCAATTCAGGCATTAAATGAATACACCGGTGTTTGAAAGGAAAGATGAGTGGTATAACTTCAAAAATTGCACCATTTTAATGAAATAACATGTGATTCCAATCCAAAATTTCATGGGCCCCACCATGATATGTGTTATATCCACACCATCCATTCAATATTCCTAATTATTTTAGAATATGGTCACAAAAGTGAGGCAAACTCAAAGTTTCAGTGGACCACACAGAAGAAAATAATGTAGATTGAAAGATAATCATTTAAATGTTCTTCTTGTGTTGCGGTCCACTTGAGCTTTCGATCTGCCTCTTATTTTAGATCTTGCCTTAAAATCATATGGAAAAATGAATGGATAACATAGATAAATCACACACATCATGGTGGAGGCTATAGAGCTTGTCTAGATTTTCGAATTAAAAAAATAATGTTGTCAACTTCATATACCCTTAAATATTCCTATTGTAAATAATTAATGCTAAATAAATACAGTATAATTACACTGAATTACATCATTTCAAACAGGTCCAAGGTATCAGCCCAAGAATAAGGCCGATCCAACTGCATTTAATATTATTTTAATTTAGGGCGTGTTTGATTTCGGGAAGTGATGGTAAATGCAAAGTAAAGAGTTATGATTATTTACCAAGCAATTCCCATCTCTTATTTCAAAATTGACAGCGGGTTGAAACTTTTGATGCAAAACGAGAAAATTTTGGGAGTCCAAAAATCATGGGGGCCACCATAATGTATAGATCATATCCATGCCGTCTATCCATTTTGCCAGCTCGTTTTAGGGCATGAGACAAAAATTGAGGCAGATCTAGTGGAACAGTGCACCACACCATATTAAGAAGTGAAAATTAAACTTTTTTGTTAATAATTGCTTGAAGTTATAAAATTTTTCGATTAATTCGATTTTCTTGTTTTCCCTTTATCTATGTCTATCTAATATTATAAACAGGCCAGATGACAAATAAACATTAGTGCGGGCCCTAGAAAGGTATTGATTTTTAATGAGGTCCGTTGTAACCATTGTTTCATGTGTTGTACTCCATTTTAGTAGTAAAGTTGCCTCATTTTTTGAGGCATGCCTTACAATGGGCTTGTGGAACCGATGGACGGTATGGATATAACATATTCATCACAATGCGCCTATGTTTTTATGCATGTATAAATAAATGAAATTCAATTAAAATTATTACGAGGTAATTCTCTATAAAAAAAAAAAAATACACCGGTGGAAAAGGTCATAATGACCTATTTGCATTGCATTTACCTAATCTAAGCTTACTATTTGGTGTGATCCACTTGAGCGTTGGATCTGCCTAATTCTTGGGCTCATACCTTAAACTAATTTTATAAAAGGGATGGACGGAGTGGATAAACTGATACATCAGGGTGGGCCCCTCCACAGATCTGCGGGCAGGATGCAATCTGCGCCCCTTGGAAGGTGCTGCTGATTGGCTAAAAAACCGTTGCAAGGTTGCATGCCCGTGCGTCTTTTCAGCATTGACTCTGTCTTCTCATATGATACAATAGAGTGCGGATCGTCTGTGTTGAAGGCACAAGAAATTCCAGCGCCATTGCCTCTCATTAGTCCACGTCATTTTCCATGACTCCACCTACTATTATACGCCGGATTTTTTTCTTCCACATACATTGCTGACTACGCAACCGACTTTTAACGTGTGAAACTTTTTCTAGGTCCCTACCATGATTTTTTTGTTAAATCTACACCGTCCATCAATTTTTTCAGATAAATCTAGAGCGCGATCCCAAAAACGAGGTACATCCAAACGTCAAGTGGATCACATCACATAAAGCAGTTTCTGTCAGATGGTGTACCTATCTCATCTAATGATGGGTCGAAGCCCTACCCCAGGACTGAGTCTTACTACGGGGTTTTGTTAGCTATGAGCCAACCCAATAAAAAAAGATAGACAAAGAATCAAGAATCAATTCCTATATAAGAAAAGATCCTAATTCCATTCATTTTAGTCGCTCCTTCGAAACTCATAGGATGCTTGAAATATCACCTGATTTTGAGTGAGCTTTTGATACTGACGCTTATCTAATGCTTCTTTCAACAGTTAACAGGAGTCCTTGCCAACCAGCACCAAAAATTCCCATCAATCAAATGGTTGGGCTCAAAATAACCTTCATTGGGATGCAATTTTTGGGATATGATCTGGAGACTGCATGTAAAAGGCATCTCATCAATTGAACGATCTGAATTTAATAATGATGAAACCATTCGATGGTAGAGAGAGTTTATATATATGATTTATGGTGCATAGTTACACATGGAATACAATACCTCTACAATAGAAGTGCCTAGACTGCTACAGTCATCAATGCATGTAGAGAGCTCACATGAAAGTTAGATTCTGAAGAGGATGAGATTCTGGTCTATATCTTTTGGGATATTGCGTTGGGAAGGGAATTTAGGGAGGGAATCAACAATGTATTTAGCCATTTGTAAGTACAATGCATACTTGTTAGTTACCTCAGCAACCTTCTTATCATTATTCATTAAGTCCGCAAGCTTATTTTTGTTCACATCAGATCCGTCATCCTCTTCTTGTATCTCAATTTCACTGGTTGTGATTTGCAACCGGGCTTGCTCTCGTGACGACCCATTTGTTGAACTGTAGATGCTCTTTCGGAGGCTCCAATTGCCAGTTTTCCAATTGAGGTGGTAGAGAGGAAGGAAACATTGGCCGTAGACCGCGATGAATTCAACAGGCTGATAGTATGAACTCCACCTCTTCATTGGACATGTAGTAGGAGAGGCTGATTCTTGTCCATCCTGGTTTTATCCCTTCGTAGCCCTGCCAAAATGTCGACATTGTTGATGATTATGGTAACAATGGCCAAATACTTGTTGAGGAGTTATAGGGTGTTGTGTTCAAGCAAATGTATGGTTGTATGATGCATAGGATTATATGTGGAATAGTTCAACCTTTGGAGCAGATCGATACAAATCAATGTCATCTAAGTCTTCTTTCTACTAATTGGGGTAATTGGGGTCTGCTACAAGATTTTTGTTCTGCCATTCCACTCTATAAGCTTGAAATATCAAATTATTAGGATTTATGAGAAAAAGTCATCCCAACCTGATGCAACCCTCCTTTATCCGGGTTTGGGACCTGCAAAGAATGCAGAACTCCTACTGATGGGGGGTTTATGGTTTAGAAATAGATGGTCGCAGTCTCAAAGAGAAACATGGCAAAAATCAAAGTTTTAGAATCTTCAGATATAGAAGGTTTTTAGGATGTCCACGTCTGTGGTGTGGTTCATCAAATCAATGGTTGGACCCACATGTAAATGATCACGTGCCTTTGTGCACTAGAATTGTCAATAAACATGCATTAACCAGTTGCATTATAAATTTTAATTGAAAAACTAGCATGTGGTGGATAGCTTGACAGCACTATACCTTTTGGATGGCCGATCGAATTGCGAGTGAGAGAGGCGCATCTACATTGAGAAGGTGGTGACCATATGGTCCAGCACAAGCGCACCCACCTCGAGCCTGTATGCCGAAGAGATCGTTGAGGAGCTTCGCAACAAAACGCCCATGAAGGGGCTTGTCTACGTTGTTCCCGTCCTCTCCCCATAGATGAATTCCTCCATCTATGCACTCATTTTTCATGTCATTAGGGGAGTTTCTAGTACTCAATACAAGGAAAGAGATAATGGGAAGCCGCGACACATGCGTATTTCCAAGCACGTGTATGTTTGGATTGGGAAGGAGACTTTTGAGTGCCAATTCCACGCGGCCATGGTTGAGCGAGTTGATTAGGCTCTGACCCATGTATTCTTTCACCCAGAATGCCATTGCAGTTCGTATCTTCTGCACTATCGGTGGAGTCCCAGCGTCTTCCCTTTCTTCTATGTTGTCATAGTACAATGTATCCTACCGATCATAAGAGCCAGAAATTAGAAAAGTAGCAATGATCCAATGTAAGTAGACTGAACTGAATATCATTGTGAATTGACTTGATAACGATCTGATTGCAGATTGGGTTGTTGGACCTCACACCTGATTGGTTTTAGGAATTGGTCCCTTCATTATCATCACCGTCTGATCGGGATTAGTCGGTTCAATTGGCTCACATTGGATCATGATACATATATTCTAGAAATTCAGCAACACTAAACAATATCAAACCTAGTGATGTACCATAGTACATACCTTTTCATTCAAACCATTGACATATGAAACAGTCCCACCTCCACAAGTAGAAGGGGGAAGAGATCCCAATTGATAGAGGGCTTTGCTCATTAGAAGGATGCCAGGGGATCCTGGCCCACCAACAAACTTATGTGGGCTAAGGAAAACAGCATCATAACCTTCTATATCTCCAGATCTCATGTCTATCTTCACATAAGGACCACTGCACAATATAGATCAGAAAATACCCCATAAGGCCCCTTCTTAGCTCCAACTTAATTTCATGTGTTATTCAATTTCTCGAGGAGTAGACCTAGCATACTCATCGTGGTATATTCGTAGTACATGGTCTATGGACAATACACAACCATTGGATCATGATCTCACAGTGATCAGACAATGGGGGCACATCAACTTTTAGGGAGGAGGTGTATGTGGCCCACCAAGCCACTGTGTACTTTAGCAGGTTGTTTGTGTCAGTTTTTTATTTATTTTTATTTTTTTTATTATTTGATAATAATTTAGGGAGAATCCAAAAGAAAACACCCATGAAATCTGTAGAAAATAAAATATTTATAGAATTCAACAGTTATTCTGTGGTTCGGTTCGAAGTGTTGCTTTTATGAATATTGTAAGTTCAATGGTTAAACAGTAAGAGTTCTCTAGTAACTGTAGAAATCGATACTTTCAAGTCTTTTTGTAGTCTTTTCAAAAGAGGAAGCTAGAAAAAAAAAATGACTTAACTCTTTTTTGGTTTTAAAATTGGGGAAATTATCACGGCAAGGGATTTCGACATTAAAAGGAGTGTTTTTGAGAGAGATTAATACTTTTGAAATGAATTTAATTTCCAATGAAATCAAGGTCAATTTCTCTTAAAAGGTAAATTTCAAATGTTATGAGCGACAACTCTCCCCCTTGGCCATTGACCTTTTAACATTTCCGTGGACAACTGCACTCCAAGTAAACAATAGAATATTATTGAATTCCACAAATTTCCATATGTTGGGAATTACATTGGGATTTTTCATGTCCACACTTTGGATTCTCTGTCCAAACAGCTATCCACAGTTGGATCATCTACTTAAAAATGCATTATAGTAAACCAACACACACACACACACACACGGTATACGGTACCTTGCGGCAAAGTCAAAGCATGTAAATGCACCGTGTCGGTGAAGAAGGCGAGCGAGGGCATGAGTGTCAGTGTGCATCCCAGTGACATTGCTACAAGCAGAGAATGAGCCCAACATTGGACGGTTAGAGTACTTTGATGATTCAAGTTCATGTTTTAGAGCTTCCATGTCCACCAATCCCTCGCTGTCACACCTAATCTCTACCACCTCTGCCAGACTTTGGCGCCATGAAAGGAGGTTAGAATGGTGTTCGTATGGTCCCACAAAGACCACCCATCTCTCCTCACTTTTTAGGGTATTTATTACCCTCTCTCTCATTATCGAAGGGACCTGCAATTCCCATGATCTCTTGGAGCTGCTTGATTGCGGCCGTGGTGCCTGAACCGCAAAATAGGAGCACGTCATCTGGTCGTCCACCCATGCAGCTCTTAACGTACGCAACTGCTTCGTATACCATCTTTGTTGTTATGCTCCCCACTTGACTATCACTTGTGTGAGTGTTACCTACAAATAGATAAATTTGATATTTGTAAGGAATATTGCACCCATTTGAAACATTCATCGTAGCTCTAAAATTGAAAAAGAAAAATTAAGAAACCCAACAAAATGAAAAAAAAAAAAATCTCAAGCAAACGAAGCTCATGAATGGGACTTTTCCAAGAGGCTAAGACAGGGACTTAGTTAATTTGCACTCTCTTTGTCAAGTAGAGGTTATACAGTGTAAAGAGTATCATAGAATTATAGAGGATTTCGCATAAGGCTAAAATTGTGTTGAGTAGCGTAAAGGTCTTTGGAATATTTCTAAAGTTCTCTTATGGATTTCTTGACGGAGTAGTTTAGAATAGCCTAGAAGGTTTCAAGAATTTTTCTAACTCATCCTCAAAGTGGTCGTGGGTTAAGTGCTACGTGGTATGCATTTACTAGGCGGTGGCAATAAGCTTGGTTTAATCTAATTATTAAATTAAATTAAATGCAAATCAATCATTTAAAAGTTTCACCTTCTCTTTTGTTGGGAAAACTGGCTTGTAGCGGACGCAAACCAAACATAGAGTATGGAATCAAATGAGCTACACAACGCAATCACACCCACAAGAAGCAGCATGATGGATGATACACTGGCAATTAGAAATTGCATTCTCGTATGAAGTAATTCAAATTAAACCATCCAAATTATGGGTCCCAGTTTAGATGCATCATGGACCAAAAATTAGGTTTATTTAGTTATCTGACTAGGGATTGGTCCAGATTTATTGGATGGTTAAAAATGAAAAATATCCAACGGTTCTTTTTCAACAAGTGTCCATGAATCTAAGGTTAAGATTGTTCAAATATTCTATTTTTGGACGGTGGCTTGTACTGTGTTTGGGTGATTATGTAACAATTATCAAACTTGTTGCCAAGGTATCAAATAACTACCAAGTATATTCACTTCATTTAGGCATTTTAGATAAATCTAGCTCGAACTTTGAAATCATCAAATTAATTCAATCAAAGCGTTTTGATAGGTACAGTGGTGGTTTTCACCGCTGGATTGCATCCTTGAAATGATCTGAATTGTTCATTTTCTTGTTACTAACATATGTATGTGCTTTATCTATTCCGTCCATATGTTTTTTCAGCTCATTTTAGTGGTTGAGCCCAAAATTTAAGCATATCCAAATCTCAAGTGGACGATGCCACAGGAAACAGTAGGAATAATGATTTCCACCGTTGAAACCTTCCCAGGCCCTACAGTGATGTTTATTTGTCATCCAACCTGTTCATAAGATCACATGGATATGGATGAAGGGAAAACACAAATATCAGCTTGATCCAAAACTTCCGTGTCCTCCGAGAATTTTTCAATGGTAGACATTCAGTTCACACTTTTCTTGTGGTGTGGTCTACTTTAGATTTTGATATGCTTCATTTTTTGGCACCATACCTAAAATTTTCTGTTAAGATGGATGGACGGAGTGGATAAAATATGTAAATCACTGTGGGCCCCACAGAGTTTACTCTGCACGCTAGCGTGCGGAGTTACTCAGTACGCAATCCGCTTCCGTCAAATGGAGGTTTGCTGCAATATGTCCTCAACTCTCATTACCCAAAAGATCATGTTTCAGCGATCTAAACCATTTAATATGATGGGCCTCGTGGATGGGGGACACCCAAAAGATTTAATACAAAAAAAAAAAAAATCTCTTAGGAGGAATATTTCAATCTTTTTATCATTTCAACCTTTTTCCTTTGAACATGGACGGTCTCCGTAAACATTCTTTCACGAGCAACTGATTGAAAAATTTCAGCACCTATCAATCTAGAAGATGTCGAGGCAGCCTTTTTTCTGGCAACAGTTTTAGTCACCAAACATGAGCCCAAATCCAACCACTATAGTCACAACGTATTATATGTCACATACAAAATAGCTGGACAAGATAAAACATATAACCATGAAGATTTTGCTAGTTTAATTAAGCTTACCATAGAATGGGAGAACATTTCTTATGATGAAATTTTCGATATAACGCAAGCACCTGCTGGAGGCAGTGTGATCAGCATAGGTGAGGATTCGCCTCCCAAAAGGTGTATCAAATTCCAAGCCGTGTCCGATAAGCTGCGACCGCAACCACGCACACTTCTCCTCAGCGATGTTGCTTGTCTCCAATCCATCTTGAAGCATCCTGAAGGACTCTGATTGATAGTGGAGATCATCAGAGGAGTCTCGAGGGTTATCGACCGTCATTCTTGATGAACTAATGTCACTTGTGGTATTGTAACAATGGTGCACATGCATGTTGTGGGTGTTGAGTGTATTTACTAACATGGATGGCTCATATGGTGAGAAGATAAGGAAGGAGTAGGGGTGTCAATGGGCTGGGTTAGGGCCGGGCCAAGCTTTATCCAAGTCCGGCCCACATCTTTTAACATATGCCCGAATCCAGCCTGAACCCGTGAGGGGCCACAATAGCTAAGCCCAAGCCCGGCCCAAGATACAAATGCAGGGTCCAACCCGTACCCGGCCCTAGCCCGAGCCCGGCTTTTAACTTATAGAAATTATTCTTTATCCCCATTTCTTTGTATATGAAAAATTACCACTGACACTATAGGAAATAAGAGTTTTAGGACGGAGATGGATTTTTTAGAAAGAAATTGTATAAATCTTAAGTTTTGAAAGGAGGGAAAAATATTTTAATTTAAATTTTAAATTAAAATATATATATTCAGGTCGGGCCGGATTTTCGAACTTTTGAGCAGCCTAGTCCAAGCCCGGTCCGTTTAAAAAACGGGCTTATACTTTAGGCCCGAACACGACCCACGGGCCTAATACTCTAGTCCAAGCCCGGCCCAAGGCGGGCCAAGCCCGAAAGACGGTCGGGCCAACCCGGTCCATTGACACCCCTACGAAGGAGAGGGCTGTCAAAGTCGCTTAAATGCATATTGTTGGGGGTGCATGTAGAGTGCCAATGAGGAAAGGGGTGTCAATGGGCTGGGATCGGGCCTGAAAAAAAAAAACAGAATTTTAAATAGGCCGGGCCATTGCAGTTCAAAATCGGGCCGAGACCTACCCCAGGCCCGGAACGGCCCGTTGACAGCCCTAGAACGAGTCACAGTTGAAGCCGTAGGTGACCAGATTCTAAGTTATACTTCATTTCTAAACTCATCCGATAAGCAGTTTAAACTAATTTGTAAGGTTGTTTCAACTTTGAGGAGAGACCCGCTTCTATATTAATCATCTTGGTTCGTCACACGATGCAGCCACCCACCAAAGGGGTTAGTGTGTCTCTTTTGCACTCGAACCTGAGACCTACTGTAAAATGCCTGGGCATCTTCCAGCTGAGCTAGAAAGCGAGATACTCCTATATTTGATTTCTACCAGCTCTACCATGTAATCTCCCAGTCACCAAAAGGGAAATTTTAAGCCCTGTTTTGGGCATAGGGCAGTGCAGAAATTGATTCCTAAAATAGAAGGAAAATGACACAATAGTATTAAGAGCGCAGTAGAAGGGACACAGGGTTGGAGCTTTAAGCATCAGATCTATGTGGAAGCCTACCGTGATGTATCTATTTATATACGTCATCCATCCCTCGTTTGATTTCTACCAGCTGTACCATGTAATCTCCCGGTCACCGACAGGAAAAATTTTAAGCCCTTTTTTTTTTGGCATAAGGGCAGTGCAGAAATTGACTCCTAAAATAGAAGGAAAATGACACGATAGTAGTAAGAGCACAGTTGAAGGGACGCAGGGCAGCCCCTCCGTAGTGTATCTGTTTATATACGTTATCCATTCCTTCTTTGTTATTGTGTCACATCAACATTTCACTGTTGAGCGTGGCGTTGGAAGCACCCTAATCCGCTGATGCTCATTGATGAGCAAATTTCAAGAAATGTGAAATAAAAAATGAAGTTCTCTATAGAGTAATGAAGAATAATGAATGCAACAGCTGCATGGGCGAGTCATCTGGAGCCATTCGTTTCACCGGCCGTATTAGATATATGTCTGCCGCATCTGTTGGGTGCGTTGATCTCCCCCTCCCCTCCTAAACTGTTAGAATTATGGTTTATGATAAAATACGAAACTAAATCAAATCAACAATCACACGACGCAAAAAATTTTACGTGGAAAACCCTCAAAGAGGTAAAAACCACGAGACCTCGTTCAGATCAACAATTCATTATGAAGTAGAACCGTTACAATCTCGATCACAAGCACACACCGCTTGGATCAAACGTTCTTCACCCACATAGGGATGGATAACAATTAAAGGACTAGAAAACTGAGAGATCTCACCTAAGCACGAGGACGTTGAAGAGCCAAGACGTTGTTGCACCATGAATCACCTTCGCGAGCAAAGCCTCCTCTACTAACAAGCTTCCTCTCCCTCTTTCTCTTCCTCTCTTTCTCTTTTTTTCTCTCTCTCTCACCTTGGACGTGCAGAATAACTTGTAGGATTGCCAAATCCTGAATTAGAGCTCCATATTTATAGATTAGCAAGAGTCCTAACACAATCTGAAAACTGCAATAGGAGTCCGCGCACACCTTCGACCGGCCGGCCAAAAGCCTGCAGCCGGTCGGACCCACCAAAAACTGTCCAAAGAGATATCTGTGTTAAAAACACGTAGTCCGACCTGTCTGCCGACCGGTCGGCCAGGACCACCGGCCGGTCGGATGACTGGTCGGCCTTCACAAATTTTGTCCAGAGAAATTGTGGTTTCCAGCCACTTTGTCCGGTCGGTTGGCCAGGGGGCACCGGCCAGTCGGACCTCAAACTTTTTACTCTCTCCTATACACATGTGAGGAGGAAAACTCCAACAAATCTCCTCATTTTCGACTCGGGATGAGTTCACCGTCTTCAAGCCAGCCCGGCTTCTACAAGTCTCAAATTTGCCTTTGAGCAAAGCCTTGGTCATCATGTCTGACCCGTTATCGTCCATGTGAATCTTCTTAAGATGTAACACCTTCTATTCCAAAGTATCCCTGATCCAGTGATACCGAATCTCTATGTGCTTTAACTTGGAATGTTGACTTGGATTATTGCTCAAGTGTATCGCACTCTGGGTATCACAATAGACCACGTGCTTCTCCTGCTTCAGGTTAAGTTCTTGTAGGAACCTCTTCATCCAAAGCATCTCCTTGCATGCTTCTGTGACTACAATGTATTCGGCCTCTGTCGTTGACAATGCTACGACCTTCTGTAGCTTGCTCTGCCAAGAGACCGCTCCCCCAACAAACGTGAACATGAACTCTGATGTGGACTTCCTGGAGTCTATGTCACCTGCCATATCTGCATCTGTGTAACTCTTTAACACAGGTTTTCCGTCACCATAGCATAGGCTCAACCTGGATGAGCCTCTCAGATACCGTAGTATCCACTTCACCGCTGCCCAATGTTCTTTGCTAAGATTGACAAGATACCGACAGATAACACCAGCCGCATATGCTATGTTTGGGCACGTACACACCATAGCATACATTAAACTTCCTACTGCCGAGGTGTAGGGTATCTTCTGCATCTCTTCCACCTCTGCCTTCGTCTTGGGACACTGCTTGTCGCTTAATTTGAAGTGACCATCTAGTGGAGTACTGACCGGCTTCACTGCATTCATATTGAACCGTTCTAGGACTTTCTCAATATACCTCTCCTGTAACAACCAAAGCCTTCTACTGCTTTTGTCACGGGTTATCTCCATTCCTAGGATCTGTCTGGCTGGGCCCAAGTCTTTCATCGCAAACGACTTGCCCAACTTCTATTTCAGCCTGTCAATCTTCTTGATGTCTTTTCTTATGATGAGCATATCATCAACATATAAGAGCAAAACTAAGAAATCACCATCTGAGAAGTTGCGAGTGAACACACAGTGGTCCGACTCTGTTCTATCATACCCATGTGGCAACATGAACAAGTTGAACTTCTTGTACCATTGCCTAGGATCTTGTTTAAGCCCATACAAGCTCTTCCTAAGCCTACACACCATATGCTCTTTGCCATTGACTTCGAACCCCTCTGGTTGGCGCATATAGATCTCTTCTTCTAGGTCACTATGGAGGAAAGCAGTTTTAACATTTAATTGCTCTATCTCTAGATCCATGCTAGCCGCCAACCTAAGCAACATCTGTATGGATGTCATCTTCACCACTGGTGAGAATATCTCATCAAAGTCTATACATTTCCTCTGACCAAAGCCTTTCACCACGAGTCTGGCCTTGTACCTTGTCTGTGAATTCTTCTGCTCAATCTTCTTTCTGAACACCCACTTGTTGCTCAGAGCTTTCTTGGCCTTAGGCAATTTCACCATGTCATAGGTGTGGTTCTTATGCAAGGATTTCATCTCCTCTTACAAAGCTTTCAACAACTCCCCCTTATGCTCATCGGCTAAGGGCCTCAGAATAATCTTCTGGCTCTCCCCCATCAGTAAGCATAATGTACTCATGCGGCGAGTATTTCTTGAATGGGTGTCCTGTCCCTAGATGTCCTCCTCACCTGTGGCTCAACAGGTGGATCAAGTGGGGGCTGCTCCCCCTGTCCATCTCCTGTAGGAACTCCCTCGTCCTCTGCACCTTGTTGTACTCCCCCGTCATCAAGCACCATGTGAGGAGTAATAGGATCCAAATCTTCTAGCTCATCTGAACTGGGCTGGGTCTTCTTTGGCTTTCCAATGTCTTCTATACACTGATATTCAATGAAAACCACATCTCTGTTCCTAACGAGCTTCTTCTCGGTCGGATCCCACAACCTGAAGCCAAATTTCTCATCACCGTCCCCCAAGAACACACACTGCCTGATCTTCGTATCGAGTTTGGACCTCTCGTCTTTTGGTATGTGAACGGATGCCCTGCATCCAAATACCCTAAGATGACTGTAAGAAGGATCACGTCCAGTCCACACCTTTTTAGGTACTTCTTCATTCAAAGGGGCTGATGGAGACCTATTTATCAAGTACACTGTTGTATGCATTGCTTCTCCCTAGAACATCTTGGGCAACTTCGCATGGGATAACATATATCTTATTCTCTCTACATTGGTGCGATTTATACGCTCAGATACACCATTGTGCTGGGGGGTCTTGGGTACCATCTGTTCATGTCATATACCTAGGGACTTACAATACTTATGTAAGTCACCAATGTATTCACCACCATTGTCAGTGCGAATGCACTTCAATGATCTACCTGTCTCCCTCTCGACCATGGCATGAAATATTTTAGACACACCAAAGACTTCGTCCTTGGATTTCAAAGCATAAACCCAAACCTTCCTACATGTATCATCTATAAAAGTGACAAAATATAATGCCCCACCCAAGGTTTTTGTTATCATAAAACCACAAACATCAGAATAAACCAAGTCTAATTAATGCACTTTCTTAACATGAGAAGCAGTTTTTACAAATGAAACCTTATTCTGTTTCCCTGATAAACAATCAATACAAGTTTTAAGAGGTGTACCTGTCAACTCTGGAAGGAGGTGCTTCTTCGCTAATAGCTGAAGCCCTTTCTCGCTCATGTGGCTAAGCCGTCTGTGCCACATGTCTGTCACTGAATCTTCTGCTACATTCAACTCACCCTTTTATATACTGACATATGTCTTGTATAGGGTGCAACACATCTTCCCTCTTGCTGCGATCATCGAACCCTTGATAAGCTTCCAGTGCCCATCAACAAACTGACTTTCATGGCCAGTTACATCCAACCTTTCCGTTGACATCAAGTTGAAGCGAAGGTCTGGAATATGTTTCACATCTTTTAGAACCAATGTATAACCAACATCGATCCTCACACAAATATCACCAACTCCCACAATTTGGGATACTCCAGAGTTCCCCATCTTCATTGTACCGTAGCTGCCTTGCTTGTAACTTGTGAAGATATCCCTTCATAGAGTTGCATGAAACGACGCTCCCAAATCAACCACCCAATCGGTGTCCTGATTTGCAGCCATGAGACAAACATCATGATCCGCTAAGAGAATGACCACAATGTCGTCATCTGAGGCGACCACAGTAGAATCTGATTCATCATCTTTTTCCTTCCCTTTTTTCTTTCTGATCATTTTTCTTACGACATTCACTTTTGTAATGGCCCTTCTTGTCACAATTCCAACATTTAACATCTTTTCTGACATTAGACTTGCCTCTAGATTTATCTCGGGCTTTCCCGTCCTTTCTATTCTTTCCTCTCTCCTGATCCTGTGTCACAAGGGCCTCTTGCTGAGTAAACCCTTGAGACTTCCTCATTGTCTCCTCATTAAAGAGACAACCCATTATCTGTTCCATGGATATCTTTTCGCCTGGCGCGGAGTTACTTAGAGACACCACCAAAGTCTCTAAACTATCAGGCAATGAGCTAAGCAATAACAAAGCCTGTAGTTCATCGTCCAGGACCATCTTCATACCGAAGAGCTGGTTCACAATATTGCTGACTTCATTCATGTGCTCAGCTACAGAACCATTATCCTTGAACTTGAGATTTACAAGTCTTCTAATCAGGAATATTTTGTTGCCGGCTGTCTTCCTCTCATACAGCCCTTGTAATTTCTGCCATAGGCTAGCGGTTGTGGTCTCTGTAGACACATGATGGAAAATCGAATCATCCAACCATTGTCTAATGAACCCCACCACCTTCCGGTCTAATTTCTTCCAATCATCACATATCCTTTGTCTTCGCTGATACGCCTAGAATTGGAGCATACAAGTCCTTGCAATAAAGCAAGTCCTCCATCTTAGCCTTCCATATGGTTCAATTGGATCCATTGAGACTGATCATCCTTGATGAGCCACCTTTCATAATTCAGAATCGACCCCACTTCCTATTCAATCAATCTGAACTCTCTGATACCACTTTTGTTGGGTGTGTTTCACAAAACCTTAGGATCTTGCCCCCCAAACTATTAGAATTATGGGTTATGATAAAGCACGAAACTAAATCAAATCAACAATCACACGACGCAAGAGATTTTTACGTGGAAAACCCTCAAAGAGGTAAAAACCACGGGACCTCGTCCAGATCAACAACTCAATATGAAGTAGAACCGTTACAACCTCGATCACAAGCACACACCGCTTGGATCAAACCTTCTTCACCCACACAGGGATGGATAACAATTAAAGGACTAGAAAACTGAGAGATCTCACCCGAGCATGAGGACGTTGAATAGCCGAGACGTCGTTGCACCGTGAATCACCTTCGCGAGCAAAGCCTCCTCTACCAACAAGCTTCCTTTCCCTCTTTCTCTTTCTCTTTTTCTCTTTTTCTCTCTCTCTCACTTTGGACGTGTAGAATAACTTGTAGGATTGCCAAATCTCGAATTAAAGCTCCATATATATAGATTAGCAAGAGTCTTAACCCAATTTGGAAACTGCAGTAGCAGTCCGCGCACACCTTCGACCGGCCGGCCAAAAGCCTCCGGCCAGTCGAACCCACCAAAAATTGTCCAGAGAGATATCTGTATTAAAAACACATAGTCCGACCTGTCTGTCGACCGGTCGGCCAGGACCACCGGCCGATCGGACGACCAGTCGGCCTTTACAAATTTCGTCCAGAGAAATTGTGGTTTCCAGCCACTTTGTTCGGCCGGTCGGCCAGGGGGCACCGGCCGGTCGGACCTCAAACTTTTTACTCTCTCCTATACACGTGTAAGGAGGAAAACTCCAACAGCATCTAATCCAGAATTGAATAGTCGGTAAGACAGTAACAACTTATGGACCGAGTAAACTTAGGTGGGCCACATGGAAGGAAAATGTGAGGGTGGAAAGGCTGTCCAATCTATTACAAACTTGGCAGCTTTTTCTGAATCTATCCTCCTTTCATTAGTTGGCGAACCAAAAATGTTAGAAGCCAATTGTTTGGTGATAGTGACTTGATGCGGGTGGATTTGATTGGCCATTTGCCACTGTTAGATACTCATGGGACGTTCAATGCTCCATTCAAAATGTGGGCCATTATTCTCAAGTTCGACTTGGTTGCGAATGTGGGTGAGGGACCTGACTGTAGGGCCCACCTTGATGTATGCATTGTATATTCATGCCGTTCATCTGTTTCGCCAGCTTATTTTACGGCATGGTCCAAAAAATGAAGCAAATACAAATTTCAGGTGGACCACACCACAGGAAACATTGGTCATTGAGCGCCCACCATTAAAATCTTCCAAGGGTCCACCATAATGTTTATTGATCATCCAACCTATTGATAAGGTCACACATACCTGGATGAAAGGGAAAAAAAAAGAGGTTATGCTTGGTCAATAATCATGGTTTGCTATGGACGCATATTTCCTACGAGAAGTTCCTGTGCGCTGGAAATTTAGGTGGGGCCCAACGTGATGTTCGTGAGAAATCCACGCTGTCTATCCATTTTTTGAGCTCATTTTACGACTTTCGACCAAAAATGAATCGGATCCAATACTCAAGTGGGCCTAAAAAGTGAAGATTGAACGTCCACAGTTGAAATATTTGTGGGGTTACAAAAGTTTTGAATAAGGCTAATATTTTTTATTTCAGTTAATCCCAGTAGGAATGACATTATGAACAGTATGGGTGGCATATAAACATTATTGTGGACCCGGGGAGGTTTCAACGATTGGAATTTTCCTACCCACCTTTTACTTTAGTGTGACCCACTTAGTCTTGGATCTGGTTCATTTTTTTACGCGTGTCCTAAAATGAGCTCAAAAAATGGATGGACATTGTGGATTTCTCAAAAACATCACGATGGGCCCCACCTAGATCACTAGCATAGGAACTTTTCGCAAAAGCCTTTAGGAAGAAATTGGCATCTCGCCTAGTTCACCTGAAAATTTCATATATTTCATTTTTTGGCCAATGCCCCCAAAATAAGCTAGCAAAATAGATGAATGATATGTGGATATATAATGCATGCCTCGAGGGGAGGCACTATAGTAAGGCTCTCAATGGGTCGGATTTGAATTCGGCTCCAAGTTCGTATATCTGTAGACAGATTTTGATCGGATTCGGATCCAACTCAGATCCAAAAGGTGATATCCATTTCTGATCCATTTATAAATTGTTAGATCCATTTCCGATCCAAACCATATAATCATCGAATTCGGGTCGGATCTAGGTCCGAATCCACCCCCATTACAAATCTAAAAAAAATATATAATATAATATATTTAATTTAGTAGAAAAATGATGCAAATCCCACTATTTACTATGGTATGGTTGACCTAAGAGTGGCATGTCTGTCATGCCCCGAAATTCAGTACCCGAGTTGGATAGACTTGACTTCGAATTTCAGGTAAGGATTTAATTTTAAGCAGTAACAACCACAATTTATTATAAATTATATTACAGTAAATCATTCTTCTTACAATAGATTGGTCTTACTTTCAAAATCTTACTATCCAATTTATATATTTTTCTCAATACAAAAAAAGAAGTTATAACTAGATCTTTACACCCTCCACTTCATGAGTAAATCCTACGCTCTGCAAAACTGTCTAAGTGGGCATGAGTATAATAGTTTGTGGGATCATATCCAACTAAAATATGAAGTTTGTAGATTATCAAATACATAGTCAATAGAAATATTTTAATTAAATTTGAAATACGAATTGATATATTAAATTGTAAGATAACATGAATGCAGTGCTGAAATCGTAAACATATTGCGAACACCTTCAACAAATTCTCATACACAATAAACTAAATAACATCATCCCTTACAACATCGTACGCAAGTGGATGGCCACGTTGCATTAACACCCACACACCGATATCTCGTGATGAGGGACCCATTCATACGTTAGCTGGTCAGACTACTGCTCTAGTTGTACTCCTGATGTATGTCCACACACAATTGTACTCATACGCCATACAAAAAGGAGACTCCAAAGGATCCAATGGGTTCTAGGGTCTTCCACCCAAGGGATACGATCGCCCTACTTGCTGGTTTTAAGGTCTTTCACTTAAGGGACATGATCGCCCTACTTACTGGTTTTATGGTCTCTCACCCAAGGGACACGATCGCTCTACTTACTGAAACATTTATCTCTTTTTTTTTTCATTTTCTTTTCCACCATTCGATAATCAATAGAAATGCATGTGTATCATGAATGATTCAAAATCAATAATAAAACAATTCAATAATTCAGATTATAATGCAAGTTCTATTTAAAAATCTAATCATTGAAATTTTTGTAAGGAGTAGTTGTTTTTTTTAACAGTTTGGAATTTTTATTTATATATATTTTTAGAACTTTCTGAAAATACTAAAAATTCAATATACGTCTGAATTTTTTTTGTATTAAATTTATTTAAATATGAATATAATCCAACGATAAATATAAATTCTCAGTTCTCTTTAATAAAGTATAGAGATTATTATTATAGACATATTAATTAAAATTATTTGAGTAATTTTTTTTTTGTTTACTCAAGAATTGAATTAGAATGAGAAACTACTAGATTTTAATTTAATATTGAATTTTATTAAAATCTCAACTCAATCAAATTATACAACTATATGCAACAGTTGTTTTTAATTCAGTGAAATCAAGAATTTAATTTACTAATTTTAATTCTTAAAATTTGAAATTTTTTATTGGATTAATTTTATTGAAATTTACAGAAAATCTTGTTTGGATATACTTAATCTAATTTAATTCAATAAAATTTATATTAAATTTTAAATAAACATGTATATATTTATAAGTCATTAATTTTCAAAATTTTTGATATTTACAACAGATTTAGATTTTAACCTTTAAAATTAAATGTGATAATTTTGAATTAAACCTAAAAAATAATTCTGTTAATTTACGGAACTATATCAAACTTGAATTTTTTTTTTAACAAATAAGAAATAACTTAAGCTATTTTAGAAAAATAAATAGTCAAAATTCCAGTGATGAATATGAAATTAGAATTTCAAAATATTGTACGATCAATTACCGGAATATCATTTCCTAGTAAATCATATATTCGATAGTTCTAAAATTATGAAATAATAATCTGAAAATCTCAAATTAGGTACAGATCACCCACATGATCAAAAGTTGTTGGAAATTCTAATAGTTGACCATGACACATGAACTCGGGGAGAAAAAGAGAAACAAGGGCTATCAATGGCCATGGAAAAAGAGAAGTGCATGGGACCCTTTTGCATGAATAATTGGTATTGCGTGCTTGACCTCTGATCATCTTCCTGTGCTTGAGCTGTCGAGACAAGTAGTTCTAAATTGTAGAAACTAAAGCATGTTTGGTCATACCTAGCTAGTGGCCACTATCAAAGTCATGTATTTATGGTGTAGCGCGTGTTTGACGCGGAAATGCATTTTACAAAAAATGGATGGATACTGTGGAAGAAATAGATGAGAAGTGGGCCACTTGATGCCACCTTTCTTGAATGGACCTGGATTGGGTACAACCCCACTGGTCTCAAGCTTAGCACAGATAAGGGCTCTGAACTACCGTGAAGTATGGGTTTTATCCACATTGACCATCCATTTTGCCATGCCATTTTAGGGTATAAGCCCAAAAATTAATGAGTTAGATTTAAGGCTTAAGTGGACCGCACCATTGGAAGCAATGTTCATAATGACGCCCACTATTCAAACTTTTATAGGGCCCACCATGATCTTTATTTGCTATCCAACTTGCTCATAAGGTCAAAAAGACTTGGATGAAGTGAAACCACAACTATCAACTTGGTCCAATTTTTTTTATGGCCGCTAAGAAGTTTTTAGTTGTGGGCATTCAATCACCATTGCTTCTTGCGGTGTGGTCCACCTGAGATTTGAATCTGCCTCATTTTTAGGCTCATGCTCTAAAATGAAATTGCAAAATGGATGGACAATGTGGATAAATTAAACACATGCATCTTGGTGAGGCCCATAGAGAACCATCCATCAGTAAGTCGCTACTGATAGAGCCCATAGGCAATCACATCCAAGTTGGGCCCACATCCATGTTGGGGTGTGGAGCCAATCACACCATTGCTGACCAGGAGGTGGTCGGGCGCCCGATATTCATGTAGTTGAGACAGAGGTCTCTGGACTGTTCTGTGAATAGCCGGGCGCCCGACGATGAAGTGGACTGAGCGCTCGATAATCGGATGGTTTCACCTATAGCTCACTGGACTGTTTCTGAAGTGGGCGGGCGCCCGACCAAGCCTGACCAAGCACCCGACTGGCCGCAACTTGTAAGTGCAGGGTTTCCTATTTTGAACTCTAATTTCAAGTTTTACTATATAAAGGGGTGTAATACAGAATTAAGCTATGAGATTAGGGTTTATATACGTCCAAGGTGAGAAAGAGGCGAAATGTTAGCAAAAAGGGCTATCTAGTGCATGGGAGCATCGAAGAAGGTGAATATTATGCTTGTAACTTTTTATTCTTCATAGTGGAGTTTTACACCGTGGTTTTTTCCCCTTATTTAGGGTTTTTCCACGTAAAATCTATCTTGTGGTTGGTTGGTTTGCTTGGATTCTACTTTTAGATTATATTTCTTCTTATTTATCGTTTGTGGGTGAGACCGGAGATTGGATCTCGATTCACCGGTGTTGTTGGCGTGCTGCACAACAATTGGTATCAAAGCTATTGGTTTAGTTCAAGTGGGAGCGATGACGAAAGAAGGGAAGACTAGAATTAAGAAGTTTGATGGTTCAAACTTTACTTTCTGCAAGATGCAGATGGAGAATTATTTGTATCAGAAGGACCTTTATATTCCTCTAGAATGAAAAGAGAAGAAACTAGATAAGATGACAGATGATGAATGGGCTTTAGTGGATCGGAATGCTTTAGGAACGATCTGATTCTCTTTGTCTAAGAGTGTTGTCTTCAATATATCCAAAGTAAATACCCTAAAAGAATTAATGTAAACTTTGGCTACGATGTATGAGAAACCCTCGGCGTCCAACAAGGTTCATCTCATGAAACGGCTATTCAACATGAAGATGTCAGATGGTGGGGGCGTGACTGAACATCTAAATGAGTTCAATATAGTCACAAGCCAATTGGAATCCGTTAGTATCACTTTTGATGACGAGGTCAGGGCGTTATTGATCTTGTCTAGTTTGCCAAACAGTTGGGATGGTTTGGTGATTGCCGTGAGCAATTCTTCAGGGCCTATAAAGTTGAAGTTCGATGATGTGGCCGGTCTAATTCTCGGCGAAGAATCTAGAACGAAGGTATCGGGAGCTTCAGGGGATTCGGAGAATGCTCTAAATGTTGAAGGAAGAGGAAGATCTTCGAACAAAGGTGGCAATAAATACGGGCGTTCTAAGTCGAGGAATAAGTCCAAGGGACCGAAAGACAAGGATAGGTGTTGGTATTGCAGGAAAAAAGATCACATGAAGCGTGATTGTAGGGCGCTTAAGAAGAAAGAAGGAAGCTCTCAAGGTGGGAAGGATTCGGTGAATCTATCTGAGGAGAGTGACACAGAGGCATTGATCTTGTCTCTTGATGCGCGGAATAAGTTTTGGGTTGTAGACTTGGGTGCTTCATTTCATGTCACTTCGTCAAAAGAAGTTCTCGTAATTATGTGTCAAGTGACTTTGGAAGAGCCTACCTAAGTGATAATGAGTCATGCAGTATTTTTGGCAAGGGAGACATTCACTTAAATCAGAAAGACGGAACGGTCTTGAAGTCGAAGGATGTCAAACATGTACCGAGTTTGAGACGGAATTTAATTTCAGTGGGGCAATTGGCCGATACCGGATATGTGACGACATTCATAAGCGACTCCTGGAAGGTTACAAAAGGTGCCTTGGTGATATCTCGAGGCAAGAAGGAAGGTACCTTGTACGTGACTTCCGGATCATATAGTTTACTCGCAGTCGCATCAACTGGAGTGAATGGGCAGTTATAACATCAGAGGTTGGGACACATGAGTGAAAAATGGATGAAAGTGCTATTGTCAAAGGGAAAGTTACTAGGGTTAAAGTCTATTGACCTTGAATTCTGCGAGGACTGCGTATATGATAAGCAAAAGAGAGTAAGCTTCAAGAAGATAGGACGTGCTCCAAAGACGCATCTATTGGAGCTTGTACACACTAATGTAGTGACCGACACAGGTATCATCTCTTGGTGGATCACGTTATTTTGTCTCTTTCATTGATGACGCTAGTAGAAAACTGTGGGTCTATTTCTTAAAACACAAATCTTATGTATTCGATGTAGAAGTGGAAAGTAATGTTTGGCAAACAACTCATATCTTCTTCATTACAGCTCAAAATGGGATGATCTTGGGCTTATTGGAATCGTGACTTAATAAACTTTTTAATGATATATCCTTTTCTTTGAACGAACATTTCTTGCCCAGTCATCAACTGACTTGAACGGAACTCTTTACTTATACATATTCTTGCACTTTTTCAAAATGTATATATGTATCCCTTGATACTGACATGCTGGCCATAAATGATCTTATACTCAGTCTTGTGATAATAAGATAACATACTTCCTCGTCCTGCCAATCATAAGAGATACGCGGAGTGAGATAAAAATGGTCTATCTTTGCTATATAAACAACAAAATACACCCTTAAGTAGATTCATGATTGAGTTGAATAGATGCGATTTATGAGTTAAGTAGGCGAAGGAATTACCGAGCAATGAATCCATATATGGACTACATGTACATGTATATTATTTTTTTTAGTCCCCAACAAAAGGTAATTCTTTAAAATAATAAGCAACAAATGATGGGTCCTAACAATAGGTGGATTAAATTATTGATCGGACTTAATTTTTATGTAAGTGTTCTTAACAATCGATATTAAGGGTTATTGATCAAATGGTTAATATTTGTCAGATCAATGCATTGGACTGTCCATGTATCCGAATGTAACAAGGAGCACTACAACTTATAGTGCTCTTAGCGCACTAGAGCATTTCTCTAAGATAATGGTGCACTTTTGTATTGTTGCATTACCAAAAGTGAAAAAGATGGGTGTGTTCATCAGTTAAAATGTGTTTATAACTAGTGGGTCCCTATTGTTAATATTTATGACATAGAACTGGACATACACCGAGTTTAATTGTTCGGATTGACTTGGATTGACTCGGTAAAACTGAAGAGAAAGTCTCTTGTTCGAACACACAAGGTCTGTTTGTAAAAAATTTGAGTCGGTTTCAATCACAACCCTGTTCAACTTGACTCGAACTCGAACTCGACTCGTTCGTTTGACTTGATTTTATATATATATATATATATATATATATATATATATATATATATATATATATATATATAGAGAGAGAGAGAGAGAGAGAGAGAGAGAGAGAGAGAGAGAGAGAGAGAGAGAGATGACAAATAAACATGACTGTGGACCCTAAGAAGGTTTCAATGGTGGACATCATTCTCTTCACTGTTTCTTGTGGTGTGGTTCACTTGAGCTTTGTATCTGTCTCATTTTTTATTAGTTAAAAACTTTAAACGTTGTGATTTGTCATTTGTGATATGTAATTTGTGAAAAAATTGGTATTCATTATTCAGTAATAGAAAAATAATTTCAAGTAAAAAAAGTGAAATTGTTCGAACTCATAAAAATTGTCTGAAATCTATATGGTCGAACATGTTGGAACATGTCTGGGCCAGACCAAACCGAGTTTGAACAGAGCCACCCTGTTCGAATGTTTGTTCGAACATTGTTCGAATAGACCCACTCAAGCAGTCGAAATGATTCAATCTAGTCCATGTTCGACTCGGATTGGATCATTGCCCACCTCTAGAAATAGTGGGCTAAGTGCATGAAACCTTCCCATGCATATACTTGCAATTAGACTTGTTGGTAGTTCTAGTCCCCTCTTTTATCACTGCAGAGAAATATCACAGCAAAAAGATAGTTCTAAACGTACATGATTGGTCTTATCTTTATATCAATAATCTTCTGCATCCATTTCTTGTGCCACTAATGGACAGTTTGGATCATCAGACCAGGAGGATTTTCTCAAGGCCACCTATGAAGTGCGTGCTGGACCTAATTGACTGTGCAGATAGGTTATGTGGATGCCACCATGTCCAAACAGAACTATCTGCATGGATAGGTTCCCATACATTTAAAGCACCAGATAATTAATTGTTATTATCGAGTAAGACGCGTGTGCAAAAAAGGTAATGTACACACCACACATTTGGCACGTAGGTACGAGATCCAATCAATCCATCGGAAAGGGAACTACTACGTTGATGCCCTGGCCCAAGAATCAGGTTGTTCAAAGTTTGCAACACAAGTGTATGGCTGTGAAAGACTTGAATGATGTTTTCTAACCTGTCCACCTGTGTACAACATTGGGGTCCACCTTCTGAGTGGATGAGATAATTTATTTTTGGGAAAATATCCTGAGGTTGGACCGGCCTGATGGATGGATAGGATCTGGGACCTACGTGCCATGCTAGCACATTTGATTAAGGTCCTGATGCATCTTCTTTGCACAAGTGGGGCCACGTTTCAGTGATCCAGACGGTTGATCTGATGGGCCGCATCATGGATGGTGTATACCGAAAGCATTATAATGTTGGATGATTCTTTCCATCCCATATATGACCGTATATCTTCAGATCGTTGTTGTGTTTTCCTTCTAACTATTCAACGCCGCTGATCCAAGGATTAGAACCATCTGATCTTGTTGAATTTTCCGCATCACCAATCCATCATGGACCCTTTCAGAGCAAGATTGTACCGATGGCTTTTGCTGGACGACTTCTTGCAAATTCGAAGTGGGATTTTTCAGAATCCAGCCTCGATTGGCGTGGTGATTCCCACCTAAGATGAATGGATGGAAGCGATCCATTGAATTGTATTCTTATCTTAATACATATGTAGGCTACATGTACTATAGCCTGAGCATAGGGCCAGGCAATCCTAACTTAATCGGTGTATACCATCATTTTGAGAGTTCAATAACCAATTTTATTATTATTATTTATTTTAACTGGGTATGTAGGCCTCTTAGAGCACCTGAATAGGTCCTCAGCTAGCTAGGTTTCCTAACGGAGAGCACCTTTGAGGTTCCTAGGCATGCACCGAGTAAGTCTTTAGGAGGTGGCCCACGAGGGGATCGACAAAGTAGTCTAATCGAGCTCTTTCAACCACTCATCATCCTATCTATGTGTGTATGGTTGAATAGCCTCAAATTTTTGCTGGTTCTTCTAGACTAAGGGCCAGCTAACTATGTCCAATGTACGTACCTTACAGCACCTACTATTTGTTGACCCTGACAAATAAACAAGGTGAGAAAAAGAGAGACAAGGGCTGCCAATCGCTAAGAAAAAAAGACAAGTAGATGGGAGCCTTTTGCATGAATAATATCACGTGCTTGACCCTTTAATCATCTTTGCGTGCTTGAGCCGCTGAGACGAGTGGTTCTAAATTGTGGAAAGTATGTTTGGTCATATCTAGTGGCCACTGTCAAAGTCATGCATTTGTGGTGTAACGTGTTTGACACGGAAGTGAAAATTGGATTGATGCTGTGGAAGAAATAAATGAGAAGTGGGCCACTTGATGCTACCTCTCCTAAATGAACCTGGATTGGGTACAACTCCGCTGGTCTCGAGCTTTGGGGGGCTTTAAGGGACTCACCGTGAAGTACAGGTTTTATCCACACTGATCATCCATTTTAGGGGATATGCCAAAAAAATGAGGCAGATTTGACCCTTATGTGGACCACACAATATGAAGCAGTGTTGGTAATGATGCACACCGTTCGAACTTTCTTAAGGCCCACTATGATCTTAATTTACCATCCAACTTGTTCATAAGGTCACATAGATCTAGATGAAGCAAAAACACAAATACCAGCTTGATCCAAAATTCCTGTGGGCCCCCATAAGGCTTTAGTTGTGGGCATTCAATCACCATGGTTTCCAGTGGTGTGGTCCACTTGAGATTTGGATCTGTCTCATTTTTTAGCCATGCTCTCAAATGAGCTTGCAAAATGGACGGATGGCGTGGATAAAAAGTATACATCTTAGTGAAGCCCACAGAGTACCGTCCACTAGGTAGAGTCAGTAGGCAATTGCATCTGAGTTGGGCCCACATCTAATGGCCACTGCATTTATTAGGTGACACTGTAGGAAGCAGTGTTAATAATGATGTCCACTGTTCAAATTTCTTAGGGCCCACTGTCGGCTTTATTTGCCATCCAACTTGTTCACACAAGGTTACATAGACTTGGATGAGGAGAAACCACAAATATAAAGCTTGATCTAAATTTTTTGTGGCCCCCAAGAACTTTTTACTTGTGGGCATTCAATCACCATTGTTTCTTGGATGAAGAGAAACCACAAATATAAAGCTTGATCTAAAATTTTTGTGGCCCAAAGAAGTTTTTACTTGTGGCCGTTCGTTTCCTATGATGTGGTCCACCTGAGTTTTGCATATGCCTCATTTTTGGGCATGCAAAATGGATGGGAGGCGTGGATAAAACACATACATCTTAGTGAGGCAATAGCATCAGAGTTGGGCCCACATCTACTGCCCACTGCATTTATGAGGTGACACGTTTGATGAAGTGCCCTTTGAGAAAATTAGATTGGTGTAGAAGACAGATGAGAAGTCGGCTCCTTATGCCACCTCTCCTGAATGGGGCCGGGTTCAGTGTTACCTTGCGTGTCCTATGTTTAGCACAGGCAGGGGCTCTGAGGGGACCTTTATGGTGTATATGTTTTATCCACACCATCCACCCATTTTTCCCTATCATTTTAGGGTATAAGACAAAAAAAAATAAAAAATAAAAAAATGAGGCAGACTTAGTCTTAAGTGGAATGCACCATAAGAAATGGGCTTAAGTGGAATGCACCACCGAAGATGGAGATGAAAAGTGAGCCTTGATGCCACCTCTAGTGAAATGGCACATTCATGCTATCCAGCCTGTCCCAAGCTTCGCATAGGCAGGGGCTCTGAGGGGCCCGCTGTGATGTATGGGTTTTATCCACACCACCCATCCATTTTTCCATATTATTTTCGGTTTAGGCACAAAATTAAGGCAGATCCTAGTATCGAATGAACCACATCACAGCAAGCAAAGGTGTGATAATAAAACCCACCGTCAAAACCTTCTTATGGCGCACCGTGATGCTTATTTGCTATCAATCTGTTCATAAGGTCACATGGACCTAAAACGGAAAACGTAAATATCAACTTGATCCAAAACTTTTGAAGCTCCCAAGAAGCTTCTAATGGTGAGTGTTCAATCTCCACTACATGGTCCACCTGATGATTGGATCTGCCTCATTTTGGGCATTTATCCTAAATTATAATGAAAAATAGCTGGACAGTGTGGATAAAACACATACATAACGGTAGGCCTGCCTTGCATGTGCTGAGCTGGGACAGGTGGTGTGTTACCCAATCAGCTCCCTCCTGAATAGTTCAGAAGCGGATTGTGTCCTGTCCAGGACAGAAATCGGACCCGGCAGGGGCTTTGTGGGGCCATCATAATGTATGGGTTTTATACACACCGTTTTTTCATATTATTTTAAGGCTGGAGACAAAAAAATAAGGCAGATACAACGCGGACCATGCTACAGAAGTAGACCCTTCAAGGGCATTGACAGAGCATGACTTGTTATTTACCATCCAACCTGTTCATACGGTCACATAGACATGGATACATAGACATGGATGAAGGGGAAACACAAATGTCAGCTTTATACAAAATTCTGTGGCCCCTGCTAAGTTTTTAACAGTGGTAATTCAATACCCACTTTGTAATCCACTTGATCCTTGAATCTGCATCATTTTTTGGTTATATCCTAAACTGATATGAAAAAATGGATGAACCGCATGGATAAAGCCTATACATCACAGTGGGCCCCCAAAGACTACCTGCCTGGACCGATTCCCTCCAGCGGGGCAAGGACGCAATCTGCTTTCCCTGAATGACCACTTCCAATGATACACGTTCATCCCATCCATGTAAAACTTCTGAGCTTACCATGCAGTTTACATTCGCTTCAGTGGATCCCTGACTGTGGCTGTGGGGCATACCTTGATGAATCTTACTTACATCCATGCAAGCCATCCACTTTTACAGATCATTTTAGTACATGATCCAAAAAATGAAGCAGATCCAAATCTTAGCTAAACCACACCATAGGAAATTGCTGTGATTGAATATCCACTATTAAAAACTTCTTGGGAGCTGTACGAATGTTTATTTTCCATCCAACATGTTGATAAGGTCACAAAGGCCTCGATGAAGGGACCACACCAATAACAGCCTGATTGAAACTTTTGTACCCCACAAAAAGATTTTAATGGTCTGTGGTGCAGTCCACCTGAAATTTGGATCTAATTTATTTTTGGGGATCATACCCTAAAATGATATGTCCACATGGATAAACAGCGTGGATGTAAGGAACATACATCAAGGTGGCCCCACAGTCCATGTCTTGGTACACGTCTGGGCCTGATTTTTCTAGACTAGGGCATCGAAAAAGTGGTGGCCTGATTATTCTAGATTAGGGCATTGAAAAAGTGGTGGCCGCCTAACGAGTCGATCTCATCCCAAGTTTCACGCGTGTGGCACACGTATGGTTAGAAAACTGCTCTTCACTTGTGTCTATAAATACCCTCTCATGCTTTCTCTTCTTGCACATCCCAACTCCCGAATACCGATGGCTTTCCTCTTTTCAAAAAACCCATCATTTCTAATCTATTCCGTTATCTTGTATTACTTCCTTCTCCCATCTTCTGTCTTTGCAAGTACCCAAAAATGCATCCATCATCACTTCTCTGCATTGCTCCACTTGAAGCATGGCTTTAACTTCTCTTCCGCCGACACTAACCTCTCCTCATGGAATTCAAACAATACTGATTGCTGCTCTTGGGAAGGCATCACGTGTGATGGAGCCACTGGTCATGTGATCAGCCTCGACCTCAGCGATCTTTGGATCAGAGGTCGGATTGATTTTGAAAGCATTTTTCGTCTTCGGAGCCTGCAGAGGCTCAACCTCGCTCGCAATAACTTTGCTGCCTCTACAATCCCTTCTGGGTTTGAGCAGCTCACCAGTTTGACCCATCTCAACTTCTCTGTGTTGAAGTTTTATGGCCAAATCCCGCTGGAAATATCCCACTTGACCAGTTTGGTTTCTCTTGATCTTTCTTACACTTACTATTTCAATGATTCTAGAATTCTACCCCTGAAACTTGAAAACCCGGACATTGGAACACTCCTCCAAAACCTGTCGAATCTGCAAGAACTGTATCTCCACCATGTAAATATCTCAGCGCAGGGAAGTGAGTGGGGCCAGTCCTCGTTCTTTCCACTCCCTCCTCTCCGCATGTTGAGATTACAATATTGTGGTCTTTCAGGCTCCTTTTATTCTTTCCTTTCCCAACTCCGCTTCCTATCTGAACTCGACCTCAGCTATAGCAATCTCTCTTCTGTGCTGCCCAACTTCACAGGGAACTTCTCTTCTTTAACGATACTGCGCCTCCGAAATTGCAGCCTGTCTGGATCCTTACCATCCTTCCTTGTGAACCTCAGCAAACTAGAGTACTTGGATCTTTCATTCAATAGTTTCAGTGGCCCTATTCCTTCTTCCTATGGAAACAAGCTTCTAAATCTTAAAGAGATCATCTTCTGGAATAATTTGCTTAATGGGACCATTCCATCATCATTGTTTTCACTCTCATCCTTAAAGAGGCTGGATCTGGAAGGTAACAAACTGAGTGGCCGGCTTGACGTTATCCACAATGCCTCTTCTACACAGTTGGAGGTCATTTATTTGGGTCGCAACAACTTCCAGGGAATGGTGCCAAGCTTTTTCTTTAAACTTGTGAGGCTTAGAATAATTTCCCTTTCTTTCAACAATTTCAGTGGTGTTGTGGAGCTAGGATCATTCCAAACTCTCAAGAACCTCTCATCTCTCGATCTTTCAGATAACAACCTGTCAATCAAAGACGGTGGTGGTAATTCCATCTTTACCTCCCCCCAAATTGGATATCTAATGTTGCGTTCTTGCAACATAAGCAAATTTCCAAATTTCTTACGAAATCAAGAGCAGATGGCATATGTAGACCTTTCCAACAATAGAATCAATGGTGGTATACCCAAATGGCTATGGAAGGTTGGCAATGGGACTTTATACTATTTAAATCTTTCTCGCAATACTCTGCAGAGGATAGAACCACCATTTCTCCATATTTCGTTCAGTTACCAGGTTACTCTCGACCTTAGCTCCAACAAACTAGAAGGTTCACTTCCGATCCCACCACCCTCCACCTCTTTCTTCTCTCTTTCCAACGATAGTTTTAGTGGTGAAATCCCAATGTCAATTTGCAACACAACATCCCTTGAAGTCCTCGATCTATCCAGAAACCAGTTAAGTGGTTGGATTCCACAATGTCTTGGTGAAATCAGTGATAGCCTCATGGTGCTAAATCTCCAAGGAAATGCATTTAGCGGTGCCTTGCTTCAAACATTCAAAAAGGGATGCAATCTCCAAACTCTTGATCTCAGCAAAAATCAATTAGAAGGCCAAGTGCCAAGGTCTTTGGCCAATTGCACAATGTTGGAGGTATTAAACCTTGGAAACAATCAAATAAATGACGCCTTCCCTTCATGGGTGGAAGCTTTGTCCCAGTTGCGTGTTCTTGTCTTGAAATCCAACAAATTTTATGGCCAAATCACACTTCCGCAATCAAATCAGAGCTTCCCAATGTTGCAGATCATTGACCTCTCCTTTAATAGTTTTATGGGTGGTTTGCCATCAAATATGTTTCAGAGTTGGAAGGCAATGGCAAAGGAGGACAAATCTCAATCTCAATTCCTTGGTAGAAGCCTAAATTCATCACGAATTGCGGTATACTATCAGGACACGCTGACAGTAATGATGAAAGGACAAGAAAGGGATCTGACAAAGATCCTATCCATCTTCACAGTAATTGATATCTCAAACAACTTTTTTCAGGGGGATATTCCAGAATCTATAGGGATTCTCAAGTCACTCCGTGTGCTCAATATATCACACAATGGTTTCACAGGCCAAATTCCAACATCACTTGAGAACCTAAGGGTGCACGAATCATTGGATCTCTCACAAAACAATATCTCAGGGGAGATTCCTTGGCAGCTGATTGAGCTGACATTCCTCTCAGTGTTGAACCTTTCACAAAACCGCCTCATCGGAAGCATACCACAAATTAAATAGTTTTCTACATTCACAAATGAATCCTTCGAAGGAAATTTGGGATTATGTGGACCTCCACTATCGACAAAATGCATTGCACCACCATCAGTAATGCTAACCTTTGAAGATGCTACTTCAGAACTGGACTGGGAATTCATGCGGATCGGATTTGGAGTCGGATATGGAGCAGGAATGGCAGTTTTTTTCTGGACTCTGACATTATGGACAAAGGGAAAGAAAGAATATAATAAATTTATAGATAGGATGCTTTCATTGATTTATTCCTCTGCAATATGTGCTCTAAAGTGAAGGCCATGAAGAATTGTTAACCTCCTGAACTACGCTATGGATGCTCAATCTCTACCTGCACGGTTGCTTTCCGCTCTCGGGGAGGTTGTCGCCCTGGCCTTGCTGTTCTGTTCTGCTGTGCTGTTCTAGTCTGATTTCTGTGTGGTGAATGTTTGGTCCTGATCTCTGCTTCAGTTCTCTTCTATTCTGCTATGAATGCATGCTTCGTGGAGGTTGTAGAGCGCTGATGATTTGTAGAATGTAGAGGGCTTATGGACTATCGATTGGAGATTGGACCATCTTGGATAGTTTGCAGGCAATTGTAGGAGCTGCTGTGTGGATCATTTTCTGTTTTTGTATGATCCTTTGCAGAAGTTGTCCTCCTGCTCATTCCAGCTTTCTGTCTGTTCTTTATGGCCTGGTTAGCATGGAGAAGTTGTTGCCCTGTTTATGGTGCCGGCCTAGAGATTTTATTTGGAAAAAAAATGTTTCATTCATGGGACTGTTTGATTCATGGCCCATCCATGGTGGTACCTGCCTTACCAGCTTTTTGGGTTGGATCCCTGCAGCTTCTTTGGCTTTGTCCCTTTCGTAAGGGCTCTGGTCTGTGTCTGATGTTTTCACGTGGTGGCTTTTGGCAGTCTTTGGCTAGTCCAGGCTGGGTCTCTTCTGCAGCCATTTTGTTGTCAGATGGCCTCCTAGGAAGGTGGAGTTTAGCTGTGAAAGCTACTGTTAGCAGGCAAGGTTTTGCTGTACTGTCTGTCATTTGCTGGGGCTGCCGTGTTTGAGGGTGTAGCAGTCGATTGCTGTGGCTGCCCTCCTGCCGTCATTTCATTTCTGTTTATTGGAGGCTGCAATGGAGCTCTTGCTGAGGGCAAGTCTCAGTGTCATTAGGTTTCTGATGTTGTTGGATTTCCTCTTTCTTGTAGTTGAAGGGGCGTCTCTTTGTGGTTAGAGATTATTGTATTCCCTGTTTTTCTGGTTTTCCATTTTATTGTATAGGCTGATGATGTGGGCTGTAGGTTTCATACAATAGGTGTGGACGGCGGTGGATCCCACCTGAATGTTTGCATACCCTTTTCTTTTCAACAAAGTTACAGGTGGTGTGCTCCCACCTTTTGGAAAAAGAAAAAGAAAAAAAAAAGGAAGAAGAAGATATTTAAGTTAAAGTTATGGGAAGAGTGGAAGAACTCAGGGAAATTGAAGTTGAAGTGTAAGGGAAGAAGTTAGGTCTGCAATGAAAGATGGTTGTATTCACAGGTACCTATGCCAATATGGCTATGAGATTTTCAGTAGGTGGGCCACATTATTTAGAACTTATGGCCTAAAAATCAGGTTGTTTTACTCCTAGGTAGGCCATAACATACAAAAAACAAATGGATGGCTAAAAAAAAAGGCCATCTGTTTGGTTTTTAATATATTCCTAGCTTTAAATAACTTGATTTTTCAGCCAGAATACCTAATCAAAGTGGACAAACCATGTTCCGATAATGGATGTTCTCTTATCTTCCAGCCCTTCAATCCCATTAAAGATTTGGTATATCATAAACAAAATCATGCGAGTTTGCTGGTATGAATTTCTTGACCTCTCACTTGTACGGAGAGAACAATTCGGTAGCAAACTGTGATCTTGCCCAAATGGGGAGTAATGGTATGGAAAACAAGGTCTACAGATTGAGAAGTGTGCTTCCTCAAGAGGTGAGGAGGCTGCTGACTATGGATAACATCGTAAATGGGCTTGGGGTTTGTGAGGCAGAGGTAGAAGAGCTCTCTTGCTTTCTTGGCAGGGTTTCTCCCTGTAGTAGCTTTGTCATGTCATGTAGTTTTGGTTTGTCTGGGATGATTGCTTTTTTCCGACGAGTTCTCTGAGCGGGTAGCAGGTGCTCTATTTGATTAGGTGGTGGAATGCATGTGGTTTTGTAAGTGTTATCTTTAGATTGCAGCGGCCCTCTGTTTTGTGAAAGTGGTTGTGGGTGCAGCTCTTGGTTGCAGTGCTAGATCACGGCAGGTTGGTTCTGGCAGTTGTTCATGGCTCCTGGCTTATCGGAGAAATGTTCAGATACGAGGGTGTTTGATTGGTGGTTAGATTTCTTTGGTTGAGCCTCACCTTTGTTTGGATTTTTTTTCTTCTTTTTTTTGTTCTTCTTCTTTTTTGTTTGTTTGTTTGGTTTGTTATGCTGTGGTGGGCTAGACGGTTGACCCTTATCCAGGATTGTAAATGGTTCCAGGTCAAAAAAATTCCAGAGGGTGTGCTCCCCACCTTTCCGTAAAAAGGAAAAAAAAAGGCCTAATTGATGGAGAGATCAGATCTTTAACATATTTGTCACACTGGATTCCTAACTCTACAGACAGGTTGGCTCAGAAAGAAATTAAAAGAAAAAAAAAAAGCATAAGGTAAAAAAGAAAGAAGAGCATTGATTGATGTATCAAACATGAGGCGGGATCTAATGTTGTAGGTTAACTTTATACTACAATGGGGCCCATCCTAGGTCGTGAATGACATCCAATCTGTCCATCACTTATGTCCACCGATTGGATGTTTCCACATCCCTAACTTGAATGAAGCCCCTATATAGCAACCATATCTTGCTTCTCGTTTCTGAGTTCAAGGGTAGCACCTCAAACCCCAATTTTCTAGCAACGATGGACAACTTTGTCGAATTGACCATGGGCTCTTGAATGGACAAAATGCTTACCTTGTGCCTTCTAATCAGTTTATGCATCAGCCTAACCATTGGCGCATTGCCAACACACCTCACATTCCAAGATAACATATTAATCATCAGAAATCCATCCAGGATCTTCAGCCCGTAGCTTCCGTTGGATGTTCCTTTGCCCCGATTTCCGCCTCATACTGATTTTCTTTTCCTTGACTTTAACACCTCTCGTTCTTGGTCTCATTTCAGTGCCATCTTCACTACTACTAGCCGAATGGAAAGATTGAACCTCTACTTCTTCCTTTTCATTTTCCACCTCCCCTCTCAGGTCTACCCAGAGGACAGGGTTGTCGATAAGCACCATATCCTGCTACACGATCTGTAACTGGGGGTAGTTATTCTCCCTTGCATCTCTTTTTTTATTGTCTTCAACTCTAGATCTGTCCATCAAGCTCTGGAATAGCTCATGCATCCCACTATCATAGGACTTCACTCTTCTGATACCCATCTCCTCTCTGTTCGCTTTATTTTGAAGAATCTGGAGCTCTGTCTCATCGGAAGCGCCAGCACACAGGGACTGAAAATTGAACTTCTTTCAATCGTTTCCTCAAACAACACTCGACCATCTTCTAAGCTGTCCTCCTAGCCTTTTGATTTGATTCTGAGCATTCCCCTTTCTCCTTTCGCTGGGGGTGCCTGTTAGAGGAACACAATGCTGCAGCGGAAGGTCCCTTCTTGTTGTTCGTAGAGGGCGAGAAATGAGGGGCCGGACATAAGGAAGTCTCGACTTGGCTGGGTTCATCAGCTTCTCTGGCCTGCACTCTAGACTTCCCTGATTTCTTGGCCCTCTGTCCCTAATCAATGGCTTTAGTCCCTGAAGAGATATTTTGACGATCAGATGTGGCGATAGCCGCCCCTGATTGCGTATTGCCAGGCCTATACCCATTGAGGACACTTAACAAACAGGTGACGCCCCATTACCTTCATGCTGATCTGTCGCTTGCGATGCTGAAGTGACTTCTCTTTCCTACTATGGAACCTCATTTCCGGCATGTTTTGACTTCCACATCTTCGTTTCTCGAGCTGACACAAATTTGGAGAGGGGTTTGGAAGATGGGATTTTACCGGCCAGGTTCATCGCTGGCTGTTGGGAACCCCGGCAGCGGAAGGGCAACAATGGAAAAACACAGATTTGTAAATGAGAGGTCGTCTGCCTCGAGCTCCAAAAACAGGTAGAGGCTTCACCCTGGTGAAAAGTAAGAGAGGATCGGACGCGGTTTGGCTAGTGGCAAGTGACGCTGCCACTAGCCAGGTGGCTAGTGGTCGGTGCTCTGTGGGCCCCACCACGATGTATGTGTTTTATCCACGCCGTCCATCCATTGTTCCAGATCATTTTAGGGCTTTATCCCAAAAATTGTATATATCTAAATCTACCGTGGACCATACCACAGAAAAACAGTAGTAATTGAATGTCCACCATTAAAAACCACATAAGGCCCACTGTATTGTTTATTTGACATCCAACCTGTTGGTTAGGTCATATAGAACTTTGTGATGAAGGTAAAAAGCCAAATATCAGCTTGATTCAAAACTTTTATGGCTCCCAAGAAGTTTCCAATGGTGGGCATTCAATTAACACCGTTTCCTGGATATATGGTCCAATTGAGATTTGGATCTACCACGATTTTGGGCTTGTACCATAAACTGATCTGGGAAAATGGATGAACAGCGTGGATGAAACACATACATCATGTTGGGGCCCACAGAGCACGGACCACTAGCCATTGGCTAGTGGCAGGGTCGATGGCCAATCCGTTTCCAATGGGATCTACCTCCAGGGAATGGGGCCACTGACTGCAGGACCTAGATGTGGTTGTTTAGGGGGATCAACCCAATATATCTGAGGCTTGAATGGATTGGATCTCAGACCTGCAATGTCAGCACTTTTGGTGTGTACGTGAGTTTTATTTTACATCTGTATGGGCTTAGCAAAGGTCTGGTTGTTTATGTATATTTACGTAGAAAAATGTTGTTATCTCATTGTATATAAATGAAGAGAGTCATCCGAGAGTGCGGCACAATTCCGGACAACAGCCTTCTCTGCATTCGAGCCAAATCCCAAAAATCCATTTCTACGAATTTTGATACAGGATCCACATCATCATTCCCAGCTTTGTCTCAGCCATCACCTGAAGTGTTCTGGCTATCCCCTGAGGAGGTGCAGATATCTCCCAATATTCCAACTGAGGTGAATGATATGGTTTTGTCTCCCAATCTGAAGAGGGTGTTAGAACGCCACAATCAGATAGGAAACGGTCTTTAAGATCGTCTCATTCTCTTCGGAACAAAAGAGACCGAGCTTGGCATATAAGTACGTAGTGATATCTCGGATTCACTATGTGAGGTGGACACTGCACCCGAGCTCATGACAGCCCAAAGGACATCTCAGACACAGTTAATGAAGATTGAACCTCTCAATCCCCTTGCCTGGGTCATTACTAGTAGTCACTTTGAAAACTCCAATCTGAGAGAAATGTTTATGGTTATAGTTTTTTTCTTTCAGTTGTTTGAGATGAGATTCTTCTTTTATTTTAGTAAGGGCATGGTTATGACTCCCTTAAAATTATCTATTTTGTATTTTAGGAATCCATGCTAATTATATTTAGTCCCATACGGTGTGTTTGTATTAGGCATGTGATTGCATTGCATTGGCTATTATACTTGGACATGCACACAAATTTACACTTTTAATGCATTATAACAAAGATCTCCGGTGGTTCTCAAGGATGAATTTATATTGCCTCCAGAAAATAGTCAAGAACCCAAAAAATTCTCAGGCTTTGAGGTTAGTATACCATGCATTAATATTGAATTTCAAAAGTGTACATGAGCAATTGCTGATACACATTCATACTATAGTGATTGTTGAATATCATTATAGTTTTCAAAGTCAACATGTATTCACATAGTAGAATGTCTTCAATTTAGTTTGTCCATGTTGGGTGGGAAGGTCCAGTTGCAGATTCCAAGTTGAAGGGTTGCCGGGATTACTTGAGGACCATTAACTACGATGAATGAAATTGGCTTTTGAGAAGAAGTTTCAAATACTCGGTAAAATGATGATTGCAATTTTAAGAATTACCTCATGCAATCCCTCAAGGAAACACCCAATTACAAGTCCTCAATGATCCCGAAAACTGTTATTTTCTGTGTTGTTATCTACAGTCTACAAGAGTCATTGAACACATTGGAGGTGAGAATTGTATAGGAGCAATTGATGACACATACCTACTCTAGTCTTGTTGAAGATTGGGATCATTTGCAAAAATCCGGGCTGGTCTGATTGGCTTGAACTGGCACCATCGACCAAAATACAAGCAGAAACGTTTTAATACTTGACCGGATCCGGAGGTTGGATTGGCTCAGATTGAAATTGTCCACCAAAATGGGCTAGATCACTAGAAAACCAATTCAATTAGATAGGCATCTGTTTACTTATGGATAAGAAAATGCACTTATTAATGAAATCTAAATTGTCTGTTAAGTTCAGAACAGATTTCATGGGCTGTCATGCAGCAACTGCACTGATTGAATGATCCAATCCACCCTTAGAGCAAGCTTGTTAAATCTTAAGTCTGAAGTTTAATTTGTTAAATCTCAAGTCCGAAGACGGAATACTAGTATTGAATCTAGAATAACCTTTGTCATTCATAATTGAATTCCTACCATTAAAAACTTCATGAATTCAACCAGAATATTTATTTGCCAACCAACCTATTGATAAGGGAAGGAAGATAGATGAACCTATTGATAAGGGAAGGAAGATAGATGAAGGGACCACACAAATATCATCTTAATCGAAAGATTTTGTAGCCCACAAGAAATTTTTAATGGTCATTTACCATTATTTCTTATACAATGGCCCATTTGAGATTTGGATCTTTATATATATATATATATATATATATATATATATATATATATATATATATATATATATATATATATATATATATATATATATATATACATGACCAAGAATGAGCTTTCAATACAGATGGACAGCATGGATGTAGTCACATACATCATGGTGGGCCCCATAGTCAGGGGTCCCACCTTGGTGGACCAAATTGCATACTGGCCCCAGCCATTGGACAGTGTTGTGTGGCCCCCATCATAATGTTTGTGTTTTATCCATGCCGTCCATCCATTTTTCCAAATCATTTTAGAGAATGACCCCAAAAATGAGAATGATCCAAATCTTACTTGGCCTAGAACTTTTATGGCCCATTAAGTGTCAATCACCACTACTTCCTGTGCTATGGTTCATCTGGGATTTGGAGCTACCACATTTTTTGGATCTTACTCTAAAATGAGTTTTCAATACGGATGAATGGTGTGGATATATAGTCACATACATCACAGTGGGTCTCACAATCAGGGGTCCCACCCACCTCGGAGGATTCATGGTCTTACCTGATCCGCTCTCCAAATTCAGGAGCAAATTAGTGTTACCTGGTAACGGCTTAGTGGTGTTACCCTAATTGTGTGGGGCCAATCTTTATATATTTGTTGTATATTGAGGCCGTCTATCTCTTTTTCCATCTCATTTTAGGGTGTGCCTGATCCTAAATCATAAGAAGATCCAAATCTCAGGTGGACCATACCAATAGAAATAGCGATGAGACCCGGTAACACGTAATTAGCTCCCCCAAAATCCAAGGATGCAAATTCGCTACTGATGACTTGAGCAGCGAGATTTGCTGAAGAAGTGGCATCATCAGTTTTGTGGGCCCAATAATGATTTATGTGTTGTATCCACACCGTCCATCTATTCAAAGAGATCATTTTAAGACATGAGCCAAAGAATGAGTGAGATACAAAGCTCAAGTGGACCCCACCACGAAAAATAGTGGGGATTGAACCCCACCATTGAAAACTCACGATAAGAAAATCATTTTTTTATGACGCTCCCAAATATTTGACGCTCCCAAATACATCGCAAATACAAACCCTTTAGTGACGAATAAAGATCATGCATCGCAAATACTTAATTTATTTACGACAGTTCGCCTATTCTCATCGCGAATACTTTCCCGCAAAATCTATTCAGAAAATTTTCATGATAAAGGTTATGACGAGGCCCTAGGAGTGTTGTTAATACCTAGATACTTTAATGCGGAATTTACCCAGTTAAAATATTCATGCCAAAGGTATTAGCAACTCCCGTAGGTGTTATTAATACACAAATAATTATTTGTGACACCTCATAGGGGAGCTCATTTTTTGTCTTGTACCCTACCATTAACGGGTAGTGTGGTCCAATTGAGCCTTCCATCTACTATTATTTTTGGGATCATACCACAAAATAAATTTTCAAGATGAATGAACGAAGTGGATAAACCACATACATCAAGATGGGCCCCCTGACAAGACCGTTCGTCTCTTGCGCCATGTGGGGGTAGAAGCGCAAGCTAACGTAAGGGGTGATTTAAGATTTCCATGGGCCCCACCATGGTGTATGTGTCTTATCCATGCCGTCCATCCATTTTTCCATCTTCTTTTAAGGCATGAACCGAAAAATGAGAGAGGTCCAAATCTCAGGTGGACCACAAAACAGAAAACAGTGGGAATTGAGCGTCCCATTAAAATCTTCTTGAGGCCCACTATCATGTTTATTTGCCATCCAACCTGTTGATAAGGTCATATAGACGTGGATGAATGGAAAAAAAAAACATATCATCTTGATACCGAACTTCTGTGGCCCCCAAAAAGTTTTCAACGGTAAGCTTCAATCCCTACTGTTTTCATGTGGTGTGGTCCACCTAAAATTTGGATCAGTCTCATTTTTGGGTTCTTGCCTTAAAATAAGATGGAAAAATTGATGGACGGCGTGGATAAAACACATACATCATGGTGGGGGCCCACAGAGATTTGAAATCCGCGGTCGTGGGGTTGAGCCCGTGCCCCAAAAGCATCCCGCCCCCAATCCGCGCCAATTCCCCCCCCCCGCTCTCTCTCTCGTTCAGCTCTCTGTCTAGGGTTAGGGTTCCATGGCTCCGTTGACAAGAGGTTGCGGCAACAGTGGCATAGGGTTCCTTATGTCTGGATCCTCATCTTCATGACCATCATCTCTCTCTCTCTCTCTTGCTCCCCCCCCGCCCCTCTTTATGCAGCTCCTTCGAATCCGAAGTGATTGGGTGTGCACGTGGGGTGTTCGATGAAATTCCTGAAAGGAATTTGATCGCTTGGAATGCACGTGGTTCAATCATTATATTCAGAAACTGTACTGAATAACTCCTATTGCTCATGCAAGATTATAGAAAGAAAGATGGGGAGGGGAAGATTATAGAAAGAAAGAAAATGAAAGAGAGAGAGAGAGAGAGAGAGAGAGAGAGAGAGAGAGAGTTTAATAGGGTGGGGCCCAAGGGTGTCGTTGCCTCCCACACACAGACAAAAAAAAAAAAAAAAAAATTATTGCAGTTGTTGGTGCTCTGCATCACTATACATAATCAAGACTTTAACTGTACCCGAAGTCGATTCCAACGATTCTTCTAGTAGTGGAAATTCCATAGGGCATGACCCTCGTTCAAGAACAAAGACACCACACCACCTCTTTACAAGCCATGGATACTTTTGTTGTCGATATGTGTCTGCAGTGCCAGTTGTGCTAGAGTCCGATACTGCTCGATAGGAACTGAAAAGTTATGATCCCAACCATTGAGATAGACTGAGAGATCGAGATCTTAACGGTTCGGCCGTCTATCAAGCCACTTGTAATAAAGATCGGGTGATTTGCCTATGGGAGGTTGGTCATTCTCATGAATTCTTTTTGCCTTTCAGTCGAAAGGATTTTTTCTCACCGTAATAGCAATTATCGATCAATTAACAAAACATGAGCATGATTAGAATATGAAAAAAAAATAGAATTTATCAAAGATAAACACTCGTAAATAAAGAATAAAATCCTCGACAATCCAACGACTATGGCTTAAATGACGAGGTCCTAAAGCTAGGGTTTTTTTTTTTTTTGAATCTTACAACTTAAGCGTAGATGAAGGGAATTACACTATGAGTTAAACTAAAATTGGTCCAGCATAGCAACGTAGTCATATTGGATTACACTACTCCTAAACTAAAGCCAGTTTAATGTAACAACGTTGACAAGCTAGATTACACTAAGAATTAAATTAAGATAGGTAGTGTTTCATAGAGTTATGTTGTGTTGGATTGGCAAGTACTTAGACCTTTTTAATCTTCCTCCTCTTAGGTGGTAGCTAGAGAGAAATATTTGTAGCCACTTTTCACGTTTGTAGGTGTGGAAATAATGGTCTAGGTGTATAAACAACTGTGGTATATTATGCTATATGTGTTAGTCATACATCATAGGCTAGCCATTAGTTGTGCGAAAGTTTTGAGTTCATTCCATAAAAGAGATTTCTTTGTATGGCACCATGTGTAATTGATCATTATCTTTCCTTCCACTTGAACATGCATTATATGTCATAGAAATTAGCCAACTTGGCATTGCTTCGTAGGGTTGCTCATGAGCCAAGTCAGCTCGAGAAACTCGATCGACTTGACTTGAAAAAGCTCGCCTCAGTAGAACAAGTCAAGCCAAGCTTCATTTAGGAGCTCGAGTCAGAAATTGAGTCAAGTTCGACCATTGGGTCACTTGACTCGACTCGACTCGAAACTCGACTCGATTCAAGCTCGACTTGGCTCGAGCTCGACTCGTTTCGTATAGATATTTGTTAAAAAAAACCATAATTTTCTTATTTCTTGGTTCTCTCTCCCCCCACACACATTAGGGTCCAACCTTAGGACATAAAACTCTCACATTTTGGGGGGGGGGGGGGGGGGGGGGGGGGGTTCTTAATCCTACTATTTTGTTTAGGTAAGAACATTCCTTATTGAGTATATCTGATGGATTGAGTAATTTCAAGTACAAAACATGGTGAGCACATAATGGTTGTGTGTTTTACACGCTACACAAACACAGGTGCTATGGTGAGACCACACACCATACATATCTACAAAACAAGGGCTATGGTAAGACCAAACATCATATGCAGCTATTGATTACAATTTTACGAGGGAGGTGGTGCATCTTATCTAAAACCAGCTGGGCCTCATCATGAAAATGGACCATACAATAATCAGGGTAGTCCATTCATGTGGTGAGCTATGCATGTACTGTGTTAATTATGGTTCAGAAAATATTACTAGTGGTCTGCATTCAATGCGTGTGTGACCTGGCCAATGAAAAAATCGATTAGAGCTAGGTCATTTTAATAGTAGGGTCCCACCTGTAGAAATATTATTCTCCTCTAATATATGTGTGACTTCTTGAACTTAATGTTGTTGACTTTTAATTTGTAAATTGTAGTAAAAAATATAATCAAGCTCCCCTCAACTCGAGGTAAGCTCGCCTCGCCTCGAAAGTTTTAGCAAACAAGGCAAGCTCCAATGGTAAGCTCGAGGGTGAGCTCGAGCTCGAGCTCGAACTCGAGGAGAGCACAGACGAGTCAAGCCAAGCTTGGTCCACCTCGACTCGACTCGGCTCGATGTACAGCCCTATTGCTCCTTAACTTTTAAATGGGTTTTGGGTATAAGTTTTTATTTTTTTATTCTTCTTCTCTATGATGACTAAGCTGAGCTGTCATGTGAGTAAGATATGCGACATTATGAGATCGGTGATTACTCACTCAAAGGTTTTAATTGGGTATGGAACTGATACAAGGCTATGGTTTGACCCGTCGGCTTGATTCCGGGCCAATAATAAATCATCTCTCGGAAGTCCCTCAAAACAAAATAATCATAGTAATAGCCAACTAAATTTATTCTTTCTGGACTACTCATAACTTATCAAATTAAACAATCTAAGAAAATATTTCTGTTTCTCTTATTAAAATTTTGCTTGCATGTGGCCTCTTCTATGTCACTAAATTTGATATAGTTAAATCAAGTATAAACACTAACAAAATTAATTCTTTAGAATATGCATCGAATGATTGTCCTAACAATAGATGGATTAAATTGTTGATTGAACTTAATTTTTATATAAGTGTTCTTGACCATCTATATTCAAGGTCATTGATCAAATGGCTAATATTTGTCAGATTGGTGTACTATTTGTACAGTAGCCCATCTAATGTGCGTGGGACTTAATGAACCGTCTAGATCAATGCATTGGACTGTCTATATATCCAAATGTAACTAGGAACACCATAACTAATAGTGCTCTCATCACACTAGACCATTTCTCTAAGACAGTGATGCAATTTTGTATTACTGCATTACCAAAAGGGAAAAATATGGGCGTGTTTATCAGTTAAAATGTGCTAGTAAAATGTGGGTCCCTGTTGTTATTTATGACGCAGTGGGCTAAGTGCATATAGTTGCAAGTAGACTTGTTGGTAGGTCCCCTCTTTTATAACTACAGGGAAAGGTCACAGCATTAACAGGGGCAGAGCGGCGCATTTGTTTTTAACCGTAAGAGTTCAATCCTAACTGGTGGTGCATGTAGTGTGGTCCAGTTGAGCCTTAAATCTGCCTTTTTTTTGGGCTCGAGTCCTAAAATGATCTGTCAAAATAGATGGACGGCGTGGATAAAATTACCATATAGATCACGGTGGGCCCTACAGAGCTGCTGACACGACCGTCCTTCTCTAGTAGGATGCGGATTTCCTACTAAAGGTTTCGAAGGAAGTTGCTGTCCAGGAAAGTTACGAGGGGCTCACCATATGATGTTTGTGACAAAAAATGAAGTAGATCCAAAACTCAAGTGGGCCAGATGAAAAGAAACAATGGGGATTGAGCAAGCACCATTGAAACATTCATATGGCAATAGAAATTTAGTATTCGGCTAAGTTTTTGTGTTTTCAGTTCATCCCAGTAGAAATGACCTTCTAAAAGGTTTGGATGGGATATAAACATCAAGGTGGACCAGAAAGGTTTCAACAGTGGGCATTTCTTCTCTCAAATTTCGCACTAGTTGGGTTTTGGATCTAAATCATTTTTTGTCTCCTGTCCCAAAATAAGCAGGAAAAACGGATGAATGGTGTGGAATGATTGAAAATATCACGGTGGGCCCCAGGTAACTTCCCAGCAGCAGCGCAGGAACTTCTCCGGATGTCTTTCCGGATTACGGATTAGGATCTGGCTACTGAAGTGACATCATCAAGTTCTATGGCCCCCACCATGATGTATGTGTTGTATCCTCACCATTCAACCATTTGGAGAGATCATTTTATGGCTTGAAACAAAGAATGAGGGCAGATTCAAAGCCCAAATGGACCCCACCACAGAAACAGTGGGGAGAGTGGCAGCAACCGTTGAAACCTTCCTAGGCCCCCTCTGGAAGAAAATCCTGTCTCCCCCCTGAGTATTAAGATATATAGTTCTAAACATCCGTGATTGGTCCTACCTTATATGAATAATCTTCTACATCCATTTCACGTGCCAGTACACAGTTTGGATCCCTTGGACCTAATTGATGGTCCAGATAGGTTATGTGGATGCCGACAAAACAAAACTATATCTAGAGGTGGGCAACGATCCGGGCCGAGCCGAGTTAGCCCTAGTTTGGTTTGGCTTGTTTTTGTGTCACCTTAGTTTGTGGATTGGCTTGGTTTAGGTTTCAAGTCGACCCATGCGGACGGAGTTTGGTTTGCTCCAGAAAAATCTGGTTCAAGCTGGGATTAGTTTGGTCGAAAACTTCGAACCAGGCTGGGCCAAGTTCAAATAGGTGGCTTATCTTACAACTTGATGTTTAATATCCTTTAAAGGAGTGCAACTTCAAATAGACATGTAAGAGCCTCTTCCAAATAAAAGTACATCAGCATAATTTTATAAGTGCAAGGAAACAGTGTGCATTCATGTATATATATTATGTATTATCCACATCATCATGTATATATAATATCCACACCGTACATTTGTTTTTACATATCATTTTAGGACATGATTCCAAAATAGAGTCATATCCAAAGCTCAAGTGGATCACACCACAGGAAGTAGTGTGCTTACAATCTATGAGCCGAGTCAAACTAAGCTGAGCTGAATTAAATTGAGCTAAATCAAATATAGCTTCAAGCCAAGCTGAGCCGGTACTACCTAATTTGAGCTTGGTTTGTTTTTTTAATGAGCTTGACTATGAGGCTTGGTTTGGTTTGAACTTCTATTCGAACCAATCCAAGCCTAGCCTTTTCAAATTAACCAATCCGAGTCGAACTTTCAAGCTGGATTGGTTTGTGCCCCTATATATATATATATATATATATATATATATATATATATATATATATATATATATATATATATATATATATATATATGCATGGATAGGTTCCCATGCATTTAAACCACTAGATAATTAATTGTTATTATTGAGTATTTCTAAGCCCATACGCGTGTGCAAAGGTAATACACACACCGCATATTTTGCCTGTAGGTACAAGATCCAATCCATCCATCGGAAGGGATCTCCTACATTGATGCCCTAGCATAAGAATCGGGTTGGCCAAGGTTTGCAACACAAGTGTATGGCTGTGAAAGACTTTGAGTGATGTTTTTTAACCTGTCCACCTGTGTATAACATTGGGGCCCACCTGCTGAGTGGATGAGATTTATTTTTGGGAAAATATCCTGCCGTCCGACTGGCCTGATGGATGGATAGGATTTGGGACCTATGTGCCGTACTCTCACATTTGTCGCCACATAGCACATTTGTCGAGGAGGCTAGGTCTCTGAGGGCCACCGTGATGTATGTGTAACGCCTCTAAAATTCGACACTTGAGTATATAATCCAAATCTCGAAATTAAGGGTGTTATGAATGAATCCTTCACAATTGCAACTGAAACTTTTATCCTTTCTATACACAGGGTACCAAATATATGGAATAAAAATAAACCAACTTTGAAAATTAAACTATAATCAACGTGTCTATGAAATTGTTCCAAACTGTCTAAACTAATGGCCATCTAATGGGCCTTATTACATCAATGCTTTCAAACCAAAAATCAAATAACTAATTCAAATAAAAATCTTCTAGAGTATTTCCTCATCTGGAACCGCTTCTTCAAAGTCCTCTAAATCATCACCTGTCACTACGGTTAATCGCATAACACTGCGTCAGCTATAAAAGCCGGTGAGCATTCTCATATAGTTTAACACATGTAATTCGACATAGAAAATCACTTAACCATTAAAGTACAAATCCTTACAAATCTAATAGTAAATTCATCAACCCAAAAATCTCTTAAACATGCACATGATGCATGGAATGCAAGTATGCTTCAACAATCTCAGTACGGTTATCAGTAGAACATCCAGGGCCAGTTTATAGTCGGGCCTACACTGTCTCGTAATTGCAGAGTTGGTCTCTTGTACACACCGGGGAACTCACCCAACCTGCCAAAATCATCTAATATCCACCGGGTACGCTAGTATGGTATCTTGCACACAACAGGGAGCTCAACCAACCCGTCCACAATCGATGGACTATCAGAAGGGTATATTGCACACACAGGGTGCTCAACCAGGGACTGTTGCACACACTTGGGCGCTCACCCAAACCATCATTAATGGGTCTATTGCACACACCAGGGTGCTCACCCTACGGTAATGACTGGAGTTCTCAAATCGTTCTATGCATGAACCAAATCAACATTCCAAACATTTTTCCAAGATAATTCAAAATCTCGCCAAAGAAACGAATTTAATATATGGATATGATATCCGAATTTTCAATAAAATAAAACACAAATATTTGATTTGTATTTCTAGACCATGACTATCAATCCCAAAATTATCATCAAATCAAATTCTAACATCAACTGTAATAAAATCTAAATTAGCATGTAAAAAAAAACGAATATGAGAGAAAACTCACTCTCTTCCTTTCTTTCCTTCCTTCTTCTTTCTCTTCTTCTTCCTCTTCTTCTTTTTTTCTTTCTTCTTCTTCTCTCCTTGCTGCTGCTGGAAAATTGCTCCAACAGTGGAAGGGGCCACCAGCAACTGTAGCTTGGACCTACGATCACTCTCTCTCTCTCTTTCTCTCTCTGTCTAACGTCTCTCTCTCTCTCTCTCTCTCTCCTCTTTCTCACGGCTCTCTCTCTCTTTCTCTCTCTCTCACGACTCTCTCTCTCTCTCTCTCTCTCTCTCTCTCTCTCTGCCTCTCTCTTTTTCCTCTCTGACACTTCCTGTAAAGGAACCGTTGCGATGGCTAGTTTTATAGCCACGAACAAGCACACGGACGCTAGGAGATTTCCGAATCCAACTTGTATTCGGACTTCAATCGTTGTAGTCTAAGGCACAAACTAAACATTAGAAACCTAGGTGGGGCCCACGCAAACAGTCCCTTCGAATTTCGGAAGCCCATGCGAAGAATCGGCTCCGATCTTGCGCGTTTTACTTCGATTAGTTCTAGGTTCTAACGGATTTTGTGGCCCACTCCAATCACGGATTACAAAGATACATCCTTCCCTTAGTAGTCCTAAGGAAGCTCTACACAATGGATGGAGTGGATTTTTTTATGGGGTCCACCTTGACGGACGGTGTGGACCGACCAGCGCACCAGCGGACGCTGCTGCCGCAGCGTCGAACGAAGAAGACGTTCCGTCTTTGCTGCGCACGCGGTCAACGCACGTTGACCGCGAGCCTAACATGCACACAGTGCACGTGGGTCCCACAGTGATGTACGTGCGAAATCTGATCCGACCATCATGTAGGCCACGTGTTTTTAGGGTATGGCACAAAAATTGGTACAATTCTGAGTTTCGATGGCCCACTTATGGCCCGATTTCTGATTAGGGTACTTGTAGGATGATCGGAGGGCTGAAATTTGACGTGTATGGTTAGATTAGGTCTCTAAACTATTATATGAAGTTTTACATGAAACGGATCGTCAGAAACTGGTACACTTAAAATTATCTATATAGATTAAGTTTAATCAATGGTATTTTTTGTATTTATGGTGAGTTTTGATAAACCTACCACTTCTACGCTGGTCTAGGGTTTGTGTTAAGCAAATTTAATAAGGGATCCTACGTGAATTCCCTACAATTTATTAGTTTATAATAATCCACATAATTTATTAATTAATTAACTAATTTTTCGAAAACTTGGGGTATTACAGTATGGACTTTATCCATACCCTCCATGCATTTTTTCATGTCAGTTTAGATTATGTTCCAAAAAATGAGGCAGATCCAATACTCAAGTGGACCACGAAATGGGATTAAACACTTACCGTTGAAAACTTCTTGGGTGCGACGGAAATTTTGGATAGAACATGTTGGATGGAAAATAAACATCACGGTGGGCCCTAAGAAGGTTTCAACGGTAGCATCATTAGCACCGCTGCTTCCTATGGTGTGGCTCACTTGAGCCTTAGATCTGACTCATTTTTGAGCTCGTAGTCTAAAATAACATGGAAAAATGCATTGACGTGTGGATAAAATCCGTGCATCCTCACCTCATTTGTCGAGCCGTGCAGCACAGGTGTGTGGACTTGGAAATTTTCATTTTTATTTACGTACGTATCTGCATAGACCTTAGATGTCAATGAAAGTCGGATTTGATTAAGGTCCTGATGCATCTTCTTTGCACAAGTGGGGCCACGTTTTAGTGATCCAGATACTTGATCTGATGGGCCACATCATGGATGGTGTATGCTGAAACATTACAATATTAGATGATTGTATCCATCAGATGATCGTATCTTCAGATCTTTGTTGTGTTTTCCTCCTAACTATTCAACGCCACTGATCCAAGGATTAGAATCATCTGATCTTGGAGAAATTTCAGCATCACCAATCCATCATGGACCCCTTCAGATCAAGGGTAATATTAGATGATGGTAAAGATCTACGAGTGACACTGAGAAAATTGTACCGACAGCTTTCACCGGACTACTTCGTGCAAATTGAAGGAATGGAAAAAGATCCATTGATTCAGAAATCCCGTCCGCCAATGCGTATGGAGCCTAATGGACGGTCCAGATATTTGATGGGGGATTGAATGAGTCCAAAATGCAACCATTAATATACACATGTAGTGTTCCAGTTACATCGTATATTTATCCTAATACATATATAGGCTACATGTGCACATTAGCTTTATGTATACATGACAGTACACATTAGCCTTATGTATATATACCATCATTTGGGAGTTCATTAATAGTGCTCTTTCAACCACTCATCATCCTATATCTCTGCATGCATGGTTCAATAAACTGGGCCAGCAAGTTTTCCAAATCATTCATTTTTCTATTTTCGTAGCATCAAAATGAAAAAAAGAAAGAAAAAAGAAAAAAAAAAGTTGAATAGTTCAAACTTTTTGCTGGTTCTTCCAGACTACGGGCCCACCTGACTGAGATTTGCCGTGTGAGGTAAGGTAATCATGAAACTAGGTCTAATGTACATTGCAGCTCGGTTTGTTTGTTGATAATGACATTAAGAAAGAAACAAGGGCCGTCACTTGCAAGGAAAAATTAAGAGAAGTGCATGGGACCCTTTTGTGCGAATAATTGGGATTATGTGCTTGACCCTTTGGTCATCTTTGCGTGCTTAAGCCGCCGAGACAAGTGGTTCTAAATTGTGTATGTTTGGCCATATCTACTGGCCACTGTCAAAGTCATGCATTTATGGTGTAGCGCGTTTGACACGGAAGTGCATTTTACAAAAATTGGATTGATGCTGTGTAAGAAATAGATGAGAAGTGGGCCACTTGGTGCCACTTCTCATGAATGGACCTGGATTGGATACAACCCCACTGATTATGAGCTCTAGCACACGCAGGGGCTTTAAGGGGCTTACCGTCAAGTACAAGTTTTATCCACATTGATAATTGATGTAGTGAGGCCTCCTCCTGATCGTGATGGAAACAAAACTAAAAGGATTTGAAAGTGGACCCCCTTGAACGGGCAAGATGAAAAAATCCCATGTCTTAAGCCCTTCCGACCGGCCGGACGACTGGTCGAATGCTTCAGCCGGCTGGCTGAATGTTGCAATCCAGAGAGCAAAAACTCTCTGGACTGTCTGGACTATGTCCGGTCGGCCAGAGGCCTCTGACCGGCCGGCAGGACACTGCGCAGAGTGCGCGCGAACTCTTTTATTTTTGGTATTTTTGCTTCCGTTTTGATTTAATTAGTTTCCTTTTGAAATTAGGACATTTATGTTGTGTTTCTAGGGTTTAGTTTCTTATAAATACTTGTTGTATTTTTGTTTTAAGGGATGATTGATATATTTTAAATAAAACTTAGAGTTTTCTCTTGTTTTGCTTGTGGATTCGAGTCGTTTTTCGTGGATTCGAAGAGGTCTTGTGGATTCGAGATATCCTGTTGTGGATTCGACGAAGACAGATTGAGGAGTCCCTGTAGATCCGAAATTCAGATTATTTATTCCCGTGAGAGAGAGAGAGAGAGTTGCTCACTCTCACAACCTTCCACCCGCACCAATAACCCATTTTGCCATATCGTTTTTGGGGGTATGCAAAAATAAAAAATGAGGCTGATTTACTGATTAAGTGGACCGCAACATAGGAAGTAGAGTTGATAATGACGCTTATCGTTGAAACCTTTCAAGGGCCTATGTGATGCTTATTCACTATTCAATTTGTTCATAAGTTCACATAGACATGGATGAAGGGGAAACACAAATGTTAGCTTTATCGAAAGATTATGATGTAGAACGGGCCACAGACATTTTCATGGCCAAAATGGATCAGAGAAAGCTTGATCGAAGATGGAAGTATTCTGGCCTTCAGGACCGTAAAACAGTCCTATCTCGCAATCCGGGATGAATTTTGGGACGTATAATATATGATTTTGGGGTAGCTCGAACTAGTTAAGCCAACCAACCCTTCTATGCTGAGTTGCCCATGCAAGATTTATGAGATTTGATCATATTAACTGTCATTAGCTTAGTTTTATTTTATTTTTACTATAAATATTAAGTTTTAGTTTGATTATAACTTTTGATCTGGTGAGTTTTAGAACTTGTACCTAATATGATGAAAATGGCTTAGAAAACCTAGGCGAATAATGTGGTGAACTTTCTATTTTTGACTGAAAACCATGAAGTCTAGTAGGAATATGAGACGTCTATAAATAGTAAGTTTCCTATTTATAAAAAGTTCCATTTTTTTTTAGGAGTTTTAGTTGGATTATGAGTTTGATACTTCGTCCTGGGGTTTAATTTCCTATTTAAAGTATTGTAATTATGTTTTTAATTATTCAATCAAGTATTAAGAACTTTTTAAGAATTATTTCCTATTTTCTTATATTTTTTGTGGATTTGAGGAAGTTTAGTTGAGGATTCCTAGAAGCCTTGTGGATGTAAGCTATTTATCTGGTGAGGAAGATGGTGCTTGACCTTACCACGACCTCCTTGCGTCAGATTCTATGGCCCCTCATAAGTTTTTCATGGTGGAAATTTAATCCCCACTTTGTGGTCCACTTAGCCTTGGATCTGCATCATTTTTTTTTCGTTATGTCCTAAAATGATATGGAAAAATGGATAAATGAGATGGATAAACCCATACATGAAGGTGGGCCCCACAGAGTACCTGCCTGGACCAATTCCCTCCCAGCGGGGCCAATGCACAATCCACTCATTGAATGATCACTTCCGATTATACATGTTCATCCCATCCATGTAAAAGTTTTGAGCAGAACGTGCAGTTTATATTATGGATACTGGTCCGGCGCTTTAGTGGATCCTTGACTGTGGGGCATATATATACCTTGATCAATGCTCCTTACATCCATGTCATCAATCCACTTTTTACAGGTCATTTTAGGGCATGATCCCAAAAAATGAATCAGATCTAAATCTTAGGTGGAGCACACCATAGGAAACAATGGTGATTGAATATCCACTATTAAAATCTTCTTGGGAGCCATCCCAATGTTTATTTAACATCCAACCTGTTGATAAGGTCACAAAGGCCTGGATGAAGGGGCTACTTGATTGAAAAACTTTTGTCCCATAGAAAAAAATTTTAATGATCGATAACCATCGGCTCCTAAGCTGAACACCTGAAATTTGGATTTGTTTCAAAAAGGGGACACACCCTAAAATGATATGTTAACATGGATGGACTGCGTGAATGTAAGGAACATACGTCAAGGTGGCCCCACAGTTAGGGATCGACCAAATGGGCCCCACTCTGTATATGTCTTGGTACACATTGGGGCTTGATTTTTTCAAACAAGGGTAGTGACAAAATGGTGGCCGCCTATCAAGTGGATCTCATCTTTGTGGACGTGGATTTCCTGCCAATGGCTTTGCCAAGAAGTTCCCGGGCTAGGATGCTAGGTGGGGCCCATCGTGATGTTTATGAGAAATCCACCGGTCCATCCAGTTTGTAATCTCATTTTAGGACATTCGACCAAATATGAGGCATATCCAAATTTTAACTGGGCCACACAATACAAAAAAAGTGGGGATTTAATGAACACCCCGTTGAAACATTTGTGTGGCATATCATGCTCGGTATTTTGTGTTTTCACTTCATCCCGGTTGGAACGAAGTTATAAATGGTTTAGATGGTATATAAACATCAAGGTGGAGCTTAGGCAGATTTCAACGGTAGGAAACTCTTTCCCTAGTTTTCCCTTTGGTGTGGCCCACTTAAGTTGTGGATTCACCTTATATTTAAATGTATGTACTAAAATGAGATCATAAAACAGATGGGCAGGGTGGATTTCTCACAAACATCACGGTGGGCCCCACCTAGCATCCCAGCGTTGGAACTTCCTTAGAAAGGCTTTCACAGGAAATTCGTGTAGAGCTGTACACGAGTCGAGCTAGCTTAGTTAGCTCGCTCGATTCAACTCGGAACAGCTCGATTTGAAAGAGGGCTTCGAATCAAGTCGAGCCTTTTTCCCCTACTTGAAACGAATTTTGAGCCGAGCATGAGCTAGCCTCGCTCGATTTGGCTCGGCTCAATTCATGTCTCCCTATTCCTTTGTCTAACCCGAGCAACCCCCCACCCTAAACCCTACCCTGCCTGAGCCCCCCCTTGCCCCTATTCGGCCGACAAGTCTAGCTAGCACCACCCCCCCTCTTGTTTATCTACCAAGCATCATCCGACCTCCAACAGCCCATCCCACTAGGCATAGTACAACCTCCAGAGGCATCGTTTGAGGTAAAAATTGTAAAAAATAATAATTAATTATTAGATTTTTTTATATTTTTAGTTAATTCTTTAATTGTTAAAATTTTAATTGTTTATATTTTGACCCTTAGCTCAAATTCGACTCGAAAAGCTCGAGCTTGAAATTGGCTTGATTCGACTTGAAAGCTTGGTCGAGCCAACTCGAATATGAACTTCCAGTTCAATGGCCAAGTCGAGCCAAACACGAGCCAAGGTGGTCATTGGTCGAGCCTTGCTCAGTACAACTGTAAATCTGCGTCCCATCTTTGTTACCCTAATCAGGGGAGTAGATTGCCTGTGACCCTGGGCACACGGGCTGTGGGGGGTCCTCTGTGCTCAGGGTTGTGTGGGGTCCACATTATCAACGCCATCCATCTGTTGTTAAAGAACACAATAGGATAGGATTATAAAAATCAGACAGATCCAAACTCAGGTGGGCCACACCAACAAAATAGTGGGAATAGCAATGTCCATCATCGAAACCTTCCTGGAGCTGGCCATGATGTTTATTTGCCATCCAAACAGTCCATCGGTAGTGTCATTAGCACCACTGCTTCCTATGGTATGGTCCACTTGAGCCTTAAATCTGCCTCACGTTTGGACTCGTAATATTAAATGATATAGAAAAATGCACGGACGGTGTGGATAAAATTCATACATTATGGTGGCCGTCAAAGCCATAGCCTGTCCCAAGCTCCGGACTGGCGGGGAAGTACCCAATCAGCGCCCCATTTGTGGAGCGTACATGGACCTTTTAGCACACGTGTGTGGACTTAGAAATGTTCATTTTTATTTACGTGTATGTGCATAGACCTTAGATGTTAATGAAAGTCGGATTTGATTAAGGTCCTGATGCATATTCTTTGCACTAGTGGGGCCCACATTTAGTGATCCAGATGGTTGATCTGATGGGCCACGTCCATGATAGTGTATGGTGAAACATTACAATATTGGATGATTCCGTCATCCTATTTATGATCATATCTTCAGATCGTTGTTTTGTTTTCCTCCTAAATATTCAACGCCACTGATCCAAGGATTATAATCATCAGATCTTGGAGAATTTTCAGCATCACCATTCCATCATCGACCCTTTCAGATCAAGGGTAGAGATTACGAGTGACACTGAGAAAATTGTACCGACGGCTTTCACTGGACTACTTCGTGCAAATTCGAAGTGCGATCTTTCATAATGCAGTTTTGAATGGCGTGGTAATATCCTAGCTACAATGAATGGATGCAAGAGATCCATTGGTATGTACAAATCTCCTGCCCAACAATGCGTTTGGAGCTTAATGGACGGTCCAAATATTTGATACGTTAGGCCATGCAATCCGAACGTAATCCTGTGTATGCATGGTTCAATCGACTGGGTCAGCTACTTTTCCAAATCATTCATTTTTTCTTTACACTGTAAAAAAAGAAAAAAAAAAGAAAAGAAGAAGCTGAGTAGATTCAACTTTTTGCTGGTTCTTCCAGACTGAGATTTCATTGCCGTGTGAGATAAGGTAATCATGAATCTATGTCCAATGCATCTTCAAGCTCGGATTATTTGTTGATCATGACACATGAACCCGGTAAGAAAAAGAGAAACTAGCGTGCTTGACCTTCTGATCATCTTCGCTTGCTTGAGCCGTCGGGACGAGTGGTTCTAAATTGTGGAAATTAAAGCATGTTTGGTCATATCTAGCTAGTGGCCACTGTCAAAGTCATGTATTTATAGTGTAGCTTGTGGAAGAAATAGATAAGAAGTGGGCCACTTGATGCCACCTCTCCTGAACGGACCTGGATTAGGTACAACCCAGCCGGTCATGAGCATTGGCACAGGCAGGGGCTCTAAGGTGCTTACCGTGAAGTACTGGTTTATGGACACTGATAATCCATTTTGCCTCATCATTTTAGGGGTAAGCCCAAAAAATAAGGCAGATTTAAGGCTTTAGTGGACTGCACTAGAAGAAGTGTGGATAATGATGCTCACCGTTCAAACTTTTTTAGCACCCACTGTTATCTTTATTTGTCCATCCAACTTGTTCATAAGGTCACATAGACTTGGATGAAGTGAAAATAGGGGGTCTTGGTTTCGAAACCCATCAGTGGTGAAAAGCCACGCTGCTGACAGCACCAGTGATTGGGTGGGTGTGTTGCGCAATTGACTGGGTGGGTGTGTTGCATGACTGACCAAAAAAAAAAAGAAAAAAGAAAAAAAAGACTTGGATGAAGCGAAAACATAAATATCAAAATCAGCTTGATCAAGAATTTTTGTGGCCCTGAATAAGTTTTTAGTTGGGGGCATTCAATCACCATTGTTTTCTGTGGTGTGGTCCACTTGAGATTTGGATCTACCTCATTTTTGGGCCATGCTCTAAAATGAGCTTGTAAAATGGATGGACGGCGTGGATAAAGCACATGCATCTTAGTGAAGCCCATAGAGCACTGCGGACTAGCAACTCACTACTACTAGATTCAGTGGGCAATTGCATCCGACTTGGGCCATATCTAATGGCCACTGCATTTATGAGGTGAAACGTGTGTTGACGGAGTGATCTTTGCGAAAATTAGATTGATGGTGTGGAAGACGACGAGAAGTGGGCCCCTTGCTGCCACCTCTCAGTGCTACCCCTCTTATCCCAAGCTCGGCCCAGGCAGGGGCTCTAAGGGGCCTACTGTGACGTATGGGTTTCATCCACACCGTCCATCTATTTTAACATATCATTTTAGGGTATAAGTTAGAAAATGAGGGTTCCAGTGGACTACACCATAGGAAGCAATGTTAATAATGGCATCCATCGCTCCAACTTTCTTACGGCCGACCATCATCTTTATTGGCCATCCAACTTGTTCATATGGTTACATAGACTTGGATGAAGAGAAAACACAAATATGAGCTTGATCTAACTTTTTTGTGGCCTTAAAGAAGTTTTTAGTTGTGGGCGTTCAATCACCATTGTTTCCTGTGGTGTGGTTCACTTGATTTTGCATATGCCTCATTTTTTGGCTCATGCTCTAAAATGAGCTTGCAAAATGGATGGACAGCGTGAATTTGGTGCTACCTTGCCTGTCCTAAGTTCAACACGGGCATTGGCTCTTAGAGGTCCCCTATGGCGTTTATGTCTTATCCACACTGTTCATCCATTTTACCATATCATTTTAGGGTATAACCTAAAAAATGAGGCAGATTAAAGGCTTAAGTGGAATGCATCAATAAGAAGCTTAGTAATAATGACTTGAGTGGTTCCCATGTTTCACAAGTAGAAAAAGCACTTGTTCACTCGTGTCTATAAATATCCCTCACTCTCTGTTTTCCTTCACATCTCAACTCCCTATTACCAATGGCTCTCCTATCTCCTAAAACCCCATCATTTCTCATCTTCTTCTTTATCTTGTGCTCTCTCCTTCTCCCATCTTCTTCTGTCTTTGCAAATACCCAAAAATGCATCAAACAACACTTCTCTGCTTTGCTCCACTTGAAGCATGGCTTTAACTTCGATGATTACAGCCTCTCTACTCTCCCCTCTTGGAATTCAAACAATACCGATTGCTGCTCTTGGGAAGGCATCACGTGTGATGGAGCCACTGGTCACGTGATCAGTCTCGACCTCAGGGAGCTCTCTATCTCCGGTCGGATTGATTCTGAAAGCCTCTTTCGTCTTCAGAGCCTGCGGAGGCTCAACCTCGCTTACAATAACTTCGCTGCCTCTCCAATCCCATCTGGGTTTGACAAGCTCACAAGTTTGACACATCTCAACTTCTCTCGGTTGAGGTTTTATGGCCAAATCCCGCTGGAAATCTCCCACTTGACCAGTTTGATTTCTCTTGATCTTTCTGGAACTTACTCTTTCAATGGTTCTGTATTTCGGCCCCTGAAACTCGAAAACCCGAACATTGGAACACTCGTCCAAAACCTGTCGAGTCTGCAAGAACTGTATCTCTACAGTGTCAACATCTCAGCACAGGGAAGTGAGTGGGGCCAGACCTTATTCTTGTCACTCCCTCGTCTCCGCAAGTTGAGCTTACGATATTGTGGTATTTCTGGCCCCATCCATTCTTCCCTTTCCCAACTCCGTTTTCTATCTGAACTCGACCTCAGTAACAACAATCTGTCAGGATCATTACCAACCTTCCATGTGAACCTCAGCAAACTAGAGCACTTGGACCTTTCATTCAATTGTTTCAGTGGCCCAATTCCTTCTTCCTATGGAAACCAGCTTCTTAATCTCAAAGAGATCATCTTCTTGAGTAATTTGCTTAATGGGACCATTCCGTCATCATTGTTTTCACTCCCTTCATTAAAGAAGCTGGATCTCGGATATAACAAGCTGGGTGGTAGGCTGGACGTTATCCACAATGTCTCTTCTACACAGCTGGAGTACTTCTATTTGGATGGCAATAGCTTCCAGGGGACAATCCCGAGATTTATCTTCCAACTCACCAAGCTTCGGGTACTTTACCTTTCTTTCAACAATTTCAGTGGCGTTGTTATCCACAATGCCTCTTCTACACAGTTGGAGGAAGTTTATTTGGATCACAACAACTTTCAAGGAACGGTGCCGAGCTTTATCTTTAAACTTATGAAGCTTAGAACCATTTCCCTTTCTTTCAACAATTTCAGTGGTGATGTGGAGATAGGATCATTTCAAACCCTCAAGAACCTCTCATCTCTCGATCTTTCAGACAACAACTTATCAATTGAAGACAGTGGTGGTAATTCCACCTTTGCGTCCTTCCCCCAAATCAGATGGCTATCCTTGCGTTCTTGCAACATTACCAAATTTCCAAATTTCTTACGAAATCAAAAGCAGATGGAAGATCTAGATCTTTCCAACAATAGAATCACTGGTGGAATACCCAAATGGATATGGAAGGTTGGGAATGCGACTTTATACAATTTAAATCTTTCTCGCAATGCTCTGCAGAGAATAGAACCACCATTTCTCTATGTTTCATTCAGTGACCGGGTTACTCTCGACCTTAGCTCCAACAAACTAGAAGGCTCACTTCCGATCCCACCACCCTCCACCTCTTTCTTCTCTCTTTCCAACAATAGTTTTAGTGGTAAAATCCCAATGTCAATTTGCAACACAACATCCCTTCAAGTCCTTGATTTATCCAGAAACCGGTTAAGTGGTTGGACTCCACAATGTCTTGGTGAAATCAGTGATGGCCTCATGGTGCTAAATCTCCAAGGAAATGCATTTAGCGGTGCCTTGCTTCAAACATTCAAAAAGGGATGCAATCTGCAAACCCTTGATCCCAGCAAAAATCATTTAGAAGGCCAAGTGCCAAGGTCTTTGGCTAACTGCACAATGTTGGAGGTATTAAACCTTGGAAACAATCAAATAAATGACGCCTTCCCTTCATGGGTGGAAGCTTTGTCCCAATTGCGTGTTCTTGTCTTGAAATCCAACAAATTTTATGGCCAAGTCACACTTCCGCAATCAAATAAGAGCTTCCCAATGTTGCCGATCATTGACCTCTCCTTTAATAGTTTTATTGGTGATTTGCCATCAAATCTATTTCAGAGTTGGAAGGCAATGGCAGTGGAGGACAAATCTCAATCTGAGTTCCGTCGTAGAAGACTAAATGCATCACGGAGTATGCCATACTATCAAGACACGGTGACAGTAACGATGAAAGGGCATGAAAGGGAACTGACGAAGATCCTAACCATCTTCACAACAATTGATCTCTCAAACAACTATTTTCAGGGAGATATTCCAGAATCTATCGGGATTCTCAAGTCACTCCGTCTGCTCAATTTATCACGCAATGGTTTCACAGGCCAAATTCCAACATCACTTCAGAACCTAAGGGTGCTTGAGTCGTTGGATCTCTCACAAAATAATATCTCAGGAGAGATTCCTAGGCAACTGACAGAGTTAACATTCCTCTCGGTGTTGAACCTTTCACAGAATCACCTCGTCGGAAGCATACCACAAATTAAACAGTTTTCTACAATCACAAATGAATCCTTTGAAGGGAATTTGGGATTATGTGGACCTCCGCTATCGAGAAAATGCATTTCACCACAATCAGTAATGCCGACCTTTGAAGATGCAACTTCAGATCTGGACTGGGCATTCATGTGCATGGGATTTGGAGTCAGATATGGTGTAGGAATGGGAGTTCTTTTCTGGACTTTGATACTATGGACAAAGGAAAGGAAAGAATACAATAAATTTATAGATGGGATGCTTTCATTTATTTTTTCCTACGCAATATTTTCTCTAAAGCGATAACCTAAATGGATTTCAGTTATGGGAAGAGTAGAAGAGCTATCTTCCCCAAATGGAAAGTAATGGTGTGGAAAACATGGTCTACAGATTGAGAAGTGTGCTTCCTCGGTAGGTGAGGGGGCTGCTGACTTTGGATAATGCGGGCTTGGCGTTGGTTAGGCAAAGGTAGAAGAGGTCTCTGTTTTTTTGGTAGGGGGTTCTCCCGGTAGTAGCTTTGTCATGGCTTGTAGCTTTTGGTTGCTAGGATTGCTGAAGGATCATCGCAGTTAGGTTGCTTTCAGGGGCTGTTCATAGCTAATGACTTGTCGGAGAAATGTTCAGGCATGTAAGGTGTGGGATTGTAGTGATTAGATTTGCTTGGTTTGTTTTTTTTTTGTTTGTGTGTGTGTTTTGTGGTGGGGTACGTAGATGGTTGGCCCTTATCTAGGATTGTAAGTTATTGTTATCTATTCAATAAAATTACAGGTGGTGTGCTCCCAACCTTTGCTAAAGAACGATAAAAGAAAAAGAAAAAGGAAAGAAAAAAAGTGGCCCCACTGTGCTCCTGTCTGGATGCCTAATTCTGCAGACTTATTGGCTGGGGAAACCACATGGTTATCATACTTTTGTTTGCTATGTCATTTATGGTCTTACATCAACTTTTCAGAGATTTGCTATAACTAGAGTTGTACACTAGCTGAGCTTTGCCCTGGAGCTAGGCTCATTCAATGACCACCCTGGTCCATGTTTGGCCCAGCTCAGCTTTGAGCCTAGTTCAAGCCTGGAAAAAATAAAAATTTAAACAGGCCCAGCTTAAAAGAACGGCCTAAAACTATTTAAAATCCGGGTCCAAAGTAGCCTAAAGCCCATTGACACCCTCGATTACTTTTATAGAGAGTTTCACCACTCGTTTCTTTGCTCTCTTCCGGTGTGGGACTAAGCAACATACCTTTCCAGCTAGTCTAGTCGAGTTCCAACTGAGTCAACCCAGTTGTGCTGAATCGAGCTGCAATCGAGCCGAGCTACGAGCTGAGCCAAATCGAGCTTGGGTTAGCTCGAGCTCGGCTTGAAAATCCTTTCAAGCTTGGAAAAATGTCTCGGCTTGGTTCCAACCCAACCTTTACCGTGGGGCCCACGATAAAATGAAGCAGACCATGGTTCTGTTGGGCCACACGTAAGCGTGGCCATGAATTGCATCTAAAAGACTGCCTCAAGCCGCCGTACACATTGGATAAATCTATGGCAATCCAAACCGTCCAAATTTCGGTACTCACTAGAAATTAGAAAATTTCCCAAAGTTAAAGTGATTAAAGGGTCCTGATCTCTTGATAATGCATATCTGTTCGTTGAACTGGTACTGCTGACTGTTTCTCATTTTAACCGTCCATTTGTTGGTCACCAATCGGACGGTCACAGTAATTATTTTAATGTCATTTTTCGGTCATGACCCATCAACGATGAGCCTTGCAATTTGAAAACTTTGGATGGTAGCGCTTGTACGTCATCTGTACATTTTCTACGTGCCTGTATATGGTTGGCCATGCTCAACCAGGCTGTACAACTCTCTCTCCCTCGATCTCTGTCTCTGTCTCATGTAGAACTTTGTCCAAAAATAGACGGAATGGCGCATGGGTCAAAGCACATCCTCAAAGAATTCGGTGAGACGGGGAAGCACCAGCTTGTATGTGTTGTATATCAACATCAACACTGTTCATCCGTTTTGCCAACTAAATTTAGGGCATGTACCCAAATATGAAGCAGATCTACATCTCAGATGGACCACGCCACCGGAAACGGCCACCATTAATAAATTCCTAGCACCCATCCAACCCGTTGATAACTTCATATGAACATGGATGAAGGGAAAATAAAAACATCAGCCAAATGCAAAATTTTGTGGCCCCCAAGAAGTTTTTACTGGTGGGAATTCAATCACCACTGTTTCTTTGTGGCATGGTCCACTTGAGATTTGGATCAGCTTCATTTTGTGCCTATCTCTTAAAATGAGTGGCATGGTCCACTTGAGAGTCTTCTTCTATATTCACCTTCTGCACTCCGTGCTCTTTACAGGGTTTTATTCTCTCCAACGAGGCCTTTGTTTCTTCCATCGTGTTCGAGGTAATTCCGTAAGAATTATGGAATGCAAAGATGAGATTGCCCTCTTGGTCTCTACACACTCCACCACATCCTGCTATTCCTGGATTTCCCCCTCAATGGACTGCCAGTATTCGGTTTTGCCCAGCCTGTCAAAGGGCACTTCCATTTTGTTATAACTAACTTGGAATTTCTTTCATCCTTCTGGCGAGCACTAGCCACTTGCATACCCACCAAATCCTTAAAGGAGTTATTATCAGGCCCTGGTAAGTGGACTGCAACCTCCTGAATCCATTTGTTTACCTTCAAGATGACTTTCTCGGTCACTGTTTTCTTCCTCTTGAAAACCCTACGATTTGTACATAGCCATAATTCCCATACTATGATGCTCGAGATTCCTCTTGTTTACCTTCAAGATGACTTTCTCGGTCACTATCATCCTCTGCTCCTTGGTCCGATCTGTCAATTGTAAGCTCATGTTCTCGCTTCAACACCTCATCCTCTGCTCTCTGAATGTTTTGAAAGATATCCCCAAACACCTTTTTGTTCCAGTCTTTAAGTTCGTGTTTCACTCTTTTTAATTTGACAGCAACCACAGTCATAAAGGGCTCCCAGCTTCTTTGCACAACCTCCATAAAAGTAGCATGTGAAGCCCACATGCGCTGGAACTTGAACGGTCTCAGGACCTTGTCATGGCTCTCCTCAATATAGATGAGAAGGGGGGAATGGTTAGAGAAGAGGTGAGGAAGGTGAACAACTTTGAACGAGGGAAATGCTGAGATCCACTCAATGTTCGTCATCACCCTATCCGGTCAAGCCCAAACCATCTTATTCCCTTGGCCGTTGTTGCACCATGTGAATTTGGATCCTCCATATCCTGTGTCTGTTAGCCCGGCATAAAAAATTGCGCCTTTAAATTCCTCCATGGCACCTGGATCATTTCCTCCTAACTTTTCCTCTGGGTCGATAACTGCATTGAAATCCTGCATACAATCCCTGGGAGCCTATCAAGCCCGTTGATCCACCGATGTTCCTCCCAAAGAGCTCACCTTTCAATCCGGTCACACTTTGCGTGGACTGTGGTAACCTTGACAACTGTGTTGTTGTCCTTCGCTTGCACCTTGGCCATTATGCTTTGATGGTAACCTTGACAACTGTGTTGTTGTCTTTCTATTGGACTATACCAATAGATAGAAAGAGTGATGAATAATCATAAATAAATAAATAAATAAAACATTTTCCAGGCCACAAAAGTTGTAGATCAAGCTGATTTTTAAATTTTACCTTCAACCAGACATTCTTGACATTATCAGGAGACTGGAATGCAAATAAACATTACCAAAACCTTACTATGGTCTCTTTGGAATTTTTAATGGTGGGGCACTTAATCAGCTGTTAAGTAGAAAAAGTAACTTATTGGGTGGTATGGACTGCTGTATGTGCGTATGGAGCCATATACAGGCCGTTGCCTGTGTTGCTTCCGGGGGGATCTTCAATAAATGCCAATTTTTCATGCACAATTTAAAAAGAGGATTGTGGAGGCTATGTTTCAATCATATAAATCTCAGTTTAGTGTTGTCCATCATGATTGAACCATGCCCAAAAATAATCCAAGGTGGTGACATCCTATCAACCCAATCTTCACTGTATTTCTCATTTTGACTGTGATTTGTATGCTAGAATTGAAAGGACAATTTTGGTGCCTGCTCCATACATGGTGATTGGTGGGGCACAATAACCCAATGGTCTAGATTACCAGATCAGAGGTTACAATTATCAGATTTGAAACCCCCAGATTTGTTCTACATGAGTGTATGATTTTTGTTCACATGAGTGTGCAAGTTATTCACCTCCTTATTCAACTACACGTTTTTATTCACTGGCGCGTGTAAACGTTATTCACCTGATTAAACACTGTTCTTGCTTCTGTGGGTCCCACCGTGTTGTTGGTATGCCATCCAACTTGTGCGTTACGTAAGCCCCAAAACGATGGTTGGAGGCCACAAAAATTCAGGACTATAAATCCTTAGGTGGGCCACACCATGGAAAACAATGCATCACCATGAAAAATTCAACTGGTGGCCCACATGATGGTTGGATCAGACTGATTTTTTGGGCATCCAACTTTCAAGGTGGGGCGACCGTGATGCACATACTGGATGCCATACTCGGTGGGCCCCACCCACAGAGACTTGCAGAATAAGCTATTCTACCAGGGCAGCCGATTTAGGTGTTACCCGGGTAACACCGGGTAACACATTAGCGGGTGTTACCCTTACCATGTGGGGCCCACCTTGATAATTTGTTGTATATCCACTCCGTCCATCCGTTTTTACGGATAATTTTAGGATGTAATTACAGAAATTAAACATATAGAAATCTCAGGTGGACCACACCACTAGAAACAGTGGTGAATTACAATTAAAAACTTTGTACGCCACGAAAGTTTTTGATCAAGCTGATATTTGTATTTTCCCTCCATCCAGGTCTGATTGATCACATCAACGGGTTGGATCGAAATTAACATTACGGTTGGCCAAGGAATTTTTAATGGCAGGCATTCAATTACCATTGCTTCCACTGGTGTGGTCCACCTGAGATTTGGATCTGCTTAATTTTTTAGACCATGTCCTAAAACGGGGCTGAAAACACAGATGGACGGCGTGGATATACGCAAAAATCATCGAGGTGGACCCCATGGTAAGTGTAACACTCATTAAGGTGTCACTCGCGGTCTGCTCCGTTCTAGAAGAGACTTGCTGAGGAAGTAGCCTCCAAAAATCGAAGGAAAGCACTTGGGTATCTTGCCCTAGTTTCACTAAAGTGGGAGAAATGACTTAACGTGAATGAGATCCACACCGTCCATCACGTGCACACCCCATTTTGGGCCTTGATCCCAAAAATCAGAATGAATCAACGCATATGTTGGCCACCCAAAAAAATTATACTGATAATCTATAAATTCATGTAGTATGGGCCCACCTGAGTTTTGGATTACTGATTTCTGGGTAACTCTTTCATCCGGGCGAGACACATTAGATGAATGGATTGGATGGAATCTAAACACCACGGTGGTTCCTACACAAAACTAAGGGTATGCCTTCTCTCTTAGTTGTTTGAGATGATATTCTTCTTTTGTTATGGTAAGGGCATGGTTATGACTACCTTAAAATTATCTATTTTATATGTCAGGAATCCATGCTTATATTTACACCAATATGGTATGATTGTGTTCGGCATGTGATTGCATTGCATTGTCTATTATACTTGGACATGCACAAAATTTCGCATTTAATGGAGTATAAAAGCAATCCTTATTTCCTCCAAGAAAATTGTTGAGAACACAAAATTTCTTACAATTTGAGGTTAGTATACCATGCATTATTATTTTGAATTTCAAAATCGTTATTGCAATTCATTTTAAGAATAACCTCATGCAATCCCTCAAGGAAAAACCCAGTTGTAAGTCCTCAATGATCCCAAAATCTTATATGCGTTGAGGACCAGGTAGGCTTATCACTACTACTATTTTTCTGTGTTGTTATCTACAGTCTACTTCGAGTGGTTGAACATGTTGGACTTGAGAATTGTACAGGAGCAATTGATTACACATACCTATTCTAGTCCAATTGAAGAGTGGGATCATTTGCAAACATCTGGATTGGTATGATCAGCTTGAACTGGCCACCATCAACAAAAAAAAACAAGCAGCAACCATGGCCTACATTTTAATACCGGAACAGATCAGGTGGTTGGATTTGCTTGGATGGAAACTGTCCACTAAAATGGGCTAAAACACTAGAAATCCAATTCAATTAGATGGGCGTGTGTTTACTTGGAAAAGAAGATACAGTACTTACCAACAGTCGAAACCATGACATTTACTCATAAACCAGATGCCCAAACTACAAATGTTAGAAGTAAAATTGTTGCCAAACCGCCTTCTACTTTAATAATTATAAGTTAGGAAAGTTTTCGGGGTGGAATCATTCAGGAAGAGTTCAACTGATTGAATTGATGGGTAGATGAACTGCCAACAAAAATGGGTCTTGGTCCCGTTTGGGTCCCAAAATATTGACCACGGTAAGGAGGGAGATTCAGGGCTTAGTGTTGCTGGATAATGCAGGGGTAGGGTTGGTCAGAGCAAGACCTTCTCGATGATGCATTCGGTTTGGGATAGGTTGTGAGGCTTTTCTGGCTGGGGCCTAGGTTTCTATGGCTCTATTAGCCGGTCTTGGTGTTTCTTGTATATGGTTGAGTGGAGTTGTGTTGTAGAGGTCATATGATATGTGTGGCCTGGTGTATTTTGTGGTGCAAGCCCAAAACTTTGTAGAGCCTTTTATATATTTAGCAAAGATACGTGTGGGTGCTTCCACCTTTCTTTAAAAATAAATAAATAAACAAAAAGAACATTAAGTGGTCTTGTCATGGGCTGGGTTGGGTGGACGGTCCTAACATTTTATTTATTTATTATTATTATTATTTATTTTTGCCCTCAAACTTGGGCCTAGTATTTTAGGGCTATATTGGGCTTGGGCTGGGCTCAGGCCTTGGGTCTTAAATGTTGGACTAGGCCTAACCCTAGCTTGACCTGGCCCAAATCTGGCCAATTGCCACCCCTCAACGTCTAGTGCCCATAGTTAGGGCTGTAAATGGCCGGGTTCTGGGCGGATTTAGCCAAAACTAGACCCGTCCATTTACTAAATGGATCTAGGTCCAAATTTTAGATCCAAACCCATATACTAAATGGGCGGGTCTGGGTTGGGTCCGAGTCAACCTATCAAACCCATTTATAAATGGGTATGGGTCTAGTAGAGGGAGATCCACCCAGACCTGTTTATAAATAGGTCAAGTCTAATGGATCTAGGTCTGGATCTAGTATGCAAGCATTTTTACAAGGCTTAAAATTGAGTTTGGATGGGTTTGAGTTGGATAGGTCCCTTGAAACATAGACCAAACCAACCCGCTTACTAAATGGGTTTGGGTCAGGCCAAATATAAAGGAAACCAAACCCAGACGCATTTAGCAAATGAGTCTGCTCTTGGACCCAGACCCATACCATTTAACAAATGGATTTGGGTTGGGTCTAAATGGGTTGGGTGTAAGTACCCCGTCGGGTTTGTTGATCCATTTACAACCCTACCCAGTTGCATATGTTTATTTAGATAATCCTATCAATCAATCTGAGCTGTCTTTTAAGTTCAGAACAGATTTCAAGGGTTACCATGCAACAGCTGTGCTGGTCAGATTATCCAATCAACCCTTAATATGGCCCCCATTCTCTTTCCAACCAATGGATGAGATACTTACAACTGCCTAACAAAAGTAATTCTTTAGAATAATAGGCATCAAGTGATGGGTCCCCTGCCAATAGATGCATTAAATAGTTGATTGAACTTAATTTTTGTGTAAGTGTTCTTCACCATCTATACTGAGGGCCATTGATCAAATGGTTAATATTTATTGGATTGGTATACTATTTGTACAGTAGCCCATCAAATGTGCGTTGAACTTAATGAACAGTCTAGATCAATGCATTGGACTGTCCATGCATAAGAATCCAACTAGGAGCACTATTCTTATAGTTCTCTCAGCACACTAGAGCATTTCTCTGAGGCAATAGTGCATTACCAAAATTGAAAGGATGGCGGTATTTATCAGTTAAAATGTGTTAATAAATAGCGGGTCATATAATGGGCTAAGTGCATGGAAGCCTTCCCATGCATATACTTGAAATTAGACTTGTTAGTATTCACATCACCTATCTGAACCGTTCATTGGATCTAGTCCCCTCTTTTATCACTACTGGGAAAAATCACAGCAATAAGATTGTCCTAAACATCCATGATTGGTCCTATCTTATATGAATAATCTTCTACATCCATTTTGTGTGCCACTAAATGGACAGTTTGGATTAACGGGTTGGGAGGATCTTCTCAAGGATGCCTATGAAGAAAGCGTTGGACCTAATTGACGGTCCAGATTGGTTATGTGGATGCCTTTGTGTCAAACAGAACTACACAGAACTACATGCATGAATGGTTCCATACATTTTAACCCACTAGATAATTAATTGTTATTATTGAGTATAGCTAAGCCACACGCATGTGAAATAAAGGTAGTGTAGGCACCACACATTTGTGAGCATGGTATGTAGGTATGAGATCCAATACACCCATTGGAAGGGAACCACTACATTGATGCCCTAGCCCAAGAATTAGGTTGGCCAAAGTTTACAACACACGTGTACGGCTGTGAAAGACTTGAATGATGTTTTCTAACTTGTCCACCTGTGTACAAAATTGGGGCCCACCTTCTGAGTGGATGAGATTTATTTTTGAAAAAATATCCTTGAATAAGAAGTTGGAATAACCCATCATTAGGTGGCCATACACAGATTGAGTTGGACCATTGGCTATTCACTTTATTTCGACACGAGAATAACCACCCGATTAGTGGACCATTCTAGTTTTGTTACCCAGTTTCTACCATGCATCACATCATTTCCTCTGAATCCTGCTTTCTCTCCAGGTTTGAATCTGGATTTTAAATTTGAAATTAATTACAATAAAAGATACGATTGGTAAGAGGGATAGATCCAATGAGATGAGAGAACCTCCCAATTCCCAAGGTATCACTTGTTCAATGTATTTCAAGAAATTATGGAAACGAGAGTTCCTAGAAAGAAAATAGGATAAGAGTTTATACCAGTTCGCCCATCTAGCCTGCCTCTGAATGATCAAATCCATCCCTTGTAATTAGGAGTCATTTTAACCAAATAATTATCATATAGGTGGTGACATCCTCTCTGCTCCCGTAGGGGTTAAGTGTTCCTCTTGACCTAAATCGTCAATTTTTAGCTTTATGTGAATTAGTTTCCAAGATTGTGTGCACTATCAGATTCGACGAGCATGCCTGGATCTAATGGTTGGATCCATGACTAGATCCAATGGTTGGATTGAAACTATCCATGAAAATGGGCTAAAGAAACCCAATTCAATTACATAGTCATTGTTTACTTACTGAAAAGAAAAATATACTAATCAAGGATGGAAACCATGACAACTACTCATGAGCCAATACCCAAACTACAAATATTAGGAGTAAATTGTGCAAATCCTTCTGTTTTAATAATTCTAAGTTAGGAATTATTTTTTGGGTGGAATCATCCAACAAGGGTTCAACTGATTGAATTGATGATTGGATGAATCACCAAAAAAAAAAAAAGGGGGGGGGGGGGGGGGGGGGGGGGGGCTAGGTCTGGTTTGGGTCATAAAATATTAAGCATGATAAAAGCTAGATGGAATGGCCACTTAGAGCTATACTTAAGCTGAGCCAAATCGAGTTTGACCCAAGTTTGGTTTGGCTTGTTTATGTGATAACCTCTGTTTGAGCTTTACATGAGCCAAGCCTTGAGCCTATCCCTATTATACTTGAGCTTGGTTCAGTCCCGATTATATGAGCTTGAGCTTGGCTTGGTTTGGTCTAAATATCCAAGCATAGCATAGCTTAGTTTGAACAGGAGTCCGAACTAGTTTTTTTTCTTGTTAATAAAAAAATATACGTAATGTGGACTTGTTTTTTATACAAAGGTAACAATACAAAATAATATTAAAAAAAAGACTAATACAAAAGTAACAATACTAAAAAATAACATACAGTTTAACATCCTTCTAGGACAATAACAAAAAGTTACAACGTAAAACACAAGCATATATGAATCTTCTTTATTTTTGGTATCATATCGTAAAATGAGCTGGATAATTTGATGGACGGCTGGATAAAAAAACATATATTATAGTGGGGCCTACAAAGCTTTGACACGAGCAATGTGGGGGGTGTTGAGGTCACAAGCCAATTCAAATTCCGCTTTAGTATACTGAGTAAACTTTGTGGGCCCACCGTCATGTTCACATGGTCCATCCATTTTTACATATCATTATTGGACATGATCCAAAATTGAATCATATCCAAAGCTCATGTGGCCCAATGTAGAGGAAACAATGTGCATTCATGTATATGTATCATGTATTATCCATGTCATCATGTATATGTATTATCCACGCCATCCATCTTCTTTTATATATCATTTTAGGACATGATCCCAAAATTGAATCATATCCAAAGCTCAAGTGGATCACACCACAGGAAACAGTGTCCATACATAATCTATGAGCCAAATCAAGCCGAATCAAACCAAGCTGAATCAGGCTGAGCTAAGCTAGTACTGCCTTGGTTTGAGCTTGGTTTTTTTTTTAAACAAGCTTGACTCTGAGGCTTGGTTTGGTTTGAACTTCTATTCAAACCAATTGAAGCTATGCTTCTTCAAACCAATCCGAGCGACTCGGTTTGTGTCCAGCTCTACAACAGCTATGCGCTGCATTTCATTGTTGTTGTTTGGCTCTAGTTATTATGATATTTTCATGTTGTGGAAAAGCAAACTTGTATTTTTAAACCATCATTTAGATGATAAGATGGTTAAATAACCTTGTGATGGGCTGGCCTAGCCAGCCTAATCAATTTCTTCTTCTTCTTCTTACCGTACTTAGGCTTGGGCCTCCTGTTCTGGGCCCATTTTCGGCCTAGGTTGCTTTCAGGCCTTGTGTCTTAAATATTGGGCCTGGCCCTAACCTGACTTCACCCAAACCCAGCCCATTGCCACCCCTTAACTCATAATGCACCTAGTTGCATTGTCTGATGGTTCAATCTGTACTGTCCGTTGAGTTCAGAAAAAATTTCATGGGCTACCACACAACAACTAAGCTGATTGGATGATCCAATCTATCCTTAATTTGGCAATGTTGGGTCCTAAAAATAGATGGATTAAGTTGTTGATTGAACTTAATTTTTGTGTAAATGATCTTGACCATCTATATTATAAGGGCCATTGATTAAATGGTTAATATTTGTCAGATTGGTGTACTGTTTGTACAGTTGCCCATCCAATGTTCATTGAACTTAATGCACAGTATAGATCAATGCATTGGACTGTCCAAGTATCTGAATGCAATTAGGTGCTCTACTATAGTGTTCTCAGGTCACCGGAGCATTTATCTAAGGCTGGTGCAAATTTGCACTGCTGCATTACCAAAATTGAAAACGATGAGTATATCAGCTACGGCGTGTTAGTAAATAGTGGGTCCCTGTTATTATTTATTATCTATTGCGGTAAGCGCACCTGTTGGTATTCAGGTAATCTACCTTAACCGTTAATTAGGTCTAGTCCCCTCTTTTATCACTCCAGGGAAAATCAGAGGAATAAGATGGTTCTAAACATCCGTGATTGGTCCTATCTTATACAAACAATATTCTACATCCATTTCATCTGTTACTAAATGGATAGTTTGGATCATTGGACCTAATTGACGGTCCTAATAGTGAGTGAATGCCACAGAGTCCAGCTGGAAGATGCCTTGGAGTTTCAACAGCAGGTCTCATGCTAGAATGCTAAGGAGACACATTAAACCCACCGGTGGGTAGGTGCGTTGCATGACTAGCAAAAAAAAAAAAAAAAACAAAAAGCCTCACTGAAATTGACCAGGATGGACAGTTTGGGTAGGGCTGTCAATGGCACGGATCTTGATCCGTATCCGATCCGTATCCGATCCGATTTAACCGGATTTGGATCATTAATCGGATCAATGGATCGGATACGGATCAAAATCTGTGATCCGTTTATTAATCGGGTCGGATTCGGAGCGACCCCGCTCCGATCCGATAATGATCCGATTACATTAAAAAGAGATTTAAACTAAAAAAAAAAAAAAACAAAAAACAAAAAACCCACCTACTGTCGCAGCAACAGCAAACCTTCGAGACACAAACCTATGAGAGAGAGAGAGAGAGAGAGAGAGAGAGAGAGAGAGGGGCGTCGGTCCACCAGGCAGCAAACCTTCGCAACGCACCCGCACAGGTCAGTCACAAGATGGACCCACCCAGCTGGAAGACGCTGTCCGTTTCAACAGCAGGTACGTCTTCTTCTTCGTTTTTTTTTTTCTGTTTTTTTTTTTTTTAAACCACAGCTAGCTTATGCGTTTCGACATCAGCGTTTCAACAGCAAACCTGCCGTACAGTAGGGCCCATGCACAAAATGACTATGATCCAAACCATCAGTTCAGTAGGGCCCATGGTGGACGGACGGATCGGGTCGGATCGGAGTCGGATCGGCTGAATCTTTGTCGGGTCGGATTTCGGATAGAATTTTAGAGATCCGTCGGATTTCGGGTCGGATACGGATCACCCGGATCACAAATCGGATCGGATTCGGATCAGCTACTATCCGCTCCGAATCCGACCCGTTGACAGCCCTAAGTTTGGGGACTGTTTTTGCAACAGTCAGACGTCTAATGGTCTAATGATGATCCTAACAATAGATGGATTAAATTGTTGATTGAACTGAATTTTTATATAAGTGTTCTTGACCATCTATATTAAGGGTCATTGATCAAATGGCTAATATTTGTCAGATTGGTGTACTATTTGTACAGTCGCCCCATCTTATGTGCGTGGGACTTAATGAACCGTTTAGATCAATGCATTGGACTGTCTATATGTTCGAATGTAACTGTCAACAGCCTCTTACCTCGCTGGTTGTGTCCGAGTTTGACAACTAGTGGGTCTCAAGTTCGAGACACCATGACAGCAGCTCTGGGTGCTATGGCCGGGTCTGGTCGAGTATGGGTAAAACTTGTTCGCTTGCCTCAAGTGTAAGGCTGCAATGCAGTAATAAATCTCGGTAAGACCGAGGTCAATCCACAGGGAAAGAGGTAAACAATTCCAAGTACTCTAATAACTACAATCTAAGAAGTTTAAGGAAGTAGTTTTTCACATGAAATAGGAAAATCTGAAAATAAGAAGAACTAGAGCATCAAGGATCCACTTGTAGTAGTCCAATGCCAATCCATTCATCCAAGTACAACACAATTAGAATCAAAGTCCTATCTCTCATCTAATTGAAAGATATAACATTCAAGCACAAATAGTCCCACTTAAATCTGGAAATCAGATTTCTAGTTCTAATGGAGCACATAGAACTTGAACTTGTAGCCTTCGGAGTAACAGCCATGCCTATGGACTATGGCATGCTCAAGGGTTACTACAATTCAAATTCAAACAACCCAATCATGGTAATTTCAAAGAATTGCAAGGAACTAATGTCCGGAGCACACAAACTCCCACAAAACTTCTAAAAAACCAAACTTTATTCAAACTAGAACTTCAAAATCCAAAATTAAGAAAAGGATACTTGAAATAAAAGAATTAAAGCATTGGAACCAACTACAAATTTCACCTCTAGCTTTAGCTAGAGGTTAGCTAAGGAAAAGCATACTAAAACTAGAACTAGAACTAAGAAAAGGAAGAAAAACTAGCTGTAGGAGGCTGGGTAGCCTCCTAAGACTTGAACTCCTTGCTTCCCACGTCCTTGCTTGATTTGGAATAGAAGAGAGCACCTCCTTTTATAGTGCAGCAATAGTACAGCAACATAGCAGAATTTGTTTCGCTTGGTACGGCTTAACCAATGGTCGGATTGCCTTCAAATTTGATTTGAACCAGTCATCTTGCTTTCAACGCTCCGGAGTGTACAGATGTCGGATTGATCCCAAATTTTGAACATTGGTAGAACACTTCCTCCTCTACATGATAGACGGATTAGATTGTCCAAAACAATCCCAGAATATGGTCCGAAAATTAGAACACTTAGGGCTTTTATAAACTCTGCGCAGTTAGATTTTTCTGGATGGTCCATCTTTCTTCAACCGGTACGATCAAACCACACATCCTTTTGATCTGAAACTTTTGTGGTTATTCATATATGGATGTGGTCTAGAAGATGGTCAAAGTAGATTCTTCATATCATCAATGATGGGTCACCTGGACTGGCCCAGAGTGGAACAGCGAAATCTGAAACTTTCTGGACAGTTCGTATTGTTTTGGCCACCACGATCAATCTGTAGCTCCAATCGACACGAAACCACTTGGGTTAGTTCGGCGTCGAGCTCCTCTTCGACATGGATGTGTTGGATTTCCAAATATCATCAAGATGGCTTCAGAAAACTGTTCTGAAAATCCAAAAACGGGAATAGCTTGCTGCCTGAAATCTGGAAGTGTAAAATTGCATGGCCGACCGGTCTTGACCGGTCTAGACTTGTCTGGCAGGTGTCCAGGGAGTGCAGCCGACTGGTCTAGACCGGTCGGGCCTTCTTGGCCGACCAGTCTTGACCGGTCGGACCCAATTTCTGCATTGTTTCTTCTTTCTTTTCTTCTCTCCTTCCTCTCTCTTTGCTTTCTTCTTTCTTTGGCCCACCTTGGGTCTTCATCCAAGGCTCCTAAATGTCTCTTCTTGGTCTCCAATTAGATGAAGTCTGCTCTCATTCCTACAATCACAAAACCTGCATTAGATGGGTCTTTTAAACATGCAAACCATGCATATAATGTGATGTAATGGGCCATATTATGTATAAATTGGAGGTTCAACACACCCACCAACCAGCTTTTTGCTAGTCCTGAGCAAAACATGCGTGAAACAAGTTCAAACTCCCAAAAACCAACTCTCCTTCAGAAACCATGTTTCTATCCATTCCAAGACATATAAGTATATAATTTGGAAAAATTAGGTGATAGACATTAAAACCTTAAACTCTTAAAACATAATAAGTGTTCATATGAAATTCCCACTGATTGATTGATAAATAGAAGAACTCGAACAAATTCAACCTAGTGTGCATAGTGAAAGTTCATCTCATGAGTTTCTAGGATTATTTTCTTCATAGATCAACTAAACTATAGATCTCAAAGTGTACAGAGCAACAACAAGCCAATGACAGGAATTTGCCTTACCGTCCTTCCCATGGCTTTCACACTATGTCCCATTTCCGGCTTTGGTTACGGGTAGACCATCCCCCGGTTGGTAATAGGTAGCCCTTTTCGGAATTTTCCACCATTTTTACATCATTCCCGATTTCATCCTTTCTTTTCCTTTTTCTTTTAATTTACATAGGATTTTTATAAATCCATATCTTTCGTTATTTTCCCATGGACAAGGATGGATAAAATACCCCGGTTTGGTTTCTCAACACCTTTAAATCAAAATCTAGCTAATCCATAAATCATATAATCCTTTCAACCCATGAAAATCGTGTAATGTGAACTAGGTGTAAAAAGTGTTCAATTTTTCTATCGATCACAACAATAGGGGAACTAACATATAAAACCATTATGTTGGGAGAAATTCAAGACTTACAACCTCACACACTTCGTATCTCCTCTTCTTATACTCTTATCATCTCGAATGAATGGAAATAAGAGTTTTGAAATTTTAGAAAATTTGAAAAAATTTGCGCATATGAGGCTCGAAATGTTGCATCATGCTAGATGAAGGATCTCATCTCACCCCCCAACCAAAATCTTACATTGTCCTCAATGTAACAAGATATACAATAAGCATGACATGAGAGCAATGAAATAAAACAAAGGAGAGTGAGAACGAGAATACCTGAGGTAGTAAGTTGATCAATGCTAGCATCTTCCATTGTCTCGATGAGACTTATTCAATCCTAATTTCAGATAAATAAATCCTAACCTACTTACCTACCTTTGATTAGTCCGATCAACTACATGATCAAATTTGAGCAGGATCTTCATGAATTTCAATAAATTTCTCATGAGGGCCATCCAAAGTCCTGCTCGACAGTAAACATGTGTGCTTCTTATCATTGAAGTCCAATCGTATTGTACACCACATGCATAAAAGGAAGAAATAAGAGCAGCAAAAATATATCTCCTCAAATTCTGATATGGGTTATGATCGATAAAAAACGGGTCCTCCCAATCAGAATTTTCAATGGGCTGAAGGACCCATGATGGTGGAGAGACATTCATCGTGTATTCTTCAGTTAGAGTTATCTCCTCCACAATTTCAGAATTATATGGTGCTTCCACAAACAATGGTAAAGAGTGTAAAACAGTGGAATGGTGTTCTTCAGGCACCGACACCGTGTCTAACAAAATGTCCAACTCCTTAATCATCTCATCATCAAGATCATAATATTGGGCCAAGCATTCCTCTAGGAAATCAAGATAGTCGGATGAAGGTTCATCATCCTCCCTTAATGATTGAAGAAATTCTGTTTCAATGGTAAGGAATTCCTCCTCTATAGAGAGGAGATCTTCCAAGGAAAAATTTTCAGATTTAGGGGTAAGCACATCATCTAACATTAGTTGATCTTTTAAAATTTTAGATTGTGCCACCTCATCATCCAAAGGAAAAGAATTTTCAATCAAAGGGAGGTCTACCACAATAGAATTTGGCATGTGTTGTTGGTGGAAGGACTCAAAAAGATCGACTTCGGCCATCTCTCTAGCATGCATATCCTCTAGAGACTCATAATCATTATGCCTATTGGAAAAAGAAACCATAGATTCATAACCATTCACTAAACCCTCATTGTAGGCAACCCCACTACCACTTTCAAATTTTATGGATTCCTCGGGTTCGTCAACCGTTATTGAAATCTCTTCATCATTAAGTTCAAAGCATCCAAAAGAGATAGTGGACTCACTATAATTGATGATGACATTGGGATCATCGAAATCAATCTCATTTAAAAGTCTATCCATTAAATCCGAAGAAGGTGGGACTTGGGTAGCCCCATCATCCTCATTAGAGGGGATTGATTCGATGCCCCCAATTTCGAGCTCAACGTCTTCATAAGATGGTGAGGAAGCTTGATTTAATTGTTCATCCACATACTCATTCCATATTTCCTCAAGCATTTGTGTATACTTATTATCAAAAGAGGAATACGTTTTAGGGTGATTGTTAATAACCATGGTTGGTTCCTCCCTTGAACAAGGAGAATGATGGTTTTCCCAATTAAGACCGTACGCATTGTAGGATGAAAAGTTATATGATGGTTGATAGGCATATCCATACAAGTAATCACACATTGTCTTAACCGGTTGGCTACTATTCACCTGTCCCTTTTGTTGTTGCACACCTCCTACCATAACCGATGGAACACTCATGTTATTTTCAATCCAGTAATCACGTAATGTTTTTCCCGGATGGTTATCCAATTTTGCTTCGTTTCGGTATTCCCTCATCGTCTTACGTTGTGTCTCAATATGTGTATTGTTTTCATTAATGTAATCACGCATCGTCTTACGTGGGGAGGTAGTGGAGGTTGATTGAATCTCAGAAAAATACTTATGCTTATAATGGTTCCAATCATAAAGATTTTGGGTCTCCCAATCCGACGTCTCATCCTCCAAAAGGTACTTGTATGCACCATTCGTCCAATCACAAAACCTGCATTAGATGAGTCTTTTAAACATGCAAACCATGCATATAATGTGATGTAATGGGCCATATCATGTATAAATTGGAGGTTTTAAGAGGTTTTAGTTCATCTCTAACATCCTTGAACTAGAAGCCTCTAAAAACATAAAAAATAACTAAAACAGGAAGAAAACTAGAAATTCGAAGTAGAATCCGTCTCCCAAGCAATCCCCACGTCCTAGCATGCCTTGGTATGAAGGGAAGACATCCTTTTATAGCTTGGAGGTATCCTTTACGCAAGAAAGTTCCAGATTTTGCGTAAAGTTACGCAATTGCGCAGAGAAATCCGGAGCCGGAATTAGAAAGTCCCTGTTTTTGCATGGCCAACCGGTCGGACTGGTCTGGCAGACCGGTCTTGACCGGTCGGACCTCATTGAGAAGCACTCCAGCAGCTATGGCCAACCGATCTTGACCGGTCGGACTGCCTTGCTGATCTGTCCAGCGAGCTTCAATGATGAGGTAGGTGGGTGGCCGACCGGTCTTGACCGGTCGGGCTTCCTTGGCCGACCGGTCAGCCGACCGGTCTAGGCCTCTTTCTTCGTTATTTCTTTCTTTCTTTCTTCTTTTCTCTTCTCTCCTTGCTTTGTCTTTCTTTGGTCCTCCTTTAACCTTCATCCAATGAACTTCAATGCTCATAAAGAGCTCTATTTAGCCTTCAATTGGTAAGTCTCCATCTTGTTCCTACAATCACAAATCATGCATTAGAGTAGTCCTTTAAACATGTAAATCGTGCATAATGAGTGATGAATTTGGGTTAGAATATGCACAATTAAGAGCTCAACACACCCCCCAACCAGCATTTTGCTAGTCCCGAGCAAAACATGCGTGAAACAAGTTTCATTCTCCAAAACCTAACTCTCCTCTAGAAACTATTCTTCTATACATCCCAAGACACATAAGCGTAAAAATCAGAGAAATTCGGTGATAAAGGTTGAAACCTTAAACTTTCAGAACATAATAAGTGTTTATATGAAATTTCCGCTGATTGATTGATAAATAGAAGAACTTGAACAAATTTAACCTAGTGTGCATAGTGAAGGTTCATCTCATGAGTTTCTAGGATTATCTTCTTCATAGATCAACTAAACTGTAGATCTCAAGGTGTATAAAGCAACAACAAGCCTATGACAGGAATTTACCTTACCGTCCTTCCGACGACTTTCACACTACGTCCCATTTCCGGCTTTGGTTACGGGTAGACCATCCCCCGGTTGGTAGTAGGCCGGTAGCCCTAATCGGAATTTCCACCATTTTTCCATCATTCCCAATTTCATCCTTCCTTTTCCTTTTTCTTTTACATTAGATAGGATTTTTAGAAATCCATATCTTTCGTTATTTTCCTATGGACAAGGATGGACAAAGTACCCCGGCTTGGTTTCTCAATACCTCAAATCAAAGTCTAGCTAATCCATAAATCACATAATCCTTTCAAATCATGAAAATCGTGTAATGTGAACTAGGTGCAAAAGGTGTTCAAATTTTCTATCAATCATAAAAATAGGTGAATTCACATATAAAACCATTATATTAAGAGAAGTTCAAAGCTTGCAACATCCCTCACTTCATATCTCATCTTCTTATACCCATGCTATCTCGAATGCATAGAATCAAAGTTTTCCAAAAGAGTTTTGAATTTTAGAAAAATCGAAAAATTTCTACATCTTTGCTTGACATGACACAAAAGCTAGCAGATTCATCATCTAAGGAATCTCTCACCCCCCTACCAAAACTTTACATTGTCCCCAATGTAATAAGATATGCAATATGCATGACATGAGAGCAATGACATAAAACAAAGGAGAGTGGAATAAGAATCAGGTTGGCCAAGGTTTGCAACACAAGTGTACGGCTGTGAAAGACTTTGAGTGATGTTTTCTAACCTGTCCATCTGTGTATAACATTGGGGCCCACCTGCTGAGTGGATGAGATTATTTTTTGTGAAAATATCCTGAGGTCCGACCGGCCTGATGGATGGATAGGATTTGGGACCTATGTGCCATTCTATCACATTTGTGGGCACATAGCACATTTGTTGGGGAGGCTAGGCCTCTGAGGGCCACCGTGTTGCATGGACTTTATCCATACCCTCCATGCATTTTTCCATGTCAGTTTAGATTACGGTTCAAAAAATGAGGCAGATCCAATACTCAAATGGACCACGAAATGGGATTAAATGCTTACCGTTGAAAACTTCTTGAGTGCGACAGAAATTTTGGATCGAACATGTTGGATGGAAAATAAACATCACGGTGTGCCCTATGAAGGTTTCAACGGTAGCATCATTAGCACCGCTGCTTCTTATGGTGTGGCCCACTTGAGCCTTTTATGTGACTCATTTTTGAGTTTCGTAGTCTAAAATGGCATGGAAAAATGCATTGACGTTTGGATAAAATCCGTGCATCCTCACCTTATTTGTCAAGCGTGCAGCACACGTGTGGACTTAGAAATGTTCATTTTTATTTACGAGGTATGTGCATAGACTTTAGATGTCAATGAAAGTCGGATTTGATTAAGGTCCTGAGCATCTTCTTTGCACAAGTGGGGCCCACGTTTTAGTGATCCAGACGGTTGATCTGATGGGCTGCATCCATGATAGTGTATAGTGAAACATTACAATATTGGATGATTCTGTCCATCCTATTTATGATCATATCTTCAGATCGTTGTTTTGTTTTCCTCCAAACTATTCAACGCCACTGATCCAAGGATTAGAATCATCCGATCTTGGAGAAATTTCAGCATCACCAATTCATCATGGACCACTTCAGATCAAGGGTAAGGATCTACGAGTGACACTGAGAAAATTGTACCGACAGCTTTCACAGGACTACTTCGTGCAAATTGAAGGAATGGAAAAGATCCATTGGTTCACAAATCCCATCCACCAATGTGTATGGAGCCTAATGGACGGTCCAGATTTTTGATACAGGATTGAATGAGTCCAAATGCAACCATTAATATACACAAGTAGTGTTCCAGTTACATCGTATTCTTATCCTAATACATATATAGGCTACATGTGCACATTGGCCTATGTATACATTACAGTACACATTAGCCTCATGTATATATACCATCATTTGGGAGTTCATTAATCGTGCTCTTTCAACCACTCATCATCCTATATCTCTGCATGCATGGTTCAATAGACTGGGCCAGCAAGTTTTCCAAATCATTCATTTTTCTATTTTCATAGCATCAAAAAGAAAAAAAAAAAAAAAAAAAAAGAAGAAAAAAGAAGAAAAAAAGTTGAATAGATCAAACTTTTTGCTGGTTCTTCCAGACTACGGGCCCACCTGACAGAGAGTTGCCGTGTGAGGTAAGGTAATGATGAAACTAGGTCTAATGTACCTTGCAGCTCGGTTTGTTTGTTGATCATGACATTAAGAAAGAAATAAGGGCTGTCAATTGCAAGGAAAAATTAAGTGCATGGGACCCTTTTGTGTCGAATAATTGGGATTATGTGCTTGACCCTTTGGTCATCTTTGCGTGCTTGACCCGCTGAGACAAGTGGTTCTAAATTGTGGAAAATTAAAGTATGTTTGGCCATATCTAGTGGCCACTGTCAAAGTCATGCATTTATGGTGTAGCGCGTGTTTGACGTGGAAGTACATTTTACAAAAATTGGCTTGATGCTGTGGAAGAAATAGATGAGAAGTGGACCACTTGGTGCCACTTCTAATGAATGGACCTGGATTGGATACAACCCCACTGGTCACGAGCTCTAGCACAAGCGGGGGCTTTAAGGGGCTTACCGTCAAGTACAAGTTTTATCCACACTGATTACTGATGTAGTGAGGCCTCCTCCCGATCGTGATGGAATGAAGACTAGAAGGATCCGAAAGTGGGCCCACTTGAACTAGCAAGATGAAAAAAATCCTAAGTCTTAAGCCCTTCCGACCGGCCGGACGACCGGTCGAATGCTTCAGCCGACTGGCCGGATGTTGCAATCTAGAGAGCAAAAACTTTCTGCACTGTTTGGACTATATTCGGTCGGCCGGAGGCCCCTTACCAGCCTGCCGGACATTGCGTAGAGTGCACGCGAACTCTTCTATTTTTTGTATTTTTTGCTTCTATTTTGGTTTAATTAATTTCCTTTTGCAATTAGGACACTTAGGTTGCGTTTCTAGGGTTTAATTTCCTATAAATACTTGTTTATTTTCATTTTAAGGGATGATTGATATATTTTGAATAAAACTTATATTTTTCTCTTGTTTTGCTCGTGGATTCGAGTCGTTCTTCGTGGATTCGAAGAGAAGGTCTCATGGATTCGAGATATCCTCTCGTGGATTTGACGAAGACAGGTTGAGAGGTCCTTGTAGATCCGAAATTCAGATTATTTATCCCCGTGAGAGAGAGTTGCTCACTCTCACAACCTTCCGCCCACGCCAATAACCCATTTTGCCATATCGTTTTAGGGGGTTTGCAAAATATATATATATATATATATATATATATATATATATATATATATATATATATATATATATATATATATATATATATATATATAAAATGAGGCAGATTTACTGATTAAGTGGACCGCAACATAGGAAGTAGTGTTGATAATGACGCTTATCATTAAGACCTTTCAAGGGCCTATGTGATGCTTATTCACTATTCAACATGTTCATAAGTTTACATAGACATGGATATATAGATAGACATGGATGAAGGGGAAACACAAATGTCAACTTTATCCAAAGATCATGTTGTAGAACGGGCCGCAGACATTTTCACGGCCAAAATGGACCAGAAAAAGCCTGATTGAAGATGGAAGTGATTCTGGCCGTTAGGACTGTAAAACAGTCTTATCTCGCAATTCGGAATGAGTTATTGGACGTATAATATATGATTTTAGGGTAGCTCGAACTAGTTAAGCCAACCAACCCTTCTATGCTGGGTTGCCCATGCAGGATTTATGAGATTTGATCAAATTAATTGTCATTAGCCTAGTTTTATTTTGTTTTTACTATAAATATTAAGTTTTAGTTTGATTATAACTTTTGATTAGGTGAGTTTTAGAAGTTGTACCCAATATGATGTGGTGAACTTTCTATTTTTGATAAAAAACCATGAAGTCTAGTAGGAATATGAGACATCTATAAATAGTTTCCTATTTATAAAAAGTTCCATTTTTTTAGGAGTTTTAGTTGGATTATGAGTTTGATACTTCGTCCTAGGGTTTAATTTCCTATTTAAAGTATTGTATTACGTTTTTAATTATGCAATCAATTATTACGAACTTTTTAAGAATTATTTTCTATTTTCTTATCTCTTTTGTGGATTCGAGGAAGTCTGGTTGAGGATTCCCAGAAGCCTTGTGGATGTAAGGCATTTATCTAGTGAGGAAGATGGTGCTTGACCTTACCACGACCTCCCTGCGTCAGATTCTGTGGCCCCTCATAAGTTTTTCATGGTGGAAATTTAATCCCCACTTTGTGGTCCACTTAGCCTTGGATCTGCATCATTTTTTTTGTTGTGTCCTAAAATGATATGGAAAAATGGATGAATGAGATGGATAAACCCATACATGAAGGTGGGCCTCACAGAATACCTGCTTGGACCAATTCCCTCCCGGCGGGGCCAAGACACAATCCACTCATTGAATGATCACTTCTGATTATACAAGTTCATCCCATCCATGAAAAAGTTTTAAGCCAAACGTGCAGTTTGCATTATGGATACTGGTGCGGCGCTTTAGTGGATCCTTGAATGTGGGGCATATATACCTTGATCAATGCTCCTTACATCCATGTCATCAATCCACTTTTTACATATCATTTTAGGGCATGATCCAAAAAATGAATCAGATCTAAATCTTAGGTGGAGCACACCATAGGAAACCGTGGTGATTGAATATCCACCATTAAAAAACTTCTTGGGAGCCATCCCAATGACTATTTAACATCCTAACGTATACATACCATGATTCGAGAGTTCATTAACACAGTTCAGTCGTGCTAGCTCTTTCAACCACTCATCATTCTAACTGTGTATGCATGGTTCAATAGACTGGGTCAGCTAGTTTTCTAAATCATCCATTTTTCTTTACAAAGTGTAAAAAAAAAAAACTGAGTAACTTCAACTTTTTGCTGGTTCTTCCATACTGAGATTTCATAGCCGTGTGAGATAAGGTAATCATGAATTATGTCCCATGCATCTTCAAGCTCGGATTGTTTGTTGACCATGACTCATGAACGCGGGGAGAAAAAGACAAACGAGGGCTGTCAATGGCCAGGGAAAAAGAGAAGTGTAGGGACCCTTTTGCACGAATAATTGGTATTGCTTGCTTGACCTTCTGATCATCTTTGCGTGCTTGAGCCACCGAGACGAGTGGTTCTAAATTATGGAAATTAAAGCATGTTTGGTCATATCTAGCCAGTGGCCACTGTCAAAGTCATGTATTTATGGTGTAGCGCATGTTTGACGTGGAAGTGCATTTTACAAAATATGGATGGATGCTGTGGAAGAAATAGATGAGAAGTGGGCCACTTGATGCCACCTCTCTTGAATGGACCTGGATTGGATACAACCCCGCTGGTCTCAAGCTTAATTAGCACAGGTAGGGGCTCTGAACTACCGTGAAGTAATATGGGTTTTATCACACTGACCATCCATTTTGCCATGCCATTTTAGGGTCTAAGCCCAAAAATTAATGAGTAAGATTTAAGGCTTAAGTGGACCGCACCATTGGAAGCAGTGTTGATAATGATACCCACTGTTCAAACTTTCATAGGGCCCACCATGATCTTTATTTGCTATCCACCTTGCTCATAAGGTAAAAAAGACTTGGATGAAGTGAAACCACAACTATCAGCTTGGTCTAATTTTTTTTGTGGCCACTAAAAAGTTTTCAGTCGTGGGCTTTCAATCACCATTGTTTCTTGTGGTGTGGTCCACCTGAGATTTGGATCTGCCTCATTTTTGGGCTCACGCTCTAAAATGAAATTGCAAAATGGACAGACAATGTGGATAAATTAAACACATGCATCTTGGTGAGGCCCACAAAGCACCGTCCACCGGTAAGTCGCTACTGATAGAGCCCATACGCAATCACATCCAAGTTTGGCCCGCATCTAATGGCCAGTGCATTTATTAGGTTATGCGTGTTTGACGAAGTGCTCTTTGTGGAAATTAGATTGATGGTGTAGACGTGGGCCCCTTGATGCCACCTCTCTTCAATGGTGCAATCACATCCAAGTTTGGCCCACATCTAATGGCCAATGCATTTATTAGGTCACGCGTGTTTGACGAAGTGCTCTTTGTGGAAATTAAATTGATGGTGTAGAAGTGGGCCCCTTGATGCCACCTCTCTTCAATGGTGCAATCACATCCAAGTTTGGCCCACATCTAATGGCCAGTGCATTTATTAGGTTACACGTGTTTGATGAAGTGCTCTTTGTGGAAATTAGATTGATGGTGTAGAAGTGGGCCCCTTGATGCCACCTCTCTTCAATGGTGCACCCCAAAGCCTGACACATGTAGGGGCTTTGAGGAGCCCACTGTGAAATGTGAATTTTATCCACACCATCCATCCATTTTGCCATATAATTTTAGGGTATAAGGTAAAAAAAAATGAAACAATAAGGCTCAAGTGGGGCCCACGTTTTAGTGATCCATACAGTTGATCTGATGGGCCGCATCATGGATAGTGTATGCTGAAACATTACGATAATGGATGATTATGTCCATCCCATCTATGACCATATCTTCATATGGTTGTTATGTTTTCCTCCTTGCTATTAAACGCTACTAATCCAAGGATTAGAATCATCTGATCTTGGAGAATTTTCAGCATCACCAATCCATCATGGATGCTTTCAGATCAAGGGTAGGGATCTACAAGTGACATTGAGAAAATTGTACCGATGGCTTTCACTGGACTACCTGGTGCAAATTCAGCTTGCAAAATGGATGGATGGCTTGGATAATCTACTTCCTTTTTGCGCTCGTGCATGCTCTAAAATCAGCTTGCAAAATGGATGGATGGCTTGGATAAAAGACATACATCTCCGTGAGGCACATAGTGCACCTTCCACTAAGAAGGTCATTACTGGTAGAGTAAGTAGGCAATCGAATTCAAGTTGGGCCCGCATCTAAGCAGTTATGAGGTGATGAGTATTTGAGAAAGTGCTCCTAGGCTCCCCCCCCCCCCTCCCCCAATGCCCACGTCATTTATGAGGTGACTCATGTTTGGCACCTCTACTGAATGGGCGTCGAATCAGTGCTACCCAGCCTGTCCCAAGTTGGCACAGACAAGGGCTTACTGTTATGTATGGGTTTTATTCACGTCCATCTATTTCACCTTAATTATTTTAGGGTATCAGCCCAAAAATGAAGTGGATCCAACTATCAAATGGACCATACCATAGAAAGCAGCGGTGTGATAATAAAACTCATGGTTGAAACCTTCTTAGGGCCCACTGTCATGCCATCAACCAGTTTATAAAGTCACATGGACCTGAATGAAGGGAAAACACAAATATCAGTTTGATCCAAAACTTCTGTAGCTCCTAATAAGTTTTTAATGGTAATGGTTCAATTTCCACCGTATGGTCCACATGAAGCTTAGATCAGCCTCATTTTTGGGGTTATACCCTATAATGATAAATGATAAGGCAAAATGGATGGACGGTCATACATCAGCTCCCTCCTGAACGGTTTGAAGCGGATTTTGTCTTGCCCTGACCCAAATTGATCCAGGCAGGTGCTATGTTGGGCTATCCTGATGCATGGGTTTTATCCACGCTTTTATCCATTCTTTCGTATTATTTAATGGCATGAGACAAAAAATGAGGCAGGTACAATGCTCAAGTGGATCACACAACAGTAAGTAGAGGTCACCGTTGAAACCTTCCTAGGGCCACGTGATGTTTATTTACCATCAAACCTGTTCATAAGGTTGCATACATTTATTTACCATCCTGTTAACACCTGTTCACAAGGTCAAATAGACACCGATGAAGGGAAAACACAAATGTCAGCTTGATCCAAAGATTCCGCGTGGCCTGCAAGAAGTTTTTAACGGTGGAAATTCAATCTCCATTTTTAGTTCACTTGAGCCTTGGATTTGCCTATTTTTTAGTTCTTATATTAAAATGACCTAAAAATGGATGAAGGGCATGGATAAAACCCATACATCAGGATGTCCCTGGACGGATTCCCTCCGGGTTACTTACATTATTGATACCCGTTCATCCCATTCATGTGAATGTTCTGCGCCGACCATTATGTAAACTCGGAGGGGCACTTCGGTGGATCCTTGATTGTGGGGGCATACCTTGATGTATGTTCCTTACATCCATGCCATCCATCTGCTTTTATAGATCAATTTATGGCATGATCCCAAAAACGAAGCAGATCCAAATATTAGGTAGACCACACCATAGGAAACAGTGGTGATTGAATATCCACCATTAAAAAACTTCTTTTGAGCCGTCCGAATGTTTATTTGCCATCCAACCTGTTGATAAGGTCACAAAGGCGTGGATGAAGGGACCACGCCAATAACAGCTTGATTGAATACTTTTGTGGCCCACAAAAGTTTTTAATGGTCAATGACCACTGTTTCCTGAGGTGGGGTCGACCTGAAATTTGGGTCTGCTTTCATGTTTTGGATCATACTTAAAATGATATGTCAACATGGATGGACGGCCTGGATGTAAGGAACATACATCAAGGTGGCCCCACATTTAGGGATCCACCGAAGCCGGGCCCATGGATAGCGGGAAACTGGGCCCACTCTGTCCATGTCTTGGTAAACGTCTGGGCCGATTTTCAGACAAGGGCAGTGACAAAGTGGTGGATCTCATCTTTGTTACGCTAATCAATGAGTGGTTCCCATGTTTCACGTGTGTAGCACTCGTATAGTTGTTGGGAAACCGAGTGGAAAGCTCTTCACTTGTGTCTATAAATACCCTTCATTCTTTCGCTTCTTACACATCCCTAACTCCCTTCAATTATCAATGGCTTTCCTCTCTTCTAAAAACCCATCATTTCTCATCTTCTTCCTTATCTTGTGTTCCTTCCTTCTCCCATCTTCTGTCTTTGCAACTACCCAAAAATGCATCCATCATCACTTCTCTGCCTTGCTCCACTTGAAGCATGGCTTTAACTTCACTGATTCCAGCCTCTCTACTCTCCCCTCTTGGAATTCAAACAATACCGATTGCTGCTCTTGGGAAGGCATCACGTGTAATGGAACTACTGGTCACGTCATCAGCCTTGACCTCGGCGATCTTTGGATCAGGGGTCGGATTGATTTTGAAAGCCTCTTTCGTCTTCGGAGCCTGCGGAGGCTCAATCTCGGTTACAATATATTTGCTGCCTCTTTATTCCCTTCTGGGTTTGACCAGCTCACAAGTTTGACCCATCTCAACTTCTCTTACTTGGATTTTTATGGACAAATCCCACTGGAAATATCCCACTTGACCAGTTTGGTTTCTCTTGATCTTTCTTACACTTACTATTTCAATGATTCTGGAATTCTACCCCTGAAACTTGAAAACCCCAACCTTGGAACACTCCTCCAAAACCTGTCGAATCTGCAAGTACTGTATCTTGACCATGTAAATATCTCAGCGCAGGGAAGTGAGTGGGGCCAGTCCTTATTCTTTCCACTCTCTCCTCTCCGCAAGTTGAGCTTACAATATTGTGGTCTTTCAGGCTCCTTCTTTTCTTCCCTTTCCCAACTCCGCTTTCTATCTGAACTCGACCTCAGTGGAAACAATCTCTCTTCTGTGCTGCCCAACCTCACAGCGAGTCTCCGCAAGTTGACATTACAAGAATGTGGTCTTTCAGGCTCCATCTATTCTTCTCTTTCCCACCTCCCTTTTTTATCTGAACTTGACCTCAGTAGAAACAATCTCTCTTCTATGCTGCCCAACTTCACAGAGAGTCTCCGCAAGTTGACATTACGAGAATGTGGTCTGTCAGGCTCCATCTATTCTTCCCTTTCCCCCCTCCATTTCTTATCTGAACTCGATCTCAGCTATAATAATCTCTCTTCTTTGCTGCCCAACTTCACTGGGAATTTCTCTTCTTTAACGTTACTGCGGTTCCAAAATTGCAGCCTGTCTGGATCCTTACCATCCTTCCTTGTGAACCTCAGCAAACTAGAGTACTTGGATCTTTCATTCAATAGTTTCAGTGGCCCAATTCCTTCTTCCCATGGAAACCAGCTTCGGAATCTCAAGGTGATTATGTTACAGAGAAATTTGCTTAATGGGACCATTCCATCATCACTGTTTTCACTCCCATCATTACAGAGCCTGAATCTGTATGGTAACAAGCTGAGCGGTCGGCTTGACATTATCCACAATGCTTCTTCTACACAGTTGGAGGTCATTTCTTTGACAAGCAACAACCTTCAGGGAATGGTGCCAAGCTTTATCTTTAAACTGATGAAGTTAAGAGCCATTTACCTTTCTTTCAACAATTTCAGTGGTGTTGCAGAGCTAGGATCATTTCAAACCCTCAAGAACCTCTCATCTCTCGATCTTTCAGATAACAACCTGTCAATGGAAGATGGTGGTGGTAATTCCAACTTTGTCTCCTTCCCCCAAATCAGATATTTACGCTTGCGTTCTTGCAACATTAGCAAATTTCCAAATTTCTTACAAAATCAGAAGCAGATGGAATATTTAGACCTTTCCAACAATAGAATCACTGGTGCAATACCCAAATGGATATGGAAGGTTGGGAATGGGACTTTATACTATTTAAATCTTTCTCACAATTCTCTGCAAAGAATAGAACCGCCATTTATCCATGTTTCGTTCAGCAACCGGGTTGTTCTCGACCTTAGCTCCAACAAACTAGAAGGCTCACTTCCAATCCCACCACCGTCCACCACTTTCTTCTCTCTTTCCAGCAACAATTTTAGTGGTGAAATCCCCATGTCAATTTGCAACACAAAATCCCTTGAAGCCCTCGATCTATCCATAAACCAGTTAAGTGGTTGGATTCCGCAATGTCTAGGTGAAATCAGTGATAGCCTCAAGGTGCTAAATCTCCAAGGAAATGCGTTTAGGGGAACCTTGCTTCAAACATTCAAAAGGGGATGCAATCTAGGAACACTTGATCTTAGTGAAAATCAATTAGAAGGCCAAGTGCCAAGGTCTTTGGCAAATTGCACAATGTTGGAGGTATTAAACCTTGGAAACAATAAAATAAATGACAAATTCCCTTCATGGGTAGAAGCTTTGTCCCAGTTGCGCATTCTTGTCTTGAAATCCAACAAATTTTAGGGCCCCATTACACTTTCACAAACAAATCAGAGCTTCCCAATGTTGCAGATCATTGACCTCTCCTTTAATAGTTTTATGGGTAGTCTGCCACCAAATATGTTTCAGAGCTGGAAGGCAATGGCAAAGGAGGACAAATCTGAATCTAAGATCCTTGGTAAAACCGTATTTTCATCTCGGAGTACAGTATACTATCAAGACACGGTGATAATAATGATCAAAGGACTGGAAAGAAAACTGACAAAGATCCAAACCATCTTCACAGCAATTGATCTCTCAAATAACTGCTTTCAAGGGGATATTCCAAAATCTATAGGGATTCTCAAGTCGCTCCGCCTGCTCAATATATCACACAATGGTTTCACAGGCCAAATTCCAACATCACTTGAGAACCTAAGGGTGCTTGAGTCGTTGGATCTCTCACAGAACAACATCTCAGGGAAGATTCCTTGGCAACTGACTGATCTGACATTCCTCTCTGTATTGAATCTTTCACAAAACCACCTCGTGGGAAGCATACCACAAACTAAACAGTTTTTTACATTTACAAGTGAATCCTTTGAAGGTAATTTGGGATTATGTGGATCTCCACTATCAAGGCAATGCGTTGCACCAGCATCAGTAATGCCAATCTTTGAAAACGCAGCTTCACAATTGGACTGGGAATTCTTGTGGATTGGATTTGGTGTCGGATATGGAGTAGGAATGGGAGTTCTTTTTTGGACTCTGACATTATGGACAAAGGGAAGGAAAGAATATAACAAATTTATAGATAGGATGTTTTCATTGATTTTATTCCTCCACAAATTTGCTCTAAAGCAACGGCCATAAGTGGATTTAAGTTACGGGAAGAGTATAATAACTGTTTGTAAGTGAGGGTGATGCTTCCTATTGTCGGGTGGGGCCTGCTACCTTGATGTATGCAGCCTGCTATCTGCATGTATGTGAGGAGGGGCCTGCTATTTGTGATGCTGAAGTGTGGAGTACTCGGTGTAGTTGGCTCATGTAGTTGCTGTGTAGAAGCAGTGAAGCAGCGAGGGGGCCTGTTGTAGTGATTGCCGGTGGTTTTAGTGCTGCTAGGTAAAGCTGGGAGTGGTGTATGGGTCATCAGAGATACGTGCTTTGTATTTCTTAAGGCTGGAGTGGCAAGTGGTGCTCTGTTATGGCAGCAGATCTCTCTGTTGTGTGCTGAAACTATAGAGGCTAGTCTGGAGATGCATAAGAGGCTTCAATAATGGTTTGGTTTTGAATGCTACCTTGTGTGGTTGTGTTGATTTTTGTTTCTGTTTGGATATCCAGCGCTGTGGGGTGTGGCCCTGTGAATTGGATGTCTGAAGGGTATGACTTCTCTTTTTTCATTGTCTTTTGTTTAGTGTTATATAGGGTTATTATTCAGTATGATAGGTGAGGCCCGGTACTTATTGTGGTGCCCACCATAATGTTTGTACATCAAAATTTCATATTAACAAAGTTACAGGTGGTGTGCTCCCACCTTTCTGGAAGGAAAAAGAAAAAGAAGAAGAGTAGAATAACTATCTTGCCCAAAATGGGGAGTAATGGTGTGGAAAACATGGTCCACGGAACGGGTAAGTGTGCTTCCTTAGGAAGTGAGGGGGCTGCTGACTTTGGATAATGCGTGCCTAGGGTTCGTGAGTCAGAGGCAGAAGAGGTTTCTGGTGCTTTGGGAGGGTTTAATGTCTCCCTATAGTAGCTTTGCTGTGGCTTGTAGTTGTGGTTTGTTTGGGATGATTGGTTTTTATCCAACGAGTTTACTGGGCCTGTAGCAGCGCTTGCTCTGTTTGATTAGGTGGTGGAATGGATGTGGTTTTGTAAGTGGTAACTTAAGATTGCAGTGGCCGTCTGTTTTGTGAAGGTGTTGAAGTGGTCTAACCGATGGAGAGACCAGGTCATTAACTTATGGAGTGCGGATCCTCGGACGCAGATTCCTTGATCCGAGCTTTAAGCTTCGGATCGGATCTGTGTGGTTGCCCATCGTGATGTATCTGTTTATCCAAGACGTCTATCCCTTTTCTAATAACGCATTAAGACATGGGCTCAAAATTGAGGCAACACTGAAGTGGACCACACTAGAGATAACTCTCACATTTAATGCAACTTGCATTTAATATTCTCTTTATTTAATGCACATTTAATAAAACCTAAGGTTACTGTACACTATGGAGTTGATTTACCTCAATTTTGGGCTCATGCCTTAACGTGATATTAGAAAACGGATGGACGGCTTAGATAAACAGATACATCACAATGGGCCCCACACAAATCTAGTTGGATGCTTAAATGTCGCAATGGCACCTCGGATCCTCTATGTTAAAGGCTAAGAAAAATTAATTCAGTGTCATCGTTTCTCATTGGCCCACGTTATCGCCAATGACTCTTAGCTAACAAGATACTGGCGATTTCTCATACAACACCACTTTTAACTTATGAACTTGTCTGGTCCTACAATGATTTATGTTTTAGATTCACACTGTCCATCAATTTTCACATACCATTTTCGAGCACGACCTCAAAAATGAGGCACATCCAAAGCTCAAGTGGACCACACCATAGAAAGCAACATAGATTGAACGACTACCTTTGAAACCTTCCTATAGTCCACTGTGGTTTATTTTCCATCTAACCTCTTCATATGGTCACACCGACATGGATGAAGGGAAAAAGCAAATATCAGCTTAATCGCTTCATTAGAGCCTTCTGTGGCCCTAATGAGTTTTCAACAGTAGGCATCCAATTCCCACTGTTTCTGTAGTGTGACTCGCTTGGGCCTTTGATCTACTTCATTTTTTGTCTTGTCCCCTAAAATGGCATGGAAAATGGATGGATGGTGTGGATATGATACATACATCATTATGGGGGCCTACGAAAGTTGCACATGTCAACCTTTCCGTTTTCTTCTCTTGACCCGGAATGTGCTGCAGAATCAGAGCGGATTAGGTGAGACTCTGGCCTCACCTAGGATGGGGCAGAACTTGCCGTGGCACCCACCTTGATGTGCAAATTCTATATCCACCCCATGCATTCATTTTTCTAGATTATTTTAGGTCACTATCCAAAAGATGAAGTAGATCTAACTAACATTGTGATGTGATGTGACTAACGGGGGTGGGTGGGTGTACAAACAATTGGGTCTGTGAACTAACCAAGAAGAAAGACAGAAAAAAAAAGAAGCAGATCCAACTATCAAGTGGGCCATACCCCATGAAATAGTGGTGATTGACCATTAATGGGCTAAACAAGTTTTGGATCAAGATGATATTTCCCCCCTTTATCTATGATTATGTGAACTTATTAACAGATTGGATGGCAAATAAAAACTACGAAAACATTTAGGTAAAAATGGATGGACGCCCTAAGAAGTTTTTAATTGTAGGGTTTCCAATCACCACTATTTCCTTCTTAATTTTGGGGTTCTCTAAAATGATATGCAAAAATGGATGGATGGAGTGGATAAAGAATACAAACATCATTGTGGGGAACATCATGGTGGGCCCCATAGGAAGCGCTGATGAGGTGGGGGTGTTATATAAGCTGCTGCACGAGCAAGCAACTTGAATTTTTGGCGTGTGGAATTTACATGGGTCCCACGATGATGTATTTGTTAGATACACACCATCAATCCATTTTTTAGATCATTATTGTATACCAGCCAAGAAAAATAATGCAGATCCAAAGCTAAAGTGGACTACACCACTGAAAATAGTAAGAGTTGATGCTACCATTGAAAACTTCTTGGGGCCCAGAAGGCTTTGATGAAGCTGATATTTATATTTTAACTCCATCCAGGTATTTGTTATCTATAAACAACTCATATGGGAAAATATGCCTCACGGTTGGCCCTAGGAATGTTTCAACAATAGTTTGTTCAATCCCCACTGCTTTTAGCGGTGTGATCTGCTTGCACTTTGGATGCTCTAGAATTATCTGAAAGAATTATCTGAAAAAATTGATGGACGGGGGTAGATCTAACACAAGAAATCATGGTGAGACCCAAAAAAGTTCCACACCTTAAAAGTAGTGTTGAGTAGCTAGTAATCGATTTGGTAGAGAGAAATCTGGCGTATATGGAGTAATCCGAAATGACATGGGCAATGAGAAGCTACGGAGCTGGGATTTCCTGAGCCTTCGACCCAGACAATCCACACTAGTGTCATCACGGATGTAAGTGTATGGATGCCTGAATCTCTGGACATGTTACCTAGAAAGACAATAGATCCAATCCATCTATCAGAAAGGCACCACCATTTTCAATCCGTAGACCAAGAATCAGGTTGATCCACTTTTAAGATGGGACATAGTTTACCGATCTGAAAAACTTGGTTGAAGTTTCCTGACCCCTTTACCTGTTTGCAATCTTGGGGCCACATGATTAGTGCACCAGATTCTGCGAAAAAACATGTAGAAGGTCAGACCAACTGGCTGAATGGACAAGATGTCACAATATGGGCCCGTTTGGATTGTAAGTTACTTAAGACAAGCTACTTGTCAGATAAGTTACTTATCTTGGTTTTTACTTATTAAGCTGATAAGTATGTTTGGTAAACAACATACTTATCAGCCAATAAGTAAATAAGTATGTTTGGTAAAAACACATTGATAAGTAACCTTTTAAAATAAAATTTCAAATCTGCATATAATAAGCAACCTATTGACAGGAAACGAAAAAGCTAAGCATTGAGGCAGTTTTCCTAACAGAATGAGATTTTCAAATCCCACGTGCGTGCAATACAGCTCATGTACATGCCATGCATGTGCTAGCATATCACAATTGGTCGGAGATACATTCCATCCATCAGAGTAGGACCACTATATATATGGATGCCCTGGCACAAGACTTGGCTGAAGTTTTCTAACCCATTCACTTGTTTCCAATAGTCGGTCCACATGGTGAGTGGAGTAGAACCATTTTTGGGAAAGATGTAGAAGATCAGATCAACCTGATTGGTGGATTGGATCTTGCACTAATTAATGTAGGGCCCATCTTTGATTTGGGCCGTCCACTATGTGAGCCCCACCTTTGATGGGACAGTCCATCATGTGGGGCCTCCTTTGATATGGACAGTATGAGAGAGCAGTAATTGAGTGAACCATGAGAGAGAACTTTGATATGTACGTGTGACCTGAGAGAGATAAGTAGAAAAGCCAAATTGGAGGGTGGTTAATTAACATTGGAGGGTGACTAACAGTGTGGGTGTATATTAACAAAAAAAAAAAAAAAAGAGCAAAAGCAAGACATGAGAGAGATAAGTAGAAAAGTCAAAAGTCAAAAAGCTAAGAAAAAATACTTATTACGATAAGTAATTTTTAAGAGATAAGTTACTTTTCAATTATACTTACCAAACGAACTTAAGCGCCAAAAGTAACTTCACGTTTTAAGTTTAGTTGAAAAATAACTTATTTGGTAGTATCCTAACGGGCCCTAATTTTCCGTGTTAGCAACATGTAAGCATTGCTGTATATTAGCTTTATTGCAAGGGCATATGCACTTAGCAAATGTAACCTGTTGAAACAATAGAAACTTTCAGAGTGAACAGGGGAAATAAAGGCATATGTTTGCTTACGATGGGCTGGCTCCACGCCTTTTTGTAGGGTCTGCCTGAATGTCTGTGCCATTTTCCTTATGAATAAAATTTTCTTTCTTAAAAAAAAAAAAAAGGCATTGGTGCTTTTATTATTGCTTGGAACTAAGGCTGTCAATGGGTCAGTGGACCGATGGGGTACCCAGACCCAACCCAATTGGACAGTGGAAAAATTAGGGAAATCGTCCCGTCCGCTGGCTCTTGCTCGGACATCCTCCTTTTCAATAACCGAGATGGAATAGACAGTCGATCATTTATAGCCGGTGGGAGGAGATTCGACAGCTAGTGGATCGACGAGGATCTGGTTTTCTCCCCCATTCCATGTATTGACGTTTCGACACTACTACACGAGAAATAGAAGTCAAACCCGGTCGGAAAGAGGAGAACTTCCTTCCCGATCGCCCGGTGAACTCTCTTTGTCCACCAACTCTAGGATCGACTCGGAAATGTCGAAAATAGAGCAATTGCCGGCCGGATCAACGATTGCCTTTGAATGCTCGAGTGGGAGCCTTGGGAGACCCGACCTAGATCTGACCCATTTGTTAAATGGTATGGGTCTAGGTCCAAGAACGGACCCAATTGCTAAACGGGTCCGGATCTGGTTTCCTTTATATTAGGCTCAATCCGACCCGAACTAAACCCATTTAGTAAATGGGCAGATTTGGTCTATGTTGCAAGGGACCCATCCGGACCTAGACCCATTTAGACCCAGTTTTAAACTTGGTAAAAATACTTGCATACCATTTCCAAACCCATACCCATTAGACCCGACCCATTTATAAATGGGTCTAGGTGTATCTCCCTCTAAATGGATCTGATGGGATTAACTTTGACCCAACCCAGTCCCACCAATTTAATTAGTAAATGAGCGGGTCTGATTTTGGCTAAACCCACTCCAAACCCGACCATTTACGGACCTACTTGGAACTCCAAATCTTTGAACCATTAGTAGGTTTTTTTTTTTTTTCCTTCCATTTAAGAATTTATTTACCCAAAGTGACAATGTCTATGACTCCCATCCCTAGAAAAGTAGGTCTCACAATAAGGATCATTGGGCACTTAAATCAAACCAAACCATTCGTCAGGTATATTGTGTAAGTTATTGGCCATTTATAGTTTTCTAGAGTGTTTCCCACCTAATGAATGAATATGCATGATTTTTATGCCTTTCTTTTAGGTGGGTCTATAACGTTGGTGCAAACAACAATTGAGCTCCAAGCTTGTGCCTGACATCCACTGCCTAAACCCGGTATGCCTGAAATTTTAGGGCGTAAGACCAAAATTCATTTCTATCCACAACTGTGTTGGGCCTAAATACAAGAAATAACGAAGAGAGAATGCTGACCATGTGTGGCCCTAAATGGTGTGTATATTTTACTAATCTACTCATCAAATTAATTAGTCTAATTAGGAGGAATAGATGTTCCAAAAGTCATCTTGATCCGATATTCAGGAGGGCCACACCTTGTGAACTTAGATATTTTAGGGATGGTTTTACATTGTCACTCGGCACCTGGCCCATGGGAACTGAAGTGTTTTGCCTGTTGCATTTAACTAGTAGAAGTTAATTTCCAGTTTCTTTTCGTGTGAGTGCTGGCTATATGCATTTGACCTTTGCCCGGGCTACTCACATAATTAGAAGATCAGACCTGTAAAATTGTGTCTATGTACCATAAGGATCACTTGAATAAGAAGTTGGAATAACCCATCATTAGTTGGCCATGCATAGATTGATCAGTTGGACCATTAGCTGTTCACTTAATTGGTTTGACACGAGAAGACCCACCCTATGAATGGACCATTCTAATTTTGTTCCCCAGTCTCTACAATTCATCCCATCAATCCCTCCGAATCCTGCTCTCTCTCCATGTTTGAATCTGGATTTCAATAATAAAATATATACGATTGGGAAGAGGGATAAATCCGATGAGATGGGATAACCTCTACTTCATTCAAACCCTCCCGATCCGAAGGTATCATTCATTCAATGTATTTCAAGAGATTATAGAAACGAGAGTTCCTAGAAAGAAAATAGGATAAGAGTTTATACCAATTTTCCCATCTAGCCTGCCTTTAACGATCAAATTCATTAATTGTAAATGGGAGTCATTTTAACTAAATAATGAGATGGGTGGTGAGATCCTCTCTGCTACCGAATTAAGTGGTTTACCTCAGAACCGAGACTGTCAATCTTTTGCTTTATGTGAATTAGTTTCCAAGATTGTGTATACTATCCGATTCTAAGGGCGTGCCCTTCTGAACCATTCATCATTAATACATGACTGAATCCAGTGGTTGGATTGAAACTATCCACGAAAATGGGCTACTTGTTTATTTGACACCCCTGTTGGTGCTTTACACAAGCTGAGCTTTGAGCCTATCCCTAGTACTTGAGCTTTGTTTGGTTCAAATTATACAAGCTTGAGCTTGGTTTGGTTGGTCCAAATATCCCAGTAGTATTAAGCCGAGCTGAGCCAAGCCAAGTTCAAACAGTGTTTTTCTTTTTTTGTTAAATAACCAATAAAATAAATAATAAACACAATATGAACTTCTTTTATACAAAGATGACAATACATTTTTTGTTAAACAACCAATAAAATAAATAATAAACACAATATAAACTTCTTTTATACAAAGATGACAATACAAAATAACATTAGAAAAGACTAATACAAAAGTACCAATACTAAAAAATAGAATAAACTTTAGGATCCTCCACACGACAATAAGAAAAAGTTACAACATAAAACACACAAGCATATATGGATCTTCCTTATTTTTTGTCTCGTCTCGTGAAATGAGCTGCAAATTTTGATGGACAGCTGGATAAAAAGCATATATCATGGTGGGGGCCTACAAAGCTTTGCACCAGCTATGTGGCAGGGTGTTGAGGTCACCAGCCAATTCCAATACCACTTTAACGTACTGAGTAAACTTCATAGGCCTACCATCATGGATATGTATTATCCATGACATCCATCCGGTTTTACATATCATTATAGGACATGATCCAAAATTGAATCACATCTAAAGCTCAAGTGGACCAAAGCACAAGACAGTGTGCATTCATGTATATGTATCTTATATTATATTGGCCCCTACCATCAAATACAGTTAAGTATAGCATAAGGTATTTTTAAAAATAATAAAGATTACCTTTTGGTTTTTACTAACCCTATGGACGCGGGTTCTTGCGAAAGCCTTTTTGGCAGGAAGTTACTACATCGGGATGCTAGGTGGGGCCCAACATGATGTTTGTGAGAAATCCACCCCGTCCATCCATTTCGAGAGATCATTTTAAGTAGGGGCAGAGCCAGTATTTTCTTCTAGGAGGGTGAGGAATGAAGTTATGAAGGGTATGAATGGCATATAAACATCACTGTGGACCCAAGGAGATTTCAACGGTAGGAATTTCCCTACCCTCCTTTTTCTTTAGTGCGGCCACTTAAGTCTTGGATCTGACTCATTTCCAGTCGCATGTCCTAAAATGAGCTCAAACAACGGATGGGCGGGGTGGATTTCTCACAGACATCAAGGTTGGCCCGTCCTAGGTTCCCAACGGAGGAACTTCTTGTGAATGGAAATCCGCATCGGCCGCAAAGATTTTCAAAATCGGATTGTATAATGGTTAACCAGTACGCTCTTATCATACTGAGTAAACTCTGTTGGGCCCACCGTGAATATGTGTGGTTTATCCACGCCGTCCATTCATTTTTTCTAGCTCATCTTAGGGGTTTAGCCTAAAATCGAAGCATATCCAAAGCTCAAGTGGACCATGCCATAAGAAACCGTGAGAATAATGATTTCCACCATTGAAACCTTACTAGGCCCCACAGTGATGTTTATTTGTCATCTAACCTGTTCATAAGATCATATAGGCATGGATGAAGGGAAAACACAAATATAAGCTTGATTGAAAACTTATGTGGCTCCCAAGATTTTTTCAACGGTAGACATTCAGTTCATTCAGTTCGCACTTTCCTGTGGTTCAATTGAACTTTCTATATGCTTCAATTTTGGGTTCCAACCCAAAAATTATCTCTTAAGATGGATGGACAAAGTGGATAAAATACTTAAATCACGGTGGATACCACAAAGTTTACTCAGTACACTGATTTACTCACTACGCAGTCCCTTCCCAAGATTTCATGTGGACCTAGAGTAGCTTGAGATGGAAGGTCCTGTTAAGGGTTCTGTAGAGCCCACGGTGCTCTATATGTTTTATCCAGGCGTTAGAAAAAAAAATATTATATTATATTATATAATAAAAATATATATAATATTTTTAAGAAAAAAATATACCAAGAGCCTTCTACAAGTCGAGCTGAGCTCAGGTGAAGCTCAAGCTTGGGTCGAATTTCCAATGAGCCCACATAACTTGCTTGGCTTGGCTTGATCCACCCTCCAAATCGAGCTGAACGAGCTTATGATATTATGTTAACATTAACATTAATATTAACATCATATCTTCAGATTGTTGTTATGTCTTTCAGGCGCAAGTTGAGCTTACGATATTAGCCATTGTTATCATTTGAGTATTCATGCTAATAAGCCCACATGCATGTACACACGACACATGTGCCAGCATGGCACATGGGTATGAGATCCAATCCATCTGTCGGAAGGGGATCATTACATTAATGCCATAGCCCAAGAATTAGGTTGGTCCACTCTCTTGGGTCTCCATTCATGGCTCAGTGGTAGAGTCACAGGAGTTTCAACATTGAGATGAGGGATCGGATTCCCACGTGAGTGAGTGGGTGTGCGAGTGTGCGTTAACAAAAAAAGAAGAAGAAGAAAAAAAAAAGAATAAGGTTGACAAATGTACTGCAAAGAGGATGAGATTTACTTTTGGGAAAATATTGCCAGGTCAGGCAAGTGGATTACTTGTTACCCGTGTAACAGCTTAGTGGGCTTGGCTTGGTTTGGACAAGCTTTCAAGCCAAATTTGAGCCTGTCTGAGCTTCAAGCTTTTGAGCCTAAATTCAAGTCGAGCTTTCGAGTCTACATTGAACTTGCAAAGATGAGAGAGAGGCAGGAGGTGAGGCCGAGCGAGGAGGGGAGATAAATCAGAGATGAAGGAAAGCCGAAGAGAAAGAAAGTGAGGCCGGTGACATATATTAGAGTGGAGGCCGATGGACGGAGGGTGTCGCTAGTCAGGCTGGGCGAGGTCGATTCGGCCGAAGAGGGTTTGCTTTTAAGAGGTGGGCGAGCGAGTGCAAAAGGGTGCTGGAATTAGAGCGAGTGGGAGTTGGAAAAAAAATATTATATTTTATATATATATATATATATATATATATATATATATATATATATATATATATATATATATATATATATATATATATATATAAGAAAAAAAATATACCGAGCCTTCTACAAGCCGAGCCAAGCTCAGGTCAAACTTAGGCTTGGCTCGAATTTCCAATGAGCCCACAGAATCGGCTTGGCTTGGCTTGATCCAACCTCCAAATCGAGCCGAGCCGAGCCAAGCGAGCTTTTCGAGCTAGCTTGGTTTGTGTATAGCTCTAACCCCAACCATGTGGGCCCACATTTATGTATATGTTCTATATCCACACCGTTGACCTTTATATATATATATATATATATATATATATATATATATATATATATATATATATATATATATATATATATGTCATTTTAGGACGTGATCCGGTAAGAAGATCCAAATATCAAGTGGACCATGCAAATAGAAACAGTGAGTAATGACTACTAAAAAAATTTTGTGGTCCACAAAAGTGTTGGATCAATATGAAACTCTTTTCCCTACATCAAGATTTTCTTGACGTATTAAACAGGTTGGATTGCAAATAAACATTATGAAAACCTTAAGATGGACCCTTTGAAATTTTTAATGGTGAGGCACTCAATCACCACTGTTCCCGTGGTGAGGAATACCTGATATTTGGATCTTGATAAATTTTGTTATAAAATGGTTTGTATAAACGGATGGACGGTATGGATATACAACACATCATCATCGTGGGCTGCACAGTAGGGGTAGTGCTAAAAGTCGGGCGGGTTGGGCCAGGTTGGTGCTCAACCTTAACCCAACCCAAGGTTCCTATACTTCAACCCTAACATAACCCAACCCAACCTTGGGTTGGGAATTCTCAACCCAAGCCCAACCCAAGTGGGCTCGGTCGGGTTGATCGGGTTGGCCAGGTTGATAGATGCTAATCTTTTTGTTATTATATTAGTCTATTATGTTTCAATACACGTCTTTTTTTTCTTTTTTTAATTATGACTAAATTAATTATATATATATATATATATATATATATATTTATTGTAAAGAACTTCAACTTTTCTAAACAAATGAGCTAAAGTATAGGATAACTACTCCTTTAACATTAAGCATTTCAGATTCAAGCATATCAAATTTCAAACATTATATGTTTACTTATTAAAGTAATATAAACTAATAAATTTACTTAAGTATGATAAAATTATAAATAACTTGTATATAGATCGGGTTCGGGTTGGATCGGACAACCCGAGACCTCAACCCAAGCCTGACCCAAACTTCATTGGGTTGGTGTTTTCATAACCCAAGCTCAAGACCGGGTTCAATACTTCCTGCCCAAGCCCAACCTTGGGTTGGGTGCGTCACGTGTCAGGTTGAACGTGCCCGACTCTCAGCCATAAGTAGGGGTAACACCCACTAAGCTGTTACCCGGTTGCCCAATCCGCTCTCCCAGGTCAGATAGGATCTTGGAGACTTGGACCCATGTGCCATGGTGACGCATTGGTCGCGTGTACAAGACCTTTATAGCCCACGCGGGCCAACATAGAAATCCTCATTATTATTTATACGCATGTGCATAGGCCCTTTTTGTCAATGAAAGTCGGGTTTGATTAAGGTCCTGATGAATATTCTTTGCACAAGGTCCACGTTTCAGTGGTCCAGACGGTTGATATGATGGGCCACTTCATGGATGGAGTATGACGAAAGCTTTACAATATTGGATGATTCTGTCCGTCCCTTCTATGGCCATATCTTCAGATTGTTGTTATGTTTTTCTCCTAACCATTCACCTCTACTGTTCTGGGGATTAAAATCAACTGAGATTTTGGAGAATTTCTAGGCATCACCAATCCATCGTGGACTCGTTCAGATCAACGGTGGGGCTTTACGAGTGACACCGAGTGGATTGTACCGATGGCTCTCACTGGATGACTTCTTACACATTCAAAGTGGGATATTTCAGAATCCAGTTTTGAATGGCGTGGGGAATCCAACCTACAATGAATGGATGGAGGAGATCCATCAGTGTACAAATCTCCATTGGTGTAATATAGCCTGAGCTTATAGGATCATGCAATCCTAACTGAATACGTACATAGTGCGCCTCATGTGCATGTATCATCCTTCAAGAGTTCAATAACACAGTTTCATCAAACTCTTTTAACCACTCACCGTCCTATGTCTACTTTTCCAAACAATTCATTTTTTGGTCCTATTGAAGGGAGGACGTGGTAGGTCGATCACCGTCTCCCTAATCGATTGTTTCTCGAATCCACGAGAAGAAATAAAAGATAAAAGGAAGGAAATTAATTCTGAATAATTGTTTATTGATAATTGAATGACTAATAAACGGAATTACAATGCATATAAATAGGAAACTAAACCTTAGGTAAAGTATCAAACTCCAACTCAAACTAAAACTCTTAGAAAACGCAACTTATTATAAATAGAAGTCGTTCAATCCTACTAAAACTCTTGGTTTTCGGCCAAAAATAGAAATTTATCAAACGGGCCCAACCATGTTGTTCTACTAAATATTCTAAGCCCTTTTCATGTTGGGCACTAACTCTAAAACCCTACAGATCCAAAGTTATGATCGAATTAAAACTTACTATAAATAGTAAAACTGAAAATAAACTAGCCTAATGACCGTCGATACGGTCGAATCTCGCAATTCCGGCATGGGCAACCGGCGTAGCGGGGTTGGTTGGCTAAAGTAACTCGAACTACCCCAAATTGATATATTATATGTCTCGAAACTCATTCCGGATTGTGAGATACGGCCGGTTTACGGTCCTGACGGTCCAGATCACTTTCGACTCCGACCGGTCTTCTTTTGCTCCATTTGGACCATGAAATAATCAGCAACCCGTTCTACATCAGGTCCACTTAAAATTAATAAAAAGTATTGAAAAAAGCTCAAACTTTTGCTTCTTGTGGAAGAAGGGCCCGCACGTGAGGGATAATTCATTGCTGTCCAGGGTAAGGTTATAATGAAACTATAGCCAATGTACCTAGTTGTAGGCCATATTTTTGCTGACCATAATAGATGAACCCTGGCTGTCAATGGACAACTAAAACGAGAAGTGCATGGACCCTTTTACATTAATAATTGGAATTACACGCTTGGTGTGCTTGAGCCGCCGAGTGGTTCTAAGTTGTGGAATGGATGAAAATTAAATGTGGACCATTTTCCATTTTTTTCTGACTGCATGTTACTTTCTACACGTGTAACCAACTTTAGGGATCAGGAGCAAGTATGATCATGGACGGCTTGTAAGTAAAACACTAGTACTCAGAATTTCTATATTCTTGAAGGCAATGTTGAAATTGCAGTGATTGGAATTAGTGAGCATTTGGAAAGTAAAGCTTGTTGGGCCCAAATCTAAGCACCATTGACTCGTGTTTCACATGGAATTGCTCTTTATGAAAATGGAATGATGGTGTGGAAGATGGACATGACAAGTGGGGATGCCAGCTCTTCCCACTTGAAGCAGATTCGGTGCTACCCCTGTTAGTCCCAGTCCAAGCATAAGCAGGGGCTGTGAGGGGCCTACCGTGATGTATAGGTTTTATCCACACCATGCATCCATTTTGCCATATGATTTTAGTGTACAAGCCAAAAAGCGAGGCAAATTGGGGGCTCAAGTGGACCACACCATGGGAAGCAGCAGTGATAATAACAAACACCATGGAAACCTTCTGAGCACCCACCGTGATGCTTATTTACCATCCAACTTGTTCATGAGGTCGAATAGACCTGGATGAAGGGAAAACACGATTATCAACTTGATCCAAAGCTTATGTAGCTGAAAAAGATTTTAATAGTAGGCGTGTAATCCCCATTGTGAAGTCCACTCAACCTTGGACTGCCTCATTTTTGGGCCTATTAACCTAAAATGATATAGCAAAATGGATGGATAGTGTAGATAAAACTCATACATCAGGGTGGGTCTTTAGGGCCCTGACTATACTCAGATGGTGACAGGCAGGGTTAGTACGCAATGGTTGTCGCTTGGAAATTGCTATCCCATCCATCTAAAAAGTCCGAGCGAAGGGAAAGTGGGGCCAGTCCCAAAACTGAGTGCGCTTAAAAAAAAGAAAAAAGATAAAAAAGAAGACAACATTATCTGTTTTTCCTATTTACTTTAGGACACTGTCCCAAAACTGTAGCAGATACAACTTTTATGTGGACCCCGCCACAGGAAACACCATTAAAAGTCGGACCATAAATTTTTTTAGATAAGCAGATATTTGTTTTTCCCTTTCATCTAGGTTTATGTGACCTTATCAACTAATTGGATGTTCGTTAAAAATTACCGGCTGGAAAGCTTTTAATTGTGGGCGTTCAGTGATCGCTGTTTCCTGTGGTGTGGCCCACCTGAATGTTGTATTTGCTTCGGTTTTGAGAGAATAAATTAAAATAAGTAAGAAAAACATATGGACGGCATGGATATACAATGCATATATTGAGGTGGGCCCTACAGACAGTGGTTCATGTTTCCAACGGATGTGGGCTGTGATCACGGATTTTTCCGCTTCTCCTTTAACGCCACGTGCATCGCTCTTTCCTCGTAGCAGCCAAGTTGCCCGAGACAAGGGTACAGAGGAAATGGTAGCTGCTATTGAGTTGATGTCATCTTTGTTAAGCTAATCAGAACCACTTATCAGACAATCATGATAGTGTAGATGCATCACCTCAAAGAATCAGGCCCACCCAAATCTGATATTCAGATGTGCAAACATGCATATGGAATATGGTAATAGACAGTGAATTCTATCAATCATCCACTTTCCACATAATTGCCTCATCAGCCCGAGGCGTGAGACACGCCATCTAAAAAGCACCGACAGCCCGATGAGTGGTTCCCATGTTTTACGCGTGTGGGACTCTTATAGTTGGGAAACCGAGTAGAAAAGCACTTCTTCACTCGTGTCTATAAATATCCCTCACGCTCTGTTTTCCTGCACATCCCAACTCCCAATTAGCAATGGCTATCATCTCTTCTAAAAACCCATCATTTCTCATCTTCATCGTTATCTTGTGCTCTCTCCTTCTCCCATCTTCTGTGTTTGCAAATACCCAAAAATGCATAAAAGAACACTTCTCTGCTTTGCTCTACTTGAAGCATGGCTTTACCTTCTCTTACGCTGGCAATAACCTCTCTTCATGGAATTCAAAGAATACCGATTGCTGCTTTTGGGAAGGCATCACGTGTGATGGAGACACTGGTCACGTGATCGGTCTCGACCTCGGGGAGCTCTCTATCTCCGGTCGGATTGATTCTGAAAGCCTCTTTCGTCTTCGGAGCCTGCGGAGGCTCAACCTCGCTTACAATTACTTCGATGCCTCTCAAATCCCATCTGGGTTTGACCAGCTCACAAGTTTGACACATCTCAACTTCTCTCGGTTGAACTTCTATGGCCAAATCCCGCTGGAAATCTCCCGCTTGATCAATTTGGTTTCTCTCGATCTATCTTACTATTATTATATCAATAGATCTCTTTCTCTGAGACTTGAAAACCCAAACATCAGAGTGCTTGTCCAAAACCTGTCGAGTCTGAGAGAACTGTATCTCGACGGTGTTAACATTTCAGCTCAGGGTACCGAGTGGGGCAAGGCTTTATTCCCGTCACTCCCTCATCTCCGCAAGTTGAGCTTACAAGGTTGTGGTCTTTCAGGCCCCGTCCATTCTTCCCTTTCCCAACTCCGTTTCCTATCTGAACTCTACCTCAGTCACAACAATCTGTCAGGATCATTACCATCCTTCCATGTGAACATCAGCAAACTAGAGTATATGGATCTTTCATTCAATAGTTTCAGCGGCCAAATTCCTTCTTCCTATGGAAACCAGCTTCTTAATCTCAAAGAGATCATCTTCTTGAGTAATTTGCTTAATGGGACCATTCCGTCATCATTGTTTTCACTCCCTTCATTAAAGAAGCTGGATCTCGGATATAACAAGCTGGGTGGTAGGCTGGACGTTATCCACAATGTCTCTTCTACACAGCTGGAGTACTTCTATTTGGATGGCAATAACTTCCAGGGGACAATACCGAGATTTATCTTCCAACTCACCAAGCTTCGAGTACTTTACGTTTCTTCCAACAATTTCAGCGGCGTTGTTATCAACAATCACTATACCATAGATGTGCCGTCTAAAAGAATAAGGCCCATCTGATGTCAGATGAGTGGTTCCCATCTTTCACGAGTAGAAAAAGCACTTGTTCACTCGTGTCTATAAATATCCCTCACTCTCTGTTTTCCTATACATCCCCACTTTCTCCATTACCAATGGCTCTCCTATCTCCTAAAAACCCATCATTTCTCATCTTCTTCTTTATCTTGTGCTCTCTCCTTCTCCCATCTTCTTCTGTCTTTGCAAATACCCAAAAATGCATCAAAGAACACTCCTCTGCATTGCTCCACCTCAAGCATGGCTTTAACTTCTCTGATTCTAGCCGCTCTACTCTCCCCTCTTGGAATTCAAACAATACCGATTGCTGCTCTTGGGAAGGCATCACGTGTGATGGAGACACTGGTCACGTGATCGGTCTCGACCTCGGGGAGCTCTCTATCTCCAGTCGAATTGATTCTGAAAGCCTCTTTCGTCTTCGGAGCCTGCGGAGGCTCAACCTCGCTTACAATTACTTCGATGCCTCTCAAATCCCATCTGGGTTTGACCAGCTCACAAGTTTGACACATCTCAACTTCTCTCGGTTGAACTTCTATGGCCAAATCCCGCTGGAAATCTCCCGCTTGATCAATTTGGTTTCTCTCGATCTATCTTACTATTATTATATCAATAGATCTCTTTCTCTGAGACTTGAAAACCCAAACATCAGAGTGCTTGTCCAAAACCTGTCGAGTCTGAGAGAACTGTATCTCGACGGTGTTAACATTTCAGCGCAGGGTACCGAGTGGGGCAAGGCTTTATTCCCGTCACTCCCTCATCTCCGAAGGTTGAGCTTACGATATTGTGGTCTTTCAGGCCGCATCCATTCTTCCCTTTCCCAACTCCGTTTCCTATCTGAACTTGACCTCAGTCACAACAATCTGTCAGGATCATTACCGTCCTTCCTTGTGAACCTCAGCAAACTATAGTACTTGGATCTTTCATTCAATAGTTTCAGCGGCCCTATTCCTTCTTCCTATGGAAACCAGCTTCTTAATCTCAAACAGATCATCTTCTGGTGTAATTTGCTTAATGGGACCATTCCGTCATCACTGTTTTCACTCCCATCATTACAGTACCTGGATCTTGAAGGTAACAAGCTGAGTGGTCGGCTTGACGTTATCCACAATGTCTCTTCTACACAGTTAGAGTACTTCTATTTGGATCGCAATGCCTTCCAGGGGACAATACCGAGATTTATCTTCCAACTCACCAGGCTTCAAGTACTATACGTTTCTTTCAACAATTTTAGTGGTGTTGTGGAGCTAGGATCATTCCAAACCCTCAAGAACCTCTCATCTCTCCATCTTTCAGATAACAACCTGTCAATCGAAGATGGTGGTGGTAATTCCATCTTTACCTCCTTTCCCCAAATCAGATCACTATCTTTGCGTTCTTGCAACATTAGGAAATTTCCAAATTTCTTACGAAATCAAAAGCAGATGGGAAAGCTAGATCTTTCCAACAATAGAATCACTGGTGGAATACCCAAATGGATATGGAAGGTTGGGAATGGAACTTTATACTATTTAAATCTTTCTCGCAATGCCCTGCAAAGAATAGATCTCAATGTTTCGTTCACTCGTGACCGGGTTATTCTCGACCTCAGCTCCAACCAACTAGAAGGGCCACTTCCGATCCCACCACCCTCCACCTTTTTCTTCAATCTTTCCAACAATAATTTTAGTGGTGAAATACCTAAGCCAATTTGCAAAATGACATCCCTTGAAGTCCTCGATCTATCCATAAACCAGTTAAGTGGTGGGATTCCACAATGCCTAGGTGAAATCAGTGATGGCCTCAAGGTCCTAAATCTCCAAAGAAATGCATTTACCGGCACCTTGCTTCAAACATTTAAAAATGGATGTAATCTGCAGACACTCCATCTCAATGAAAATCAAATAGGAGGCCAACTGCCAAGGTCTTTGGCTAATTGCACAATGTTGGAGGTATTAGACCTTGGATACAATAACATAAATGACACATTTCCTTCATGGGTAGAAGCTTTGTCCCGGTTGCACATTCTCGTCTTGAAATCCAACAAATTTCATGGCTGCATTACACTTTCACAAACAAACCAGAGCTTCCGAATGTTGCAGATCATTGACCTCTCTTTTAATGGTTTTATGGGTGATTTGCCATCTAATATGTTTAAGAGCTGGAAGGCAATGATGGAGGAGGACAAATCTCAATCTGAGATCCTTGGTAGAACCCTAACTTTAAAACGAAAGCAGGTTGACTATCATGACACTGTAGCACTAATGATCAAAGGGCTAAAAAGGGAGCTGGAAAAGATCCGAACTGACTTCACAATGGTCGATCTCTCAAACAACAATTTTCATGGGGATATTCCAGAATCTATAGGGATTCTCAAGTTGCTCCATCATCTCAATATGTCGCACAACGGTTTCACAGGCCAAATTCCAACATCACTTGGGAACCTAATGGTGCTTGACTCGTTGGATCTCTCACATAACATTATTTCAGGGGAGATTCCTTTGCAGTTGACAAAGCTAACATTCCTCTCAGTATTTGACCTTTCACAAAACCACCTTACAGGAAGCATTCCACAAATTAACCAGTTTCCTACATATACAAATACATCATTCCAAGGGAATCCAGGATTATGCAGACCTCCACTATCAAGAAAATGCATTACACCAGCACCGATAATGCCAACCTTTGAATATGCAACTTCAGAATTGGACTGGAAATTATTGTGGATAGGATTTGGAGTCGGATATGGGGCAGGAATGGGAGTTCTTTTCTGGACTCTAGCACGATGGACAAAGGGAGGAAAAATGTATAATAAGTTTATAGATAAGATGGTTTTATTGGTTTTTTCTTCCATAACATTTTCTCTGAAGCGACGATATTAAGCTGCTTGAAGTTATGGAAGGGTGAACAAACTCGAGGAAATTGAAGGGTAAGGTAGAAGTGTGGTGTCCCACAGTTTTATTTCTGTTGTTTGTGTTGCTTATGTTTTTCTAGAATTTATGTGATTGTGGTATGTTCCCTGTGATGTTGTTTCTGTTATGCACTTTTGATTTGAAAACTTTCAAGTGCTCGGTATCATTTATATTGATGCTTCTGCTATTAGTAATCTAGTATTCTAATAGTGATGATATACTATCAAGTTTGTGTTTAAAGAAAAAATGTTTTCTAAAGCAACATGGTTGTAGAGCCCTGTCCATCCAGTCGGCATGCATGCAAAGAAAGCACGTCTGACATTTTCATTAGGTAGGTGACAATTTTTAAAACCTATGGCGCGCGTGCGGGAGCATGTGTGTGTGTTGTGTGTAAGTATTCGTTTAGATTTCTGGAGTATTTTTTGGAAGCTTTGCTGGGGTGGATGTGGATCTGGTTGGAGGATGCTGCTAATTGTCAATCTTGCTGAGGTGGAGGTTGCGGTGGTCAATGGTGCTGCTTTGGCTCTTGTCTCTTGCAACCATCTTTGCTGGATTTGGCCCCTGCTGCTCAGAAGCTTAAGTTCTTGCATCTCCCTTCCTGTCTGCTCTCCCAGGCATTCGTTGGTTCGCTGATTTTTGCTGCAGATTCCGCATGAATATGCAGCCGCTGGCAGCTGCTCTGCTTCAGGCCTTTTCATGTGCTGGTGTTCTGGGCTGTGGCTGTTTCGTGTTTGCTGAAAGCAGAGCTGAATGCAGTCCTGCAGGGCATTGGATGTCTGGATGAGCTCTACCACTCAGCTCTGTTCTGTGTCTTGCTGCTTTAACTTATGAAATAAGATGGTGTGGTAGCATGATTGGGTGGCTTCAGATATTGTAGTGGAGAATTTGGGTGTTCTGCTGCTCCAGGCAGCGATTATGTTTGGATGAAGGTGATTGGGGTGCTGTTGCCCTCTTTTTCTGGTGCATGGTGGAGGCATGCTCTGTGTTTTCTAATGAGCTTGGAAGGCACTTGTCAGTGTACATTTTGTTAGCAGTCTTGGGCCCTGCTGATGGTTGCTCAACCCCCGGATCTATCTGGGACGCAGTTTGGCTAGTGACCCCAGTATCAGCGAGCTAGCTGATGTCAAAGCTCTGTGAGCCACACCATGATATATGTGTTTTATCCGCGCATCCATTAATTTCAGGGCATGATCCAAAAAATAGGTCAATCCGAATCTCAGGTGGATTATATGATAGAAGTTTTGAATTAAGCTGAAACCTGTGTTTTCCCTTCATCCAAGTCTGTGTGACCTTATTAAGTAAGATGTCAAACAACAACAACAACAACAAAAATCACCGTAGGTCCGGGAAGCTTTTAAGGGTGAACGTTTAATCAAGACTATTTTCCTGTGGTGTAGTCTGCCTGATATTTGGATTTACTTCATTTTTTATATCATGTGTTAAGATGAGCTCGCAAAATGGATGGACGGCATGGATAAAACACATACATCATGGTGGGGTCTGCCGAGCTTTGACACCAGTAGCCAGATACTCGATAATTGCGATACTCAGGTATTGGGGGATTTTGGCGAAATGGGTCATCCAGGGCAAAATCACTTTATCCTATTAAGCAGTTTTCATCACTAGACCATGATCTAATTGTACAAACTGAAATCTGAGGACAAAATGTACAAACTCACCGCCTAAGCAATGTATGATATTTCATAAATAATTCAGATAATGCATGAAAAACAAAAGATTGGCCCCAATGAAATGTGAATGTGAAAATTGTTGGGAAAACCAGACCGCAGCGGAAGCAAACCAAACATGCAGAGATCAGATCAAATGAGCAACACAATGCAACCAATCACACAAACATTCAACCATGCAGAGACAATCCAATTTTACATGGAAAACCCCCTCAACAAGTAAAAAACCAAGGCACAAAGCGATCTACTATGAATCAGAAGATTACAGAGATGAATAGCCAACAAGCAAGGAACACCAGAGAAAACTCAAGCTCTCTCTCTCTCTCTCTCTCTCTCTCTCTCTCACACACACACACACACACACACACACACACACACACAAAACCCTCTTCCCTCTTCCTAATACACTTACGAAACCTTAGACACCTTAGGATACTTCTTAATCCCGGTTACACTCCACTTAAATAGGTAACAAACCTAAATTAGAAACATCTTACGCGAAACCACGTAAGAACACCGACATGGTCGGTCGTTGGGTTGGGCGTCCGAGTCCCACGTTGGTCACCCGACTGGCTTGGCTCGGGCGCCTGAACCCCCTAAAAAACATTCAGAGAGTTCACTGCCAAATTCCATCCATAGTCGGGCGCCCAACCACCTGATCAATTGCCCAAAGGCCCTGTCCAACATTGACTTGAGTCACCGATTCCAACAATCTCCACTGTGACGAAAATCTTCATGTTGCACCTTGCCATACTCGACCATTCATCCTTCCTTGCTTTCTCCATCATCTCAACTTCAACATATCTCCACCGCTTCTCATGCCTCCATCAACCCTATCCTCACACTTTCACTCCCTTTTCTGCTCTTTTCATGTAGCCCTTGAGCACTTACCACATACGAGCAACCGTGAATTTCGATGCTGATCCTGCAGCTCCACCATGAATAGTGCTCCAAATCACTTTGTAAAGATGGCCACACCTCCGTGCTTTCATTCACATGTGTGCCCCTTTCATCACTTTACAATACCGATCGCAGCCGATGAACCTACACCATTTCTCCTTAAGTGCGCTAAGAGAAATCACATTCTTCTTCACCTTGGGGACATGCTTCACACATTCTAGGACTCGTTTTATCCCATCAAACATTTTGATGCGCACCATACCAATACCCACCACCTTGTGAGTGTAGCCATTGCTCACAAACACCAATCCACCATCATATGCCCTATATGTCATGAATGAACTCTAGTCAAGACAAACGTGACATGAAGCCCCTGAATCCAAGATCCACTCTCTATTGAGAGACCCCTTGTCGGATACAGTCAGAACTTCACAAAGATCACCACCATCCTCTATGGTATTGACTCCCTCTCCAGAAGAATTTCTAGACTTCTCTTGCTTCGATTTGAGATTCTGACAATCCCCCCTTCATGTGACCCTCCCAACCATAATTCCAGCACCGTACCTTAGCCTTCCCCTTGCCCTTGGCTTTAGATCCCGATTTAAAATATCCTCTATCATGCTCAGAATTTCTTCTCCTCATAACCAGTGCATCTGAGGAAGAACGAGAACCCACGTCACCGCTTTTGTTTCTCATTGCCCTCGACTGGAGGACTAAGATAACAGTCTCAACGTTAATGGTCTTCCTCCATACGCACAAAGAGTCCCTGAATGACTTATATGAATCTGAAAAAGAATTCAACATGATGCATGCCTGATATTCATCTTTCATCGGTTCATCCATCTCCACTAACTTGCAAATAAGCTTGTTATACGTGCTAATGTGGTCTTCCACATCCGCCCCCTTCATCATCCTCAAGTTAAACAACTGAAGCATCAGATACAGGCGATTTTCCAGAGATTTCTTCGCATATACCTTCTTTAACTTCGTCATCGTATCAACCGTTGTATTCGCTTTCATGACGTGATAGAGGACATCATCCGTTAGGCATAGCAAGATCAAGGTTCTGGCCTTCTTGTCGAGCTTCTTCCACTTATCCTCTTTCATAGCCTCATGTTGCTTTCCAAGAGCTTCTTCAAGCCCTTGTTGAATTAGGAGGGATTTGATTTTCACCTTCTATAGTTCATAGTCATTTTTTCCAGAAAACTTCTCTAAGTCAAATCTCATACTCGATGCTATGCTCTTGTCTTAGATTCAAATTCTACTCCACCCCAACAATAGCTCTGATACCACTTGTTGGGAAAATCAGCCCGCAGCGGAAGCAAACCAAACACGCAGAGATCATATCAAACAAACAACATAATGCAACCAATCTCACAAGCATTTGACCATGCAAAGACAATTCGATTTTACGTGGAAAAACCCCTCAATGGATAAAAAAACCACGACACAAAGAGATATACTATGAATCAGAAGTTTACAGAGATGAACAACCCACAAGCAAGGAACAACAGAGAAGGCCCAAGCTCTCTCTCTCTCTCTCTCTCTCTCTCTCACACACACACACACACACACACACACACACACAAAACCCTCTCCCATCTTCCTAATATATTTAGAAAACCTTAGACACCTTAAGATACCTCTTAATCCCGATTACACCCACTTAAATAGGCAACAAACCCGAATTAGAAACCTTTTATACAAAACCGCAAAAGAACACCGACACAATCGGTCGCTGGGTCGGGCGCCCGAACCCCCTCAAAAACATCCAGAGAGTTTGCTACCAAAATCCGGCCATGATCAGCGCCCGACCACCCAGTCGGTCGCCCGAAGGCCTTGTCCAACATAGATTTGAGTCACCCATTCTAACAAAAACTTGTATTGGATTTTTGTAATTTTGGTTTCGACCTGACCATCCATTGCTTTTCTAATAAAAAATTTGTCAATTTGAATGCATTCAACCAAACCATTCATATCAAATCAAATATCTATTTTACCGAGTCCCTTGTGGATAAGATGGTAGTTGAACGTATTCTTATCCCTTGTGTAGGCTCGGCCATGATGTGTTCATGACATCTACGCTGACTATCATGGATGCCATGGGCCCAAGAATCAGACTAATCCCGTAACTGAGGTGGGCCAAACGATCAGGGACAATTGGAAAGGGGAGGGTGTTCCTTCTCAAGTGTTCCCTATGGTGTGGTCCACCTGAGCCATGGATTGGCCTGATTTTTGGGCCGATGGCCAAAGATGGGAGAGTGCTTAATGCAGTGAAAACATTTGCACCAAATTATTTTCAATTAAACATAAATGTGGCTCTCTTATTTATCTTGAATCTTGGACGCAGTTTGGCTGGTGACCCATGGCTGGTGCCAAAGCTCTGTAGGCCACACCATGATGTATGTGTTTGATCCACACTATCCATCTATTTTTCGATCATAGTCCACCAAGTTTGGAAGATCTTAGCCATCCATTGTGGGGCCTTTTTTCAGTTGAAGTAGACAGTTGCTATATTCCTTTTCTTCACTTCCTTGTTGCGGGCTACAAATTGAAGGATTAGGATTTTGTATGTGGGGAGATTTTTGTGGCAAGCTCCTCGCAAAATGAAGAGGGGCCCACCGCGATTATCCTTGCCCAAATTCTGGTTACCCACTCATAAGGTGGTACACAATTTGAGAAGTTTCTTGTACTAGTCCGTTCTTCTGATGCAGGACCATCTGAGAATGGTCCCGCACAACAGACCCACGGTGGGGCCCACATGATGAACCGAACTCATCACCAAATACCAATCAATCACAATTTAGTACAACGCATTGGCCTGGATATAGGAAGCGATTTCCTAGCCAAGGAATAGGAATGATATGGTACATGGTCCTCTATCTTTGCACAAAGTCCATCCGTCTGTAATTCTGACAAATGGGGCCATGGATTTGTAATCCAGACCATTGACCTGTTGCTTGAATGTATCAGATTAGAAGATCCCAGCGATTAATATTAGGACTTTTTTTTTTTTTTTTTTTTCATTTGAACGTGGACGATCATGTTTAGCTTTCTTGTTGAAATCCATCCGTAGGCCACGAAGAGAAAGATTAGGATTGTCATGTGGAGGATATTTGCACGGTCTGCTCCAGCCACTCCAGAGCTCAAAATATTAACGATCTGGATATGTGCCAACATATCCCATGTTCTGGATATCCAATCCCTACAAAAGGTTCGTAGTTGATGTTAAGAGCAGGCTTTCTTGAATTCATGATCTCGAATCTATAAGAAAAAAGAGAGAAAATTTTGAAATTTTATTGATAATACAGGGATTACATCAGTCCTTTTTTATTCATGGGCATTTGTACATCTTGGCCGCAATGGATTATTTCTCCAAGCCAGAGGTGATGCCACTGAAAAATCTGAAGGCTTAAGCAGGTCGAAAACTTCATTTGTCATGCGATCGTCTACTTCTATGGAATTCTACATTAACAACAGCACACCATTTAAGAATGATGTGATCTACATTAACAACAGCACACCATGGTATGGAAGTGATGATACCATGGAGATCCAGGTGGAATCACTTAAGAGTGGTGCTGCACGAGGCACTCACAGATGATCAAAATGCAAAAATGCGATGGTCAATGTAGATGCATTAGATGAAAATAGGCTACATGCTCAACGACGCCTTAAAATATACTAAAAGCAAGTGTCAGCCGCTTTTCGATAAGATGATCAGACACTGATTGTTCAAGAAAGGATACATGATCTTCGTCATGAATGAGTTTGATGCCTCTCCAATCCTATCTGGGTTTGACCAGCTCATCAGTTTGACCCATCTCAACCTCTCTCGGTTGTCTTTTTATGGCCAAATCACGCTGGAAATCTCCCACTTGACCAGTTTGCTTTCTCTTGATCTGTCTTACAATTCCTATTTCAATGGTTCTGTATCTCTACCCCTGAAACTCGAAAACCCGAATATTGGAACACTCTTCCAAAACCTGTCGAGTCTGCAAGATCTGTATGATCTCTACTGTATAAATATCTCAGTGCATGGAAGTGAGTGGGGCCAGACCTTATTCTTGTCACTCCCTCGTCTCCGCAAGTTGAGTTTACAATCTTGTGGTCTTTCAGGATCATTACCATCTTTCCATGTGAACCTCAGCAAACTAGAGTACCTGAATCTTTCATTCAATAGTTTCAGTGACCCAATTCCTTCTTCCTATGGAGAACAGCTTCTGCATCTCAAAGGGATCATCTTATGGACTAATCTGCTTAATGGGACCATTCCGTCATCATTGTTTTCACTCCCTTCATTAAAGAAGCTGGATCTCGGAAGTAACAAGCTGGGTGGTAGGCTGGACGTTATCCACAATGCCTCTTCTACACAGCTGGAGTACTTCTATTTGAATGGCAATAACTTCCAGGGGACAATACCGAGATTTATCTTCCAACTCACCAAGCTTCGGGTACTTTTACTTTCTTTCAACAATTTCAGTGGCATTGTGGAGCTGGGATTATTTCAAAACATGAAGAACCACTCATCTCTCTATCTTTCAGATAACAACTTGTCAATCGAAGACGGTGGTGCTATTTCCAACTTTATCTCCTTTCCCCAAATCAAATCACTCTCCTTGCATTCTTGCAACATCAGCAAATTTCCAAATTTCTTGCGAAATCAAGAGCAGATGGTATATCTAGACCTTTCCAACAGCAGAATCAACGGTGAAATACCCAAATGGATATGGAAGGTTGGGAATCAGACTTTATACTATTTAAATCTTTCTCGAAATGCTCTGCAGAGAATAGAACCGCCATTTCTCCATGTTTCGTTAAGTGGCCGGGTTACTCTTGACCTTAGCTCCAACAAACTAGAAAGCTCACTTCCGATCCCACCACCCTCTTACCTCTTTCCTCTCTCTTTCCAACAATAATTTTAGTGGTGAAATCCCTATGTCAATTTGCAACACAACATCCCTTGAAGCCCTCGATCTATCTAGAAACCGATTAAGTGGTTGGATTCCACAATGTCTTGGTGAAATCAGTGATGGCCTCATGGTGCTAAATCTCCAAGTAAATGCATTTAGCAGTGCCTTGCTTCAAACATTCAAAAAGGGATGCAATCTACAAACCCTTGATCCCAGCGAAAATCAATTAGAAGGCCAAGTGTCAAGGTCTTTGGCTAATTGCACATTGTTGGAGGTGTTAAACCTTGGAAACAATCAAATAAATGACGCTTTCCCTTCATGGGTGGAAGCTTTGTCCCAATTGCGTGTTCTTGTCTTGAAATCCAACAAATTTTATGGCCGAATCACACTTCCGCAATCAAATCAAAGCTTTCCAATGTTGCAGATCATTGACCTCTCCTTTAATAGTTTTATCGGTGGTTTGCCGTCAAATTTGTTTCAAAGTTGGAAGGCAACGGCAGAGGAGGACAAATCTCAATCCAAGTTCCTTTGTAGAAGCCTAAATTCATCATGGAGTGAGGTATACTATCAGGACACGGTGACAGTAATGATGAAAGGACAAGAAAGGGAACTGACAAAGATCCTAAGCATCTTCACAGCAATTGATCTCTCAAACAACTGTTTTCAGGGGGATATTCCACAATCTATAGGGATTCTCAAGTCGCTTCGTCTGCTCGATATATCACGCAATGGTTTCACAGGCCAAATTCCAGCATCACTTGAGAACCTAAGGGTGCTCGAGTCATTAGATCTTTCTCAAAACAATATCTTAGGGGAGATTCCTTGGCAACTGATAGAGCTAACATTCCTCTCGGTGTTGAACCTTTTACAAAACCACCTTATCGGAAGCATACCACAAATTAGACAGTTTTCTACATTCACAAATGAATCCTTCAAAGGGAATTTGGGATTATGTGAACCTCCACTATCGAGAAAGTGCATTGTACCACCATCAGTAATACTGACCTTTGAAGATGCAACTTCAAAACTGGACTGGGCATTTATGTGGATGGGATCTGGAGTTGGATATGGTGTAGGAATGGGAGTTTATTTCTGGACTCTGACACTATGGACAAAGGGAAGGAAAGAATACAATAAATTTATAGATGGGATGCTTTTGTTTATTTTTTCCTCCACAATATTTGCTCTAAAGAGATAACTTAAATGGATTTAAGTTATGGGAAACTAGAAGAGCTATCTTACCCAAATGGGGAGTAATGGTGTGGAAAACATGGTCTACCAATCGAGAAGTGTGCTTCCTCGGTAGGTGAGGGGACTGCTGACTTTGGATAAAGCAGGCTTGGGGTTGGTTTGGCAAAGGTAGAAGAGGTCTCTGTTTTTTTGGCAGGGGGTTCTCCCGGTAGTAGCTTTGTCATGGCTTGTAGTTTTTGTTTGTTTGCGATGATTGGTTTTCGTCCAACGAGTTCTCTGGGTGAGCAGCGAGTGCTCTATTTGATCAGGTGGTGGAATGGATGTGTTTTTGTAAGTGTTATCCTTAGATTGTAGAGGCCATCTATTTTGTGAAGGTAGTGCATGGATGCAGCTCTTGGTTGCTAGGATCACTGGAGGATCATCGCAGTTAGGTTGCTTCAGGGGCTGTTCATAGCTCCTGACTTGTGGGAGAAATGCTCAGGCATGTAAGGTGTTGGATTGTGGTTATTAGATTTGCTTGGTTTGGATTTTCTTTGTTTTTTTTTTCTGTCGTTTTTTGTTTTTGTTTTTGTTTCTTCTTCTTCTTCTTCTTCTTTTTTCTCCGTTGTTGTGATGGGGTAGATGGTTGGCCCTTACTAGTATTGTAAGTTGTTGTTTTCTATTCAATAAAATTACAGGTGGTGTGCTCCCAACCTTTGCTAAAGAAGGAAAAAAAAAAAAACAAAAAAACAAAAAAAAAAAAAGAAGAAGAAGAAGAAAAAAAAAAGTGGCCTAACAGTGATTGTGTTTAGATGCCTAATTCTGCAGACTTCTTGACTTGAGAATAAGTAGTGTTGATTTATGTATCAAATATGTACTTTAATAGTTGTTGGTGGGTTACATACTTAATCATACTTTTGCATGCTATTTCATTTACAGTCTTACATTAACTTTTCAGAGCTTTGCTAAGCCCATACTTGCATGTAAGTTGCTTGCAAAGGCTTTGGCCGAAAGTTCCTGTGTTGGGAAGCTAGGTGGGCCCCTCCATGATGTCTGTGAGAAATCCACTCCATTCATCTGTTTTTCCAGCTCAGTTTAGGACATGAGACCAAAACTAAGGCAGATCCAAAACTCAAGTGGGCCACATGAGAGGGAAAAGTAGGGAAAGAAATGCCTACCGTTGAAACCTTCCCATCCGAACCGTTTATAAGGTCATTCCTACTGGGATGAACTGAAAAAAAAATAAAAAATAAAAAATAAAAATAAAAAAAAGCAAAAAAAAACCAAGAACTTATCTTGATACAGAACTTGTGTGGCCATTAGAACATGTCAATGGTGGTCGTTCAATCCCCAATGTTTCCTCTCTTGTGGCCCACTTGAGTTTTGGATCCACTTGATTTTTTGTCTCGCCTCCTAAAATGAAAAGAAAAAATTGATGTATTTCAGACAAATATCATGGAGAGCCCCACCTTGCTTCCCAGCCCATCCCCATACACATGCAATAAAGCTCATGTGCATGCCACATATGTGCCAGCTTTGCACCATGAATCCAAGATCCAATCCATCCATCTGAAAGGCACCACCATATTGGATCACACACTTATTTTCCATGCTCGTAGTGTGTGTTGCTGTATATGAGCTTATTACATGGGCATATGGCTTAGGAAATGGAAACGGTTACACTGGTGGTGTCAGCAGCGTGGATATTTCACCACTGATGGGTTTCAAAACCAAGACCCCTTGTTGAAACTCCGCAGAGTCTACCAACGAGGCAAGGCCCCGAACCCGAGTGTTGCCCACCTAATGAATGAATATGCATGATTTTTATGCCTGTCTTTAAGGTGGGCCAAAAACATGGTCCAAACAACAATCGAGCTCCAGGCCCATTATTTTGTGTCTGACATCCACTGCCTAAACCAGGTATGCCTGAAATTTCAGGGCATAAGACTAAAATTCATCTCTATCCACAACTAAGTTGGGCCTAAACACAAGAAATTACAAAGAGAGAACGCCGACCACAGGCTGTATGTGTGGCCCTAAATGGTGTATATATTCTATCCAATCCGTTCATCAAATTAGTCTAATCAGGATGAACAGATGTTCCAGAAGTCATCTTGATCCAAAATTAAGGCAGGCCACACCTTGTGAACTTAGATATTTTAGGGATGATTTTACAAATTCACTAGGCATCTGGCCCATGGGAATTTTTTAGCAGGTTGTAATTTGCACAAAGTTCATGCAAAACACAGAACTCTTGACAGAACTGAAGTGTTTTTACCTTTTGCATTTAACAGTAGAAGTTTTCGGTTTGTTTCAGTGTGAGTACAGGCTACATGTATTTGACTTATAAATTGAAAACAAGGATTAAATGCCATAAACAGCTGGGATCAAGCATGAAAACTAAGAGATAGGCTACAATGGGCTTGACTTATTTACATGGTGTGATTATAAATGGATTGCAAATATGAGAACTTGTATTGGTTATTTTTGAATCTGGCTTCAAACAGGCTAACCATTGCTTTGAATGAAAAGGGGCCCCAAAAAACCAGCTCGGAAAACAAAATAAAATTGCACAAAACTATGCAAAACCAAGCCTACACTGAGGTCAAGTGGTAGACTGAGTGAAGATAACCTTGTTTCAACACTGAGGTCTTGGTATCGATTCCCAAGTGGGGGGTGGTTAACATTGTGGAGTGACTAACAGCGGATGGGTGTACTAACAATGGAGTGTGTGTACTAACCCAAAAAAAAAAAATAATAATAAAATAAAAATGAGAATACACGAAGTCCTGGTTACCAGAAACAGGGGAGACATTGCCAGAATAGATAACAGAGGAGATGAAACGGGGTGGTGAAATCAGGGGGCAAAACATTAGCTGGGGGCGCAATGCATCAAGGCCAACCACGCAGCTCCTATCACCTGCAACCCAGAAACAAAACACCAAGCTAAGACAGAATCCCACCAATGCAAGGCAAGGCAATCTGCCCAAAACACCCTTGCCAAGGCAAAAACTCAACCAAAACTTAAATAATCCAGCCGCTATCAATTGAGACCAAGTTGACAGGACCTGCTCCAGTCATTGCAGAAGAGAATTGCTGTGCCACCAAGCTGTAGAGAGCCTTGCAATACCAACACTGATAACCTGACAGACAAGCTTTAAGGAGCAGAAAAAGGAAGCTGCTATGTCAGGGCTGCTCGGAGCAAAGAATAGAAGTCAACAGCCAGTGAGACTCCGAATTCGGCCAAGGATCCAGCATATCTGAAATAGACCATCTTCAAGAAAAGCTGGACATCCCTTGGAACAAGAAACATATAACTCTCCTGTACCTCAGGAACAAAAATTCCCAGCCCAGCCATAGACTAAAGGGATCATCTCTGGAAAAGGATTGTGCTGCTTTCCTCACACACCATGCGCCTAATGTTTTCCTCACGCACTTCACGCCTAATGCTTTCAATTCTCGCTTTATCCAGAACTAGCTCACCTTTTACCTATGCAGGGAGGTCTTCCCTTCTGCTAAAAATTCTGCCCTTCGGGGTACTGCCGCCTACCTTTGCTAGACTGTCCATGACTCTGTTAGCCTCACGAAAAACATATAAGAATTATGGAATGCAAAGATAAGATTGCCCTCTTGGTCTCTACACACTCCACCGCTTCCTACTATTCCTGGATTCCCCCTCAACGGAGTGTCAGTATTCAGTTTTGCCCAGCCTGTCAAAGGGCACTTCCATTTTGTTATAATTAACTTAGAATTTCTTTCATCCTTCTGGAGAGCACCAACCCCTTACCCCAGTAAGTGGACTGTAACCTCCTGAATCCATTTGTTTACCTTCCTGATTACTTTATGAGTCATTATTTTCTTCCTCTCGAAAATCCTACCATTTCTACAGGGTCATAATTCCCATACTATGATGCTCGAGATTCCTCTTAAACGTTTAAACTTAGATGATTGTCGGGCCAACCTACACCATTGTCGGAATCTCTGAGAGATTAATTGGTTTTGAAAGAATCTAACATCAAAGATGATGCTGAAATGGCGGCAATCTATAGATGCCAGCTTCTCCCCACTAAAGAGGTGATTTATAGCCTCCACATCACTTCCCTCAATAATATACGCTTCATTGCCAGCAGTGTTTTTATCCACCCCCACTATAGTTACAGGAGGCATGTGATAATAATCCGAGCTGAGCCATGGGTACCGCCCACATCTCCCCAGGGATACATAACGCATCGTACACCCTGAGTGCCGCAACTCTGATGAATTAATATTTAGACAACAGACGCACCTGGATGCCATATGAATTCCAATTTTTGGGACTGCAGCATCAATTGGAAGCGCATTGTTCAGTACTTTCCATGCACAGACAGAAATCTTTGGCAGAAGGAACCTGCTCCAGATCCAAGGGGCCCATATCTCCCTAATATGACTGAATCGTATTATATTCCAAGCTATTTTTTTGTGGAAAATTTCCCTGTTAAAGATGCCATCCAAATCAGTCGGTCTGCACAATTAGACAGCAAGACATCACTCTCCTTTAACTGACGTGCGATTTCATTAGGCAAGATACCTTCCACTTCCAGGACTGATAGATTCCAGCCTCCACATTCAGACCATAACTCAGATACTTTCAAATGCTTCAGGTGTCCTGGAATTTGAATTCTTTCATTGTCTGTTATCCTCCATAGTTCAGACCAACTCTGGTTCCATACAGTCACATTCCCTTCACCTATCAACCATCTAGAAATTGTTGAACTATCGGCAGGATTTTGAGGCTCTCCTTCTTTGGCTCGAGGGATTAATAAAGCCCCCCTCTGGAAACCTAGCAAGCATATATTTGGCCCATTTTAACGATCAGATGGGACGTTAGCCGCCCCTGACTGCGTATTGCCAGGCCTGTACCCATTGAGGACACTTGACAAACAGGTGACGCCCCATTACCTTCACGCTGATCTGTCCCTTGTGATGCTGAAGCGACTTCTCTGCCCTGCTGTGGAACCTCATTTCTGGTATTTTTCGACTTCCACATCTTCGTTTCTCGAGCTGACACAAACTTGGAGAGGGGTTTGGGATTTTACCAGTTGGAAAAACACAGAGGAGAGGCCATCTGCTTCGAGCTCCAAAAAACCAGCAGAGGTGAAAAGTAAGAAAGAATTGTCGCTGGTTTGCTCATCCATTTCCAGGAAATCCCCAAATTTAGCCGCAAGTTGAGGGGTTGCCAGCATTTTTTTTTAGGATTATTAGCTACAATGAATGAAATTGGCTTTTAACAATGTAAAATGTTGATTGCAATTTTAAGAATAACCTCATGCAATCCCTAAAAGAAACACCCAATTATAAGTCCTCAATGATCCCAAAATCTTACATTTGTTGAGGAAGGCTTATCACAACTATTATTTTCTGTCTCGTTATCTACAGTCTACAAGAGTCATTGAACACATTGGGCTTGAGAATTGTTTAGAAGCAATTGATGACACATACATACTCTACTCCTGTTGAAGATTGGGATCATTTGCAAAACTCCCAACTGGTCTGATCAGCTCGAACTGGCACCATTGACCAAAAAGCAAGCAGCAACCACAGCTTACGTTTTAATACCGGACTGGGTCAGGTGGTTGGATTGGCTTGGATTGAAACTGTCCGCCAGAATGGGATAGATCACTAGAAATCCAATTCAATTAGATGGGCATCTGTTCACTTATGGAAAAGAAAATGCACTTATCAACGGTTGAAAGCATGACATAAACCAGATGCCCAAGCTACAAAGTTTAGGAGTAAATTGTTACCAAATCCTTCAATTTTTTTTTTATTGTTCCAAGTTAGGAAGGTTTTCAATGTGGAATAATTCAACAAGGGGTCAACTGATTGAATTGATGGCTGAATGAATTTCCAACAAAAACAGATCTTGGTCCAGTTTGGGCCCAAAATATTCACCACAATAAAGCGGAATGGAACAGCACATTGCGTTGCATTTTATTGTTGTTTGGCTCTAGTTAGTTATTATGCTATTTCACATGTTGTGGGAGAAGCAAACTTTTATTTTTAAATCATCATTTAGATGGTTGTAAGAACATGTAGTGGCCTTGTCGTGGGCTGGGCTCTGTTGGTTTGGGTGGGCCTAACCAATTCTTTTCCACTTAGGCTTAGGCCTATACTATGCTAGGGCCATATTGGGCTTAGGCTAGGCTAAGAACTTGGGTCTTAAATGTCGGGTTGGAACTGGCCCTGGAATGAGCTGGCCCAAACTTGGCCCATTGCCACCCCTTAACTCATAGTGCACTCAGTTTTATTGATTGACTTGGATAATCTTACCAATCAATCAACTATCCGTTAAATTCAGTACACATTCCATGGGCTACCATATTGCAACAACTATGCTGAGTAGATGATCCAATTTATGGCCCCATTTCTGTTTCCAAGCCATGGATGAGATAGTTACAACGATTTAATCGTTTGGTTCGAAATTCGATTGTTGATATGTGTGTGCAGTGCCAAGCATGTCAAAGTCTAATACGGCTCGATCCAACTAGAACGCCTATGACTCCAAGCGCCAAGATAGATCAAGAGAATGCAATCTTAGCCACTTGTATTAAAGATCATGTGATTTGCCAAATGGGAGGGTTGGTTATTCTTAGGAACTCTTTTTGTCTTTCAACCGAAAGGATTTTTTCTCATCGTGATAGCAGTTATCGATCAATTAATGTAACATGAGAATAGAATATACAAAAAATTACATTTATCAAAGATAAACACTCATAAATAAAAGAGAAAATCTTTGACGATCTAGCGACCGTGGCGTAGATGACAAAAGTCCTAAAACTAAGGTTTTCTTTGATAGTACAACTTTGAGCATAGATGAAGGAAATTACACTATGAGCTAAACTAAAATTGATCTAGCGTAGCAATGTAATCAGACTAGATTACACTACTCCTAAGCTAAAGCTGGTTCAAAGTAACAACGTTGACAAGCTACATTATATTAAGGGCTAAACTAAGATAGGCAACATTATACGGTAGAGTTGTGTTGTGTCGGGTTGGCGAAGGCTTGGAGTTCTTCAATCTTCATCTTATTAGGTAGTAGTTAGAGAGAGATTTTTGTAGCCACTATTCATGCTTGTTGACGTGAAAATAATTTTCTGAGGCCATAAACAATTGTGGCATATTATGCTATGTGTGTTAATCATTTGTCATGGATTGACCATTAGTTGTGCGGAAGTTCTATGTTCATTACATAGGAAAGATTTCTTTATATGGCGTCATGTGTAGTCAATCATTATCTTTCCTTCCACTCGAATATGCATTATGTGTGATGAAAATTAGCCAACTTGGCATTGCTTCATAACTTTTTAAAGGGTTTCAGCTATGAGGGTTTTTTTTTTTTTTTTCCTGTATGATGTTATGGTGCGTTGATCGAATCTGTCACTAGTCATGATCGTATTTTAATTGCTACTCATTGTCGGTCATAAGGCCACTAAGGTAAGCTGTCAGTATGTGAGTATGATACGCAACATGCGTTCTATAATAATATTTAACTAAATTTACTTTTTTTGAGCTACTCATGACTTTTTAGATTATAATCAATTTTAACAATCAAAGAAGATATCACGTTTGTCTCTTATTGAAATTTTACTATTATGTGGCATCTTCCATATCACTAAATTTGATGTATTTAAATAAAATATAAATACTAACAACAGTAATTCTTTAGAATAATATGCATCGTATGATGAGTCCTAACAATAGATGGGTTAAATTGTTGATTGGACTTAAATTTTATGCAAGTGTTCTTGACCATCTACTTATATTAAGGGTCATTGATCAAATGGTTAATATTTGTCTTTTTTTTTTTTTTTCCGCCGGGGGGGGGGGGGGGGGGGGGGGGGGGTGTTAGTACACACACCCCATTGTAAGTCACACTTTAATGTTAGCCACCCCCACTTGGGAATCAATATATACTAAGACCTCGGTGTTGAAACAAGGTTATCTTCACTCAGTCTACCACTTGAGCTATGGATCGGGGTGTTGCTAACATGGCATGTGTGTGGTGGCAGTGGAGACACCCACCCCTCTGCGGTGATGCTGTGAGGATGTCTTCTCTTAGAAAATGTCTCTAGTCTCCTTTCTCTTCACCAAAGTACATGCATGTACATATGCACATGTCGTCACTTATATTGAGAGCCACTTCTTTATTTATTGTTTCTTTTTTGTTTTTCTTGTTTTGTTTTTGTTTTTGAACATAGTGGATTGGTGTGAATCCATGAATATACTATTTGTGTTGTAGTTTGCATCCTTTTTCTATTTTCTTTTTATTTTGATATTACCATACATGTGAACGAGAATAGATCTTTCTACCAATACCTAGTCTTTTGAGGACTTTCGTATCTTATTTATTGTAGTCTATATAAGGAGCATAGGTAAATGAAGATGATCCACGATATTTTTTTGGTGGAAATTCTTGTATAGAAAAGTGGTAAGAAGTTGTTGCCTATCGGGGACTCTGTGCTTATTCTCTCTTATTTTTGTTTATTTCCTTTGTCTTTTGGTTTGGCTTTTTTATTTTTGTATTTTGATTTTACATTGCCTGCATTGATTGTATGCAAGTGTTTTTCCTCAACAATATGCATTCAATGATCCTAACCATTAGTTTATTGTCATGGACAACCATGATTGCAACATGTACCATAGCCTAAAATTCAAAGTGATTGGACACCGCTAACAATTTAAAAATGGTTTACAAGGATAATTAAAGTCCCATCAATGACTTCATGTGCCATTTACACATGATTGTGATTGTTTGATCAATCCATGGTCCATTTATGGAACCTTTGTCATAGATGGATGGTGTGGGTTATCTTTAAACAAAATGGTTCGGGTTATGGCCTATTTCATGCTTCCTGCAGCATTAGATCTAACTCAATAATGTACGAAGGAGTGTTATAATTGATCCCAACTGTCCATCTTGATATCGCTAGCAAACACCACCTATTGGTAAAATAAATCCAACATGGAGTATTTGTCCATTAAATGGACGGTGTAAACTAATATGGGGAGTGAAATTATGGAGGCTAGTAGGCATTATATGGTCCGATGCATCATAACATAAATATTCCCCTGATGCATAATCCTTTTTTTTTTTACAAATGAGGCCTATAGCTGATGATCCAGACCGTTCATATGATTTTTCCATCTTTGTTAGAGTTAAGTATTAGTTTGAACCGGAAGTATGATCTTTTCCTCACCGTTCAATTCCAGCATCATGATTCAGTGTTTATTAATCGTCAAATTAGTAAAATGTTCAACCCATTTCGTCCATCCATTATACGAATGTCTGGATATTAATGATGGTCCCACATGTAATAAGACCACAAACTAATATAGGCTAGCAAACACCACCTCATTTTCTCTGGGGCATGCAATAATATCATCCGCTTGTTATTGTTGAATCTTTTATGATCATATGCTAGAACTAAAACTGTCATGTGCAGTGCCCATGTTGGTGAGAGGAGACAGGTATAAACCCTAGCTAGTCACACTAGTGACATGTGCAGGATTGGAGCAGCTCATATGGCTATCTCCAATGGGATAATGCCACGCTTTTAAAATCAGGTTGATGTGGTCATTGTAGCGGCTCCGTTTGAGTACATTGTAAATGAACGGCTAGAGATGAATTGACCAATGGACCGAAGCAATTCCATGGCCGTGGCCTACTTGAAGATCATACCAGCACAGGGGTTGAGACACCACGGACCAACTTGGGAAGGCCTGATCATGGACCCTTCCAAAATTTCATAGGTGGGGATTCAACGAAAGCCATTTGTAAGAACATATCTAATCAAACAGCTAATGTCTATTTGGCCTACGGTTTTAAGGCTAAGTTACTCGGACGGACTCATTCGGTTCTCAGTCATGATCCATCCGAGTCAGGCTGAGTCACCCCCCTATTTACAATTCTGACTCGTGGTGTCGATTGGTATAAGGTCCTAGAGAGCCTGAGTTGACTTGGTGAGTGGTGTCTTAGTTCAATTGGCGTCCAATACTGTCATCTCAACCCCAATCTCGAACCGCATGGCAATGGATTGGTACGGGTATGCTTTGGACCGGCACATCTACTCCCAGAGAAAGGGGCGCGGATTGCCTGCGAAAGGCTTTCGCAGGCATCTCCTACGCAAGGAATCTGGGTGGGGCCCACTGTGAGGTTTGTGAGAAATCTACGCCGTCCAACCGTTTTGTGAGATCATTTTAGGCGTTGCGACCAAAATTGAATGGGATCCAATACTTAAGTGGGCCGAAAACATGACGATTGAACTTCCACAGTTGAAATATGCGTGGGGCCACAGAAGTTTCGAATCAGGATAATATTTATTTTTTCAGTTCATCTCAGTAGGAATGACATTATGAACGGTATGGATGGCATATAAACATCACAGTGGACCCCATAGAGGTTTCAACGGTAAGAATTTCCCTACACACCTTTTTCTTTAGTGCGGCCCACTTGAGTTTTGGATCCCGTTCGATTTTGGTCGCAATCCAAAAATGATCTCATAAAACGGTTGGACGGCATAGATTTCTCACAAACCTCACGGTGGGCCCCACCCAGATTCCTTGCGCAGGAGATGCTGCGAAAGCCTTTCGCGGGCAATCTGCGCCCGATATCCGTGAATCCGCGCCAGAGAAAGAAGTCAATCCAAGCTCAGAGTGGGGCCCACAATCCGTGAATCAAAACCCGAGCTGACCCTACTAAAATATGCGCCCAGAATTTAAGACCGTAGCCCACCTAAATCGTGGGCCACACCCCAGCCAACTCCACCTATTTTACTTAAACGAGCCTCATTTTCAAGCCCATTAGTAGTATTTCAATATGATTTTTTTTTATTTTTTTGGTTAGAACACACACCCCCCATTGTTAGTCACACGCAATGTTAGCCAACCTTGTTGCGAACTCGAACTAGAATCAAACGAGGTACTACCAACCCCACCAAGCAAATTAACACAAGAGAGCTGGAAAAAAGCACGGCATAAAGTGAATCACAGAAGTTTTGGATGAAGCTGATGTTTTAGTTTTCCCTTCATGTAGGTCTCTATGACCTTATGAACATCACGGTGGGCACTAGGTAGGTTTCAATGGTAGCGTCATTACCACCGCTGCTTCCTATGGTGTGGCCCACTTGATCCTTAGATCTACCTCACTTTTGGACTCGTAATCTTATGTCAGAAAAATGCATGGACGGTGTGGATAAAATTCATACATCATGGTGGCCTTCAAAGCCATAGCCAGTCCCGAGCTCCGGACTTGCAGGGTGGGGAAGTACCCAATCTGCGCCCCATTTGTCGAGCGTACATGAACCTTTTAGCACACGTGTGTGAACTTAGAAATGTTCATTTTTATTTACGTACGTATGTGCATAGACCTTAGATGTCAATGAAGGTCGGACTTGATTAAAGTACTGATGCATCTTCTTTGCACAAGTGGGGCCACGTTTTAGTGATCCAGACGCTTGATCTGATGGGCCGCATCATGGATGGTGTATGCTGAAACATTACAATATTGGATGATTCTATCCGTCCAATCTATGACTGTATCTTCAGATCTTTGTTGTGTTTTCAACGCCACTGATCCAACGATTAGAATCATCTGATCATGGAGAAATTTCAGCATCACCAATCCATCGTGGATCCCTTCAGATCAAGGCTAGGGATCTACTAGTGACACTGAGAAGATTGTACGGACAGCTTTCACAGGACTACTTCGTGCAAATTTTAAATGCGATTTCTCAGAATCCACTTTTGAAACGGCGTGGTAATTCCCAGTACGCTAAGCGTATTAGCGTACTGAGTAAACACTGCAGGGCCGACCGTGATTTATGTATTTTATCCACTTGCGTTCATCCATTTTAACTGAATTTTATGGCACGAGACAAAAAATGAATAATATACAAAGCTTAAGTGGACCACACCACAGGAAATAATGTGAATTGAACGGTGAAAATTTCTTGGGGGCCAAGGAAGTTTTAGATAAGCTGATATTTTTTTTTTCTTCCCTTCGTAAATGTCTACGTGATCTTATGAACAGGTTGGATGACAAATAAACATCAGTACTGTGGGCCCTAGAAAGGTTTCAACTGTGGAAATCATTATACCCACTGTTTCCTGTGGTATGGTCCACCAGAGCTTTGGATATGTATCAATTTTGGTTTCAACCCTTAAATTATCTGAAAAAAATGGATGGACGGTGTAGATAAACCATATATATTTACAGTGGGCTCAATTGAGTTTACTTAGTATGATAAGAGCGTACTAAGTAACTCAGGATGCAATCCGATTTCGTACAATGGAGGGATGGAAAAGATCCATTGGTTCACAAATCCCGTCCACCAATGCGTGTGGAGCCTAATGAACGGTCCAGATATTTGATGCGGGATTCAATGAATATAAATGCAACCATTAATATACACATGTAGTGTTCCAGTTACAACATATTCTTATCCTAATACATATAGGCTACATGTGCACATTAGCCTATGTACACATTACAGTATATGTGCCACCATTTAGGAGTTCATTAATCGTGCTCTTTCAACCACTCATCATCCTGTATCTCTGCATGCATGGTTCAATAGACTGGGCGAGCAAGTTTTCCAAATCATTCATTAATTTTTCTATTTTCATAGCATCAAAATGAAAAAAAAGAAAAAAGAAAAGAAAGTTGAATAGTTCAAATTTTTTGCTGGTTCTTCCCGACTACGGGCCCACCTGACTGAAACTATGTCTAATGTACCTTGCAGCTCCAATTGTTAGTTGATCATGACACGTGAACCTGATGTGAACCTGATGTGAAAAAGAAACAAGGGCTGTCAATCGCAAGGAAAAAGAGATGTGCATGGAATAATTGGTATTATGTGCTTGACCCTTTGGTCATCTTCGCGTGCTTGAGCTGCTAAGACAAGTGGTTCTAAATTGTGGAAATTAAAGTATGTTTGGCCATATCTAGTGGCTACCGTCAAAGTCATGCATTTATTGTGTAGCATGTGTTTGACGAAGTAGTGCATTTTACAAAAATTGGATTGATGCTGTGGAAGAAATAGATGGGAAATGGGCCACTTGGTGCCACTTCTCATGAATGGACCTGGATTGGATACAACCCCACTGGTCATGAGCTCTAGCACAGGCAGGGGCTTACCGTGAAGTACAGGTTTTATCCACGCTGATAACCCATTTTGCCATATCATTTTAGGGGTTATGCAAAAAAATGAGGCAGATTTGCCGCTTAAGTGGACCGCACCATAGGAAGTAGTGTTGATAATAACATCAACCGTTCAAACTTTTTTAGAGCCCACTGAGATATTTATTTGTCATCTTACTTGTTCACAAGGTCACATAGATCTGGATGAAGGGAAAACACAAATACCAGCATGATCCAAAATTTTTATGCCCCTCCCCCCCCCCCCCCCCCCCCCCCAAAAAAAAAAGTTTTTAGTTGTGGGCATTCAATCACCATGATTTCCTGTGGTGTGATCCACTTGAGATTTGGATCTGCCTCAATTTTGAGCCCATGCTCTCAAATGAGCTTGCAAAATGGATGGACGGCACATGGATGGAGTACATTCATGTTGGTGAAGCCCACGGAACACTGTCCACTAGCAAGTTGCTACTAGTAGAGTCCGTATAGGCAATTGCATCGGAGTTGGGCCCACATCTAATGGCCACTGCATTTAAAAGGCATTTATCAAAGCTCGTTTGAAAAAACAAAGCAAGCTCAAACTAGGGCAGTACCAGCTTGGCTCGGCTCGAAGCTTGATTTGATTCAACGGCTTGTAAATTGTAAGCACACTGTTTCCTTTGGTGTGATCCACTTTAGCTTTGGATATGATTCCATTTTGGGACCATGTCCTAAAATAATATGTAAAATAGATAGACAGTGTGGATAATACATATACATGATGACATGGATAATACATAATACATATACATGAATGCACATCGTTTTCTTGCAATTGTAAAATTATGCTGTGTACTTTTGTTTGGAAAATACTCTTACATGTCTATTTTGAAGTTGGACTCCTTTGAAGGATGTTAAACATCACATAGTAAGATATGTTTGTACCTTTTTTTCTAATATTTTAAATTATTTTCTAATTAAATAAACAAGCAAAAAAAGAGCTGCCACTTGTTTGAACTCTGCTCGAGCTAGTTCGAAATTTTTGACCAAATCAATCCCAACTCAAACCAAATCTTTTTGAAGCAAACCAAACTCGGGACGCATGGATTGACCTAAAACCCAAACCAAGCCGATCCACAAACTGAGGTGGAACAAAAACAAGCTAAACCAAACTAGGGCTAACTTGGCTCAGCCCAGATTGTTGCCCACCTCTAACTACAATGAATGTATTTGGCTTTTGAGAAATTGTTTCCAATTCTCAATAAAATGATGATTGCAATTTTAAGAATAGCCTCATGCAATCCCTCAAGCAAATACTTAATTATTAAGTCCTCAATGATCTCAAAAAATATTATTTTTGTTGGGTGCATTGCACAAAACCTTAGGATCTCGCCCTCCAAACTACTTGAATTATGGGATATTATAATGCAATGAACTAAATCAAAACATAAACCACACGACATAAGATATTTTTACGTGAAAAACCCTGGAAGAGGTAAAAACCACGGGACATCGTCGAGATCAACAATCCGTTATGAAAGAGAATTGCTACAACTGATCACAAGCACAGACCGCTTGGATCAAACCTTCTTCACTCACGTAGGAGCAGATAAACAATAAAAGAATATGAAAAATCGGATAGATCTCACCGATCACGAGGACATAGAAGCGCTGAGACCTCGACTGCGTAGTAGATTACCTATACAAGCAGAAATCTTCCTTCCACAAGCTCTCTCTCTCTCTCTCTCTCTCTCTCTCTCTCTCTCTCCTTGGACCAAAAAACCTCCTATTAGGATAACCTAATCCCAATTTGGAACCTCTTAAACAGAGCATCGGATGAATTAGAGCTAAAATAGGAAACTGCGGATTCGCAGTACGCACATGGTCAGGTGCCCGGCCCTAAGCCGTTGGGCGCCCGCCCAACCAAAAATCTGTCCAGAGAGTTAAGGGAGAATTCCATCGAATTTCGGTCACCTGATCCAACATGGTCGGGCGCCCGTTTAACAGACCATCGGATGCCCAACTGTTTCAAAAACAGTCCAGTGACTTTCTGTCTTTCCGGGTGAATTTCAGTCGTCCGATCAAAACCAACCGGTCGCCCGACCACCCCCGGGCTGCACCAATCTCTCCTTTATCCCTAAGGAGGAAAACCCCAACAATTTTCTATGCTGTTATATATACTCTACATGAGTTGTTGAACACATTGGAGTTGAGAATTGTATAGGAGCAATTGATGACACATACCTACTCTAGTCCTGTTGAAGATTGGGATCATTTGCAAAAATCTGTGCTGATCTGATCGGCTTGAACTGGCACCATCGACCAAAAAACAAGCAGCAACCAGAGCCTACGTTTTAATATTGGACCGGATCAGGTGGTTGGATGAATTGCCAACAAAAAGGGATCTTGGTCCGGTTTGGGTCCAAAAATATTGACCACAATAAAGCAGGATGGAACGACCAGGATCTGCTGCATTTTATTGTTGTTTGGCTCTAGTTATTATGCTATTTTGGAACGACCATGATCTGCTGCATTTTATTGTTGTTTGGCTCTAGTTATTATGCTATTTTACATGCTGTGGGAGACACGAACTTTTATTTTTAAACCATCATTTAGATTGTTGTAAGAATAAGAAGTGGCCTTGTCATGGGCTGGGCTGGGCTGGGCTGGGTTGGGTTGGGCGGGCGTAACCAGTTCTTTTACACTTATGCTTGGGCCTACTGTGCTAGGCCAAATTGGGCTTAGGCTGGGCTTCGGCCTTGGGACTTAAAATGTCAGGTTGGGCCTGGCTCTAGCCTGAGATTAAGGTTGGGCTTAAATGTCAGGTTGGGCTTCATCTATATTAAGGGTCATTGATCAAATGGCTAATATTTGTCAGATTGTTGTACTATTTGTACAGTAGCCCATCTAATGTGCGTGGGACTTAATGAACCGTCTAGATCAATGCATTGGACTGCCTATATATCCAAATGTAACTAGGAACACTATAACTTATAGTGCTCGCATCACACGAGACCATTTCTCTAAGACAGTGATGCAATTTTGTATTACTGCATTACCAAAGGGAAAAATATGGGTGTTTATCAGTTAAAATGTGCTAGTAAAAGGTGGGTGCCTGTTGTTATTTATGACGCAGTGTGCTAAGTGCATATAGTTGCAAGTAGACTTGTTGGTAGGTCCCCTCTTTTATAACTATAGGGAAAGATCACAGCATTAACAGGGGCGGAGCCACATAGGGGCTAGGGGGCATTTGTTTTTAACCGTAAGAGTTCAATCCTAACTGGTGGTGCATGTAGTGTGGTCCAGTTGAGCCTTTGATCTACCTCTTTTTTGGGCTCAAGTCCTAAAATGATCCGGCAAAATAGATGGACTGCGTCGATAAAATTAACATATAGATCACGGTGGGCCCTACAGAGCTACTGACAGGACCGCGTCGATAAAATTAACATATAGGTTTCGAAGGAAGTTGCTGTCCAGGGAAGTTACGTGGGGCTCACCATATGATGTTTGTGATAAAAAAATGGAGATCCAAAACTCAAGTGGGCCAGATGAGAAGAAACAATGGGGATTGAGCGAGCACCGTTGACACATTCATATGGCAATAGAAATTTAGTATTAGGCTGAGTTTTTGTGTTTTTAGTTCATCCCAGTAGAAATGACCTTCTAAAAGGTTTGGATGGGATATAAACATCAAGGTGGACTAGAAAGGTTTCAATGGTGGGCATTTCTTTTCTCAAATTTCCCACTAGTTGAGTTTTGGATCTGCCTCTTTTTTTGTCTCCTGTCCCAAAAACGGATGAACAGTGTGGAATGATAAAAAATATCACGGTGGGCCCCAGGTAACTTACCAGCAGCAGCGCAGAAACTTCTTGCGATGTCTCTCCGGATTACGGATTAGGATCTGGCTACTGAAGTGACGTCACCAAGTTCTATGGCCCACACCATGATGTATGTGTTGTATCCTCACCGTTCAACCATTTAGAGAGATCATTTTATGGCTTGAAACAAAGAATGAGGGCAGATTCAAAGCCCAAATGGACCCCATCACAGAAACAGTAGGGAGAGTGGTAGCAACCGTTGAAACCTTCCTAGGCCCCCTCTGGAAGAAAATCCTGTCTCCCCCCTGAGTATTAAGATATATAGTTCTAAACATCTGTGATAATTGGTCCTACCTTATATGAATAATCTTCTACATCCATTTCACATGCTAGTACTAAATGGACAGTTTGGATCCCTTGGACCTAATTGACGGTCCAGATAGGTTATGTGGATGCCGACGAAACAGAACTATATCTAGAGGTGGGCAACGATCCGGGCCGAGCCAAGTTAGCCCTAGTTTGGTTTGGCTTGTTTTTGTGTCACCTTAGTTTGTGGATTGGCTTGGTTTGGGTTTCAAGTCGACCCATGCGGATGGAGTTTGGTTTGCCTCAGAAAAATCTGGTTCAAGCCAGGATTAGGTTGGTGGAAAACTTCGAACCAGGCTGGGCCAAGTTCAAATAGGCGGCGGTTCTTTTTTTTGTTTGTTTGTTTAAATAAAAAGAATTTAAAAAGTTAGAAAAAAAATATAAAATTATCTTACAACGTGATGTTTAATATCCTTTAAAGGAGGAGTGCAACTTCAAAATTGACATGTAAGAGCCTCTTCCAAATAAAAGTACATCAGCATAATTTTACAAATGCAAGGAAACAGTGTGCATTCATGTATATATATTATGTATTATCCACATCATCATTTATATATAATATCCACACCATCCACCTGTTTTTACACATCATTTTAGGACATGATTCCAAAATAGAATCATATCCAAAGCTCAAGTGGATCACACCACAGGAAGCAGTGTGCTTACAATCTATGAGCCGAATCAAACTAAGCTGAGCTGAATTAAATTGAGCTGAATCAAATATAGCTTCGAGTCAAGCCGAGTTGGTACTACTTAGTTTGGGCTTGGTTTGTTTTTTTAACGAGCTTGACTATATGAGGCTTGGTTTGGTTTAAACTTCTATTCGAACCAATCCAAGCCTAGCCTTTTCAAATTAACCAATCCGAGTTGAGCTTTCAAGCTGGATTGGTTTGTGCCCATATATATGCATGTATAGGTTCCCATGCATTTAAACCACTAGATAATTAATTGTTATTATTGAGTATTTCTAAGCCCATATGCGTGTGCAAAGGTAATATACACACCACACATTTTGCCTGTAGGTACAAGATCCAATCCATCCATCGGAAGGGATCTCCTACATTGATGCCCTAGCATAAGAATCAGGTTGGCCAAGGTTTGCAACACAAGTGTACGGCTGTGAAAGACTTTGAGTGATGTTTTTTAACCTGTCCACCTGTGTATAACATTGGGGCCCACCTGCTGAGTGGATGAGATTTATTTTTGGGAAAATATCCTGAGGTCCGACTGGCCTGATGGATGGATAGGATTTGGGACCTATGTGCCATTCTATCACATTTGTCGCCACATAGCACATTTGTCAGGGAGGCTAGGTCTCTGAGGGCCACCGTGATGTATGGATTTTATCCATACCCTCCATGCCTTTCTCCATGTCAGTTTAGATTACGGTCCAAAAAATGAGGCAGATCCAATACTCAAGTGGACCACGAAATGGGATTAAACGCTTACCGTTGAAAACTTCTTGGGTGAACATGTTGGATGGAAAATAAACATCATGGTGGGCCCTAAGAAGGTTTAAATGGTAGCATCATTAGGGACACGGATTACGTCCGTACCCTGGTAGGACCTTTAAGCGTCCGACCAGATCTGGGCAAGGGCCTACCGTGATGTATCGGTCTATCCGCGCCGTCCACTCGTTTTCTGAGATCATGTTAATGGATGGGCTCAAAATTGACGCAGATCCAACGGTGTTATAGACCACACCAGAGACTACTATTGCATTTAATGCAACTTGAAATTTTGCTCTGTGCATTTAATGCAACCCAAGCTTACTATTTGGTGTGGTCGAATACAACATTGGATCTGACTTATTGTTGGGTTATTACATTAACATGATCTTATAAGAGGGATGGACGGCTTGGATAAACCGATACATCACAGTGGGTCCCCAAACAGGTCTGGTCGGACGGTTAAAGGTCCGACCACGGTCGGAGGCAATCCGCGTCCCATAATTAGCACCGCTGCTTCTTATGGTGTGGCCCACTTGAGCCTTATATCTGACTCATTTTTGAGTTCGTAGTCTAAAATGACATGGAAAAATGCAATGACGTGTCGATAAAATGACATTTTTGTGTTTTCCTCCTAACTATTCAACGCCACTGATCCAAGGATTAGAATCATCTGATCTTGGAGAAATTTCAGCATCACCAATCCATCATGGACCCCTTCAGATCAAGGGTAAAGATCTACTTAGTGACACTGAGAAAATTGTACCGACAGCTTTCACGGGACTACTTCGTGCAAATTGAAGGAATGGAAAAGATCCATTGGTTCAGAAATCCCGTCCACCAATGCGTATGGAGCCTAATGGACGGTCCAGATATTTGATGTGGGATTGAATGAGTACAAATGCAACCATTAATATACACATGTAGTGTTCCAGTTACATCGTATTCTTACCCTAATACATATATAGGCTACATGTGCACATTAGCCTATGTACACATTACATGTAGGAGTTCATTAATCGTGCTCTTTCAATCACTCATCATCCTATATCTCTGCACGCATGGTTCAATAGACTGGGCCAGCAAGTTTTCTAAATCATTCGTTTTTCTATCTTCATAGCATCAAAATGAAAAACAGAAAAAAGAAAAAAAAAGTTGAATATTTCAAATTTTTTGCTGGTTCTTCCGGACTACGGGCCCACCTGACTGAGATTTGCCGTGTGAGGTAAGGTATTCATGAAGCTAGGTCTAATGTACCTTGCAGCTCGGTTTGTTTGTTGATCATGACATTAAGAAAGAAACAAGGGCGGTCAATTGCAAGGAAAAATTAAGAGAAGTGCATGAGACCCTTTTGTGCGAATAATTGGGATTATGTGCTTGACCCTTTGGTCATCTCTGCATGCTTAAGCCGCTGAGACAAGTGGTTCTAAATTGTGTATGTTTGGCCATATCTAGTGGCCACTGTCAAAGTCATGCATTTAAGGTGTAGCGTGTGTTTGATGCAGAAGTGCATTTTACAAAAATTGGATTGAGGCTGTGTAAGAAATAGATGAGAAGTGGGCCACTTGGTGCCACTTCTCATGAATGGACCTGGATTGGATACAACCCCACTGATCACGAGTTCTAGCACAGGCAGGGGCTTTAAGGGGCTTACTGTCAAGTACAAGTTTTATCCACACTGGTAACTGATGTAGTGAGGCCTCCTCCCGATCATGATGGAAAGAAGACTAAAAGGATTTGAAAGTGGGCCCACTTGAACCGGCAAGATGAAAAAAATCCCAACTCTTAAGCCCTTCCAACCGGCTGGACGACTGGTCGAATGCTTCAACCGGCCGGCCGGATGTTGCAATCCAGAGAGCAAAAACTCTCTGGACTGTCTGGACTATGTCCGGTCGGCCGGAGGCCCTTGACCGGCCGGCCGGACACTACGCAGAGTGCGCGCGAACTCTTCTATTTTTGGTATTTTCTTGCTTCTGTTTTGGTTTAATTAGTTTCCTTTTGCAATTAGGATACTTAGGTTGCGTTTCTAGGATTTAGTTTCCTATAAATACTTGATTTATTTTCTTTTTAATGGATGATTGATATATTTTGAATAAAACTTAGAGTTTTCTCTTGTTTTGCTTGTGGATTCGAGTTGTTCTTCGTGGATTCGAAGAGAAGGTCTCATGGATTCGAGATATCTCGTCGTGGATTTGACGAAGACAGGTCGATGAGTCCTTGTAGATCCGAAATTCAGATTATTTATCACCGTGAGAGAGAGTTGCTCACTCTCACAACCTTCCGCCTGCACCAATAACCCATTTTGCCATATCGTTTTTGGGGGTATGCAAAAAATAATAAAAATAATAAAAATGAGGCTGATTTACTGATTAAGTGGACCGCAACATAGGAAGTAGTGTTGATAATGACGCTTATCGTTAAAACCTTTCATGGGCCTATGTGATGCTTATTCACTATTCAACTTATTCATAAGTTAACATAGACATGGATATATAGATAGACATGGATGATGGGGAAACACAAATGTCAGCTTTATCCAAAGATTATGATGTAAAACGGGCAACAGACATTTTCATGGTCAAAATGGACCAGAAAAAGCCTGACCGAAGATGAAAGTGATTCTGGTCGTCAGGACAGTAAAATAGTCCTATCTTGCAATCCGGGATGAGTTTTGGGACGTATAATATATGATTTTGGCGTAGCTCGAACTAGTTAAGCCAACCAACCCTTCTATGCTCAGTTGCCCATGCAAGATTTATGAGATTTGATCAGATTAACTGTCATTAGCTTAGTTTTATTTTGTTTTTACTATAAATATTAAGTTTTAGTTTGATTATAACTTTTGATCTGGTGAGTTTTAGAAGTTGTACCTAATATGATGAAAATGGCTTAGAAAACTTAAGCGAACAATGTGGTGAACTTTCTATTTTTGACTGAAAATCATGAAGTCTAGTAGGAATATGAGACGTCTATAAATAGTAAGTTTCTTATTTATAAAAAGTTCCATTTTTTTAGGAGTTTTAGTTGGATTATGAGTTTGATACTTCGTCCTGGGGTTTAATTTCCTATTTAAATTATTGTAATTATGTTTTTAATTATTCGATCAATTATTACGAACTTTTTAAGAATTATTTCCTATTTTCTTATCTCTTTTGTGGATTCGAGGAAGTCTAGTTGAGGATTCCCAAAAGTCTTGTGGATGTAAGGTATTTATCTGGTGAGGAAGATGGTGCTTGACCTTACCACAACCTCCTTGCGTCAGATTCGATGGCCCCTCATAAGTTTTTCATGGTGGAAATTTAATCCCCACTTTGTGGTCCACTTAGCCTTGGATATGCATCATTTTCTTTGTTATGTCCTAAAATGATATGGAAAAATGGATGAATGAGATGGATAAACCCATACATGAAGGTGGGCCGCCCAGAGTACCTGCCTGGACCAATTCCCTCACGGCGGGGCCAATACACAATCCACTCATTGAATGATCACTTTCGATTATACACTTTCATCCCATTCATGTAAAAGTTTTGAGCCGAACGTGCAGTTTACATTATGGATACTGGTGCGGCGCTTTAGTGGATCCTTGACTGTGGGTCATATATACCTTGATCAATGCTCCTTATATCCATGTCATCAATCCAGTTTTTACAGATCATTTTAGGGCATGATCCAAAAAATGAATCAGATCTAAATCTTAGGTGGAGCACACCATAGGAACCAGTGGTGATTGAATATCCACTATTAAAAACTTCTTGGGAGCCATCCGAATGTTTATTTAACATCCAACCTGTTGATAAGGTCACAAAGGCCTGGATGAAGGGACCACTTGATTGAAAAACTTTTGTCCCATAGAAAAAAAATTTAATGACCAATAACCATTGGCTCCTAAGCTGAACACCTGAAATTTGGATTTGTTTCAAAAAGGACACACACCCTAAAATGATCTGTTAACATGGATGGACGGTGTGAATGTAAGGAACATACATCAAGGTGGCCCCACAGTCAGGGATCGACCAAATGGGCCCCACTCTGTATATGTCTTGGTACATGTCTGGGCTTGATTTTGTCAAACAAAGGTAGTGACAAAGTGGTGGCCGCCTATCGAGTGGATCTCATCTTTGTGGACGCGGATTTCCTGCTGAAGGCCTTCCCAGGAAGTTCCTGGGCTAGGGTGCTAGGTGGGGCCCATCGTGATGTTTATGAGAAATCCACCCATCCATCCATTTTATGATCTCATTTTAGGACATTCGACCAAATATGAGGCATATCCAAATTTTAACTGGGCCACACAATACAAAAAAAAGTGGGGATTTAACGAACACCCCGTTGAAACATTTGTGTGGCATATCATGCTAGGTATTTTGTGTTTTCACTTCATCCCAATTGGAATGAAATTATAAATGGTTTAGATGGTATATAAACATCAAGTTGGAGCTTAGGCAGATTTCAATGGTAGGAAACTCTTTCCCTAGTTTTCCCTTTGGTGTGGCCCACTTAAGTTGTGGATTCACCTTATATTTAAATGTATGTACTAAAATGAGATCATAAAACAGATGGGCAAGGTGGATTTCTCACAAATATCACAGTGGGCCCCACCTAGCATCCCGGCATTGGAACTTCCTTGGAAAGGCTTTCACAGGAAATCCATGTAGAGCTGTACACGAGTCGAGCTAGCTCAGCTAGCTCACTCGATTCAGCTCGAAACAGCTCGATTCGAAGGAGGGCTTCGAATCAAGCTGAGCCTTTTTCCCCTACTTGAAACGAATTTTGAGCCGAGCATGAGCTAGCCTCGGTCGATTCGGCTTGGCTCATTCGTAGCTCAATTTGGCTCGACTAAATTCATTTCTCCCTATTCCTTTGTTTGACCCGAGCAACCCCCAGCCCTAAACCCTACCCTGCCTGAGCGCCCCCCTTGCCCCTATTCGGCCGACAAGTTTAGCCAGAACCCCCCTCTTATTTGTCTACTAGGCATCATCCGACCTCTAACAGCCCATCCCACTAGGCATAGTACAACCTCCAGAGGCACCGTCCGAGGTAAAAATTGTAAAAAAGATTTAATTATTAGATTTTTTTATATTTCTTAGTTAATTCTTTAATTGTTCAATTTTTAATTGTTTATATGTTGACCCTTAGCTCAAATTCAACTCGAAAAGCTCGAGCTCGAAATCGGCTTGATTCGACTCAAAAGCACGGTCGAGCCAACTCAAACATGAACTTCCAGCTCGATGGCCAAGCCAAGCCAAACACGAGCCAAGGTGGTCATTGGTCGAGCCTCACTCGAACATGGTTGAGCTCGGCTCATGTACAGCTCTAAATCAGCGTCCCATCTTTGTTACGCTAATTAGGGGAGTAGATTCCTGTGACCCTGGGCACATAGGTTGTGTGGGGTCCTCTATGCTCGGGGTTGTGTGGGGTCCATAGAGATGTCCCTGATAAATCCACGATGTCCATCTGTTGTTAAAGGACACAATAGGACAAGATTATAAAAATAAGACAAATCCAAAACTCAGGTGGGCCACACCAACAAAATAGTGAGAATAGCAATGTCCATCATCGAAACCTTCCTGGAGCTGGCCATGATGTTTATTTGCCATCCAAACCGTCCATGCATATTTCCTTGTCATTTTAGAATATGGGCCCAAAAATGAGGCAGAACCAAAGCTCAAGTGGACCACAAAATGGGGATTAAAAGATTACCATTGAAAACTTCTTGGGTGCCACATAAGTTTGGGATTAAGCTGATATTTTGTGTTTTCCCTTCATCTAGTTCTCTATGACCTTATGAATATGTTGGATGGCAAATAAACACCACGGTGGGCACTAGGAAGGTTTCATCGGTAGCGTCATTAGCACCACTGATTCCTATGGTGTGGCCCACTTGAGCCTTAGATCTGCCTCACGTTTGGACTTGTAATATTAAATGATATGGAAAAATGCACGGATGGTGTGGATAAAATTCATACATTATGGTGGCTGTCAAAGCCATAGCCTGTCCCGACCTCCGGACTGGCAGGGAAGTACCCAATCCGCGCCCCATTTGTGAGCGTACATGAACCTTTTAGCATACGTGTGTGGACTTAGAAATGTTCATTTTTATTTACGTACGTATGTGCATAAAACTTAGATGTCAATGAAAGTCGGATTTGATTAAGGTCCTGATGCATCTTCTTTGCACAAGTGGGGCCCACATTTTAGTGATCCAGACGGTTGATCTGATGGGCTGCATCCATGATAGTGCATGGTGAAACATTACAATATTGGATGATTCTGTCCATCCTATTTATGATCGTATCTTTATGTCGTTGTTTTGTTTTCCTCCTAACTATTCAACGCCACTGATCCAAGGATTATAATCATCTGATCTTGGAGAATTTTCAGCATCACCAATCCATCATCGACCCTTTCAGATCAAGGGTAGGGATCTACAAATGACACTGAGAAAATTGTACCAACGGCTTTCACTGGACTACTTCGTGCAAATTCGGAGTGGATCTTTCAGATTAATGCAATTTTGAATGACGTGGTAATTCCTAACTACAATGGTATGTACAAATGGATGAAAGAGATCAATTGGTATGCACGAATCTCCTGCCCACAAATACGTTTGGAGCTTAATGGACGGTCCAGATATTTGATGCGGGGTTCAATGAGCCCAAATGCAACCATTAATATACACACGTAGTGTTCCAGTTACATCGTACTCTTACCCTAATACATATGTACTATGGCCAGAGCATAGGGCCATGCAAGCCTAACGTAATACATGTATGGTGCACATTACCCTCATGTATACATAGCTCTTTCAACCACTCATCATCCTACCTGTGCATGCTACCTGTGCATGCATGGTTCAATAGACTGGGCCAGCTACTTTTCTAAATCATCCATTTTTCTTAAAAAAAAAAAAAAAAAAAAAGGGTAGCTGCAAATTTCATTGCCGTGTGAGATACGGTAATCATGAAACTATGTCCAATGCATCTTCAAGCTCGGATTGTTTGTTGACGATGACTCATGAACTCGGGGAGAAAAAGACAAACAAAGGCTGTCAATGGCCAGGGAAAAAGACAAGTGTATGGGACCCTTTTGCATGAATAATTAGTATTGCTTGCTTGACCTTCTGATCATCTTTGCATGCTTGAGCCGCCGAGACGAGTGGTTCTAAATTGTGAAAATTAAAGCATGTTTGGTCATATCTAGCTAGTGGCCACTGTCAAAGTCATGTATTTATGGTGTAGCGCTTGTTTGATGTGGAAGTGCATTTTACAAAATATGGATGGATGCTGTGGAAGAAATAGATGAGAAGTGGGCCACTTGATGCCACCTCTCTTGAATGGATCTGGATTGGGTACAACCCGGCTGGTCTCAAGCTTAATTAGCACAGGTAGGGGCTTTGAACTACCGTGAAGTAATATGGGTTTTATCACACTGACCATCCATTTTGCCATGCCATTTTAGGGTATAAGCCCAAAAATTAATGAGTAAGATTTAAGGCTTAAGTGGACCGCACCATTGGAAGCAGTGTTGATAATGACACCCACTGTTCAAACTTTCATAGGGCCCACCATGATCTTTATTTGCTATCCAACTTTCTCATAAGGTCAAAAAGACTTGGATGAAGTGAAACCACAACTATCAGATTGGTCTAATTTTTTTTGTGGCCACTAAAAAGTTTTTAGTCGTGGGCTTTCAATCACCATTGTTTCTTGTGGTGTGGTCCACCTGAGATTTGGATTTGCCTCATTTTTGGGCTCATGCTCTAAAATGAAATTGCAAAATGGATGGACAATGTGGATAAATTAAACACATGCATCTTGGTGAGGCCCACAGAGCACCGACCACCGGTAAGTCACTACTGATAGAGCCCATAGGCAATCACATCCAAGTTTGGCCCACATCTAATGGCCAGTGCATTTATTAGGTTACGCGTGTTTGACGAAGTGCTCTTTGTGGAAATTAGATTGATGGTGTAGAAGTGGGCCCTTGATGCCACCTCTCTTCAATGGTGCACCCCAAAGCCTGACACATGTAGGGGCTTTGAGGAGCCCACTGTGAAATGTGAATTTTATCCGCACCATCCATCCATTTTGCCATGTAATTTTAGGGTGTAAGGTAAAAAAAAAAAAAAAATGAAACAATAAGGTTCAAGTGGGGCCCACGTTTTAGTGATCCATACAGTTGATCTGATGGGCCGCATCATGGATAGTGTATGCTGAAACATTACGATAATGGATGATTCTGTCCATCCCATCTATGACCATATCTTCATATGGTTGTTGTGTTTTCCTCATTGCTATTAAACGCTACTGATCCAAGGACCAGAATCATCTGATCTTGGAGAATTTTCAGCATCACCAATCCATCATGGACGCTTTCAGATGAAGGGTAGGGATCTACAAGTGACACTGAGAAAATTGTACTGATGGCTTCCACTGGACTACCTGGTGCAAATTCAGCTTGCAAAATAGATGGATGGTTTGGATCTACTTCATTTTTGTGCTTGTGCATGCTCTAAAATCAGCTTGCAAAATGGATGGATGGTTTGGATCTACTTCATTTTTGTGCTTGTGCATGCTCTAAAATCAGCTTGCAAAATGGATGGATGGTTTGGATCTACTTCATTTTTGTGCTTGTGCATGCTCTAAAATCAGCTTGCAAAATGGATGGATGGCTTGGATAAAACACATACATCTCCGTGAGGCGCATAGTGCACCATCCACTAAGAAGGTCACTACTGGTAGAGTTAGTAGGCAATCCAAATTTTTAATGGTGAGCGTTCAATTTCCACCATGTGGTCCACATGAAGCTTAGATCAGCCTCATTTTTGAGCTTATACCCTACAATGAAAAATGATAAGGCAAAATGGATAAAACTCATACATCAGCTCCCTCCTGAAACGGTTGGAAGCTGATTTTGTCTTGCCCTGACCCAAATTGATCCAGGCAGGGGCTATGTTGGGCTATCCTGATGCATGGGTTTTATCCACGCTGTTATCCATTCTTTCAGATTATTTAATGGCATGAGACAAAAAATGAGGCAGGTACAATGCTCAAGTGGACCACACAACAGGAAGTAGAGCTCACCGTTGAAACCTTCCTAGGGCCACGTGATGTTTATTTACCATCAAACCTCTTCATAAGGTAACATACGTTTATTTACCATCTTATTACCACCTGTTCGCAAGGTCAAATAAAAACGAATGAAGGGAAAACACAAATGTCAACTTGATCCAAAGATTCCGCGTGGCCTGTAAGAAGTTTTTAACGGTGGAAATTCAATCTCCATTTTTAGTTCACTTGAGCCTTGGATTTGCCTATTTTTTTGTTCTTATCATAAAATGACCTAGAAAAATGGATGAACGGCATGGATAAAACCCATACATCAGGATGTCCCTGGACGGATTCCCTCCGGGTTACTTACAATATTGATACCCGTTCATCCCATTCATGTGAATAGTGGGAATAGCAATGTCCATCATCGAAACCTTACTGGAGCTGGCCATGATGTTTATTTGCCATCCAAACCGTCCATGTATATTTCCTTGTCATTTTAGAATATGGGCCCAAAAATGAGGCAGATGCAAAGCTCAAGTGGACCACAAAATGAGGATTAAAAGCTTACCATTGAAAACTTCTTGGGTGCCACATAAGTTTTGGATCAAGCTGATATTTGTGTTTTCCCTTCATCTATTTCTCTATGACCTTATGAATATGTTGGATGGCAAATAAACATCACGGTGGGCACTAGGAGGGTTTCATCGGTAGCGTCATTAGGACAGCTGCTTCCTATTGTGTGGCCCACTTGAGCCTTAGAACTGCCTCACGTTTGGAAAAATGCACAGACGGTGTAGATAAAATTCATACATTACGGTGGCCATCAAAGCCATAGCTTGTCCTGAGCTCCGGACTGGCGGGGAAGTACCCAATCCGCGCCCCATTTGTCGAGCGTACATGAACCTTTTAGCACACGTGTGTGGACTTAGAAGTGTTCATTTTTATTCACGTATATGTGAATATACCTTAGATGTCAATGAAAGTCGGATTTGATTAAAGTCCTGATGCATCTTCTTTGCACTAGTGGGCCCACATTTTAGTGATCCAGATGGATGATCTAATGGGCCGCATCTATGATAGTGTATGGTGAAACATTACAGTATTGGATGATTCTGTCCATCCTATTTATGATGGTATCTTTATATCATTGTTTTGTTTTCCTCCTAACTATTCAACGCCACTGATCCAAGGATTATTATCATCTGATCTTGGAAAATTTTCAGCATCACCAATCCATCATCGACCCTTTCAGATCAAGGGTAGGGATCTATGAATGACATTGAGGAAATTGTACAGACGGCTTTCACTGGACTACTTCATGCAAATTCGAAGTGCGATTCTTTCATATTAATGCAGTTTTGAATGACGTGGTAATTCATAACTACAATGGTATGCACAAATGGATGAAAGAGATCCATTGGTATGCACGAATCTCCTGCCCACAGATCTCCAGATATTTGATAGGGCTGTGCACGATTCGGTCGGCTCGGTTTTGAGGGAAAATATCCAACCAAACCGACTTAGTTGGCTTTGAATATTTAACAACCGAACCGAACCGATGAACCATCACCAACCGAACTGAACCGAATAAATTCGGGTCGGTTCGGTTTTGTCGGTTTTATCGGTTTGAGCCTCAAACCGAAACTTTTGTAGCCCCATAAAATGCTTCTAATGGTTATTCATCATTTTTTCCAATGGTATTGTTTACTTGAAATTTGGATCTTCTCGAGGTTTAGAATCATGTCCTAAAATGGTAGACGAAAATAGATGAACGGAATGGATGCAAAGCATACATAAAGGTGGGCTCCACACAGTTAGGATAACACTCACTGAATTGTTACCCTAATTTGCTCCCTTACTATGCTACAAAGTCCATGTCTATATTAAATTCTTTTACTTGACATGAGGTAATTGGTAATGTAGTTTAAATGGGCCCCACTATCATGCGTTTTAAAAATCCACTCAAACTAGCAGGTGACTAACCCAATTTTAGACCTAAAGATGAAAAACCAGCGTCATCTTTGATACAAGCGAACCACATGATTGGAAATAGTGTACATGCCACATTACCCTCTAAACTCTTTTTCTTGGTGTGGCCCACTTGAATTACAGATAAAGATGATATTTCAGTCTTGGGCCTAACTTGGGGTGGCACCTTTATTGGTTAGAGTGGATTTCACGTAAATATTGAAGTGGGGCCAACCTCACTTTCTCTCTCTCTCTCTCTCTCTCTCTCTCTCTCTCTCTCACACACACACACACACAGAGAGAGAGAGACACACACACACACACACACACACACACACACACACACACACACATATATATATATATATATATATATATATATATATATATATATATATATATCGGTTGGTTCGGTTGAAAACGGTTTATAATTTTCACAAACCGACGACCGAACTGACACTCTCGCTTTTTTATATTAAAAAACCGACCCGACCCGAAATAGATTGGAAAACCGACCGAAATCGATCGGTTCAGTCCGGTTCAGTTGATTTTATTGGTTTAGTCAGTTTTTTTAACAACCCTAATATTTGATGCGGGATTCAATGAGCCCAAATGCAACCATTAATATACACACGTGGTGTTCCAGTTATATCGTACTCTTACCTAATACATATGTACTATGGCTAGAGCATAGGGCCATGCAATCCAGTTACATCGTACTCTTACCCTAATACATATCCTAATAGTGCACATACCATGATTCGAGAGTTCATTAACACAGTTTAGCCTTGCTGGCTCTTTCAACCACTCATCATCCTACCTGTGTATGCATGGTTCAATAGATTGGGTCAGCTACTTTTCTAAATCATCCATTTTTCTTTACAAAGTGTTAAAAAAACAAAATAAAAAACAAAAAATAAAAAATAAAAAAATAAAAAAACCCGGAGTAGCTTCAAAATTTTGCTGGTTCTTCCGGACCGAGATTTCATTGCCGTGTGAGATAAGGTAGTCATGAAACTATGTCCAATGCATCTTCAAGCTCGGATTGTTTGTTGACGATGACTCATGAACTCGGGGAGAAAAAGACAAACAAGGGCTGTCAATGGCCAGGGAAAAAGACAAGTGTATGGGACCCTTTTGCATGAATAATTGGTATTGCTTGCTTGACCTTCTGATCATCTTTGCGTGCTTGAGCCGCCAAGACGAGTGGTTCTAAATTGTGAAAATTAAAGCATGTTTGGTCATATCTAGCTAGTGGCCACTGTCAAAGTCATGTATTTATGGTGTAGCGCTTGTTTGATGTGGAAGTGCATTTTACAAAATATGGATGGATGCTGTGGAAGAAATAGATGAGAAGTGGGCCACTTGATGCCACCTCTCTTGAATGGATCTGGATTGGGTACAACCCGGCTGGTCTCAAGCTTATTTAGCACAGGTAGGGGCTCTGAACTACCGTGAAGTAATATGGGTTTTATCCACACTGACCATCCATTTTGCCATGCCATTTTAGGGTATAAGCCCAAAAATTAATGAGTTAGATTTAAGGCTTAAGTGGACTGCACCATTGGAAGCAGTGTTGATAATGACACCCACTGTTCAAACTTTCATAGGGCCCACCATGATCTTTATTTGCTATCCAACTTGCTCATAAGGTCAAAAAGACTTGGATGAAGTGAAACCACAACTATCAGCTTGGTCCAATTTTTTTGTGGCCACTAAGGAGTTTTTACTTGCGGGCTTTCAATCACCATTGTTTCTTGTGGTGTGGTCCAACTGAGATTTGGATCTGCCTCATTTTTGAGCTCATACTCTAAAATGAAATTGCAAAGAGGATGGACACTGTGGATAAATTAAACACATGCATCTTGGTGAGGCCCACAGAGCACCGTCCACCGGTAAGTCGCTACTGATAGAGCCCATAGGCAATCACATCCAAGTTTGGCCCACATCTAATGGCCAGTGCATTTATTAGGTTACGCGTGTTTGACGAAGTGCTCTTCATGGAAATTAGATTGATGGTGTAGAAGTGGGCCCCTTGATGCCACCTCTCTTCAATGCTCTCCCCCCCCCCCCCCCCCCCCCCCCAAAAAAAAAAAAAAAAAAAAAAGCGGAACACATGTAGGGGCTTTGAGGAGCCTCCTGTGAAGTGTGAATTTTATCCACACCATCCATCCATTTTGCCATTAATATACACACGTGGTGTTCCAGTTACATCGTACTCTTATCCTAATACATATGTGGGCTACATGTACTATGGCCAGAGCATAGGGGCATGCAATCCTAGCGTAATACATGTATAGTGCACATTACCCTCATGTATACATACCATGATTCGAGAGTTCATTAACACAGTTTAGTCGTGCTAGCTCTTTCAACCACTCATCATCCTACCTGTGTCTGCATGGTTCAATAGACTGGGTCAGCTACTTTTCCAAATCATTCTTTTTTTTTTTACACACTGTAAAAATGAAAAAAAAGAAAAAGAAAAAGAGAAGAGAAAAAAGGGAGAAGATTTGGAATTATTGCTGGTTCTTCCAGACTGAGATTTCATTGCCATGTGAGATAAGGTAATCATGAAACTATGTCCAATGTATCTTGGTATGGGACCCTTTTGCATGAATAATTGGTATTGCATGCTTGACCTTCTCATCATCTTCGCGTGCTTGAGCCCTCGAGACAAGTGGTTCTAAATTGTAGAAATTAAAGCATGTTTGGTCATACCTAGCTAGTGGCCACTGTCAAAGTCATGTATTTATAGTGCAGTGCATGTTTGACGCGGAAGTGCATTTTACAAAAAATGGATAGATGCTGTGGAAGAAATGGATAAGAAGTGGGCCACTTGATGCCACCTCTCCTGAATGGACCTGGATTGGGTACAACCCAGCCAGTCACGAGCATTGGCACAGGCAGGGTCTCTAAGGTGCTTACCGTGAAGTACTGGTTGATCGACACTGATAGTCCATTTTGCCTAATCATTTTAGGGGAAAAGCCCAAAAAATGAGGCAGATTTAAGGCTTAAGTGGACTGCACTATAGAAGCAGTGTGGATAATGATGCTTACTGTTTGAACTTTTTTAGCGCCCACTGTTATCTTTATTTGTCATCCAACAAGTTCATAAGGTCACATAGTCTTGGATGAAGTGAAAACACAAATACCAGCTTGATCCAAAAATTTTGTGGCCCCCAATAAGTTTTTAGTTGGGGGCATTCAATCACCATTGTTTCCTATGGTGTGGTCCACTTGAGATTTGAATTTGCCTCATTTTTGGGCCAGGCTATTAAATGAGCTTACAAAATGGATGGATGACGTGGATAAAGCACATACATTTTAGTGAAGCCCACAGAGCACTGCCCACTAGCAAGTCGCTGCTACTAGATTCAGTAGGCAATTGCAGCCCAGTTGGGCCACATCTAGTGGCCAATGCATTTATGAGGTGACACTGTGTTGACGAAATGCTCTTTGCAAAAATTAGATTGATGGTGTGGAAGATGATGATACGTGGGCCCCTTGATGCCACCTCTCCTGAATGGGTGTAGATTCAGTGCTACCCTCTTATCCCAAGCTCGGCATAGGCAGGGGCTCTAAGGGCCTACTGTGATGTATGGGTTTTACCACACCGTCCATCCATTTTTCCATATCATTTTAGGGTATAAGGTAGAAAATGAGGGATCCAGTGGACTACACCACAGGAAGCAATGTTAATAATGGTGTCCATTGTTCCAACTTTCTTAGGGCCCACCATCATCATATGGTTACATAGACTTGGATGAATAGAAAACACAAATATGAGCTTGATCCAACTTTTTTGTGGCCTTAAATAAGTTTTTAGTTGTGGGCTTTCAATCACCATTGTTTCCTGTGGTGTGGTCCACTTGATTTTATATATGCCTCATATTTTGGCTCATGCTCTAAAATGAGCTTGCAAAATGGATGGACTACGCGGATTTGGTGCTACATCGCCTGTCCTAAGTTCAACACGGGCATAGGCTCTGAGGGGTCCACTATGGCGTATATGTTTATCCACAGTGTTCATCCATTTTACCATGTCATTTTAGGGTATAAGCTAAAAAATGAGGCAGATTAAAGGCCTAAGTGGAGTGCATAAATAGGAAGCTTAGTAGTGCAGTTTACCTGAAAATTGAATTTGCTTCAAAAAGACCATAGCTAAAATGATCTGTCAACATGGATGGACGGCGTGGATGCAAGGAACATACATCAAGGTGGCCCAGAATCAGGGATCCACTGAAGCCACGCCCATGGATAGAGGGGAAGTGGGCCCCACTGTCCATGTCTTGGTACACGTCTGGGCGCCTGATTTTTCAGACAAGGGGCAGTGACAAAGTGGTGGCTGCCTATCAGAGCCGCTCATCTGACAATCACGATACTGATGTAGGACGGGTCGCTGACTATTTCATGGCCCAGATGGAGCAAAAGAAGACCGGACGGGGCCGAAAGTGATCCGGACCGTCAGGACCGTGAATCGGTCGTATCTCACAATCCGGAATGAGTTACGGGACGTATAATATATCAATTTGGGGTAGCTCGAGCTACTTTAGCCAACCAACCCTGCTACGCCGGGTTGCCCAACCCGGAATCGCGAGAATCGACCGTATCGACGGTCATTAGGCTAGTTTATTTTCATTTTTACTATTTATAGTAAGTTTTAATTCCATCATAACTTTGCATCTGTAGGGTTTTAGAGTTAGTGCCCAACATGAAAAGGGCTTAGAATATTTCGTAGAACAACGTTGTTGAGGCCGTTTGATAACTTTCTATTTTTGGCCGAAACCCAAGAGTTCTAGTAGGATTGAACGACTTCTATAAATAGTAAGTTTACTATTTATAGTAAGTTGCGTTTTCTAGGAGTTTTAGTTGGAGTTGGATTTTGATACTTTACCTAGGGTTTAGTTTCCTATTTATATGCATTGTAATTCCGTTTTTATTCATTCAATTATCAAAAAATCAATTATTTGGAATTTATTTCCTCTTTTTATCTTTTATTTCTTCTCGTGGATTCGAGAACTATCGGTTAGGGAGACGGTGATCGACCTACCACGTCCTCCCTGCGTCATTGGTATCAAAGCGAGGTTTTTTCCTCAGGATGATGGCCTCTAATAAAGGGTTGGATCTTCATCCTAAGGACGGTGCCCCAAGGGATTATGTCACGGCGGCAGCTTTCGATGAAGCACAACAGGAAAATCGGTTGATCCTGCAAGGTATACAGGCAACCCTCAACCGCATTGCAGCGGCATTAAATCTGCCCCAAGCCCAAGGCAACAGTCAACAACCACCTGTGCTTGCTGTACGGAATAACCCCATGATCCGTAGAGCACCCCAGGTGGCCTATTGCAGGGCTACCCCAGACGATTCAAAACTCAACGATAAAGAGGTCGAAGACATCATCGTACGACGGCCTGCGTGTAGGAACGATCGTGGGGATTATGTTGAAAGAGCTTTTCGAGGTAATGTAACTTTGAATCAGGTCATTGAAGTACAACCCACCACCATCTCAGAAGATGTTCAAAATTTTGAGGGGGTAGAGGAAATCAATACTTCAGTCTTAAAGGATAGGGAAGGAGAGTCTAAAGTTATTTCTGACATTATAGAGTCAGTTTTGACGGAATCCATGAGCATCTCAGAAAGTGTCACGCCAGCAATGCAGGAAATTGAGGCGATCGGAGTTGCCGAACTTCCTGATGAATTGTTCATTGTGAAGGAAATTGTCCTTTCTCAGAAAAAGCCAACTTTTGATGTGCCAGAGAAGATTGCAATTATTCATGTTGGCGTCGAGAAGAAGTCGGAGAAAATTTTTGCTGCATTCCAGAATAGGGCCCGCAAGCATCAACTTCCGAAGTTAAAAGCAAATTATGGCCCTAACCTAAAGCGAAACTCGAGGACGAGTTTTTTTCAAGTGGGGAAGAATGATGTAGGGGAAGAACCCCATGATCGAGGGCGTGGATCACGCACCTTCCTGCGGGAGATGGACAGGAAGAAAAACAAGAGAAAACTAAGGAATTTCATATTTTGGAGTTTCAACTCAAACAGGAAATTGTTATTCCCGTTTTTGAACTTCGGCCCAACTTGTGGGGCCCATATTGAATCCATTCCATCCATTTTGTAGAGCTGCTCGATGCCGAGAAAACCCAACAAGTTTCACATCGATCCAAGTTACGGATTGATCGTGGCGTCCAAAATGGTACGAACTATCCAGAAAGTTCCAAATTCCGCCCACTGAAACTGGAGATGGTCCAGGTGGCCCACTACTACTGATATGAAGAATCTAAGCCGACCATCTTAAAGAGTACGTCGATATCAGTAAAACCACAAAGTTTTGTGGCAATCAGATGTGTGGATTGCTCGTATCAGCGGAAGGAAGACGACACCCTATAGGCGCTATATAGTTTGCGCAGATTTTTCTATTTCTTTTCTAATTGTATTAGGATTCTTTTCTTCCTTTGCAAGTTAGTATTAAGTACGAATTTAGGATTTAATTTATTATTTAAAGCAAGTTAATTATGTTTATTTGATCATTCATTCAATTATCAAAAAAATCAATTATTTGGAATTTATTTCCTCTTTTTATCTTTTATTTCTTCTCGTGGATTCGAGAACTATCGGTTAGGGAGACGGTGATCGACCCTACCACGTCCTCCCTGCGTCAGATACCATAGATGTGCCGCCTAAAAGAATAAATGGTTCCCATGTTTCACTCGTGTGGCACTCTTATAGTTGGGAAACCGAGTGTAAAAAGCACTTGTTCACTCGTGTCTATAAATACCCCTCACTCACTGTTTTCCTACACATCCCATTCTCTCCATTAGCAATGGCTCTCCTATCTCCTAAAACCCCATCATTTCTCATCTTCTTCTTTATCTTGTGCACTCTCCTTCTCCCATCTTCTTCTGTCTTTGCAAATACCCAAAAATGCATCAAAGAACATTTCTCTGCTTTGCTCCACTTGAAGCATGGCTTTGTCTTCTCTTACGCTGGCACTAACCTCTCTTCATGGAATTCAAACAATACCGATTGCTGCTTTTGGGAAGGCATCACGTGTGATGGACCCACTGGTGACGTGATCGGTCTCGACCTCAGTGGCCTCCGTATTTCTGGTCGGATTGATTCTGAAAGCCTCTTTCGTCTTCGGAGCCTGAGAGAACTGTATCTCGACCATGTAAACATCTCAGCGCAGGGTAGTGAGTGGGGCCGGACCTTATTCTTGTCACTCCCTCTTCTCCGTGTGTTGAGTTTACAATATTGTGGTCTTTCAGGCCCCATCCATTCTTCCCTTTCCCAACTCCGTTTCTTATATGAACTGGACCTCAGTTACAACAATCTGTCAGGATCATTACCATCCTTCCTTGTGAACCTCAGCAAACTAGAGTACTTGTACCTTTCTTTCAATAGTTTCAGTGGCCCAATTCCTTCTTCCTATGGAAACCAGCTTCTTAATCTCAAAGAGATCGTCTTATGGAGTAATTTGCTTAATGGAACCATTCCGTCATCATTGTTTTCACTCCCTTCATTACAGTACCTGGATCTTGAAGGTAACAAGCTGAGTGGTCGGCTTGACATTATCCACAATGCCTCTTGTACACAGTTGGAGGTCATTTATTTGACTCGCAACAACTTTCAGGGAATGGTGCCGAGCTTTCTCTTCCAACTCACCAAGCTTCAAAAACTTTACGTTTCTTCCAACAATTTCAGTGGCGTTGTTATCAACAATGCCACTTCTACACAGTTGGAGGAAGTTCATTTGGATGATAACAACTTTCAGGGAATGGTGCCGAGCTTTATATTTAAACTTATGAAGCTTAGAATCATTTCCCTTTCTTTCAACAATTTCAGTGGTGTTGTTATCCACAATGCCTCTTCTACACAGTTGGAGGAAGTTCATTTGGATCACAACTACTTTCAAGGAACGGTGCCGAGCTTTATCTTTAAACTTATGAAGCTTAGAACCATTTCCCTTTCTTTGAACAATTTCAGTGGTGTTGTGGAGATAGGATCATTTCAAACCCTCAAGAACCTCTCATCTCTCGATCTTTCAGACAACAACTTATCAATCGAAGAAAGTGGTGGTAATTCCACCTTTGCGTCCTTCCCCCAAATCAGATGGCTATCCTTGCGTTCTTGCAACATAACCAAATTTCCAAATTTCTTACGAAATCAAGAGCAGATGGTAGAACTAGATCTTTCCAACAATAGAATCACTGGTGAAATACCCAAATGGATATGGAAGGTTGGGAATGGGGGTTTAATCAGTTTAAATATTTCTCACAATGCTTTGCAAAGAATAGAACAACCATTTCCCCATGATTCACTGAGTGACTTGGTTTTTCTCGACCTTAGCTCCAATGTGCTAGAAGGCTCAGTTCCCATCCCGCCACCCTCCTCCATTTTCTTCTCTCTTTCCAGCAATACACTCCGTGGAGAAATTCCTATGTCAATTTGCAACACAACATCCCTTGGAGTCCTCGATCTATCCCAAAACCAGTTAAGTGGTGGGATTCCTTGGTGTCTAGGTGAGATCAGTGATGCCCTCAATGTACTAAATCTCCGAGGAAATATGTTTAACGGCACCTTGCTTCAAACATTCAAAAAGGGATGCAAGCTACGAACGCTTGATCTCAGTGAAAATCAATTAGAAGGCCAAGTTCCAAAATCTTTGGCTAATTGCAAAATGTTGGAGGTATTAAACCTTGGAAAGAATCAAATATATGACACCTTTCCTTCATGGGTAGAAGCTTTGTCCCAGTTGCACGTTCTTGTCTTGAAATCCAACAAATTTTATGGCCCCATTACACTTCCACAAACAAATCAGAGCTTCCCAATGTTGCAGATCATTGACCTCTCTTCTAATAGTTTTATGGGTGGTTTGCCATCAAATATGTTTCGGAGCTGGAAAGCAATGGCGGAAGAGGACCAATCTCAATCCAAGTTTCTTTATAGAACCACAATTTCAATAAGGAATACTACATATGGGGCATACTATCAAGACACGGTGATGGTAACAACCAAAGGAACGGAAAGGGTACTGCCAAAGATCCTAACCATCTTCACAGCAGTTGATCTCTCAAACAACTCTTTTCAAGGTGATATTCCGGAATCTATAGGAATCCTCAAGTCTCTCCGTCTGCTCAATATGTCGTTCAACAATTTCACAGGCCAAATTCCAAAATCACTTGAGAACCTAACGGTGCTTGAGGCGTTGGATCTTTCGCAGAACAATTTCTCGGGGAGGATTCTGATGTAGGAGAAGAACCCCATGATCAAGGGCGTGGATCATGCACCTTCCTGCGGGAGATGGACAGGAAGAAAAACAAGAGAAAACTAAGGAATTTCATATTTTGGAGTTTCAACCCAAACAGGAAATTGTTATTCCCGTTTTTGACTTTCGGCCCAACTCTTGGGGCCCATCTTGATCATTTATGATGATCCGTTCCGTCTATTTTGTAGAGCTGCTCGACGCCGAGAAAACCCAATAAGTTTCACATCGATTCGAGTTACGGATTGATCGTGGCGTCCAAAATGATACGAACTGTTCAAAAAGTTCCGAATTCCGCCCATTGAAACTGGAGATGGTCCAGGTGGCCCACTACTACTGATATGGAGAATCTAAGCCGACCATCTTGAAGAGTACATCGATATAAAAAAAATCACAAAGTTTCGTGGCAATTAGATATGTGGATTGTTCGTATCAGCGGAAGGAAGACGGCGATGGCGTTATACAGTTTGCGCAGATTTTTCAATTTCTTTTCTAATTGTATTAGGATTCTTTTTTTCCTTTGCAAGTTAGTACTAAGTACGAATTTAGGGTTTAGTTTATTATTTAAAGCAAAGTAATTATGTTTATTTGATTATTCATTCAATTATAAAAAAAAACAATTATTTGGAATTAATTTCCTCTTTTTATTTTTATTTCTTCTCGTGGATTCGAGAAACACTCGGTTAGGGAGACGGTGATCGACCTACCACGTACCCCCCTTGCGTCATTGGTATCAAAGCGAGGTTTCCCCTCGAGTGATGGCTTTTAATGGTGGCTACGGCAAAAATCCTATCGACGGTGCTCCAGGGATCCATCCTCTCAAAGTGGCGGCTTTCGGGGCGACGCTTGAGACACTCCAGCGGAAGAATCATCAAGCTATGCAAGGTCTGCAAGCTGGGTTCGACCGCAAATCAAAATATCAAAAGAGTATGATCGTATATGGCGAAAAATTTGTAGATCGGACAGGCCAGATCTACACAGAGGTTGATCTTCCTCACTTCAATGGCTTGGGTCGCATCGATGATTGGCTATGTGACGTTGAGCGCCTCTTCGAAATCACGCAGATGCCCGAGGAGAAGAAGGTTTCGTACGTTAACCTCAAGTTGAAGAGTACTGCGTCAGTTTGGTGGGAATATCTCCAGCGCGATCGAAAGCGTGCGATAAAGGCCCCAATACGCTCGTGGCCGCGGATGAAGCGCAGGCTGCTAGAACGATTTACGTACAAGGGTTTTGAAATTCAGGCCTCTATCCCCATCAGAAGTGTGCATGATGTACCTGCAGAAATGAAGGACCATCACCCACGAGAGGGTCCTCTCGAAGCTTTTGAGGTGGAGGTCATTCATCCAGATACGGGAATCCTTCTCCAAGATTTTGAAGAGGATGTCATTCATCCAGATATGAGAATCCTTCTCCAAGATTTTGAAGAGGATGTCATTCATGCAGAAACCGAAGCCCCTCTCGAAGGACCTACTGAATCAATAGAGGTAAGAGCTATGGAGGAAGAGAAAGAGGTAGCACCCACCATCGACTCAAAAAATATTCAAGGTTTTGAGAAGATAGAGGAAGATGATATCCTAGAGGTAGTGAACAAGGAAAAGGATCATGTTGTCATTCCAAAAGTTGTAGATCTCGTTACGCTGGAATCCATAAACATCTTAGAAGAAGCCGTGCCAACAATACAAGAGATTGAGACGATTGTGGACGCTGAATTCTTTGATGATCTGTGTTCAATGCAAGAGGTTAGCCTCCATCAGATTGAGCCCATCTTTGGCAGCACGAATGGTATGGCAACGCCGTTTGCAATTTTTCCTATTAACATTGAGACGAAGTATGATGCGGATGATGCGCCATATCTCCTATACGAAGTAGGACAAAAGCCGAGAAAGAATCGAAGGTGCCGACCTCTAAGGTTGAAATTGAATCGTGTCTCTAGCTTGAAGCAAAACTCGAGGTCGAGTTTTCTCCAGGTAGAGGAGAATGATGTAGGAGAAGAACCCCATGATCAAGGGCGTGGATCATGCACCTTCCTGCGGGAGATGGACAGGAAGAAAAACAAGAGAAAACTAAGGAATTTCATATTTTGGAGTTTCAACCCAAACAGGAAATTGTTATTCCCGTTTTTGACTTTCGGCCCAACTCTTGGGGCCCATCTTGATCATTTATGATGATCCGTTCCGTCTATTTTGTAGAGCTGCTCGACGCCGAGAAAACCCAATAAGTTTCACATCGATTCGAGTTACGGATTGATCGTGGCGTCCAAAATGATACGAACTGTTCAAAAAGTTCCGAATTCCGCCCATTGAAACTGGAGATGGTCCAGGTGGCCCACTACTACTGATATGGAGAATCTAAGCCGACCATCTTGAAGAGTACATCGATATAAAAAAAATCACAAAGTTTCGTGGCAATTAGATATGTGGATTGTTCGTATCAGCGGAAGGAAGACGGCGATGGCGTTATACAGTTTGCGCAGATTTTTCAATTTCTTTTCTAATTGTATTAGGATTCTTTTTTTCCTTTGCAAGTTAGTACTAAGTACGAATTTAGGGTTTAGTTTATTATTTAAAGCAAAGTAATTATGTTTATTTGATTATTCATTCAATTATAAAAAAAAACAATTATTTGGAATTAATTTCCTCTTTTTATTTTTATTTCTTCTCGTGGATTCGAGAAACACTCGGTTAGGGAGACGGTGATCGACCTACCACGTACCCCCCTTGCGTCAGATTCCTTGGCAGTTAACAAAATTAACGTTCCTCTCGATGTTGAACCTTTCACATAATCATCTTGTGGGAAGCATACCACAAATTAAACAGTTTTCTACATTCACAAATGAATCCTTCAAAGGGAATTCGGGATTATGTGGACCTCCGCTATCGAGAAAATGCATTGCACCACCATCAGTAATGCCGACCTTTGAAGATGCAACTTCAGAACTGGACTGGGCATTCATGTGGATAGGATTTGGAGTTGGATATGGTGCAGGAATGGGAGTGTTTTTTTGGACTCTGACACTATGGACAAAGGGAAGGAAAGAATACAATAAATTTATAGATGGCTTGGGGTTGGTTAGGCAGAGGTAGAAGAGGTCTCTGTTTTTTGGGCAGGGGGTTCTCCCGGTAGTAGCTTTTTCATGGGTTCTGGTTTTGGTTTGTTTTTGATGATTGGTTTTCGTCCGACGAGTTCACTGGGGGAGCAGCGAGTGCTCTATTTAATCAGGAGGTGGAACGGATGTGTTTTTCTAAGTGTTATCTTTAGATTGCAGCGTCTGTCTGTTTTGTGAAGGTGGTGCATGGATGCAGCTTTTGGTTGCTAGGATCACTGAAGGATCATCGCAGTTAGGTTGCTTTCAGGGCTGTTCATTGCTCCAGACTTGTCGGAAAAACGTTCAGGCATGTAAGGTGTTGGATTGTTGCTTGGTTTGGATTTTCTTTGTTTTTTTTCCTTTGTTTTTTTTTTTTTCCTATGTTTTTTATTTTATTTTTTGTTTTGGTTGTGGTAGGGTAGATGGTTGGCCATTTTGTAGGATTGTAAGTCGTTGTTTTCTATTCAATAAAATTACAGGTAGTGTGCTCTCAACCTTTGCTAAAGAAGGGAAACAAAAAAATATATATATATAGCCTGACTGTGCTCGTGTCTGGATGCCTAATTCTGAAAACTTGTTGACTCAGGAAAAAGAAGTGTTGATTTATGTATCAAATATGTACTTTAAATAGTTATTGGTGGGTTACATGCTTATCATACTTTTGCATGCTATTTCATTTATAGTCATACATTTAACTTTTCAGAGCTTTGCTAAGCCTATACTTGCTGGTAAGTTGCCTGCAAAAGGCTTTGGCTGGAAGTTCCTGTGTTGGGAAGCTAGGTGGGCTCCTCCGATGATGTCTGTGAGAAATCCACTCCGTCCATCTGTTTTTCCAGCTCAGTCTAGGACATGAGACCAAAAATCAGGCAGATCCAAAACTCAAGCGTGCCACATGAGAGGTAAAAGTGGGGAAAGAAATGCCTACCATTGAAACCTTCCTTGAGTACAGCTTGATGTTTATATACCATCCCAACCGTTTTTAAGGTCATTCCCACTGGGATAAACTGAAAAGAAAAGAAAAAAAAAAATAGCTTGATGCAGAACTACTTTCTGTGGCCATTGGAATGTTTCAATGGTGGTCGTTCAATCCCCATTGTTTCCGGAATATGATAGGCGGGCCAATATTTTCCATTTGGGATGTATGGGGTTCGACTGAATGTAAGTATAGGCCGTGATGCCCTATTTCATGTGAATAATATTTTCCTTTTGAGTTAAAAAAAAATAAAAATAAATCCCCAATGTTTCCTCTCTTGTGGCCCACTTGAGTTTTGGATCCACCTGATTTTTTGTCTTGCCTCCTAAAATGAGATGAATAAACAGATGGACAGGGTGGATTTCAGAAAATTTTCGTGGAGGGCCCACGTAGCTTCCCAGCCCATCCCCATACACACGAAATAAAGCTCATGTGCATGCCACATATGTGCCAGCTTAGCACAATGAATCCAAGATCCAATCCATCCATCTGAAAGGCGCTGCCATATTCATTCCCTGGCCCAAGAATCAGGTTGATCCACTCTTAAAGTGGGCCAGAGTTTAATGATCTGAAAAACTTGGTTGAAGTTTCCTGACCCCTCTACATGATTGCAATCTTGGGGCCACATGCTTTGTGGACCAGATTTATTTTTGGAAAAATATGTAGGGGTATCACACACTTATTCCATGCTCGCAGTGTGTGTTGCTGTACATGAGCTTATTACATGGGCATATGGCTTAGGAAATGGAACCGGTTGCAACCATGGACACTATCAAAGTGAACAGGCGAAAATAATTGGGCACTTCTATATTGTGTAAGTTATTCGCCATTCATAGTTTTCTAGAGTGTTGCATGCCCACCTAATGAATGAATATGCATGATTTTTATGCCTGTCTTTAAGGTGGGCCAAAAACATGGTCCAAACAACAATCGAGCTCCAGGCCCATTATTTTGTGTCTGACATCCACTACCTAAAATTTCAGGGCATCGGACTAAAATTTATCTCTATCCACAACTAATTTGGGCCTAAACACAAGAAATAACAAAGACACAATGCCGACCACAAGCTTTATGTGTGGCCCTAAATGGTTTGTATATTCTATCCAATCCGTTCATTTGATGAACGAGTCTAATCAGGATGAACAGACGTTCCAAAAGTCATCTTGATCCAAAATTCAGGTGGGCCACACCTTGTGAACTTGGATATTTTAGGGATGATTTTACATTGTCACTAGGCATCTGGCCCATGGGAATTTTTTTATCAGGTTGTAATTTGCACAAAGTACATGCAAAACACAACTCTTTGACAGAACTGAAGTGTTTTGCCTGTTGCATTTAACAAGTAGAAGTTTTCGGTTTGTTTTGGTGTGAGTACCGGCTACATGTATTTGACTTATAAATTGAAAACAAGGATTAAATGTATGAACTCACTGCCTGAGCAATGTATGATATCTCATAAACAGCTCGGATCATGCAAGAAAACTAAGACATAGGCTACAATGGGCTTGACTTATTTACATTGTGTGATTATAAATGGATTGCAAATATGAGAACTTGTATTGGATAGTTTTTAATCTGGCTTCAAACAGGCTAACCATTGCTTTGAATGAAAAGCGGTCCAAAAATCCAGCTCGAAAAACAAAATAAAATTGTACAAAACTATGCAGAACCAAGCCTACACCAAGTCACACCCCAATCCATGGCTCAAGTGGTAGACGGAGTGAAGATAACCTTGTTTTAACACTGGGGTCTTGGTATCAACTCCCAAGTGGGGGGTGGCTAACATTGTGGCGTGACTAACAGGGTGGGTGGGTGTACTAACAATGGGGCGTGTGTACTACCCCAGAAAGACAAAATTTTAAAAAAAAAAAAAAAAAGGGAAGAAGCTTACACCAAGTCTTGGGTACCAGAAACAGGGGAGGCATTGCCAGAATAGATAACGGAGGAGATGAAATGGGGTGGTGAAATCAGGGGGCAAAATATTAGCTGGGGGCACAATGCATTAAGACCAACCACGCACCTCCTATCACCTGCAACCCTTCTTGATAGACACTCCAGAATAGATTGAACACCGAGAAGCTAAACAGCCAATGGCAGAGGATCAGAAACCAACCAAGATTGGGGCTCAGAGAATTTGGACCCACTGCTCCAGCCTAGAAACGAAACGCCATGCCAAAACAGAATCCCACCAATGCAAGGCAAGACAATCAGCCCAAAACACCCTTGCCAAGGCAGCATGCCAAGAAGATCTTCCAAAGCGGGATCTGACATCCACTGGGAAACATCATCCAAAGGATATAGAGCAGACCTCACCCATCTTTTCATGACCCAACAAACAGCAGCCAGACCCTCCAAAATACGACCACTGAGATACAACCACAAAATTAATACATCACCCAGCAGCCTCAGACAAAACCCAACCAAAACTTAAATAATCCAGCAGCTACCAATTGAGACCAAGTTGAAAGGACTTGCTATCAGTCATTGCAGAAGAGAATTGCTGGGGAGAGTGCAGGTGGCACCAAGCTATCAAGAGAGCCTTGCAATATCAACAATGATAACCTGACAGTCAAGCTTTATGGAGCAGAAAAGTAAGCTGCTATGTCATGGATGCACGGAGCAAAGAATAGAAGTCGCCAGCCAGCAAGACTCCACATTCGGCCAAGGAACCAGCGTCTCTGAAATAGGCCATCTTCAAGAAAAGCTGGACATTCCTTGGAACAAGAAACATTTACTTTCCTGTGCCTAAGAAACAAAAATTCCCAGCCCAGCCATAGACGACTGGGATCATCTCTGGAAAAGGATTGTGTTGCTTTCCTCATGCACTATGCGCCTAATGCTGTCCTCACACACTATGTGCCTAATGCTTTCAATTCTCATTTTATCCAGAAGTAGCTCACCTTTTACCTATGCAGGGAGGCCTTCCCTTCTGCTATAAACTCTTCCCTTCAGGGTACTACTGCCTAGCTTTGCTAGACTGTCCGCGACTCTATTAGCCTCACGAAAAACATGTGTGATTGAATTTTCCATATCTAACAGTTCTCTGCGGATCTCTCCTATTATGTACCATATTCTCCGCACTGAGGAAGCACAATCTGACTGAAGGGAGTCAATTATCACTTGAGAGTCTGCTTCTATATTCACCTTCCGCACTCTGTGCTCTTTACAGGGTTTTATTCTCTCCAACAAGGCTTTGGTTTCTTCTATCGTGTTTGAGGTAATTCTGTAAGAATTATGGAATGCAAAGATGAGATTGGCCCCTTGGTCTCTACACACTCCACCGCATCCTGCTATTCCCGGATTTCCCCCTCAACAGATTGCCAGTATTCGGTTTTGCCCAGCCTGTCAAAGGGCACTCCCATTTTGTTATAATTAACTTGGAATTTCTTTCATCCTTCTGGCGAGCACCAGCCACTTGCATACCCACCAAATCCTGAAAGGAGTTATTATCAGGCCCCAGTAAGTGGACTGCAACCTCCTGAATCCATTTGTTTACCTTCAAGATGACTTTCTCGGTCATTATTTTCTTCCTCTTGAAAATCATACGATTTCTAAATAGCCATAATTCCCCTACTATGATGCTCAAGATTCCTCTTAAACGTTTAAACTTAGATGATTGTCCCCACTTCATCCTCTGCTCCTTGGTCCGATCTGTCAATTGTAAGCTCATGTTCTCACTTCAACATTTTATCCTCTGCTCTCTGAATATTTTGAAAAATATCCCCAAACACCTTTTTGTTCCAGTCTTTAAGTTCATGCTTCTATCTTTTTAATTTGACAGCAAACACAGTCATAGAGGGGCATCAACTGAAACCTCCCAGCTTCTTTGCACAACCTCCATAAAAGTGGGCATGTGAAGCGCACATGCACTGGAACTTGAACGGTCTCAGGACCTTGTCATGGCTCTCCTCAATATAGATGAGGAGGGGGGAATGGTGAGAGAAGAGGCGAGGAAGGTGATCAACATTGAATGAGGGAAATGCTGAGATCCACTCAATGTTCATCATCACCCTATCCAGTCGATCCCAAACCATCTTATTCCTTGGCCGTTGTTGCACAATGTGAATTTGGATCCTCCATATCCTGTGTCTATTAGCCCGGCATAAAAAATTGCGCCTTTAAATTCCTCCATGGCAGCTAGCTCTGGATCATTCCTCCTAACTTTTCCTCTGGGTCGATAACCGCATTGAAATCCTTGCATACAATCCCTGGGAGCCTATCAAGCCTATTGATCCACCGATGTTCCTCCCAAAGAGCTCGCCTTTCAATCCGGTCACACTTTGCATAGACCGTGGTAACCTTGACAACCATGTTGTTGTCCTTCGCTTGCACCTTGGCCATTATGCTTGGATTTGATGTTTCCAGATCCCTAACTTGACTGAAGTACCTATAACCTCAAACCCCAATTTTCTAGGGATACGATGGACATCTTTGTCAAATTGACCATGGGCTCTTGAATGGACAAAATGCTCACCTTGTGTCTTCTAATCAGCTTACGCATCAACCTAACCGTTGGTACATTACCAACGCCCCTTGCACTCCAAGATAACATGTTAATCACCGGAAACCCATCCAGGATCTTCAGCCCGTAGCTTCCGTTGGATGTTCCTTTGCCCCAATTTCCGCCTCATACCAATTTTATTTTCCTTTACTTTTAACACCTCTCGTTGTTGGCCTCATTTGGGTGCCATCTTCACTACTACTAGCCGAATGGAAAGATTGATCCTCTTTTTCTTCCTTTTCATTTTCCACCTCCCCTCTCAGTTTACCCAGTTGTCTTCAACTCTAAATCTATCCACCAAGCTCTGGAATAGCTCATGCATGCCGCTATCATAGGCGTCACTCTTCTGATACCCATCTCCTCCCTGTTCACTTTAGTTTGAAGAATCTGGAGCTCTGTCTCATCGGAAGCGCCAGCGCACAGGGACTGAAAATCGAATCTTCTTTCAATCATTTCCTCAAACAGCACTCGACCGTCTTCTAATCTGGCCCCCCCAGCTGTTAACTGGCCTCTGATTTGATTCTGAGCATTCCCCTTTCTCCTTCTGCTGGGGTTGCCTGTTAGAGGAATACAATGCTGAAGCAGAAGGACCCTTCTTGGTGTTCGTAGAGGGCGAGAGATGAGGGGCTGGACATAAGGAAGTCTGGACTTGACTGGGTTCATCAGCTTCTCTGGCTTGCACTCTAGACTTCCTGATTTCTCGGCCCTCTGTCCCGAACCAATGGCTTTAGTCCCTGAAGATGTGTTTTGACAATCAGATGGGGCGACAGCCGCCCCTGACTGCGTATTGCCTGTACCCATTGAGGACAATTGACGAACAGGTGACGCGCCATTATGTGCTGATCTGTTGCTCGTGTTGCTGAAGCGACTTCTCCGCCCTGTTGTGGAACCTCATTTCTGGCATGTTTCGACTTCCAAATCTTCGTTTCTCGAGCTGACACAAATTTGGAGAGGGGTTTGGGAGGTGGGATTTTACCGGACATTTTCATCGCTGGCAACTCTGGAAAAAGACAGTTCCGACAGATTAAAAAAAAAAAAAAAAGTTCCTTTTCCAAGTCGAGGGGTTGCCGGCAGTTGTTTTTGAGGACTATTAGCTACAATGAATGAAATTAGCTTTTGAGAAGTCGTTTCAAACACATGTAAAATGATGATTGCAATTTTAAGAATAGCCTCATGCATTCCCTTGAGGAAACACCCAATTATAAGTCCTCAATGATCCCAAAATCTTTCATGTCTTGAGGTAGGCTTATCACAACTGTTATTTTCTATGTTGTTATCTACAGTCTACTTGGAGTGGCTGAACATGTTGGACTTGAGAATTGTACATGAGCAATTGATGACACATACCTATTCTAGTCCAATTGAAGAGTGGGATCATTTGCAAACATCTGGATTGGTCTGATCAGCTTGAACTGGCACGATCCAACAAAACAACAAGCAGCAACCACGGCCTACATTTTAATACCAGACCTGGTCAGGTGGTTGGATTGGCTTGGATGGAAACTGTCCACTAAAATGGGCTAGAACACTAGAAATCCAATTCAATTAGATGGGCATGTGTTTACTTACGGAAAAGAAGATACAGTACTTACCAACAGTCAAAACCATGACGTCTACTAATAAACCAGATGCCCAAACTACAAATATTGTTAGAAGTAAAATTGTTGCCAAACCGCCTTCTACTTTAATAATTCTAATTCTTTAGAATAATAGGCATCAAGTGATGGGTCCCCTACCAATAGATGCATTAAATAGTTGATTGAACTTATTTTTTATGTAAGTGTTCTTCACCATCTATATTGAAGGCCGTTGATCAAATGGTTAATATTTATTGGATTGGTATACTATTTGTACAGTAGCCCATCAAATGTGCGTTGAACTTAATGAAAAGTCTTGATCAATGCATTGGACTGTCCATGCATAAGAATCAAACTAAGAGCACTATAAGTTATACTGCTCTCAGCGCACTGAAGCATTTCTCTAAGGCAATAGTGCATTTTTGTACTGCTGCATTACCAAAATTGAAAGGATGGGTGTATTTATCAGTTAAAATGTGTTAATAAATAGCGGGTCCTGCTATTATTTATGATATAATGGGCTAAGTGCATGCATGGAAGCCTTCCCATGCATATACTTGCAATTAGACTTGTTGTTATTCACATCACATATCTGAACCGTTCATTGGATCTAGTCCCCTCTTTTATCATTGGATCTATACTTGCAATTAGATAGGTTATGTGGATGCCACCATGTCAAACAGAACTATGTGCATGAATGGGTTCCATACATTTTAACCCACTAGATAATTAATTGTTATTATTGAGTATAGCTAAGCCACACGCATGTCAAATAAAGGTAGTGTATGCACCACACATTTGTAAGCATGGCATATAGGTATGAGATCCAATACACAGAGGAATTAGGTTGGCCAAAGTTTGCAACACCCGTGTACGGCTGTGAAAGACTTGAATGATGTTTTCTAACCTGTCCACCTGTGTACAAAATTGGGGCCCACCTTTTGAGAGGATGAGATTTATTTTTTGGGAAAATATCCTTGAATAAGAAGTTGGAATAACCCATCATTAGGTGGCCATACACAGATTGAGTTGGACCATTGGCTATTCACTTTAGTTTGACACGAGTATATGTTGATTGTGGACCCATGGGGCCCACTTGTGGACAACCACTTGTGGGTGGGGCCTATAAGGATGTATATGTGCATGCATTATTAAATATGTGTATGCAAATGAATGAAGATCATGTATATATCCATACGATCACTATTGATCACGAGTCCACAAATGAACGGAACCATCATCAACTATGATGATCAACATTGATGAGAGGATCCATCATCAATGGTGAACATTAATAGTAATGATCGGATCCATCATGAATGGACACGATCAATGGGGTGATTATATTGTCCTTTAATCATAGAACTTCTCTTATTCGTTCAATGGACATGACTGTTTTCTTTAATCTAATAATTTATTCAATTTGACTTTAATTTTTTTTTAATTAAGTCATCATTTCATTAGAATATAGATCTATTATCCTAAGGTTGTGCATAACCTAAGTGGGAGTTTCATTCCTTCCCTAAATGATGCATACACCCATAATGGTGAGTTGTAGGTTATACAAATAGATAGTCGTAAAAGCATCAATTTCATTTTATTTAGAGAACTTGATTGATCTGCACCACCCATACAGGTATGTAGGCCTTCAGATCCCTTATAAGATGGATTGTATACTTTTATAAACTTAAGAGTTTGAATAACCAGTAGAAATTCTGATGATTAGTGCCAATACTTTAGATCATAGCTAAGTAGTGATACATGATGCGATGTAGAGATGGCCTCTAAAGCATTGATCGCCGATCAACTAAAAGGACAACATTTCGACGGCAACAACTACGAAGACTGGTCAAGCGCAGTGCGAAGCCTTCTAGATGAAGATGACATTTCACACACTCTGGATGGGGTTCAAGAGGAACCCATATTGGCTGAAAATGGAAATCTAGGTGAACATAGGGCCGCGATGAATCGCTATAACAAATGGCGTAAACAAAATCGCTCCGCCCGTAATGTTTTGATTAGCACAATGCACAAAGAACTCATACCCACGTATGAAGTGCATGAAACCGCTAAGGGGATCTGGGATGCACTGGCTAATGCCTATAAGCAGAAGTCAGATGCAAAAGTTCGGGCTATGGAATTAGAGTTCCAAGAATACAGGATGCCTGTAGGTTGCCCATCAAGGATCATATCCGTAAGATGAAGCAGATGATAGGTGCCCTGAGGAATGTAGGGTGCAAATTAACTGAAAATCAAAAGATTATAGCTATGCACCGTTCCTTACCCGAATCATGGGCCCAAATCAAAACGATTCTGAACCATACTGATTCTATCACAACGTTCAGAGACTTTTGTGGCCATCTGGTACGAGAGGTTGAAATGAATGCTATTCAGCCAGGTTCGGCCAAGGCTTTTGTAGCAGAAACCCACAAGCGGAAAGCTAACAAGAGAAAGTTCAAAGCTCGCAAGAAGGCGAAGAAGAACAATCAGGAACAGAAGACCGCAACGCCTCATCCAAATCCCAAGAAGGGGAAAGGAAAGAGGAAACCTAAAAAGACAAACATCACCTGTTTCGTCTGCGAAAATCCCGGCCATTATGCCCGTCAGTGTGCCCAAAAAAAGACGGTAATTCCTCAGTCACAAGATACTTTGTTTGTAGGCGTTTGTTCTGAGATCCTTTCCGTTGATATCCTATCTAACGAGTGGATTTTGGATTCAGGCGCAACAAAGCACGTGACACGAGATCGTCGAGGACTCGAGGAATTTCGACCTATAGCTACAGGGAGCTACAGGGTGTACATGGGGAATAACGCTGCTGAAGACGTGCTAGGGATTGGTGTTTATCATCTCCGTTCGTGCGTAGGGCACACAATAACCCTCCATGATACTCTTTATGCACCGGGCATGCGCCGGAATTTAATTTCTGTTTCTAGATTGTTAGTTAATGGTTTTGACATTCGTTTTTCCGGGACAAGAGTTTCTTTAAGACTAAATAACCTCATCTTTGCATGGGGTAATTTAATTTCAGATTTATTTATTCTAGATGTAGAACATGATAATGCGCCTCTTGCTTTGTCTGCTACATCGAATGAACATGTAGTATCTGAATCTTTAAAATGGCACGCGAGGTTAGGTCACATTGGAAAGGACCGTATGACAAGATTAGATAGATCTGGTCTGTTAGGTTCATTATCCAAGGTTGATTTGCCATTTTGTGAACATTGTGTGTCCGGGAAGACTTCTAAGAAACCATTCCCTAAAGCGACTAGGTCAAAGGGTTTACTAGAGATAATCCATACGGATATCTGTGGACCCTTAAATGTACATGCTAGTAATAGATGCCAATACTTCGTCACATTTATTGACGATTACTCGCGCTATGGATATGTGTATCTCATCTCACATAAATCCGAGGCTTTTGATTGCTTTCTCAAATTCAAAGCTGAAGTTGAAAATCAGCTTGAGAAAAAGATTAAAATTCTTAGATCTGATAGAGGTGGCGAGTATACATCTGAAACGTTTAAATCATACTGTGCAAACGTTGGCATCATCAGGCAATACACTATGGCATATACTCCACAGCAAAATGGAGTTGCAGAGAGAAGGAACAGGACACTATTGGACATGGTCAGATCGATGATGGCACATGCCAATCTCTCTACCACATTCTGGGGAGACACGCTTCTTACAGCCGTCTACGTCCTAAATAGAGTCCCAACTAAATCCGTTCCTAAGACCCCATATGAGATGTGGACTGGGAGGATTCCTTCTCTAGCCAACCTACGTCCTTGGGGATCTTTAGCATATGTTTTATTGCCTACTCAGCATAGAAGTAAACTTGATAGTAAAACTATTGAGTGTGTATTCATCAGGTACCCAATGCACTCAAAGGGATACGTTCTAGTTTATGAGGATCGTGGAGGATGGACTGAGATTGAATCTCGGGACGTAACCTTCGTCGAAGACAGATACCCCAGCCGAAAGAAACAAAAGGTTTCCACCGAACTTTTTGAAATTCCCGATGTATCTCAGGAGAGTGGGAGTTCTGCTTCTGCAAATGGAGATACTCCTATAGTTCATCAGGACAGTGGGAGTACATCTCAGCAGGCTCCTGAGTTACGTCGAAGTGAAAGAGGTTTGATTCCCAGAAGATATTTCGATATCGATGGTCAATCTTTCTCTTGTGTTGCGGTTGACGATGATGAACCTGATTCTTATCAGGATGCGTTATTATCTCCGAATTCGGCTGATTGGGTAACTGCCATGGACGAGGAGATTGCCTCCATGGAGAAGAACAAAGTCTGGGAACTTGTAGATCTGCCTTCCAATCGCAAAGCAATTGGTAACAAGTGGGTACTTAAGATCAAAAGAAAGGCAGATGGTACAGTGGACAAGTACAAAGCAAGATTAGTTGCAAAAGGTTTTACACAAAAAGAAGGTGTTGATTATGAGGAAACTTTTTCACCTGTTGCAAAATTTTCCTCAATCCGCATGATCTTGTCCATTGTCGCAAGTTTAGACTTAGAGTTATATCAGATGGATGTAAAGACTGCTTTCTTAAATGGTGATTTGGATGAAGATATTTACATGCAACAACCCATAGGTTATGTGGACAAAAAGTATCCAAAGAAAGTCTGCAAGTTATTACGATCTATTTATGGGTTGAAGCAATCTTCAAGGCAGTGGTACATGAGGTTCCACTTAGCCATCACCACTTTTGGATTCACAATGAGTGAAGAAGATCATTGTGTATACGTGAAACGGTCTGGAAGATCTTTTCTGATACTATCTCTATATGTAGACGATATCCTATTAGCTGGTAATGACATGCAACTGTTGATGATGTCTAAAGATTGGTTTTTCTCGAACTTTGAGATGAAAGATCTTGGTGAAGCCAACTTTATTCTAGGGGTTAAAATCATCAGGAACCGTTCTAGGAGATTCTTAGGCTTGTCACAAGCCACTTATATACAGAAGATCTTAGAGCGGTTTAGGATGGAAAATTCAAAAGCTGTTGAAACCCCTATGGATAAAGCTACCAAGTTAGACAGGAAATCGTGTCCCCAGACAGAAGCTGAGAAATCGGCAATGTCCTCAGTACCTTATGCGAGCGCAGTAGGCAGCTTAATGTATGCTATGCTTTGCACCAGACCAGATATAAGCTATGCAGTTGGCATAGTCAGCCATTACCAGAGTAACCCGGGACAGTCTCATTGGCAAGCCGTGAAACGAATATTCCGCTATCTCAGAGGAACTAAGGACTTGATGCTGTGTTATGAAGGCGCGAGTCTCGAGCTCAAAGGATATTCAGATGCCGCCTGGGGTAATGACGCCGACGAGGGAAAGTCTACTTCAGGATATGTCTTCTTGCTCGGAGGGGGAGCTATCTCTTGGTCGAGCAAGAAACAGACATCCACGGCACTTTCATCTATGGAGGCCGAATACATTGCATGTTGTGCTGCAGTTCAAGAGTGTGTATGGGTTCGCAGATTCCTACAAGGATTGGGTGTTGTTCCAGGCTTACATGAGCCTATATCGTTGAGGATAGACAACACCTCGGCCATTGACTTGGCAAAGGATCCCAAACACCACCAGAAATCGAAGCACATTGAGATAAAGTATCATTACGTTCGTGATCAAGTGAAAGATAAGAAGGTTATCCTCAGCTACATTCCTACTAAGGAAATGATGGCTGATCCCATGACGAAACCTATAGCTAGAGATCTATTTCAGGTTCACGTCAGGCAGATGGGATTGAGGAAAGCTTGATTGATATGCTTGTATCATGTATCGTTGATCTTTCATGAATAATAAATTCCATTTTATTCAGTATTGAGCACTTGTTAAACTAGGTATGTAGATCATCAGCATTTTCTTTGAGATCAAGTAGGATTTCAACTATTATCGGCAGGCCGGTTACCCACTCGCACGGGTTGACCAACCCTAAATGTACAAGAGAGGTACACTTGGGGTGATGTTTATACACTGAGGTATGAACCACCCTTTATTGATAATAATAAAGGATGAGGATGCGAATGAGTTGTATCCGCCTTCAGTCCTATAAGATTGAAGATGAGACTGACAAAGTCGAATAACATAGTCGCACCATTACTTATAATGCGAATAATGTTATGGCCTGAATAACAGCCAAGTCGTGAGGTTATGAGATGAGTCATACCTCATGTGAGATGACTTGCGTACTGTAGACCCAACAGATACCTAGTATTGTCTACTTTACGGCGTGGATTGTAGCCACGTGCATGGACCTATTACCTACAGATTGTTTTGATTCGATCTAATCATTGCAACGTGCGAGTAGCCAGTCCCGTAGGTGACTCTTTGTGTCCTCAGCTACCCTCCTCTTGTGTACAGGAGGATGAGATTGAGTGTCGCTACTTTAGTATACGATGACGAAAGGCCCTTGATTGGCCAGACTCGGTTATGCTAGGAAAGTGGCTTGATCAATTCCAAATTACACACCTGCGTGGGGAAGATCCCGTGACAGCTACACCAAGTTTCTAGAACTATAAATACGCACTTGAAGACTTATCCGCCGGCAGTATCGAGTTTTCTTAGACTTTTACAAACGATATTCTCTTTCAAAATATATATGTATATATATTACCTTAAAAAGAATTCAAATTGGTGTTTGTAGAAAACGAAGTTTTTCAGAATAAACTCGATAAGTTGGATAAGTGCGTATGTTGGCCGAGTACTCCAGATTGGGAGTTAACTCTATCCGGTGTGGTCATGCGGACTAGGACAGGCAATGCAAAGCTTGGGTTATTGAGTGCTAGAAAGGTGGTCTCTTAGTACTCAAACACTTGTGAGAAGATAAAGGTGTTCCAGCTGGTCCCACGCTTCTGATTCTTTTGATCGTGATTCTTTGGTTTTGATTATTATGTGATGAGATAGATGAACTCTCATGATGTGCCTACCCCACAATGTGATTGAGTGGGAGATGTTGATTGTGGACCCATGGGGCCCACTTGTGGACAACCACTTGTGGGTGGGGCCCATAAGGATGTTCCCGCATCCTCCTTCTCCCGAGAGTTTGAATTTCTAATTAGAAATTTAAACTTCGGAAGAAGATGAGATGGGATAAGATAAGGTTAAACCAACCTTATCTCATCTCATCCCTTATCTCCTTTTTCCTCTATTTATAAGAGGACTCCTTCCGTTATCAAATACACAAGGAAGAGGAAACGTATAAGTGATATACGGAGAGAAAAGAGAGGGATAGGCATATAGAGTTTATCTGGTCCATCCATTAGATCTGAGCCATAGATCTGATCCGGGGACCATCTTAACCGTAGAATCAGAGGGGTGAACAGACCCACTTGCTCCTGTAGCAAATAGGCGGATCGCTGGATCCACCACACATCCTCGGCTTTGCGAAGGTTCTAATCGTGTAGATCGTCAGATCCTGGTGGCCCACACTTCCGCAATTACTAACAGTATACCCACCCGATGAATGGACCATTCTAGTTTTCTTACCCAGTTTCTAATATGCATCCTATCATTTCCTCCGAATCCTGCTCTCTCCAGGTTTGAATCTGGATTTTAAATTTGAAATTAATTACAATAGAAAATACGATTGGAAAGAAGGATAGATCCTATGAAATGGGAGAACCTCTACTTCATTCAAACCCTCCTGATCCCCAAGGTATCACTCGTTCAATGTATTTCAAGAAATTATAGAAAGAAGAGTTCCTTGAAAGAAAATAGGATAAGAGTTTATACCAGTTCGCCCATCTAGCCTGCCTCCGAATGATCAAATTCATCCGTTGTAACTGGGAGTCATTTTAACCAAATAATCAGATAGGTGGTGAGATCCTCTCCTCTCCTGTAAGGGTTAAGTGTACCTTTGTACCTAAATCGTCAATTTTTAGCTTTATGTGAATTAGTTTCCAAGATTGTGTACACTATCAGATTCTACAAGCATGCCTGGATCTAATGGTTGGATCCAGTCAATGGTTGGATTGAAACTATCCATGAAAATGGGCTAAAGAAACCCAATTCAATTAGATAGTCATCGTTTACTTATTGAAAAGAAAAATATACTTGTCAACGATCGAAAACATGACAACTACTCATAAGCCAATGCCCAAACTACAAATATTAGGAGTAAATTGTTGCAAATCCTTCTATTTTAATAATTCTAAGTTAGGAATTATTTTTTGGGTGGAATCATCCAACAAGGGTTCAACTGATTGAATTGATGATTGGATGAATCACAAAGAAAAAAGGGTTCTAGGTCTGGTTTGGGTCATAAAATATTGAGCATGATAAAAGCAAGATGGAATGGCCACTTAGAGCTATACTTAAGCTGAGCTGAATCGAGTTTGACCCAAGTTTGGTTTAGCTTGTTCATGTGACAAGCTTTGTTTGAGCTTTACACGAGCCAAGCTTTGAGCCTATCCCTACTATACTTGAGCTTGGTTCAGTCCAGATTATATGAGCTTGGTTTGGTTTGGTCTAAATATCCAAGCATATATAGTAGAGTCGAGTCGAGTCAAGTCGAGTCGAGCTGAGCCTAGTTTAGGAGACCTAACTTTTTTTTTTTTTTTTTTTTTGGGTTAAATAAACGAGATACGTAATATGGACTTTTTTTTTTTTTATATACAAAGATAACAATACAAAATAATATTAAAAAAGACTAATATAAAATTAATAATACTAAAAAATAACATAAAGTTTAATATCCTTCATAAGACAATAACAAAAAGCTACAAGGTAAAACACAAGCATATATGGATCTTCCTTATTTTTTGTATCATAACGAAAATGAGATGGATAATTTGGATGGCTTGATGAAAAACATAGGGATTTTTCCCACCCTGATGTTTACCACGGCCATCGAACCTATTGATAAGGGACGCAGATTGGCTAGTGACCCCAAGACCAGCCCGGGGTTGGTGTCAAAGCTGTGTGGGCCCCACCATGATGTATGTGTTTTATCCACGCTATCCATCCATTTTTCCACCTTATCCTAGGACATCGTCCAAAAAATGAGGCAGATCCAAATCTCAGGTGGACCACACTACTAGAAACAGTGGGAATTGAATTCTCACCGTTGAAAACTTCTTGGAGGCTACAGAAATTTTGGATCAAGCTGATATTTGTGTTTTCAATTTATCCAGGTCTGTGTGACCTTATCAACAGGTTGGATGGCAAATAAACATCACAGTGGGCCCGGGAAAGTTTTTAAGGGTGGATGTTCAATCAACACTGTTTTCCTGTGGTGTGGTCCACCTGAGATTTGAATCTGCCTCATTTTTGGGCCCATGCCCTAAAATGAGGTGGAAAAATGGATGGACAGCGTGGATAAAACACATACATCATGGTGGGGCCCACACAGCTTTGACACCAGCCTCGGGGCTGGTGTTGGGGTCACTAGCCAATCCTCGTCCATTGATAAGGTCACACAAACATGGATGAAGGGAAGATAAAAAATAAGCTTGATATCACCAGTGTTTCCTATGGTGTGGTCCACCAACACTTCAGATCTGCCTCATTTTTTGGCTCATAGCCTAAAATGAGATTGCAAAATGGATGGATGGCGTTGATCACACATATATATAAAGGTGGGCCCCGTAGAATCCATGTTAGGCCTACTCCATGGGATAGAATTGTAAAAAGCGTACGGGTGCTAGGGTAAATCCGTCATTTACAGACTTAACCGAAGGTTGAAACATTGGCTGTGAAAGAGGCAGTTTTTTCTCCTATGTGCAAACTTTAGGGGGTTTGAAATAAATATTTTGAAAGCATACGTGTATCTAGAAATAGGCTAAAAGGTAGGTAGTTATATGAAAAAAATCCTAAAAACTAGGGCTGTGCACGGTTCGGTCGGTTCGGTTTTGAGGGAAAATATCCAACCGAACCGACTTAGTCGGTTTTGAATATTTAACAACCGAACCGAACCGATGAATCATCACCAACCGAACCGAACCGGATAAACTCGGGTCGGTTCGGTTTTGTCGGTTTTATCGGTTTGGGCCTCAATCTAAAACTTTTGTGGCCCGTAAAATGCTTCTAATAGTTATTTATCATTGTTTCCAATGGTATTGTTTACTTGAGATTTGGATCTTCTTGAGGTTTGGAACCATGTCCTAAAACGATAGATGAAAACAAATGAATGGAATGGATATACAAAACATACATCAAGGTGGTTCCACATAGTTAAGATAACACCCACTGAACTGTTACCCTAATTCGCACCCTCACTGTGCTGCAAAGTTAGTGTCTACGTAAAATTATTTTACTTGACATAAGGTAATTGATAATGTAGTTTAAATAGGCCCCCCTATCATGCATTTTAAAAATCTACTCCAACTAGCAGGTGACTAACCCAATTTGAGGCCTAAATATGAAAAACCAGCGTCATCTTTGATACAGGCGGACTACACAATTGGAAATAGTGTACAGGCCACATTACCCTCCAAACTCTTTTTCTTGGTGTTGCCCACTTGAATTACAGATAAAGATGATATTTCAGTCTTGGGCCTAACTTGGGGTGGCACCCTTACTAGTTAGAGTGGATTTCATGTAAATATTGAAGTGGGGCCAACCTCAACTTCTCTCTCTCTCTCTCTCTCTCTCTCTCTCTCTCTCTCTCTCACACACACACACACACACACACACACACACACACACACACACATATATATCGGTTCGGTTCGGTTGAAAACGGTTTATAATTTTTACAAACCGACAACCGAACCGACACTCTCGGTTTTTTATATTAAAAAACCGACCCAACCCGACCCGAAATAGATTCGAAAACCGACCGAAATCGATCGGTTCGGTCCGATTCGGTCGGTTTTATCGGTTGGGTCGGTTTTTTGAACAGCCCTACTAAAAACATATATCATGGTAGAGCCTACAAAGCTTTGACACCGGCTCTCTGAGGGGTGTTGAGTTCACAAGCCAATTCAAATCCTGCTTTAGTGTACTGGGTAAACTTTGTAGGCCCTCCATCATGTATATGTATTATCCACGCTGTCCATCCATTTTTACATATCATTATAGGACATGATCCAATATTGAATCATATCCAAAGCTCAAGTAGCCTAAAGCAGAGGAAACAATGTGAGTTCATGTATGTGTATCATGTATTATCCATGTCATCATGTATATGTATTATCCATGCCGTCCATCTGGTCTTACATATCATTTTAGGACATGATCCCAAAATTGAATCATATCCAAAGCTCAAGTGGATCACACCATAGGAAATAGTGTGCATACAATCTATTAGCCAAATCAAGCCGTATCAAACCGAGCTGAATCAAGCTGAGCCGAGCTGGTAGTGCCCTGGTTTGAGCTTGGTTTATTTTTTTAAATGAGCTTGACTCCGAGGCTTGGTTTGGTTTGAACTTCTATTCAAACCAATCCAAACAGAGCTTTTTCAAACCAATCCAAGCCTAGCTTTGGAGCTGGCTCGGTTTGTGTCCAGCTCTACGGCCACTATACGCTGCATTTTATTGTTGTTGTTTGGCTCTAGTTATTATGCTATTTTCATGTTGTGGAGAAGCAAACTTGTATTTTTAAACCATCATTAAGATGATAAGATCGTTAAATAACCTTGTGATGGGCTGGCCTGGCCAGCCTAATCAATTTCTTCTTCTTCTTCTTTTCGTACTTAGGCTTTGGCCTGCTGTGCTGGTCCTAGGTTGCTTTCAGGCCTTGTGTCTTAAATATTGGGCCCGGCCCTAACCTGACTTCGCCCAAACCCAACCCATTGCCACCCCTTGACTCATAATGCACCTAGTTGCATAGTCGGATGGTTCAATCTGTAATGTCCTCTGAGTTTGGAAAGCATTTCATCAGCTACCATACAACGACTAATTAGCTGATCGGATGATCCAATCCATCATTAATTTGGCAACGTTGGGTCCTAAAACTAGATGAATTAAGTTGTTGATTGAACTTAATTTTTGTGTAAATGATCTTGACCATCTATATTATAAGGGGCATTGATTAAATGGTTAATATTTGTCAGATTGGTGTACTGTTTGTACAGTTGCCCGTCCAATGTTCATTGAACTTAATGCACAGCATAGATCAATGCATTGGACTGTCCAAGTGTCTGAATGCAACTAGGTGCACTGTAACTATAGTGTTCTCAGAGCACCAGAGCATTTCTCTAAGACTGAAATTTGCACAGCTGCATTACCAGAATTGAAAAGGATGGGTTATCAGCTATAGAGGTGGGCAACGATCCCATCCGGGCCGGGCTGAGTTAGCCCTAGTTTGGTTTGGCTTGTTCTTGTGCTACTCTAGTTTGTGGATCGGCCTGGTTTGGGATTGGGGCCGACCAATGCAGCCCAAGTTTGGTTTTTTCCAGAAAAATCTAGTTCAAGCTGGATCGGTTTGGTAAAAAATTTTGGACCGGGCAGGCCAAGTTCGAACCGATGGCGGCTCTATTTTTTATTTGTTTGCTTAAGTAGAAAATAATTTAAAAAGGTAGAAAAAGAACAGAACAAAAGTGTCTTACTGCATGATGTTTAACATCCTCAAAGGAGGAGTGCAACTTCGATACAAACATGTTAGAGCCTCTTCCAAACATGTACACAAGCATAATTTTCAAGTGCAAAAGAAACAATATGCATCCATGTATATGTATTATGTATTATCAACGTCATCATGTATATGTATTATCCGTGTTGTCCATCCACTTTTACATATCATTTTAGGACATGATCCCAAAATGGAATCATATCCAAAGCTCAAGTGGATCACACCACAGGAAACAGTGTGCTTACAATCTACGAACCTAATCAAACTCAGCTAAATCAAACCGAGCTTCGAGCTGAATCGAGCCGGTACTGCCCTAGTTTAAGCTTGGTTTGTTTTTTCAAACGAGCTTCACTCCAAGGCTTGGTTTGGTTTAAACTTTTATTCAAACCAATCCAAGTTCAGCCTTTTCAAACCAATCCTAGCCGAGCTTTCGAGCTGCCTTGGTTTGTGCCCACCTCTAATCAGCTACGGTGTGTTACTAAACGGTGGGTCCCTATTTTTTTTTTTTTTTTTTATTCTTGGCAACGCACCGCCCTGATAGCTGCGCAATGCACCCACACGGTGAGTCACCCGATGCACTCACTGGTGCAGTTAGTCATGTGTCTCCTGAACCAGCGACCTGCTGTTGAAACACCAAGGCATCTTTCAAAGCTGGGCTAGCAGGCGAGACACAAGTAAATAATGGGTCCCCGCTATTATTTATTATCTATTGGGTTAAGTGCAATATTAGACTTGTTGGCCGTACTCAGATAATCTATCTGAACCGTTAATTAGGTCTAGTCCCCTCTTTTATCACTCCAGGGAAAATCAGAGGAATAAGATGGTTCTAAACATCCGTGATTGGTCCTAGCAGAACTACGTTGTGCATGGGCATGTTCTCATACATTTAACCCATGAAACTAGATATTACTCATTGTTATAATCGAGTATTCATACGAAGCCCACACACATGCACACACGACACATGTGCCAGCATGGCACATGGGTATGAGATCCAATCCATCTGTCGGAAGGGGATCATTGCATTAATGCCATAGTCCAAGAAGGGGAACCACCTGTTTTTTCATCTCATTTTAGTACGTGATACCAGATAATAAGATCCAAATCTCAGGTGGACCATAGGAATAGAAAGATTAAGTAATGACCATTAAAAACTTTTTGTGGGCCACAAAAGTTTAGGATCAATCTGATCTATCTCATTTCCCTTCATCCAGATCTTCTTGACATAATAAACAGGTTGGATTGAATATAAACATTACGAAAACCTTAACATGGGTCCTTTGGAATTTTTAATGGCGTGAGGCACTCAATCACAACTGTTCCTGTATAAACCTGAGGTTTGGATCTGCATAAATGTTGGTAAACCGACCTAAAATGGTCTGTAGAAACGGATATCCCTTCTATGATCATATCTTTGTTATGTTTTTCTCTTAACTATTCAACTCTACTGATCCGGGGAATAGAATCAACTGATTTTGGAGAATTTCTAGGCATCACCAATCCATCATGGACTCCTTCAGATCAACGGTGGGGCTGTACAAGTGACACCGAGAAGATTGTACTGATGGCTCTCACTGGATGACTTCATGCAAATTCAAAGTGAGATATTTCAGAATCCAGTTTTGAATGGCGTGGGATTCCCACCTACAATGAATGTATGGAGGAGATCCATCAGTGTACAAATCTCCATTGGTGTACTATAGCCTGAGCTTATAGGGTCATGCAATCCTAACTGAATACGTACATAGGGCGCCTCATGTGTATATATCATCCTTCAAGAGTTCAATAACACAGATCGATCAAGCTCTTTTTTGGTCTACTTTTCCCAACAATTCATTTTTTGGTCCACTTAAAAATGAATAGAAAGTATTGAAAAATCTCAAACTTTTGCTCGTTCTTGAGGAAGAAGGGCCCACCTGAGGGATAATTCATTGCCGTCCAAGGTAAGGTATATAATAATGAAACTATAGCCAATGTAAGTACCTACGCCGTAGCCTATATTTTCGCCGACCATAATGGATGAACCCAGGCTGTCAATGGACAACGAAAAAGAGAAGTGCATGGGACCCTTTTACATGAATAATTAGTATTACATGCTTGGCCCGCGGATCATCTTGCGTGCTTGAGCTGCTAAGACAAGCGGTTCTGAGCTGTGGACTGGATGAAAATTAAATGCAGGCTATTTTCACTCTTTTTTTCTTACTGCATGTTACTTTCTACACGTGTAACCAACTTTAGGGATCAGGAGCAAACATGATCATGGACAGCTTGTAAGTAAAACATCATTACCCACCCAGAATTTCTATATTCTTGAACGCCATGTTGAAATTGCAGTGATTAGAATTGAGTGCCCAAGTCTAATGGCCATTGACTTGTGTTTCACATGGAATTGTTCTTTATGAAAATTGGAATGATTGACTCGTGTTTCACATGGAATTGCTCTTTATGAAATTTTGAATGATGGTGTGGAAGGTAGAGATGACAAGTGGACCACTTGATGCCACCTCTTCCCACTCGAAGCAGATTCGGTGCTACTGCTAGTCCCAAGCTAAGCATAGGCAAGGGCTGTGAGGGGCCTACCGTGATGTATAAAGGTTTTATCCATACCGTACATCCATTTTGCCATATCATTTTAGTTAATAAGCCAAAAATTGAGGCAAATTGGGGGCTCAAGTGGACCACACCATGGAAAGCAATAGTGATAATAACAACCACCATGGAGACCTTCTTAGCACCCACCGTGATGCTTATTTACCATCCAACTTGTTCATGAGGTCGCAAAGACCTGGATGAAGGTAAAACACAATTATCAACTTGATCCAAAGCTTATGCAGCCGAAAAAGTTTTTAATAGTGGGCGTGCAATCTCTATTGTGAAGTCCACTCAGCCTTGGACTGGGTCGCTTTTGGGCCTATACCCTAAAATGATATAGCAAAATGGATGAACAGTGTGGATAAAACTCATACATCATGGTGGGCGCCTTAGAGTCCCTGAAATACATTGGTGGTGACAGGCAGCGTTAGTACCCAATTAGGTGTTACCCTGGGAACAACTTAGTGGGTGTTACCCTAATCGTGTGGGGCCCATCTTGATATATTTTTTATATATCAATGCCGTCTATTTGTTTTTCCATATCATTTTTGGATGTGATCCAAAACTGTAAGAAGATCCAAATCTCAGATGGACCATAAAACTAGAAACAGTGATGAATAACCCTTGAAAATGTTTTGTTGGCCACAAAAGTTTTGGATCAATCTGATATTTATATTTTCCCTTCATCAAGACCTTATTGACATTATTAAGAGGTTGGATTGCAAATAAACATTACCAAAACCTTACGATGGGCTTTATGGAATTTTAAATGGCGGGGCACTTAATAACACTGTTTCTAGTGGTATGGTCCACTTGAGATTTGGATCTGCATAAAATTTGGAACCTCGTTCTAAAATGTGCTCTAGAAAAGGATGAACGGCGTGGATATAAAAATATTATCCATGTGGGCCATACGGTAGGGGTAACACCCACTAAGGTGTTCCCGGGCGTGAATTAGGTGTTACCCCGGGAACAGCAGCTTAGTGGGTGCCCCGGGAACAGCTTGGTGGGTGGTACCCCAAACATGTGGCCCACATGGATGATATTTTGTATATCCACTCCGTCCATCCGTTTATTCAGCCCATTTTAGAATAACATTCCAAAACTTATGCAGATCCAAATCTCAAGTGGACCATACCACTGGAAACAGTGTCATTGAGTGCCCCACCATTAAAATTTTCAAAGAGCCCATAGTAAGGTTTTAGTAATTTTTATTTGCAATCCAAGCTTTTGATAATGTCAATAAGGTCTTGATGAAGGGAAAAAATAAATATCAGATTGATCCAAAACTTTTGTGGCCAACAAAACATTTTTAATGGTTATTAATCACTGTTTCTAGTGGTATGGTCCACCTGAGATTTGGATTTTCTTAAGGTTTTGGATCATATCTTAAAATGATATGAGAAAATAGATAGACGGTATAGATATATAAAAAATACATCACGATGGGCCCCACATGGTAGGGGTAACACCCACTAGGGTGTTACCCCCAGCCCCACCAATCTATGTAAAAAGTTTAAGGGAAGGGAAAGTGGGCCCACCCTGTCCCCGTCTTGGTACACGTCTGGGCTTGATTCTTAAGATGTGTAGCCTGGGTCCATAATGGTGCCTCAGTGGTAGACTTGCAGCAGGAGTTCTGGAGGACACCCACACCTTTGGGACAGTGGTAGATTGAGTGAAGATAACCTCGTCAACACACTGAGGCCTTGGTAACGAATCCCAGCGTGAGGATGGCGAACATTGTAGGGTGACTAACAGTGTGCATGTGTCATACTAAAACCCCCCAACCCCCCCCCCCCCCCCCCCCCCCCCCCCCCCCCAAAGCATCATCTGTTTTTCCTGTTTATTTTAGGACAGTCCCAAAACTGAAGCAGATACAACTTTTATGTGGACGCCACCACCGGAAACAACGTTAAAAGTCGTTTCTGGACCATAATTTTTTTTTTAGATAAGCAGATATTTGTTTTTCCTTTTCATCAAGGTTTATGTGACCTTATCAACTGATTGGATTTTCAATAAACATTACCAGCTAGAAAGCTTTTAATGGTGGGCGTTCAGTGACCACTGTTTCCTGTGGTGTGGCCCATCCGAATGTTGCATTTCCTTCTGTTTGGGGAAAATAACTTAAAATAAGCAAGAAAAATGTATGGATGGCATGGATATACAATGCATATATTGAGGTGGGCCTACAGTTAGCGTCCCACCTGCTTTGCTCTTTCCTCATAGCAGCCAAGTTGCACTTTTTCAGACAAGGGTACAGAGAAAGTGGCAGCTGCTATCGAGTGGATCACATCTTTGTTACGCTAATCAGAGCCACTTATCAGAAAATCATGCATGATAGTGTAGATGCGTCGCCTAAAAGAATCAGGCCCACCCAAATCTGATATTTAGATGGGTACATATGCATATGGAATATGGTGATGGACAGTTCGGCCAGGTTTGGCTCCATGGATTTGGGGGAATTTGAGGGTGTTTCAAATCCCCTAGTATGTTTGGTACATAAAACAACTGGGGGTTTCAAATCCCCTCGATGAGAGGGGTTTGCAATCCAAGGTGGAAGCTTTGATTACATCTAAAATCCTTTCAAGAGTCACATGTCACTAGGCTACAAATTATTGGGCACATGGCCCACTAATGATATCCCAAAACAATTAGATTATCAATTGCATCACTAAAATTACTTTAATAGGATGATTTGGCCGTCCAAACATTGTCCATTTAAATAGGAAATCATTATACCCACTGTTTCCTGTGGTATGGTCTACCTGAGTTTTGGATATGCATCAATTTTGGTTTCAACCCCTTAAATTATCTGAAAAAATGGATGGACGGTGTAGATAAACCATATACATCTACAATGGGCTCAATTGAGTTTACTCAGTACCATAAGAGCATACTTGAGTAACACAGGACGCAATCCAATTTCGTACAATGAAGGGATGGAAAAGATCCATTGGTTCACAAATCCCGTCCACCAATGCGTGTGGAGCCTAATGGACGGTCCAGATATTTGATGCGGGATTCAATGAGTCCAGATGCAACCATTAATATACACATGTACTGTTCCAGTTGCATCGTATTCTTATCCTAATACATATATAGGCTACATGTGCACATTAGCCTATGTATACATTACAGTACACGTTAACCTCATGTATACATACCATCATTTGGGAGTTCATTAATCGTGCTTTTTAAACCACTCATCATCCTATATCTCTGCATGCATGGTTCAATAGACTGGCCAGCAACTTTTCCATATAATTCATTTTTCTATTTTCATAGCATTAAAATGGAAAAAAAAAAAAAAAAGTTGAATAGATCAAATTTTTTGCTGGTTCTTCCAGACTATGGGCCCACCTGACTGAGATTTGCCGCGTGAGGTAAGGTAATCATGAAACTAGGTCTAATGTACATTGCAGCTAGGATTGTTTGTTGATCATGACATTAAGAAAGAAACAAGGGCTGTCAATTGCAAGGGAAAATTAAGAGAAGTGCATAGGACTCTTTTGTACGAATAGTTGGGATGATGTGCTTGACCCTTTGGTCATCTTTGCGTGCTTGAGCCGCTGAGACAAGTGATTCTAAATTGTGGAAAATTAAAGTATGTTTGGCTATATCTAGTGGCTACTAAGTCATGCATTTATGGTGTAGCATGTGTTTGACGCAGAAGTGCATTTTACAAAAATTGGATTGATTCTGTGGAAGAAATAGATGGAAAATGGGCCACTTGGTTCCACTTCTCATGAATGGACCTGGATTGGATACAACCCCACTGGTCACGAGCTCTAGCACAGGCAGGGGCTTTAAGGGGCTTACCGTCATGTACAAGTATTATCCACACTAATAATTGATATAGTGAGGCCTCCTCCCAATCGTGATGGAAAGAATACTAGAAGGATCCGAAAGTGGGCCCACTTGAACTGACAAAATGAAAAAAAATCCCAAGTCTTAAGCCCTTTCGATCGGTCAGACGACCAGTCAGATGCTTCAGCCAGCTGGCCAGATGCTTCAGCCTTCAGCCGGCCGGCTGGATGTTGCAATCCAGAGAGCAAAAACTCTCTGTGCGTGCGAACTCTTCTATTTTTGGTGTTCTTCCATTTTGGTTTAATTAGTTTCCTTTTGCAATTAGGACACCTAGATTGCGTTTCTAGGGTTTAGTTTCCTATAAATATTTGTTTTATTTTCATTTTAAGGGATTATTGATATATTTTGAATAAAATTTAGAGTTTTCTCTTGTTTTGCTTGTGGATTCGAGTCGTTCTTCATGGATTCGAAGAGGTCTCGTGGATTTGAGATATCCCGTCGTGGATTCGACGTAGACAAGTTGAGGAGTCTCTGTAGATCCGATATTCATATTATTTATCCCCGTGAGAGAGAGTTGCTCAATCTCACAACGTTTCGCCCACACCAATAACCCATTTTGCCATATCGTTTTAGGAGGTGTGCAAAAAAAAAAAAAAAAAGAGGCAGATTTACCGATTAAGTGGACCACAACATAGGAAGTAGTGTTGATAATGACACTTATTGTTGAAACCTTTCAAGGGCCTATGTGATGCTTATTCACTATTCGACTTGTTCATAAGTTCACATAGACATGGATATATAGATAGACATTGATGAAGGTGAAACAAAAATGTCAACTTTATCCAAAGATTATGATGTAGAACAGGCTGCAGACATTTTCATGGCTAAAATGGACTAGAGAAAGCCTTACTGAAGATAGAAGTGATTCTGGCCATCAAGACTGTAAAACACTTATCTCGTAATCCGGGATGAGTTTTAGGATGTATAATATATGATTTTGGGGTAGCTCGAACTAGTTAAGCCAACCAACTCTTCTATGCTGGGTTGCCCATGCAGGATTCATGAGATTTGATCAGATTAACTTTCATTAGCCTAGTTTTATTTTATTTTTATTATAAATATTAAGTTTTAGTTTGATTATAACTTTTGATCTGGTGAGTTTTAGAAGTTGTACCTAATATGATGAAAATTGCTTAGAAAACTTAGGAGAATAATGTGGTGAACTTTCTATTTTTTACCGAAAACCATGAAGTCTAGTAGGAATATGAGACGTCTATAAATAGTAAGTTTCCTATTTATAAAAAGTTCCATTTTTTAGGAGCTTTAGTTGGATTATGAGTTTGATACTCCGTCCTAGGGTTTAATTTCCTATTTAAAGTATTGTAATTACGTTTTTAATTATTCAATCAATTATTACGAACATTTTAAGAATTATTTCCTATTTTCTTATCTCTTTTGTGGATTCAAGGAAGTCTGGTTGAGAATTTCCAGAAGCCTTGTGGATGTAAGGTATTTATCTGGTGAGGAAGATGGTGCTTGACCTTACCACAACCTCCCTGCGTCAGATTCTGTGGCCCCTTACAAGTTTTTCATGGTGGAAATTTAATTCCCACTTTGTGGTCCACTTAACCTTGGATCTGCATCATTTTTTTTTGTTATGTCCTAAAATGATATGGAAAAATGGATGAATGAGATGTATAAACCCATACATGAAGGTGGGCCCCACAGAATACCTGCCTGGACCAATTCCCTCCCGGCGGGGCCAAGACACAATCCACTCATTGAATGATTACTTCCAATTATACACGTTCATCCCATCCATGTAAAAGTTTTGAGCCGAACATGCCGTTTACATTATGGATATTGGTGCGGCGCTTTAGTGGATCCTTGACTGTGGGGCATATATACCTTGATCAATGCTCCTTACATCCATGTCATCAATCCACTTTTTACATATCATTTTAGGGCATGATCCAAAAAATGAATCAGATCTAAATCTTAGGTGGAGCACACCATAGGAAACAATGGTGATTGAATATCCACTATTAAAAACTTCTTGGGAGCCATCCCAATGTTTATTTAACATCCAACCTATTGATAAGGTCACAAAGGCTTGGATGAAGGGACCACTTGATTGAAAAACTTTTGTCGCATAGAAAAAAATTTTAATGGTCAATAACCATTGGTTCCTAAGGTGAATACCTGAAATTTGGATTTGTTTCAAAAGGGACACACACACTAAAATGATCTGTTAACATGGATGGACGGCGTGAATGTAAGGAACATACATCAAGGTGACCCCACAGTCGGGATCGACCAAATGGGCCCCACTCTGTATATGTCTTGGTACACGTCTGGGCTTGATTTTGTCAAACAAGGGTAGTGACAAAGTGGTGGCCACCTATCGAGTGGATCTCATCTTTGTGGACGCGGATTTCCTATCGAAGGCTTTCCCAGGAAGTTCCTGGGCTAGGATGCTAGGTGGGGCCCATCGTGATGTTTATGAGAAATCCACCCGTCCATCCGTTTTGTGATCTCATTTTAGGACATTCGACCAAATATGAGGCATATCCAAATTTTAACTGGGCCACACAATACAAAAAAAGTGAGGATTTAACGAACACCTCGTTGAAACATTTGTGTGGCATATCATGCTAGGTATTTTGTGTTTTCACTTCATCCTAGCTGGAACGAAATTATAAGTGGTTTAGATGGTATATAAACATCAAGGTGGAGCTTAGGCAGATTTCAACGGTAAGAAACTCTTTCCCTAGTTTTCCCTTTGGTATGGCCCACTTAAGTTGTGGATTCACCTTATATTTAAATGTATGTACTAAAATGATATCATAAAACGGATGGACAGGGTGGATTTCTCACAAACATCACGGTGGGCCCCACCTAGCATCCCAGCGTTGGAACTGGAACTTCCTTGGAAAGGCTTTCACAGGAAATCCATGTAGAGTTGTACACGAGTTGAGCTAGCTCAATTAGCTCACTCAATTCAGATCGATTCGAAGGAGGGCTTTGAATCAAGCCGAGCCTTTTTCCCCTACTTGAAACGAATTTTGAGCCGAGCATGAGCTAGCCTCGGTCGATTCGGCTCGGCTCATTCGTAGCTCGATTTGGCTCGACTCAATTGATTTCTCCCTATTCCTTTGCCTGACCCGAGCAACCCCCCGCCCTAAACCCTTGAGCGCCCCCCTTGCCCCTATTCAGCCGACAAGTCTAGCCAGAACCCCCCCCCCCCCCCCCCCCCCCCCCCCCGGTCTTGTTTGTCTACGAGGCACCGTCCAAGGTAAAAATTGTAAAAAAAAAATTAATTATTAGATTTTTTTTAATTTTTAGTTAATTCTTTAATTGCTTATATGTTGAACCTTAGCTCAAATTCAACTCGAAAAGCTCGAGCTCGAAATCGGCTTGATTTGACTCGAAAGCTCGGTCGAGCCAACTCGAACATGAACTTCCAACTCGATGGCCAAGCCAAGCCAAACATGAGCCAAGGTGGTCATTGGGCGAGCCTCTCTCGAACATGGCTGAGCTTGGCTTGTGTACCGCTCTAAATCCGTGTCCCATCTTTGTTATGCTAACCAGAGGAGTAGATTGCATGTGACCTTGGGCACATAGGCTGTGTGGGGTCCTCTGTGCTCGGGGTTGTGTGGGGTCCACAGAGATGTCCCTAATAAATCCACACTATCCATCTGTTGTTAAAGGACACAATAGGATAGGATTATAAAAAATAAGACCGATCCAAAACTCTGGTGGGCCACACCTACAAAATAGTGGGAATAGAAATGTCCATCATCAAAACCTTCCTGGAGCTGGCCATGATGTTTATTTGCCATCCAAACCATCCATTCATATTTCCTTGTCATTTTAGAATATGGGCCCAAAAAATGAGGCAGAACCAAAGCTCAAGTGGACCACAAAATAAAAGATTACCATTGAAAACTTCTTGGGTGCCACAGAAGTTTTGGATTAAGCTGATATTTGTGTTTTCCCTTCATCTAGTTCTCTATGACCTTATGTGTATGTTGGATGGCAAATAAACATCACGGGCGGGCACTAGGAGGGTTTCATCGGTAGTGTCATTAGCACCACTGCTTCCTGTGGTGTGGCCCACTTGAGCCTAAGATCTGCCTCACGTTTGGACTCGAAATATTAAATGATATGGAAAAATGCACGAACGGTGTGGATAAAATTCATACATTGTGGTGGCTTTCAAAGCCATAGCCTGTCCCGAGCTCTGGATTGGTGGGGAAGTACCCAATCCGCGAGCCATTTGTCGAGCGTACATGAACCTTTTAGCATACGTGTGTGGACTTAGAAATGTTCATTTTTATTTACGTGTATGTGCATAGACCTTAGATGTCTATGAAAGTCGGATTTGATTAAGGTCCTGATGCATCTTCTTTGCACTAGTGGGGCCCACATTTAGTGATCCAGATGGTTGATCTGATGGGCCGCATCCATGATAGTGTATGGTGAAACATTACAATATTGGATGATTCTGTCCATCCTTGTTTTGTTTTCCTCCTAACTATTCAACGCCACTGATCCAAGGATTATAATCATATGATCTTGGAGAATTTTCAGCATCACCAATCCATCATCGACCCTTTCAGATCAAGGGTAGGGATCTACGAATGACATTGAGAAAATTGTACCGACAGCTTTCACTGGACTACTTCGTGCAAATTCGAAGTGGATCTTTCAGATTAATGCAGTTTTGAATGACGTGGTAATTCCTAACTACAATGGTATGCACAAATGGATGAAAGAGATCCATTGGTATGTACGAATCTCCTGCCCACGAATCTCCAGATATTTGATGCGGGGTTCAATGAGCTCAAATACAACCATTAATATACACACGTCGTATTCCAGTTATATCGTACTCTTACCCTAATACATATGTACTATGGCCAGAGCATAGGGCCATGCAATCCAGTTACATCGTACTCTTACCCTAAAAACGGAGTAGCTTCAAATTTTTGCTGGTTCTTCCAGACTGAGATTTCATTGCCGTGTGAGATAAGGTAATCATGAAACTATGTCCGATGCATCTTTAAGCTCAAATTGTTTGTTGACCATGACACATGAACCCGGGGAGAAAAAGAGAAACAAGGGCTGTCAATGGCCAGGGAAAAAGAGAAGTGTATGGGACCCTTTTGCATGAATAATTGGTATTTTGCTTGCTTGACCTTCTGATCATCTTTGCGTGCTTGAGCCGTCGAGACGAGTGGTTCTAAATTGTGGAAATTAAAGCATGTTTGGTCATATCTAGCTAGTGGCCACTGTCAAAGTCATGTATTTATGGTGTAGTGCGTGTTTGACGTGGAAGTGCATTTTACAAAATATGGATGGATGCTGTGGAAGAAATAGATGAGAAGTGGGCCACTTGATGCCACCTCTCCTGAATGGACCTGGATTGGGTACAACCCCGCTGGTCTCAAGCTTAATTAGCATAGGTAGGGGCTCTGAACTACCGTGCAGTAATATGGGTATTATCCACACTGACCATCCTTTTTGCCATGCCATTTTAGGGTATAACCCCAAAAATTAATGAGTTAGATTTAAGGCTTAAGCCATCCCAATGTTTATTTAACATCCAACCTGTTAATAAGGTCACAAAAGCCTGCATGAAGGGATCACTTGATTGAAAAACTTTTGTCCCATAGAAAATTTTTTTAATGATCAATAACCATTGGCTCCTAAGCTGAACACCTGAAATTTGGATTTGTTTCAAAAAGGACACACACCCTAAAATGATATGTTAACATGTATGGACGGCATGAATGTAAGGAACATACATCAAGGTGGCCCCACAGTTAGGGATCGACCAAATGGGCCCCACTTTGTATATGTCTTGGTACACGTTGGGGCTTGATTTTTTCAAACAAGGGTAGTGACAAAGTGGTGGCCACCTATCAAGTGGATCTCATCTTTGTGGACGTGAATTTCCTGCAAAAGGCTTTCCTAGGAATTTCCCGAGCTAGGATGCTAGGTGGGGCCCATCGTGATGTTTATGAGAAATCCACCTGTCCATCCATTTTGTGATCTCATTTTAGGACATTCGACCAAATATGAGGCATATCCAAATTTTAACTGGGCCACACAATACAAAAAAAGTGAGGATTTAACGAACACCCTATTGAAACATTTGTGTGGCATATCATGCTAGGTATTTTGTGTTTTCACTTCATCCCAGTTGGAACGAAATTATAAATGGTTTAGATGGTATATAAACATCAAGGTGGAGCTTAGGTAGATTTCAACAGTAGGAAACTTTTTCCCTAGTTTTCCCTTTGGTGTGGCCCACTTAAGTTATGTATTCACCTTATATTTAAATGTATGTACTAAAATGAGATCATAAAACGGATGGGCGGGGTGGATTTCTCACAAACATCACGGTGGGCCCCACCTAGCATCCCAGCGTTGGAACTTCCTTGGAAAGATTTTCACAGGAAATTCGTGTAGAGCTGTACACGAGTCGAGCTAGCTCAGTTAGCTCACTCGATTCAGCTCGAAACAGCTCGATTTGAAAGAGGGCTTCAAATCAAGCCGAGCCTTTTTCCCCTGCTTGAAACAAATTTTGAGCCGAGCATGAGCTAGCCTCGCTCGATTTGGCTCAGCTCATTCGTAGCTCGATTTGGCTCGGCTCAATTCATTTCTCCCTATTCATTTATCTGACCAGAGCAACCCCCCGCCCTAAACCCTACTCTGCCTGAGCGCCCCCCTTGCCCCTATTCAGCCAACAAGTCTAGCTAGAACCACCCCCCCTCTTGTTTATCTACAAGGCATCATCCGACCTCCAACAGCCCATCCCACTAGGCATATATAGTACAACCTCGAGAGGCATCGTCCGAGGTAAAAATTGTAAAAATTAATTAATTATTAGATTTTTTTAAAAATATTTTTTAGTTAATTCTTTAATTGTTAAATTTTTAATTGTTTATATATTGACCCTTAGCTCAAATTCAACTCGAAAAGCTAGAGCTTGAAATCGGCTTGATTTGACTGAAAGCTTGGTCAAGCCAACTTGAACATGAAATTCCAGTTCAATAGCCAAGCCGAGCCAAACACGAGCCAAGGTGGTCATTGGTCGAGCCTCGCTCAGTACAGCTATATATCTGCATCCCATCTTTGTTACGCTAATCAGGGGAGTAGATTGCCTGTGACCCTGGGCACATGGGCCGTGTGGGGTCCTCTGTGCTCAGGGTTGTGTGGGGTCCACTGAGATGTCCCTGATAAATCCACGCCATCCATCTGTTGTTAAAGAACACAATAGGATAGGATTATAAAAATAAGATAGATCCAAAACTCAGGTGGGCCACACCAACAAAATAGTGGGAATAGCAATGTCCATCATCGAAACCTTCCTGGAGCTGGCCATGATGTTTATTTGCCATCCAAACCATCCATCGGTAGTGTCATTAGCACCACTGCTTCATATGGTGTGGTCCACTTGAGCCTTAGATCTGCCTCACGTTTGGACTAATAATATTAAATGATATGGAAAAATGCACGGACGGTGTGGATAAAATTCATACATTATGGTGGCCGTCAAAGCCATAGCCTGTCCCAAGCTCCGGACTCGCGGAGAAGTACCCAATCCGCGCCCCATTTGTCGAGCGTACATGAACCTTTTAGCATACGTGTGTGGACTTAGAAATGTTCATTTTTATTTACGTGTATGTGCATAGACCTTAGATGTCAATGAAAGTCGGATTTGATTCAGGTACTGATGCATCTTCTTTGCACTAGTGGGGCCCACATTTAGTGATCCAGACGGTTGATCTGATGGGCCGCATCCATGAAATACTGATAGTGTATGGTGAAACATTACAATATTGGATGATTCTGTCCATCCTATTTATGATCGTATCTTCAGATCGTTGTTTTGTTTTCCTCCTAACTATTCAACGCCACTGATCCAAGGATTATAATCATCAGATCTTGGAGAATTTTCAACATCACCAATCCATCATCGACCCTTTCATATCAAGGGTAGGGATCTACGAGTGACACTGAGAAAATTGTACCGGCGGCTTTCACTGGACTCCTTCGTGCAAATTCGAAGTGCGATCTTTCAGAATGCAGTTTTGAATGGCGTGGTAATATCCTAGCTACAATGAATGATGCTTGACCTTCTGATCATCTTCGCGTGCTTGAGCCGTCGAGATGAGTGGTTCTAAATTGTGGAAATTAAAGCATGTTTAGTCATATCTAGCTAGTGGCCACTGTCAAAGTCATGTATTTATGGTGTAGCGTGTGGAAGAAATAGATAAGAAGTGGGCCACTTGATGCCACCTCTCCTGAACGGACCTGGACTGGGTACAACCCAGCCGGTCATGAGCATTGGCACAGGCAGGGGCTCTAAGTTGCTTACCGTGAAGTACTGGTTTATCGACACTGATAATCCATTTGCCTCATCATTTTAGGGGATAAGCCCAAAAAATGAGGCAGATTTAAGGCTTAAGTGGACTGCACTATAGGAAGCAGTGTGGATAATAATGCTTACTGTTCAAACTTTTTTAGTGCCCACTGTCATCTTTATCTGTCATCCAACAAGTTCATAAGGTCACATAGACTTGGATGAAGCGAAAACACAAATACCAGCTTGATCCAAAAATTTTGTGGCCCCGAATAAGTTTTTATTTGGGGGCATTCAATCATCATTGTTTCCTATGGTGTGGTCCACTTGAGATTTGAATCTGCCTCATTTTTGGGGGCCATGCTATTAAATGAGCTTGCAAAATGGATGGATGATGTGGATAAAGCACATACATTTTAGTGAAGCCCACAAAGCACTGCCCACCAGCAAGACGCTACTACTAGATTCAGTAGGCAATTGCAGCAGAGTTGGGCCATATCTGGTGGCCAATGCATTTATGAGGTGACACTGTGTTGATGAAATGCTCTTTGCGAAAATTAGATTGATGGTGTGGAAGAGATGATAAGTGTGCCCCTTGATGCCACCTCTCCTGAATGGGTGTAGATTCAGTGCTACCCCTCTTATCCCAAGCTCGGCACAGGCAGCGGCTCTAAGGGGCCTATTGTGACGTATGGGTTTTATCCACACCGGCCATCCATTTTTCCATATCATTTTAGTGTATAAGGTAGAAAATGAGGGCTTGAGTGGACTACACCATAGGAAGCAATGTTAATAATGGCATCCATCGTTCCAACTTTCTTAGGGCCCACCATCATCTTTATTGGCCATCCAACTTGTTCATATAGTTACATAGGCTTGGATGAAAAGAAAACACAAATATGAGCTTGATCTAACTTTTTTGTGGCCTTAAAGAAGTTTTTAGTTGTGGGCGTTCAATCACCATTGTTTCCTGTGGTGTGGTCCGCTTGATTTTGGATATGTCTCATTTTTGGGCTCATGCTCTAAAACGAGCTTGCAAAATGGATGGACGATGCGGATTTGGTGCTACCTCGCCTGTCCTAAGTTCAACACGGGCATAGGCTCTGAGGGTTCCACTATGGCCTATATGTTTATCCGCACTGTTCATCCATTTTACCATATCATTTTAAGGTATAAGCTAAAAAATGAGGCAGATTAAAGGCCTAAGTGGAATGCATCAATAGGAAGCTTAGTAATAATGACGGCCATCGTTCAAGCTTTCTTATGGCCCACTGTCATCTTTATTTTGCCATCCAAATTAATCATAAGGTCACATAGATTTTGATGAAAAAAATATCAGCTTGATGCAAAAAAATTTTGGCCCCAAAAAGTTTATAATAGTGGGCCTTCAATCCCCATTGTTTCCTTTGCGGCTCACTTGAGATTTGGATCTGCCTCACTTTGGGCTCGCTCTAAATTGAGCTTGGAAAATGGATGGATGGAGTGGATTAAACACATACATCTTGCTAAGGCTCAGTCGGTGCTGGTAGAGTCAGTAGGCAATGACATCAGATTTAGGCCCACATCTAATGGCCATTGCATTTTTGTAGTAGTGGTGCGTGTTTGCGAAGTGCTCTTTGTGGAAATTTGATTGATAGTGGTGCAGTTAACCTGAAAATTGAATTTGCTTCGAAAAGACCATAGCTAAAATGATCTGTCAACATGGATGGATGGTGTGGATGCAAGGAACATACATCAAGGTGGCTCAGAATCACCGAAGCCACGCCCATGGATAGAGGGGAAGTGGGCCCCACTATCCGTGTCTTGGTACACGTCTGGGTGCCTGATTTTTCAGACAAGGGGCGGGGACAAAGTGGTGGCCGCCTATCAGAGCCGCTCATCTGACAATCATGATACCATAGATGTGCCGACTAAAAGATAAGCTGCCTATCAGAAGTGTGATGGGTAAGCTTCTCTGGTCCTCTTTCCTATAAATATTTGTCTTGATCCTCTCACCAACACACAAGAGAAAACCTAGTCTCCATTGAGAAGTTCTCCTAAAGGTGTAAGGTGCGGAAGACCAAGAGTTCTTCTTGGCAACACGACGGCATCGGAAATGTCTTCCCAATCAAACATGGCTTTATGATTATAGTATGAAATCTCTATTATTAATGCATAGACGATCCGATTATTTTGTATAATGTTTAAGATTTACAGCATAGACACTTTTACATTAATAATTGGGATTACATGCTTGGTGTGCTTGATCCATTGAGACGAGTGGTTCTAAGTTGTGGAAAGGATGAACATTAAATGCAGACCATTTTCATTTTTTTCTGACTGCATGTTACTTTCTACACGTGTAACCAACTTTAAGGATCAGGAGCAAACATGATCATGGACGGCTTGTAAGTAAAACACCAGTGCCCAGAATTTCTATATTCTTGAAGGTGATGTGGAAATTGCAGTGATTGGAATTTGGTGAGCATTTGGAAAGTAAAGCTTGTTGGGCCCAAATCTAATCACCATGGACTCGTGTTTCACATGGAATTGCTCTTTATGAAAATGGAATGATGGTGTGGAAGATAGACATGACAAGTGGGGGATGCCACCTCTTTCCACTTGAAGCAGATTCGGTGCTACCCCTGCTAGTCCCAGTCTAAGCATAAGCAGGGGCTGTGAGGGGCCTACCATGATGTATATGTTTTATCCACACCATGCATCCATTTAGCCATATGATTTTAGTGTATAAGCCGAAAAGTGGGGCAAATTGGGGGCTCAAGTGGACCACACCATGGGAAGCAGCAGTGATAATAACAATCACCATGGAAACCTTCTGAGCACCCACCATAATGCTTATTTACCATCCAATTTGTTCATGAGGTTGCATAGACATGAATGAAGGGAAAACACAATTATCAACTTGATCCAAAGCTTCTGTAGCTGAAAAGGTTTCTAATAGCAGGCGTGCAATCCCCACTGTGAAGTCCACTCAACCTTGGACCGCCTCATTTTTGGGCCTATACCCTAAAATGACATAGCAAAATGGACGGACAGTGTAGATAAAACTCATACATCATGGTGGGTCCTTTAGAGCCCCTTACTATACTTAGGTGGGGACAGACAGGGTTAGTGCACAATGGTTGTCACTTGAAAATTCCATCCTATCCGTCTAAAAAGTCCAAGCGAAGGGAAAGTGGGCCCAGTCCCAAAACTGAGTGCGCTTAAAAGAAGAAAAAAGAAAAAGAAGAAGACGTAGCATTATCTGTTTTTCTTATTTATTTTAGAACACTGTCCCAAAACTGAAGCAGATACGACTTTATGTGGACCCCGCCACAGGAAACACCATTAAAAGTCGTTTCTGGACCATAAATTTTTTTAGATAAGCAGATATTTGTTTTTCCCTTTCACCCAGGTTTATGTGACCTTATCAACTAATTGGATGTTCAATAAACATTACCGGCTAGAAAGCTTTTAATGGTGGGCGTTCAGTGACCACTGTTTCCTGTGGTGTGGCCCACTTGAATGTTTTATTTGCTTCAGTTTTGAGAGAATAACTTAAAATAAGTAAGAAAAACATATGGACGGCATGAATATACAATGCATACATTGAGGTGGGCCTATAGTCAGTGGTTCATGTTTCCAACGGATGTGGCTGTGATTCGGGGATTTTTCGACTTGGCCTTTTAACACCACTTGCATCGCTCTTTCCTCGTAGCGAGGGTATAGAGAAAATGGTAGCTGCTATGGAGTTTATCTCATCTTTGTTAAGCTAATCAGAACCACTTATCAGACAATCATGAGAGTGTAGATGCATCACCTTAAAAGAATCAGGCCCACCCAAATATGGAATATGGTAATAGACAGTGAATTCTATAAATCATCCACTTTCCACATAATTGCCTCATCAGCCCGAGGAGTGAGACACGCCATCAACAAAGTGCCGACAGCCCGATGAGTGGTTCCCATGTTTCACGAGTAGAAAAAGCACTTGTTCACTCGTGTCTATAAATATCCCTCAACTCTCTGTTTTCCTACACATCCCAACTCCCCATTATCAATGGATCTCCTAGCTCCTAAAACCCCATCATTTCTCATCTTCTTCTTTATCTTGTCCTCTCTCCTTCTCCCATCTTCTTCTGTCTTTTCAAATACCCAAAAATGCATCAAAGAACACTTCTCTGCTTTGCTCCACTTGAAGCATGGCTTTACCTTCTCTTTTTACAGCCGCTCTACTCTCCCCTCTTGGAATTCAAACAATACCGATTGCTGCTCTTGGGAAGGCATCACGTGTGATGGATCCACTGGTCACGTGGTCAGCCTCGACCTCAGTAGCTTCCGTATCGCTGGTCGGATTGATTTTGAAAGCCTCTTTCGTCTTTGGAACCTGCGGAGGCTCAACCTTGCTAACAATTACTTCGATGCCTCTCAAATCCCATCTGGGTTTGACCAGCTCATCAGTTTGACCCATCTCAACCTCTCTCGGTTGTCTTTTTATGGCCAAATCCCGCTGGAAATCTCCCACTTGACCAGTTTGCTTTCTCTTGATCTGTCTTACGATTCGTATAACAATGGTTCTGTATCTCTACCCCTGAAACTCGAAAACCCGAACATTGGAACACTCTTCCAAAACCTGTCGAGTCTGAGAGAACTGTATCTCTACCGTGTAAACATCTCAGCGCATGGAAGTGAGTGGGGCCAGACCTTATTCTTGTCACTACCTCCTCTCCGCAAGTTGAGCTTACGATATTGTGGTCTTTCAGGCCCCATCCTTTCTTCCCTTTCCCAGCTCCATTCCTTATCCGAACTCGACCTCAGTGGAAACAATCTCTCTTCTGTGCTGCCCAAATTTCCAGGGAGCCTCCGCAAGTTGAGCTTACGATATTGTGGTCTTTCAGGCCCCATCCTTTCTTCCCTTTCCCAGCTCCATTCCTTATCCGAACTCGACCTAAGTGACAGCAATCTCTCTTCTGTGCTGCCCAACTTTCCAGGAAGCCTCCGCAAGTTGAATTTACAATCTTGTGGTCTTTCAAGTTCCATCTATTCTTCCCTTTCTGAACTGAGTTTCCTATCTGAACTCGACCTCAGCTATAACAATCTCTCTTCTCTGATGACCAACTTCACAGGGAGCCTTCACAAGTTCAGCTTACGATCTTGTGGTCTTTCAGGCCCCATCCATTCTTCCCTTTCCCAACTCCGTTTTCTATCTGAACTCGACCTCAGTAACAACAATCTGTCAGGATCATTACCATCCTTCCTTGTGAACCTCAGCAAACTAGAGCACTTGGACCTTTCATTCAATAGTTTCAGTGGCCCAATTCCTTCTTCCTATGGAAACCAGCTTCTTTATCTCAAAAAGATCATCTTATGGAGTAATTTGCTTAATGGAACCATTCCGTCATCATTGTTTTCACTCCCTTCATTACAATACCTGGATCTTGAAGGTAACAAGCTGAGTGGTCGGCTTGACATTATCCACAATGCCTCTTCTACACAGTTGGAGGTCATTTATTTGACTGGCAACAACTTTCAGGGAATGGTGCCGAGCTTTCTCTTCAAATTGATGAAGCTTAGAACCATTTCCCTTTCTTTCAACAATTTCAGTGGCGTTGTTATCGACAATGCCTCTTCTACACTGTTGGAGTCTGTTTATTTGGATCACAACAACTTTCAAGGAATGGTGCCGAGCTTTATCTTTAAACTTATGAAGCTTAGAACCATTTCCCTTTCTTTCAACAATTTCAGTGGTGTTGTGGAGCTAGGATCATTTCAAACCCTCAAGAACTCTCGATCTTTCAGATAACCACCTGTCAATAGAAGATGGTGATGGTAACTCCAACTTTGTCTCCTTCCCCAAAATCAGATCGCTATCCTTGCGTTCTTGCAACATTAGCAAATTTCCAAATTTATTACGAAATCAAGAGCAGATACGAGATCTAGATCTTTCCAACAATAGAATTTCTGGTGAAATACCCAAATGGATATGGAAGGTTGGGAATGGGAGCTTAGCCAGTTTAAATATTTCTCACAATGCTCTGCAAAAAATAGAACAACCATTTCCCCATGATTCACTGAGTGGCTTGGTTTTTTTCGACCTTAGCTCCAATGTGCTAGAAGGCGTAGTTCCCATCCCGCCACCCTCCACCATTTTCTTCTCTGTTTCCAACAATGCACTTAGTGGAGAAATCCCTATGTCAATTTGCAACATGACATCCCTTGGAGTCCTCGATCTATCCAGAAACCAGTTAAGTGGTGCGATTCCACGATGTCTAGGTGAGATCAGTGATACCCTCAATGTACTAAATCTCCAAGGAAATGCATTTAATGGCACCTTGCTTCAAACATTCAAAAAGGGATGCAATCTACGAACGCTTGATCTCAGTGGAAATCAATTAGAAGGCAAGGTTCCAAAATCTTTGGCTAGTTGCAAAATGTTGGAGGTATTAAATCTTGGAAAGAATCAAATATATGACACCTTCCCTCCATGGGTAGAAGCTTTGTCCCAGTTGCGCATTCTTGTCTTGAAATCCAATAAATTCTATGGTCCCATTACACTTCCACAAACAAATCAGAGCTTCCCAATGTTGCAGATCATCGACCTCTCTTCTAATAGTTTTATGGGTGTTTTGCCATCAAATATGTTTCAGAGCTGGAAGGCAATGGCGGAGGAGGACCAATCTCAATCTAAGTTCCTTCATAGAACCACAATTTCAATAGGGAATAATACATATGAAGCATACTATCAAGACACTGTGACAGTAACAACCAAAGGAATGGAAAGGGAACTGACAAAGATCCTAACCATCTTCACAGCAGTTGATCTCTCCAACAACTATTTTCAAGGTGATATTCCTGAAACTATAGGAATCCTCAAGTCTCTCCGTCTGCTCAATATGTCGCACAACAGTTTCATAGGCAAAATTCCAAAATCACTTGAGAACCTAACTGTGCTTGAGGCCTTGGATCTCTCACAGAACAATTTCTCGGGGGGTATTCCTTGGCAGTTGACAAAATTAACATTCCTCTCGGTGCTGAATCTTTCACAGAACCAGCTCGTGGGAAGCATACCACAAATTAAACAGTTTTCTACATTCACAAATGAATCCTTCAAAGAGAATTTGGGATTATGTGGACCTCCGCTATCGAGAAAATGCATTGCACCACCATCAATAATGCTGACCTTTGAAGATGCAACTTCAGATTTGGACTGGGCATTCATGTGGATGGGATTTGGAGTCGGATATGGTGTAGGAATGGGAGTTCTTTTCTGGACTCTGACACTATGGACAAAGGGAAGGAAAGAATACAATAAATTTATAGATGGGATATTTTCCTTGTTTTTTTCCTCTGCGATATTTGCTCTAAAGCGATGACCATAAGTCGATTTAAGTTATGGGAAGAGTAGATGAACTATCTTGCCCAACTGGGGAGTAATGGTAACATGGTTGGCAGATCGAGAAGTGTGCTTCCTCGGGAGGTGAGGGGGCTGCTGACTTTGGGTAATGCAGGCTTGGGGTTGGTTAGGCAGAGATAGAAGAGGTCTATGTTTTTTCCGCAGGGGGTTACCCTGGTAGTAGCTTTGTCATGGCTTGTAGTTTTGGTTTGTTAGCAATGATTGGTTTTTGTCTGATGAGTTCTCTGGGCCAGCAGCGAGTGCTTTATTTGATCAGGTGGTGGAATGGATGTGTTTTTGCAAGTTTTATATTTAGATTGCAGCAGCTGTCTGTTCTGTGAAGGTGGTGCATGGATGCAGCTCTTAATTGCTAAGATCGCTGAAGGATCATTGCAGTTAGGTTGCTTTCACGGGCTGTTCATTGCTCCTGACGAGAAATGTTCAGGCATGTAAGGTGTTGGATTATGGTGATTAGTTTTGCTTGGTTTGGATTTTCTTTGTTTCTTTTCTTTTTTTTTTTTCTTTTTTTCTTTTTTCTTTTTGTTTTTGTTTATGTTTTGTGTTGTGGTGGGGTAGATGGTTGGCCCTTATCTAGGATTGTAAATTGTTGTTTTCTATTCAATAAAATTACAGGTGGTGTGCTCCCAACCTTTGCTAAATAGGCGAGGAAAAAAAAGAAAAGAAAAAAAAAGAGGCTTAATTGTGCTTGTGTCTGAATGCCTAATTCTGCATACATCTTGACTCGGGAAAAAGAAGTGTCGATTTGTGTATCAAATATGTACTTAAATAGTTGTTGGTTTCTCTTACTTTCGCTACTCCATTTACAGTCTCACATTAACTTTTCATAGCTTTGCTAAGCCCATACGTGATGGGAAGTTGCCTGCATAATGGCTTTGGCCGGAAGTTCCTGTTCTGGGAAGCTACGTGGGGCCCTCTCGTGATGTCTGTGAGAAATCCACTTCAGTCATCTGATTTTACAGGTCAGTTTAGGAGATGGGACCAAAAATTAGGAGGATCCAATACTTAAGTAGGCCACATGAGAGGGAAAAGAGTGCCTACTGTTGAAACCTTCCTAGGTCCACCTTGATGTTTATATACCATCCGAACCGTTTATAAGGTCATCCCCCCTGGGATGATTTTAAAAAAAAAAAAAAAAAAAAAAAAAAGCCAAGAAGCTTGATACAAAACTTTTGTGGTCATAAGAATGTTTCAATGGTGGTTATTCAATCCCCGATGTTTCCTCTCTTGTGGCCCACTTGATTTTTGGATCCACGTGATTTTTTTGCCTCACCTCGTAAAATGAGCTGACAAAACAGATGAACAAGGTAGATTTTAGACTAACATCGAAGAGGGCCCCACCAAGCTTCCCAGCTCCTAGGAAAGCCTAAGTTAATTAAATAAAGCTCATGTACATGCCACACATGTACCAGCTTTGCTTGCGGCATGGCCCACTTGGGATTCTGATTCACCTGAGAACTTGACCCCTGATTTATAATGGTCTCGCAAGACAGATGGCCGGGTTAGATGGCAAATAAACATTACAGTGGGCCTTGGGAAGTTTTTAATGGTAGACATTCAATCAAAACTGTTTTCCTGTGGCGTGGTCCGCTTGATATTTAGCCTCATTTTTTGTCTAATGCCCTTAATTGAGCTCTAATGTCCAAACACATAAGTTAAAATTGGATTCAGCTAGAATCCAGATTTTAACCTGGAAACAATTTCCAGATGCCAACCAAACAGGCCTAAGCCCATGCCGCTGGGAAGTTGCCTGCAAAAGCCTTTGGCCAAAAGTTCCTGTGCTGGGGAGCTAGGTGGGGTCCTTTGTGATGTCTGTGAGAAATCCACTCTGTACATTCGATTTTCCACCTCAGTTAGGACATGAGACCAAAAATCAGGCAGATCCAAAATTCAAGTGGGCCACATAAGAGGGAAAAGTGGGAAAAGAAATGCCTACCATTGAAACATTCCTAAGTCCACCTTGATGTTTGTATGCCATCCTAATCGTTTATAAGGTCATTCCCACTAGGATGAACAGACAAAAAAAAAAAAAAAGAACTTAGCTTGATACAGAACTTCTATGACCATACCAACGTTTGAATGGTAGTCATTCAATCCCCAGTGTTTCCTTTCTTGTGGCCTACTTGAGTTTTGGATCCACTTGATTTTTTGTCTTACCTCCTAAAATGAGCCGACAAAACGGATGGACAGGGTAGACTTCAGACAAAGCGAAAGCCTTTGCATCCCCTTACCCATATGAAATAAAGCTCATGTACATGCCAAACGTGCCAGCTTTGTGCGATGAATCCAAGATCCAATCCATCCATCTGAAAGGCACCGACATATTCATTCCCTGGCCCAAGAATCAGGTTGATCAACTTTTGAGGTGGGCCATAGTTTACGGATCTGAAAAACTTGGTTGAAGTTTCCTAACCCCTATACATGTTTGCAATCTTGGGGCCACATGCTTAGTGGACCAGATTTACTTTTGGGAAAACATGTAGGGGTCAGACCAATCTAATGGATGGATTAATGGATCTCACACTTATATTCCATGTTGGCAACATGTGTTTCTGTACATGAGCTAGCTTGTTAGCATATGCGCTTAGCAAATGGAACCGTTTGCAACCAAGGACACTATCAAAGTGAACCGGCGAAAATAAAGGTATTCGTGCTTATCTCATTGCTTGGAACTCCAAAATTAGTGGGTTTTTTTTTTACTTCCATTTAAAATTTTAATTAGCCAAAGTGAAAATGTATGGACACCCATCCCTCAAAAGTAGGTCCACCATTAGAGATCACTGGGCACTTAAATCAAACCAATCCATTCATCAGGTGGGTGTACACTCGTATATTGTGTATGTTATTGGCCATTTATATTTTTCTAGGGTGTTGCCCACCTAATGAATGAATATGTATGATTTTTATGCCTGTCTTTAAGGTGGGCCAAAAACATGGTCCAAACAACAATTGAGCTCCAGGCCTATTATTTTGTGTCTGATATCCACTGCCTAAACCAGGTATGACTGAAATTTCAGCGCATAAGACTAAAATTCATCTCTATCCACAACTAAATTGGGCCTAAACACAAGAAATAACAAAGAGAACGCCCACCACAGGCTGTATGTGTGGCCCTAAATTAATGGTGTGTATATTCTATCCAATCCGTTCATCAAATTAGTCTAATCGGGATGAACAGATGTTCCAAAACTCATCTTGATCCAAATTTCAGGCGGGCCACACCTTGTGAACTTAGTATGTTATGGATGATTTTATATTGTCACTAGGCATCTGGCCCATGGGAATTTTCTATCAGGTTGCAAAACACAGAACTCGTGCGCTTGACAGAACTGAAATGTTTTACCTGTTGCATTTAACAAGTGGAAGTTTTCGGTTTGTTTTTGGTGTGATTGTGAGCTAGATGCATTTGATCTTGTTTGGGCTACTCATATTTTAAAATGACAAAAGTAAAAGGTTTCACATGACTTACCACATCAGACCTGTAAAATTGTGTCCATACAATGAGGATCACTTGAATAAAAAGTTGGAATAACCCATCATTAGGTGGCCATACACAGATTGGGTTGGACCATTGGCCGTTCACTAAATTACAATAACCCACCTGATGAATGGACCATTCTAGTTTTGTTCCCTAGTTTCTATGATGCATCCCATCGTTCCCCTCCGAATCCTTCTTTCTGTTCTCTCTCCATAGATTGAAACTGGATTTTAAATTGAAAATTAAATACAACAGAAAAAACCACTGAGAAGGAGAGATCCAATGAGATGGGATAACCTCTACCTCATTCAAACCCTTTCAATCCCAAAGGCATTCCTCATTCCATGTATTTCAAGAAATCATAAAAATAAGAGTTTCTAGAGAGAGAATATGCTAATGGTTTATACCAGTTTGTCCATCTAGCCAGCCTCTGGACGATCAAAGCCATTGATTGTGATTTAGGGACCATCTTAACCACAAAATCAGATGAGTGGTGAAGTTCTCTCTGCCACCATAGTGGTTTGTGGACTTCTTGGCCTAGACTGACAATCTTTGGTTTCATACTAAGCTTCCAAGATTGTGTACACCATAAGATTCTGTGAGCCCGCCGTTCTGGGCTGTTCATCATTAATACATGACCTGATCAAGTGGTTATATTGAAACTGTCCACAATTAGACAATCATCCATTTACATTCCGAAAATAAAAATATACTTGCCAAGGATCGAAACCATGACATCTACTAATAAACCTGGTGCCCAAACAACAAATTTTAGAAGTAAATTGTTGCAAATCCTTCTATTTTAGTAATTCCAAGTTAATTTTTTTTCTTAGGTGGAATCATTCAACAAGGGTTCAACTGATTGAATTGATGGTTGGTCCAATCACCAAAAAAGGGGTCCTGGTCTGGTTTGGGTCTCAAAATATTGAGGACGATAAAACGAGATGGAACAACCACGATATGCTTTACTGTTGTTGTTTGGCTATAGCTGTAATGCTATTTCATGTTGTGGGAAAAGCCGACTCTTATTTTAAACCATCATTTAGATGGTAAGAACATACATTGGCCTAATCAATTTTTTCCTTTTCTTTTCTTTTATTTTTTCATGCTCAGGCTTTGGCCCAACGCTGGGCTTAGGTTGGCCTTAGGCCTTGTCGGGCCCAGCCCTAGCCTGACTTTGCCCAAACCCAGCCCATTGCATGCACCTCTTAACTCATTGTGAACCTAGTTCCATCGGTTCACTTGGATAGTCTGATGGTTCAATCTACACTGTCTTTTGAGTTCAGAAAACATTTCATGGGCTACCAAGCAGCACTTATGCTGATCGGATGATCCAATCCATCCTTAATTTCGTAATGTTGGGTACTAAAAATAGATGAATTAAATTGTTGATTGAACTTAATTTTTGTGTAAATGATCTTGACCATCTATATTATAAGGACCATCTAATTAGGTCTAGTCCCCTCTTTATCACTTCAGGGAAATTCAAAGGAATAAATTAAATGGTTATAAACATCGGTGATTGGTCCTATCTTATTAGAACAATATTCTTGATCCACTTTGTGTCCCACTATAATGATTGTCTGTTAATCCGTGATGGTATTAGGTAGGATTGAATTGGGTTTATAACTATTATTATATTTGTAGTGATTGTTTGTTAATATCCTGTAGTAGGAGATAACTATCCCAACATATTTAGGAGCAACATCACAAACTGAGATTTGGTTGAGAATCCCACATTACCACATTTGGAACGGTGTATTGTAGGTCTGAAAAGAGTAGTTGTGGGATTTCGAAGTTCGGTGCAAGTTCCAATTATAGAGAATTTTAATAATCATTTGTAGTCGGTGTAGTATCCAATGTGACTGAGGGTGATCCCACCCACAACTATCCAAACGAGTCAAGAAACAATAAATATTAGAAAGCAATCCCGTGTAATCCCATCTAAACTCATGTGCCAAACACCCCTAAATGAAAAGTTTAAATAATTGGATCAAGAGGATTTCAGCCTATGAAGAGTGCATTGTACCTAATTGACGGTCCTGATGGTTAATGTGAATGCCACAGAGTCCAAACAGAACTATGTACATGGATATGTTCCTCTACATTCAACCCACTAAACAAGGCATTAATCATGGTAGTCATTGAGTATTGTTAAGCCCACACGCATTCACACACGACACATTGAGTATGAGATCCAAGTCATCTGTCGGAAGGGATCACTACATTGATGCACTAGCCCGCAGGTCAGAACAACCTGATGGATGGATAGGATCTTAGACCCACGTGCCATGCTGGTACATTGGTGGCATGTCCATGACCTTTATACCCCACGCGTGTGGACATAGAATGCTCATTATTATTTACACGCATGTGCATGGACCATGAAAGTCGGGTTTGATTAAGGTCCACGTTTCAGTGATCCAGACGGTTGATATGATGGACCGCATCATGGTTGGAATATGCCAAAGACGTTACGGTATTCGAAGATTCCGTCCATCCGGTCTAAGACGGTATCTTCAGACCATTTTTGGTTTTTCCTCCTAACTATTCCACGCCACTGATCCGAGGGTTAGATACGTCTGATCTTGGAGAATTTTTACGCATCACCAATCCATCATGAGCTCTTTCTGATCAACGGCAAGGATCTACGAGTGACACTGAGAAGATTGTAGCAATGTCCAGGGGCGGAGCCATGTAGCCCCTCAATTTTCTACCATAAGAGTTTTAATCCCAATTGGTTCATATGGTGTGGTTGAATTGAGTTATCAATTTGGCTCCTTTTTGGACTCGAGCCCTAAAATGATCTGTCAAAATAGATGGACGGCGTGGATAAAACATATAAATGACCATGGCCCCACAGAACCTTAACAGGATCGTCCGTCTCAAGCCAGGTGTTGGTGCGCAGGAAATCTCCGACGCGGATTGACTCTGACGAGGATTAACTCTCACGCACTCGTATTTCCTTTAACAAGGAAGTTCCTGGGCTGGGAACCTAGGTGGGGCCCACTATAATTTTTGTGAGAAATCTATTCCGTCCATCTGTTTTTTAAGCTTATTTTAGGGCATGCCACTGAAAATGAGCCAGACCCAAGACTCAAGTGGGCTGCACTAAAAAAAGGTAGGTAGGGGAATTTCTACTCTCCGTGGGTCCATAGTGATGTTTTTATGCCATCCATGCCGTTCATAACGTCATTCTTGGCCCCCTGGAAGAAAATCCTGGCTCCGCTCCTGGCAATGTCTCACACTGGTCGACATCATGCAAATTCGAAGTGGTATTTTTCAGAATCCGGTTCCGAAGTGGTGTACAAATCTCCTGTCCAACGACGAGCACCAATTGGATGGAGCGATTCACATGTTGAATCCGCACATCAGCTACCCTTGTAACTTGTAAGGGACGCGGGTTGGCTGATGACGCGAACACCAGCCAGCACGCTGGTGTCAAAGCTCTATAGGTCCCACCATGATGTATTTATTTTATCCATGCTATCCATCCATTTGCAAAGCTCATTCTAAGGCATGATATAAAAAATGAGTCGGCTGAAATTCTTAAGTGGACCACACCATCGGAAACAGTGGGGATTGAACATTCACTGTAGCAAACTTTTTGGGGGTCACAGAAGTTTTGGATCAATCTGATAATTGTGTTTTCCATTCATCCAGCTCTTTGTGATCTTATGAAAAGGTTGGATGACAAATAAACAACACTGTGGGCCTTGGGAATGTTTCTATGGTGGCCATCATTCTCCTCACTTCTTCTTGTGGTGTAGTCCACTTGAGCTTTTTACCTGGCTCAGTTTTGGTCTCATGCCTTAAAATGAGTTGTACAAATGAATGGACGACGTGAATAACATAAATACATCATCATGGACCCACAGAGCTTTGACATCAGCTTGATGGCAGGTGTTCACATCACCAGCCAACCCGCGTCCCCTTTTAAGAAGGCAAGAAATGGGGGCTGATCCCGGGAGATGGGGCCCTATCCCAAATGCATGTCATCAAATGCCATCCAGTAGCTGATACTAGCCATTTAACTAGCGGTTTGCAAGTAGGCGGTGTAAAGAGTTCCACATTGAGCCACCTGCTGGGGAATATATTGGACCAGCAGCCATCTATGATCAGGATCAACTAGTTTGGATTATTCGAAAGTTACCTCGACCTTGTAATCATCGGACCGTAGATGTGGATGGCCCTACTGTACGGAGCCACTCAAACGAGGGACATGACACCATTCTCTTTCTAATTTAGAGTTTGATTGCTATTAGAATATTTCCAAATGTGGGAGATTTTTGCGCAGAGGCAATCGAGGTTGGGCCCATCGTATCAATCCTTTGAAGTATTGAACAGTGGGCCCCAATAATCAATAACGTTGCCGTTTGCAATGTGTAATAGTGGTTGAAATACTTAAATTGGATAATGCATTAGTGTAGTCCAGTGGAGCTTTACTCCGCCCACACGCGTATACAAGGCAGGTTGCACTATATAGGTGCGAGCATGGCACATTCGTACCGGTTCTGAGCCATTCATCAGAAGGATATCAATGTTGTGAAAATTGGCAGTTGGAGCGAATCAAATGAGCAAACCACCATGGCAATCATACAAGCAACAATCAAACACACACAAGAAGGCAATCTGAATTTAACGTGAAAAAATCCCTTCATGAGTAAAAAAGCCACGGCACAAAGCAAACAATCCACTATGATATCAAAAATTACAAGAGATATAAAAAATAAAACCCAGATCTCAGCCCCACAAGAAAAATCTCATGCTACCCAAAACTTATTCTCACATGAGACGGACAAGCACCATCATTTTCCTCATCTCAGAGAACTCAAAGCTTTCCCCAAGCTTTTTCTTTTACCATAGAAGTCTCTCAATCCTCTCTAGGAAACCTGGCCTCAATGGCAAAACTCCTAATCTCACATTACACCCCTTTTATAGGCATAAAATCGAAATTAGAAACCTCTTGCACAAAACAGTACAAAAGACCGCCTAAAATAGGAAATATGCCAACCGGTCGCGGGCTCTTGTTGCAGAAGATTTAAGGCGTTCGATTCCAACAATCTCCACCACGACTCTAATATTTATGTAACACCTTGTCACTTACCATCTTCAATCTCTACTTTCTTTGTCATCATAGCTCCACCGCTTCTCATGCCTTATCGACTCTATCTTTGCACGTTCATCCTCTTTGCTCTTCTTATGTAGCCCTTTGACACTTGTCACATACGAGCAACCATGGATCCTGCTGCCAATCCCATAGCTCCACCATGAAACATGCTCCCGATCAAACCCGATCGCAGCCGATGAACCTGATTGAGATATTGGCGTACCAATCCACCTTCATCCACTCTATTTCTTTCATAGATGCCGATCGCTTTCCATATTTTTTCTTTTACGGAATACTTCTTTATGTCAAATCTCATGCTTGAAGATGCCATCAATACCTCGTCTTAAATTCTGATCTACCACCCAACGATTGCTCTGATACCACTTGTTGGGAAAACCGGCAACGGAAGCAAATCAAATGAGCAAACCACCATGGCAATCACACAAGCAACAATCAAACACACACAAGAAGGCAAACTGAATTTAATGTAGAAAAACCCCTCATAAGTAAAAAACCACGGCACAAAGCGAAACCAATCCACTATGATATCAGAAGTTATAAAAAGATAAAAGAAACAAAACCCGGATCACAAAGCCCACAAGAGAAATCATAAACTACCCAAAGCTTATTCTCACATGAGATGGACAAACACCGTCCTTTTCCTCATCCTAGAGAATTACAGGCTTTCCCCAAGTTTTTCCTCTAGCCCTAGAACTCTCTCAATCGCCTCTAAGAAAGTTGGCCGCAATGGCAAAACTCCTAATCCCGTATTATACCCTTTTTTAGTCATAAAATTAAAATTAGAAACCTTTTGCGCAAAATTGTGCAAAAGATCGGCTAAAATAGGAAATAGGCCGACTGGTCACATGACAATTGTATGATTTCGAGGTATCACGGCATGAAGGTACTTGTTGAACGATATTTGATTCTTTCATTTAAATATGTAGACTTTAGTATATGTGAACATTGCATGCATGAGAAATAGTATAGATTGTCTTTTAAAGGGGGTAAACGTATATGTAAAAGAGTGCCTGAATATGTTCATTTCGATGTATGGGGGCCGTCACCTGTTTTTTCTGTTGGGGGATCATCGTGGTTCGTGTCGTTTATCGATGATCATAGCAGGAAGGTTTGTGTTTATTTTTTGAAAAATAAATCCAATGTCTTCATGACCTTCAAGTATTGGAAGGCGATGGTGGAGAATCAGTCAGGGCAGAAATTGAAAGTTTTGAGAACTGACAATAGAGGTGAGTTCACTTCTAGGGAGTTTAACACGTATTATAAGGAAGAGGGGATCATGAGGCATAACATAGTGCGTCAGAGCAGAATGGTGTGGCAAAGCGGATAAATCAGACTCTCTTGGAGAGAGCCCGATCCATAATTAGAAATGCTGGGTTGGGTAAAGAGCTATGGACTGAGGCCGTTAACACGGCATGTTACTTGATAAAAAGATCACCCTCTATGAAAATTGAATGTAAAATGCTTGAAGAAGTGTGGAGTGGTAGTATGTTTGACTACTCAAGTCTGCGGGTCTTTGGTTGTGAGGCTTACTCTCATTTACCGTCAGTTGAGAGAGATAAGCTAGATCATAAGGCCAGAAAAGGGATCTTAGGCTATGGTGATGGTGTGAATGGTTATCGAATATATGATCCTGTCAATTGGAAGATCACCTTGAGCTGTGATGACAAGTTTGATGATGGTTCTTTATTCCGTAAGAATGTAATTTGAGAGCCTGGCGGGTCAACTCAGGACTCGGGCGAGTCGACTCAGTCCAGTCATCGTTTGGGTGACTGATTGACTGATTGTAGTTCCACCTCGTTTCCATTGACTAATCCATTGACTAATTACATACTCGCCTGACTCTCAATTAAACAAGTCTCTTGGCTCGTTGTGCCATTGGAACTTGTCCAAGTGGTAAAAATGGAAACTGGAGGAAGACGTTGGGATGGGTTGACTCATCTATTCTTATCTTTCTCTTAATTCGTTTCGGATTCTGAGCTGGGCTGGGGGCGACTCATCTGATCTAGCTAATTGATAAGCAAATATGGATTGGTGTGGTGGGCATCTTCCAACTTGCGCCAGGCCCATTAATTACACAAACATGCCACATTTTCGATCCCCAGCCTAACCCAGTATCCATATAGCTTGTCCCAAATCTGACTTAAAAGGTGGGTGGGACCGGCGGGCTGGTCTGATCCATTGCCACCGCCAATGTTTTAGTGATCCTGAAAGGTGATCTGATGAGCAATGTGTACATCGCCCATGCCCAATAATATCTTAGATTGGACAAATCCCAACCCTTCAATATGAGGCCAACAAATAGATGGTCAATAATAGAGCAGCCATTCACGTCCAACGGAAGAAGTAGCAAAGATTATATGTAGACCTGGCAAAATTCAACCCGACCCGGTTTTTTCTAGTTTAGGGTTGGAAAATTTGATCTGATTATATGTAGACATGTCATCCAGTCTATTGAGGGTAAACCAAGCTTGGTCTAAAAAATTTCAAGCTTTTACATCTATACCCAAGCTTGCATAGGCGTAAATTGTGTGCCAAACCCCATGCAAGTACCTGCCTAGCATAAAAGCCCAATAGCTGACCCAGCCATTGATGGCTGTGCTCGTCGTAGAGGGATCTTTTGAAGGAAATCTTTGTATGTTACTTAAATCACAACACCCATGTATGCTTAACCATAAGGATCTAAACTCAAGGATTTCCTACAAGCGATTGGAGAGGATCGATGGATGAGGTGAAAAAAGTGTTACGCGTCGGTGCATGTGAGAAATCATGGCCATTCATCAGGTGAGGTGAACTTTGAACATGTCATATACCAAACATCTAGTTAGCACACTCATCAAGGCAGCCACACATGCATGCTAAATATTGACTGGTAGAACATTTTCTGACTGCCCATGGTTACGGAAGAAAATGAGGCTAAGAAATATTTGAAAGCTATCATTTTGTTATGTACACTATCGCCTACTTAATATGTGGACCGGCTTGATTCTCACGGCAAGCCATGGCGGGTTCCAACTGATGAACGGCAGATGTTCCACATATATGCCACATGAACAAATTTAGAGGCATAAGGTGGTAGCTATATATATGGATTCTCACCTTCTATAGCTAATTCTATTTCAAGTGTAATCTTAATTTATCACCTACCCTGTATTCTAATTTTTCTTTTTATCTTTCATTTATATCCATTTTTTTTTATACATGTTATAGTCCTCTTTTTAAATCCTACCAAGGTAAAGCGATATACAAAGAAAATCACCTAGAGAATTCTCTAAATCCCTTGAGCTCATTGCGTTATCACGTAGTTCATCATTTACACCCGGATCCCTAGCTCAAGTGGTAGACCGAGTGAGAATAACCTCGTTTCAACTATGAGGTCCTGGTGGTACCAACTCCCAAGTGGGGGCCCCTAAGTGGGGGTGGCTAACATTGTGGTGTGACTCACAAGGGGTGGATGTACTAACTGTAGGGTGTATGTGCTAACCCCCCCCCCCCCAAAAAAAAAAAAAAAAAATAATAATAATAATAATAATGAATTTCTTGATGTTGTGTGGACCATGGGTCCATGATTTACTCGGTGGGGCTGAGCTTCGAACCATCTTGCAATAATCCTTGCTACTCAACAGTCAACACTTCATGTGGTGGCACGGTTGGCGAATCTGTACCATCCATCTGGTAAATCCTATCGTGGATGACCCACATTAGCAAAAAACCCCACATGAGATATGCTGTCCCAGTTGCATTTTTACTGCATCCAAGTGGACGGCCAACTAAGACAACTGCAGATGCAGATCTAAAATGGATGGTTGGATCATGGTCACAAGGTATTGGCTTCACCCGTTCACCTGACCCATCTGGCTGTCTATTTGAAGGACAGCATTCATATGCCTTGAATGGTTTGTTAGGTCCGTTCTTCAACTACACCATTAACGGATGGGACCATTAGATAGACGGTCTGAATCCAACGCTCTTCTTGAAACATATCGGTTAAGGGTCGAGCAGTGCTTGCCACAGGCAAATTCCTGCCGTGGGAATTCGGTCGTGGGATGCTTTTTCTTTAGCTATTTCTTTCTTCTTTTCTTTTTTATTAATTCTTTTCTTTATGCCATACGTCTTCAGCATTTGTTAGGCATTTGCTTTTTGTTAGGCATCACGTTTTTCAGCCAAGCTATGTTGATACGATAGATCAGGTCCGTTTCTGTTGATTTAGACCGTAAAAATGGTTGGGGCAACCGTTGATGGCCCATGGATTAAAAATCATATTCGCATTTTTGGACAGTTAACTAGCCGGTCTAATTACATTCCAGGTTAGCCAACCTGGGCCTTAAACGTATACCAGTGTAGCTCATGGGCCTGAAAATTGGGGCCACATTCAGGCTCGGGCTGATCCTTGAATACAAAATGCCGTAGATACAGACCCAACCGACCCATTTGTTTTTGGTGCTGGAAAATCAGGGCTGAGCCCGGTCCATGTTCACCTTCAACTGGGAGCTTGATGGGCGAGCCTGGGTCTAGAGTATGTTAGACCCAGCCCCAGGGTTTTAGGACCTGGACCAGTTGATACGACTCGTCCTAGTTGACTCGGAGTTGTCAGGACCCAATCGATTCAATACCCTGAGTCACCCCCTAACTCGGGCAAGTCCCAACTCGAGTCCGGATTTAAAGATTGACTCTTAAGGAGGACCCAGGGCTGACCTATTTAGTATTAGGGCTGAACTGTTGGCCCAAGATGGGTCGAAATTGAGATCCAGACCGTACATTGTTGGGTTGTCCAATGGACTCGGATTGGGTACTAAACCCCAACAGGACCTAGCTAGAGACGGACGATCCTTCAGGGACTGTGGGGCCCACCATGATGTATATGTTTCATCTACATCGTCCATCCATTTTGACAGATCATTTTAGGGCATGAGCCCAAAAATCAGGCAGATTGAATGCTCAAGTGGACCACACCACAGGAAGCAGTGGGGCTTGAAAACTTTTGCGGGTCACAGAAGACAACCAGGGGTCGACCCTTGGATCACGTGCACACACTGCAGTAGGCGGGAGACATAGAAAAGATTAGAAAAATTAAAAGATTTTATTCTATGATAGGTGATATTCTCTTGCCAGCAAGAATTTTATTTTATACTCTAAAAGAGGGCTGACTGGCTAAACAATCAGCTCAACAAATTTACATAAGCTCGACGGACCAAATTGGCCTTAAAATCATTTATATTTGGATCACACAAATCCTTCGTATTAAAGAGTAGTTGGTTACAACAGGATAACAAAGAGATAACAAGATAATATGAATATTTGAAATATTATAATTCTATATTTGAAATCTTTGAAATTCTACGACCCTTCATTCATTGGGAGATAGTGGAGATACATTATCACGCACCCGTAGGTTAAATGATTGGTCGGCAACATAAAGTTTATCATTTAACAGCTGGAATTTGGTATTGCCCAGGCCCTTTGTGAAGATGCCAGTCACTTGATCAATGGGTCAAACCTATTGGAGTATTTAAGTCCCTTGATATACATTGATACAACATCCTCTAATGTTTCGAGCTTTTAGATGAAGTGGTGATTTAACATGGTAACAAAGCAGAAGGCCCTGCGTTCGAATCCCATAAGTAACAAATATGGTAATATATTCTCTCATATTTAAGTCCCTCAACATACATTGATACACCATTCTCTAACAACTTGAGCTTTCAAAGTCATCTAGGTCACATGTTTACTTACCGGTGATGGGAGTTGTGCCCTGCTTAGATTCTACCACCTATTAAAAAGCGGTCATGCAATTGGGCCCCAATTCATATCAGCTCCGTATTTATTCATCAAGCTTTTCCTGTACTTTTAGTGGGACCCACTATCACCTTCACAAATATCAGCAAAGAGTCCCAAGTCAGGAAAAAAGCAGCAGGATTAAAGCTGGCAATGGGCCGGGTTGGCCTGTGGACCCTGACTTAACAAAGGGCCAGGCTTGGGCTTGATTTATAAATGGGTCAGGCCCATTTCACTATTTTTCTTTATAATATGTTATATTGAAGGTTCAGCCCAACCCTGGAAACAGGCATATATATGACTTTACTGGGCCCAATCTGCCTGTAAGTCAAAGGCACAGTTACTAAATAAACTGGGCCCTTGTTTCATGGCCAACTAAAGTTCCAAACTAGGGGTGCAACTTGGGTTCAACCCTATTCACCCAACCTGGACTTTAGGTTGTGCTAGGTTGAGGTTTGGCTTGGCTTGGGTTGAAAATTCTCAACTCGACTTTTATCTGACCCCCAGGTAGGGTTGGGCTCGGGTTGTAAGGCCTCAAAAACCCAACCTTACATACATATGTATAAGAGTTATGGCCAATATACAAAAAACCGTCCATGTTGTGGACTTTAGGTTACATGAGGTCATGATCGGAACCGTTCATATGTGGAAAATAGCATTCAGGATTAGAATTGACCCGCAGCCCACATGTGAGTGGTCTAATGACTTTGGATAATCTCTCTAAATATTTAATGAAGTTTTTTATCCATATTATTATTATTATTTTAAGTGGTGATTGTAGACTTTAGTTTGTCAATATTATTTTTCTACTAACAAGTAGTTATTTAGAAATATTATTTGATTGTTAGATATTTGATTTGATATGTTAGTTTGCTGCAGCATTTGTTAACCCGACCCAACTTGAATTGTGTTATTGTTGAGTGGTCATGCACTTGGGTTGGGTCAAAGGTCTGTTGGCCCTTGGGCCGACCCTTTGGATGTTGAGTTCGTCTCAGGTTGATACTCAACCCAGGCTGACTGGCTCACGTTGCACTCTTAAATCAAAGCCTGGCATCCACAACTCGTTTGTAGTTCATCATTTGTTTTGTTTCGTGCACTATGCCCTAACTAATAAGTGGCCCGGTTTGATTCTCGTTAAAAGTATCCACATGATGGGTCCAACTGATGCGCCTTAGATGTTCCACACGTTTGCCACATCCACACATTTGGAGGCATGTGTTGGGTTAGGTAACACAAGATATAGCCACATAACAATGCTGTAAATAAAACCCGAGGACTTTAATTAGCTGGTACGTCACACTCAAAATGGATACTAGGGACAATGGTCCATGATCCAGACCATTGATCAGATCTGTTCCACTATTCCTATTCATCGTTGACCACAGTCTCAAATCGCATTGATCGGACAATCATAAACATCCTAGTTGGGAACCTTTTCCCAATCTGACCACTGCAAATATTTTTTTTAGACAATGCCATATGAATATGCATGTTTTGGTTGAATTCCAAGCAAATGCTTACTTTTAAACTCATTCCTAAAACCTGCTTAAGGTTTCTGCCATTAGCCAAAATATGAGGCAGATCCATATTTCAAGTGGACAACATCATAGGAAACGTATGGGATTGAACGCCTACCCTTACTAAATTAATTTTTAGGGGCCAAACATGTTAGATGACAAAAAGGAATTATAGCGGTCCCTTAATTTAGGTCCACATTACCTAATGAACAAGTTGGATGGAAAAAAAAGGTATGGTGGGCCATATCATTTTTTTAATGGCAGGGAGCAGAAGTTTAAAGAGGGCATAATTGTCTTTTTAAAATATGGCACAGACGGAATTACATAACCACCATTAGTCAAAGTCAAAATGAGTGGGTTTTTTACCTATTTGAAAACCTTAAGCGGGTTTTAGGTCATACATTTCAATATGTAATATGTATGTGAGAACCAAGCATTCCATCATGTGGCCCATACTTTTTAGATCTTTTACTCTGAGAATCAGGATGTTTCCCAGGTCAGGTGGGCCATAGTATATAGAATAAGTGGATGGCTGGAAATAAATGGTTGGGCCATCTACATGTTTTGTATATCTGGTCCACTTTAATTAGTAGTTAAATAGTTAGCTTTCTATGTCAGAAGATCAGAACAGTGTGGCCCACCTGATGAAAGGTTAGGAGCTGGCATCAGGTCTGCCTGCGTGTGGTCATGCAGGGCGCCACCCACACGTGGGCTTAGCGAGCTTTGATTATCCCGTGTTAAGGAATTTTGCAAAATAGTACCACATTAATATGTTATTTACATCCCAATTCCTTTTTAAATTATGTTTTCATCAAGCTACCTCATTAATCAAGTTATTGCCAAAGGGGTACCTTCTGCTATTTTTTGTTAACTTCCGTTCTAATTTCTTCCTAAAATGACAGAAGACCCACCGAAGAAGATGAATTTATATTGCCTCCAGATAATCGTCAAGAAGCCAAAATTCTGAGGTTTTGAGGTTAGTATATCATGCATTAATATTGAATTTCAAAAGTGTACATGAGCAATTGCTGATACACATTCTTACTATAGTGATTGTTGAATATCAGTATCGTTTTCAAATCAACATGGATTCACATAGTAGAATGTCTTCAATTTAGTCTTGTCAATGTTGGGTGGGAAGGTTCAGTTGCAGATTCCATGTTGAGGGGTCGCCGGCATTATTTGAGGACCATTAACTACAATGAATGAAATTGGCTTTTGAGCTGTTTTCAATATTCAGTAAAACGATGATTGCAATTTTAAGAATAACCTCATGCAATCCCTCAAGCAAACACCCAATTAGAAGTCCTCAATGATACCAAAATCTTACGTGTTGAGGTAGGCTTATCACACATACACCTTTGGGACAGTGGTCGACTGAGTGAAGATCACCTCATTTGCACACTGAGGTCTTGGCATCGATTCCCAATGTTGGGGGTGGTTAACATTGCAGTGGGATGTGTGTACTAACTTTCTGTGTTGTTATCATACAAATGTCATTGAACACATTGGACTTGAGAATTGTATAGGAGCAATTGATGACACATATAACCTACTCTAGTCTTGTTGAAGATTGGGATCATTTGCAAAAATCCTGGCTGGTCTGATTGGCTTGAACTGGCACCATGGACCAAAAACAAGCAGCAACCACAGCCTATATATGTTTTAATACCAGACCAGACCAGATCAGGTGTTTAGATTGGCTCAGATTGAAGTTGTCCACCAAAATGGGCGAGATCACTAGAAATCCAATTCAATTAGATGGGCATCTGTTTACAAGGAAAAGAAAATGCACTTATCAATAGTCGAAACCATGACATCTACTAAAAAACCAGATGCCCAAACTACAAATTTTAAGAGTAAATTGTTGCCAAAGCCTTCTATTTTAATTACTCTAAGTTAGGAAAGTTTTTGATGTGGAATCATTCACCAAGGGTTCAATTGATTGAATTGATGGTTGGATGAACCGCCAACAAAAACAGATCTTGCTCCAGTTTGGGCCTCAAAATATTAGCCACAATAAAGCGAGATGGAACGGCAATTTGCTGCATTTTATTGTTGTTTGGGTCCAGTCATTATGCTATTTTACATGTAGTGGGAGAAGCAAACTTTTATTTTTAAACCATCATTTACATCGTTGTAAGAACGTGAAATGGCCTTGTTGTGGGCTGGGCTCTGTTGGGTTGGTCGGGCCTAAGAATTCTTTTCCACTTAAACTTGGGCCTACCATGCTTAGGCCATGTTGGGCTTAGGCTGGGCTAAGGACTTGGGTCTTAAATATCATGTTGGGCCTCCCTTGAAATGAGATAACTTAGCCCATTGCTACCCCTTAACTCATAGTGCACTCAGTTGCATCTATTCACTTGGATAATCTTATAAATCAATCTGAACTATCAATTAAATTAAGAACACATTTAGAATGGGCCAATTTATGGCCCCATTCATTTTCCAAGCCATGGATGAGATAGTTACAACTACCTAATTGTTTGGTTTGAAATTTGGTTGTTGATATGTGTGCAGTGTTAGGCTTGTCAGAGTTTGATATGGCTCGATTCAACCCAAACGCCTAGGACCTTTAGTGCCGAGATAGATCGAGAGACCGAGATCTTAGTAATTCATCCATCTATTTAGTCACCCATGATAAAGATTAGGTGTTTTGCCAATGGAAGGGTTGGTCCTCATGAGTTCTTTTTGCCTTTCAACCGAAACGATCTTTTCTCACCATGATAGCAATTATTGATCAATTAAATTACTAGCATGGGAATTATTAGAATATGAAAGGAAATCTCATTTATCAAAGATAAACACTCATAAATAAAAGAAAAAAAAATCTTTGACAATCCAGTAATTGCCTCTACGCCAAGGTACTAAGACTAAGAGCTTCTTTGATCCTGCAACTTAGGTGCAATTTAGGCGTAGATGAAGGGAATTACACTATGAGCTAAACTAAAATTAGTTCAGTGTAGCAATGTAGTCTGACTAGATGACACTACTCCTAAGTTAAAGCCGGTTCAACGTAATAACGTCGACAAGCCAGATTACAGTAAGAGCTAAACTAAGATAGGCAGTGTTGTACTGTAGAATTGCGTTGTATTGGGTTGGCGAGGGCTTACAGCTCTTCGAACTCTCTCCTCTTAGGTGGTAGCTAGAAAGAGATCTTCGTAATCATTCTTCAATCTTGTTGATGTGAAAATAATTGGCTGGGTCCATAAACAGTTGTGGTATATTATGTTATGTGTGTTAGATATTCATCATGAGTTGCCCATTAGTTGTGCAAAAATTTTGAGTACGTTATGTTGGCAAGATTTCTCTGTTTGGTACCATGTGTAGTACTCCATCGTTAACTTTTCTTCCACTTAAACATGTATTATGTGTCTAGAAAATTTCACTAGCCATGTTCGTAATTTGAATATTGTTGCTCATTGTCGGCCATGAGGCCATTAATGTGAGCTGTCATGTGAGTAAGATATGCGACATACATCTCATAATAATAGCCAACTAAATTTACTCCTTATAAGGTACCCATGGCTTTTTAAGTTTGGATCAAATTCAGAAATTAAAGAAGATATTCCATTTGTCTTTTATTGAAATTTTGCTAGCATGTGGCATTGTCCATGTCACTAGAAACGAAGTATACATGTTAACAAGAGTAATTTTTTAGAATAATAAGCATCAAATGATGGGTTCTATTAGATGGATTAAATTGTTGATTGGACTAAATTTTTATGTAAATGTTCTTGACTAACTATATTAAGGGTCATTGATCAAATGGTTAATATCTGTCAGATTGGTGTACTATTTGTACAATAGCCCATCAAATGTGTGTGGGACTTGATGAAGAGTCTAGATCAATGCATTGGACTGTCTATGTATACAAATGCAACTAGGAGCACTATAACTTACAGTGTCCTCATCACACTAGAGCATTTCTCTAAGACAATGGTGAAATTTTGTATTGCTGCATTACCAAAAGCGACAATGATGGGCTGTTTATCAGTAAAAACGTGTTAGTAAATAGTGGGTCCTTGATGTTATTTATGATATGGTGGGCTAAGTGCATGAAAACCTTTCCATGCATATACTTGCAATTAGACTTGTTGGTATTCACATCACCTATCTGAACTATTCATTGGGTCTAGTCCCCTCTTTTATCACCACAGGGAAAAATCACAGCAATAAGATAGTTCTAAACAGCCGTGATTGGTCCTATCTTATATGAATAATCTTCTACATCCATTTCACACGCCATTTAATGGACACTTTGGATCATTCGGATTAGGAGGATTTTCTCAAGGCCGCCTATGAAGTGTGACTTGGACCTAATTGACGGTCCAGATAAGTTATGTGGATGCCACCGTGACAAACAGAACTGGGGCCTATGTGCCATGCTACCACATTTGTCGCACGTACATAAACCTTTTAGCACACGTGTGTAGACTTAGAAATGTTCATTTTTATTTGCGTGTATGTGCATAGACCTTAGATGTCAATGAAAGTCTGATTTGATTAAGGCACTGATGCATCTTCTTTGCAAAAGTGGGGCCCACGTTTTAGTGATCCAGACGGTTGATCTGATGGGCCGCATCATGGATGGTGTATGCTCAAACATTACGATATTGGATGATTAATTCTGTCCATCCCATCTATGACCGTATCTTCAAATCGTTGTTGTGTTTTCCACGTAACTATTAAGCGTTGCTGATCCAAGGATTAGAATCATCTGATCTTGGTGAATTTTCAGCATCACCAATCTATCATGGACGGTTTCAGATCAAGGGTAGGGGTCTATACGAGTGACACTGAGAAAATTGTACCGATGGCTTTCACTGGACTACCCTGGTGCAAATTCAAAGTGTGATTTTTCATAATCCAGTTTTGAATGGCGTGCTAATTCCCACTTACAATGAATATGGATGGAAGAGATCCATTGGTGCACAAATGCCCTGTCCACCAATGTGTATGGAGCCTAATGGACGGTCCAGATATTTGATTTGGGATTCAATGAGCCCAAATGCAACCATTAATATACACGTGTTCCAGTTACATCTCCTAATACATATGTAGGCTACATGTACTATGGTCTGAACACAGGGCCATGCAATCCTAACGTAATCCATATATATTGCCCATGTACGAGTTCTTTCAACCACTCATCAGCCTATCTGTGTGTACGGCTCACTAGACAGGAATAACTACTTTTCCAAATCATCCATTTTTTTCTGTTTACTTGGTGTAAAAATGAAAAAAAGGGGGTTGAATAGGTTAAAATTTTTGCTGGTTCTTCCAGACCACGGGCCTGCCTGACTGAGATTTCATTGCGGTGTGAGATAAGGTAATCAGGAAACTATGTCCAATGCATCTTCAAGCTCGGATTGTTTGTTGAACATGACACATGAACCCGGGGAGAAAAAGAGAAACAAGGGCTGTCAATGGCCATGGAAAAAGAGAAGTGTATGGGACCCTTTTGCATGAATAATTGTTTGTTGACCATGACACATGAAACCGGGGAGAAAAAGAGAAACAAGGGCTGTCAATGGCCATGGAAAAAGAGAAGTGTATGGGACCCTTCTGCATGAATAATTGTTTGTTGACCATGACACATGAACCCGGGGAGAAAAAGAGAAACAAGGGCTGTCAATGGCCATGGAAAAAGAGAAGTGTATGGACTTTTTTGCATGAATAATTGGTATTGCCTGCTTGACCTTCTGTTCATCTTCATGTGCTTGAGCTGTTGAGATGAGTGGTTCTAAATTGTAGAAATTAAAGCATGTTTGGTCATACCTAGCTAGTGGCCACTGTCAAAGTCATGTATTTATGGTGTAGCGCGTGTTTGACACGGAAATGCATTTTACAAAAAAGGATGGATGCTGTGGAAGAAATAGATGAGAAGTGGGCCACTTGATGCCACCTCTCCTGAATGGACCTGGATTGGGTACAACCCCGCTGGTCTCAAGCTTAGCACAGGTAGGGGTTCCGAACTACCATTAAGTATGGGTTTTATCCACACTGACCATCCATTTTGCCATGCCATTTTAGGGTATAAGCCCAAAAATTAATGAGTTAGATTTAAGGCTTAAGTGGACCGCATCATTGGAAGCAGTGTTGATAATGATGCCCACTGTTCAAACTTTCATAGGGCCCACCATGATCTTTATTTGCTATCCAACCTGCTCATAAGGTCAAAAAGACTTGGATGAAGTGAAACCACAACAATCAGCTTGGTCCAATTTTTTTTGTGGCCACTATGAAGTTTTTAGTTGTGGGCTTTCAATCACCATTGTTTCCTGTGGTGTGGTCCACCTGAGATTTGGATCTGCCTCATTTTTGGGCTCATGCTCTAAAATGAAATTGCAAAATGGATGGACAGTGTGGATAAATTAAACACATGCATCTTGGTGAGGCCCACAGAGCACCATCCACCAGTAAGTCGTTACTGATAGAGCCCATAGGCAATCACATCCAAGTTTGGCCCACATCTAATGGCCAGTGCATTTATTAGGTTACCGTGTTTGACAAAGTGCTCTTTGTGAAAATTAGATATATTGATGGTGTAGAAGTAGGCCCCTTGATGCCACCTCTCTTCAATGGTGCAATCACATCCAAGTTTGGCCCACATCTAATGGCCAGTGCATTTATTAGGTTACGCGTGTTTGACGAAGTGCTCTTTGTGGAAATTAGATTGATGGTGTAGAAGTGGGCCCCTTGATGCCACCTCTCTTCTTAGGTTACGCGTGTTTGAGGAAGTGCTCTTTGTGGAAATTAGATTGATGGTATAGAAGTGGCCCCTTGATGGCACCTCTCTTCAATGGTGTGCCCCCCTAGGGGCTTTGAGGAGCCCATTGTGAAGTGTGAATTTTATCCACACCATCTGCCATATAATTTTAGGGTACAAGGTAAAAAAAAAAAAAAAAAAAAACAATAAGGCTCAAGTGGGGCCCACGTTTTAGTGATCCATACAGTTGATCTGATGGGCCGCATCATGGACGGTGTATGCTGAAACATTACGATAATGGAAGATTATGTCCATCCCATCTATGACCATATCTTCATATCTCGTTGTTGTGTTTTTCTCCTAGCCATTAAACGCTACTGATCCAAGGATTAGAATCATCTGATCTTGGAGAATTTTCAGCATCACCAATCCATCATGGACGCTTTCAGATCAAGGGTAGGGATCTACAAGTGACACTGAGAAAATTGTACCGATGGCTTTCACTGGACTACCTGGTGCAAATTCAGCTTGCAAAATGGATGGATGGCTTGGATCTATTTCATTTTTGCACTCATGCATGCTCTAAAATCAGTTTGCAAAATGGATGGATGGCTTGGATAAAACACATACATCTCCGTGAGGCACATAGTGCACCGTCCACTAAGAAGGTCACTACTGGTAGAGTTAGTAGGCAATCGAATTCAAGTTGGGCCCGCATCTAAAGTCCACTGCAGTTATGAGGTGATGAGTATTTGAGAAAGTGCTCCTAGTAAAAATTCGGCCCCCCATCTAATGCCCACGTCATTTATGAGGTGACTCATGTTTGGCACCTCTCCTGAATGGGCGTCGAATCAGTGCTACCCAGCCTGTCCCAAGTTGGCACAGACGAGGGCTTACTGTTATGTATGGGTTTTAATCACGTACATCTATTTTACCTTAATTATTTTAGGGTATCGGCCCAAAAATGAAGCGGATCCGACTATCAAATGGAACATACCATAGAAAGCAACGGTGTGATAATAAAACCCGTGGTTGAAACCTTCTTAGGGCCCACCGTGATGCCATCAACCTGTTTATAAGGTTACATAGACCTGGATGAAGGGAAAACACAAATATCAGTTTGATCCAATACTTCTGTAGCTCCTAATAAGCTTTTAATGGTGAGGGTTCAATTTCCATTTTTAGTTCACGTGAGACTTGGATTTGCCTATTTTTTTGTTCTTATCCTAAAATGACCTAGAAAAATGGATGAACGGCATGGATAAAACCCATACATCAGGATGTCCCTGGACGGATTCCCTCCGGGTTACTTACAATATTGATACCCGTTCATCCCATTCATGTGAATGTTCTGCGCCGACCATTATGTAAAATAGTGGGAATAGCAATGTCCATCATGGAAACCTTCCTGGAGCTGGCCATGATGTTTATTTGCCATCCAAACCGTCCATGTATATTTCCTTGTCATTTTAGAATATGGACCCAAAAATGAGGCAGATGCAAAGCTCAAGTGGACCACAAAATGGGGATTAAAAGGTTACCATTGAAAACTTCTTGGGTGCCACACAAGTTTTGGATGAAGCTGATATTTGTGTTTTCCCTTCATCTGGTTCTCTATGACCTTATGAATATGTTGGATGGCAAATAAACACCACTGTGGGCACTAGGAGGGTTTCATCGGTAGTGTCATTAGCACCACTGCTTCCTATGGTGTGGCCCACTTGAGCCTTAGATCTGCCTCATGTTTGGACTCGTAATATTAAATGATATGGAAAAATGCATGGACGGTGTGGATAAAATTCATACATTATGGTGGCCGTCAAAGCCATAGCCTGTCCCGAGCTCCGGACTGGCGGGGAAGTACCCAATCCGCGCCGCATTTGTCGAGTGTACGTGAACCTTTTAGCATACGTGTGTGGACTTAGAAATGTTCATTTTTATTTACGTGTATGTGCATAGACCTTAGATGTCAATGAAAGTCGGATTTGATTAAGGTCCTGATGCATCTTCTTTGCACTAGTGGGGCCCACATTTAGTGATCCATACGGTTGATCTGATGGGCCGCATCCATGATAGTGTATATTGAAACATTACAATATTGGATGATTCTGTCCATCCTATTTATGATCGTATCTTCAGATCATTGTTTTGTTTTCCTCCTAACTATTCAACGCCACTGATCCAAGGATTATAATCATCAGATCTTGGAGAATTTTCAGCATCACCAATCCATCATCGACCCTTTCATATCAAGGGTAGGGATCTACGAGTGACACTGAGAAAATTGTACCGACGGCTTTCACTGGACTACTTCGTGCAAATTCGAAGTGCGATCTTTCAGAATGCAGTTTTGAATGGCGTGGTACAAATCTCCTGCCCACCAATGCGTTTGGAGCTCAATGGACGGTCAAAAGATTAGATCGTATTCTTATCCTAATACATAAGTAGGTTACATCGTACTCTTATCCTAATACACGTAGAGTGCACAGTTTAGCCGTGCTAGCTCTTTCAACCACTCACCATCCTGCCTGTGTTTGCATGGTTAATGAACTGGGTCAGCTACTTTTCTAAATCATTCATTTTTCTTTACAGTGTAAAAATGATAAAAAAAGAAAAAAGAAAAAAAGCCGAGTAGCTTCAAATTTTTGCTGGTTCTTCCAGACTGAGATTTCATTGCTCGGATTGTGTGAGATAAGGTCATGAAACTATGTCCAATGCATCTTCAAGCTCGGATTGTTTGTTGACCATGACACACGAACCCAGGGAGAAAAAGAGAAACTGTCAATGGCCAGGTTAAAAGAGACGTGTATGGACCCTTTTGAATGAATAATTGGTATTGCGTGCTTTGATCTTCTGATCATCTTCTCGTGCTTGAGCCGTCGAGACAAGTGGTTCTAAATTATGGAAATTAAAGTATGTTTGGTCATATCTAGCTAGTGGCCACTGTCAAAGTCATATATTTATGGTGAAGCGCGTGTTTGACGCAAAGTGCATTTTACAAAAAATGGATGGATGCTATGGAAGAAATAGATGAGAAGTGGGCCACTTGATGCCACCTCTCCTACATGGACCTGGATTGGGTACAACCCAGCCGATCACGAGCATTGGCACAGGCAAGGGCTCTAAGGTGCTTACCGTGAAGTACAAGTTTTATCCACACTGTTAATCCATTTTCCTGATCATTTTAGGAGATGAGGCCAAAAAATTGTGCAGATTTAAGGCTTAAGTGGACTGCTCTATAGGAAGCAGTGTGGATAATGATACTCACCGTTCAAACTTTTTTAGTGCCCGCCGTTATCTTTATTTGTCATCCAACTTGTTCATAAGGTCACATAGACTTGGATGAAGCGAAAACACAAATACCAGCTTGATCGAATTTTTTTATGGTCCTGAATAAGTTTTTAGTTGGGGGCATTCAATCACCGTTGTTTCCTATGGTGGTCCACTTGAGATTTGAATCTGCCTGATTTTTGGGCCATGCTATTAAATGAGCTTGCAAAATGGATGGATGACGTGGAAAAGCATATACATTTTAGTGAAGCCCATAGAGCACTGCCCACTAGCAGGTTGCTACTATTAGATTCAGCAGGCCGTTGCATCCGAGTTGGGCCATATCTAGTGGCCAATGCATTTATGAGGTGACACGTGTGTTGACGAAATGCTCTTTGTGAAAATTAGATTGATGGTGTGGAAGACGATGATAAGTGGGCCCCTTGATGCCACCTCTCCTCAATGGGTGTAGATTCAGTGCTACCCTGCTTACCCCAAGCTTGGCTCAGGCAGGGGCTCTAAGGGGCCTACTATGACATATGGGTTTTATCCACACCATCCATCCATTTTTCCATATCATTTTAGGGTATAAGTTAGAAAATGAGGGCTCGACTGGACTACACCATAGGAGGCAATGTTAATAATGGCGTCCAACGTTTGAACTTTCTTAGGGCCCATCATCATCTTTGTTGGCCATCCAACTTGTTCATATGGTTACATAGGCTTGGATGAAGAGAAAACACAAATATGAGCTTGATCTAACTTTTCGTGGCCTTAAAGAAGTTTTTAGTTGTGGGCGTTCAATCACCATTGTTTCATGTGGTGTGGTCCATTTGATTTTGGATCTGCCTAATTTTTTGGCTCATGCTCTAGAATGAGCTTGCAAAATGGATGGACAACGTGGATTTGGTGCTACCTCGCCTGTCCTAAGTTCAACACAGGCACGGGCTCTGAGTAGGGCTGCACATCTGCCCGGCCCAACCCGGTAAAAACCCGATCCGTCCTGACTCTGCTAAGAAAACGGTCCGGTCCCGGGTAGATGCGGCTGGACCGTTTTTAATTTAGGTACGGTTTAGGGTACATGCCAAACCCGCCTGACCCGACCCGTTCTGCCTGACCCGAACCGCCCCGTTTATACTAGTTTATTGCTTTTATAAATATTTGTATGACATTATCAGTAGGTTGAATGGTAAATAAATATTAGGGTGGACTCTAGAATCTTTTAATGGAGGGAGTTTAATGACCATTGATTTTTGTGGTGTGGTCTACCTAAAGCTTGTACCTGCTTCCTTTTTTGGACCATGACCTATAATAATATGGAAACATAGATGGATGGCATGGATTTACAATATATACATCGAGGTGAGCCTTATGGTCAGGGTCTCACCCACATGGCTGGTTCCGGGGTCTCACTTACTCTCACCCAACTTGCTCACATGGAGCGGATTAGGTGACATCTGAGATCCACCAAGGTGGGTAGCCCCTGATCATGTGTCTTAAATCCACACCGTTCAACTATTTTGAAAGATCATTTTAGAATATGAACCAAAAATGAAGCTGACTCAAATCTTAGGCGGACCACACCATAGAAACATAGTCCTAACCCGACCCGACCCGGTTTAGCATATAGGGTAGGGTAGGGTTAGGGTTGACCCTTTTACAAGTAGGGTAGGGTTAGGGTTGGATCAGCCCAACCCGGTCACGACCCGGACCAAAACCCGGACCTTTAAAATATATTTAGGTTCGGTCCAGGGTTGTTCCCAACCCGACCTTAACCCGACCCGTGTGCAGGCCTAGCTCTGAGGGGTCTACTGTGGCGTATATGTTTTATCCACATTGTTCATCCATTTTACCGTATCATTTTAGGGTATAAGCTAAAACATGAGGCAGATTAAAGGCTTAAGTGGAATGCATCAATAGGAAGTTTAGTAATAATGACGCCCATCGTTCAAGCTTTCTTATGGCCCACTGTCTTCTTTACTTTGCCATTCAAATTAATCATGAGGTGGCATAGATTTTGATGAAAAAAATTTCAGCTTGAGGCAAAAAAAAAAATTGGCCCCAAAAAGTTTTTAGTAGTGGGCCTTCAATCACCATTGGAAAATGGATGAATGGAGTGGATTAAACACATACATCTTGCTGAGGCTCAGATAGCAGCATCCACTAGCAATTCGCTGCTGGTAGAGTCAGTAGGCAATGACATCAGATTTGGGTCCACATCTAATGGCCACTGCATTTTTGTAGTAGTGGTGCGTGTTTGACGAAGTGATCTTTGTGGAAATTTGATTGATAGTGTGGAAGACAGATGAAAAGTGGGCCCCTTAATGCCACCTCTCTTGAATATTGCCCCTTATGAGGTGATATATTTTTAATGAACTGCTATTTAGGTGTGGATTTAGGTGTGGAAGATGGAGATGAGAAGTGAGCCCCTTGATGCCACGATCTCTAGAGTAGGCGCGGATTTGGTGCCACTCAGCTGGTCTTAAGCTTGGCAAAGGTATGGCTTTGAGGGGCCCACTGTGATATATGGGTTTTATCCATACCATCCATCCATTATTTCATATTATTTTAGGGTATAGGCCCAAAAATGAGCAGGCCCAAGTATCGTACAACGAGCAGCAATGTGATAATAAAACCCACAGTCAAAACCTTCTTTGGACCCACTGCGATGCTTATTTGCATCAAACATGAATCCCGACGGGAAAACACAAATATCAGCTTGATGCAAAACTTTTGTAGCTCCCTAGAAGTTTTTAATGGTGAGCGTTCAATCTCCATTGTGTGGTCCACTTAAAGCTTGGATCTGCCTCATTTTTGGGCCTATACCTTAAAATGATTAGGCAAAATGGATGGCCGATGTGGATAAAACCGATACATCACCTTGGGCCTTCTTTGCTTCTGCTGAGCTTGGGACAGGGGGTAGTACCCATTGATCAGCTCCCTCTTGAATGGTCGTAAGTGGATTGTGTCCTGGCCTGGACAGAAATCGGTCCCGGCAGGGGCTTTGTGGGGCCATCATGATGTATGGGTTTTATGGACACTGTTCATCAAAAATTTCAGATTATTTTAGGGCATGAGACAAAAAAAATAGGTAGATGCAGGGCTCATGTGGACCACGCCACAGTGGAGTTAATAATGATGCTCACGGTTGAAACCTTTATAAGGCATATGCGATGCTTATTTACATCCAACCTATTCATAAGGTCACATGAATATGGATAGAGCTGTACGCGAGATGAGCTGAGCTGAACCAAGTTTGACCCACATTTGGTTTGGCTTGTTTACGTGACACTCCCTGTTTTAGCTTTAGACAAGCTGAGCTTAGAACCTATCCCTACTATTTGAGCTTGGTTTGGTCCAAATTATACGAACTTGAGCTTAGTTTGGTTTGGTCCAACTATCCAAGACGAGCCAAGCCGAGCTGAGCCAAGTTTGAATAAGGGTCAGCTTGTTTATTTGTTTTTAAATAAACAATATGCATAATATGAACTTTTTTTTTATACAAAATAATATTAAAAAAGACTAATATAGAAGTAACAACACTAGTGATTGACCATGAAATACTTTGTGTGGGCCACAAAAGTTTTCGATGGAGCTGATTTTGACACTATGATGATTTCAATGGTGGTCATTCAATGATCAATGCTTCATGTGGTATGGCCCACCTGATATTTGGATATACTTCATTTTTTGGCCTATGCCATCAAATGAGATGGGCTGTGTGGATATGCATCACATACATTGAGGTTTACCCCACTAAAGGAAAACAGTATTGATCCGAAACTTTTGTCCCCCAACAAGTTTGGATCCTCTGTTGTGGTCTGCTAGAGATTTGGATCTTCCTTATTTTTTTTTTGTCTTATACCATAAAATGAGCTAGAAATTTGATGGACGGCTAGATAAAACACGTATATTTTGGTGGGGCCCACAGATCAAGCTTTAACAATAGCTACGCGGCGGATGTTGAGGTCACTAGCCAATTTGAATCCCGCTTTAGCATACTGAGTATACTTTATGGGCCCACTGTCATGTATATGTATTATCCACGCCGTCCATCCATTTTTACATATCATTTTAGGACATGATCCAAAATTGAATCATATCCAAAGCCCAAGTGGACCAAACCACATGAACAGTGTGCATTCATGTACATGTATATTAAGTATTATCCACATCGTCATGTATATGTATTATTCACGCCGTCCATCCGTTTTTCCATATCGCTTTAGGACATGATTCCAGAATTGAATCGTATCCAAAGGTCAAGTGGATCACACCACAGAAAACAATATGCATATAATCTACAAGCCGAATCAAATCCAGCCAAGCTGGTAATGCATTTTTTTTTTTTTTTAACGAGCTTGTCTCGGGGGCTTGGTTTGATTTGAACTCTATTTGAACTAATCCATGGATATAAAGATAAGGATGAAGGGGAAACACACATGTCGGCTTGATCAAAAGATTTTGTGGCCCAATAAGTTTTCTATAGTGGGATCCCACTTTACGGTCTTTATCCTTACTTCCATGGTAGACTTCTAGGAGTTTCAACATGTGGTTTGGGGTTTGTACCCATAGGTGGTGAAATCCCACTACAAGGTGAGTGTGGGTTGGGTGTGTGGGTTGCATGTGTAAAATAAATAAATAAATAAATTCAATCCCCACTTTGTGGTCCACTTGAGTCTTAGATCTACATCATTTTTTTCTTATATCCTAAAATGATATGGAAAAATCGATGAACGGCATGTATAAAACCCATATATTACGGTGGTCCCCACGGAGTACCTGCCTGGATCGATTCTCTCCCCGCAGGACCAGATAGCAATCCGCACCCTGAATGATCATTGCCCTTGATACACGTTCATCCCATCCATGTAAAAGTAAAGTTCTGAGCCGAGCATGTAGTGGGGTAGGGCTCTTAATGGAGCAGGTCAAATCCGAGATCCAATTCGCTCCGAATCCGTATAATGCGGATTTGGATATTAAAATAGGTCCGATTAGTTAAATGGACCAGATTTGGTTCTTAAAATAAGTCCGATTAGTTAAATGGACCGGATTTGGATTCACAGAAACATATCCGAGTTCGATCCGAATCCGATTAAGATCCGACTCATTGTCACCTTACTGTAATGTTCTATTCATGCTGGTCATCTGTTTGACAGATTATTTTAGGCCATGTCTCAAAATTGAGACATGCCACTCTTAGGTCGACCATACCACAGTAAACAGTGGGATTTGCATCATTTTTCTACTAATATATATATATATATATATATATATATATATATATATATATATATATATAGGTTTGTAATGGGGTGGATTCGGACCTAGATCCGACCGAATCCGATAGTTATATGGATTTTGGATTGGAAATGGATCTAACAATTTATAAATGGATCGGATGTGGATATCACCTTTTGGATCCGAGTTGGATCCGAATCTGGTTGGAATCTATCTACAGATATACGGACTTAGAGCCCTACTGTGGGGCATACCTTTATGGATGTTTCTTACATCCATGTCATCCATCCCCTTTACTTATCAATTTAGGTATGATCCAAAAAATGAAGCATATTCAAATCTTAGGTGGACCACATCATAGGAAACGGTGGTGATTGAATATCCAATATTAAAAACTTTTGTTTCGTCTGTATTTGTTTTTCCCGAGGGTGATATTTCCATGAAACCCGCGACGAAAGTTTCGTCAGTAATGAGCTTTACCCAGGAAATGGTAATGTTTACCCAGGAAATGTTTCCTTGGTAAAAGCCAAAATTGTTGTAGTGTGTCCGAATGTTTATTTACCACCCAAGCTGTTGATAAGGTCACAAAAGCCTGGATGAAGGGACCACATCAATAACAGCTTGATTGAAAACTTTGGTGGCTCACAGAAAGATTTTAATGGTTAATAATCACTGTTTCCAGGGGTGCAGTTCACCTGAAATTTGAAGTTGCTTCAAAAAGATCATACCGTAAAATGATCTGTTAACATGGATGGACGGCGTGGATGCAAGGAACATACATCATGTGGCCCACAATCAGGGATCTACCGAAGCCACGCCCATGGATAGCGGGGAAGTGGGCCCCACTGTCCATGTCTTCGTACACGTCTGGGCGCCTGATTTTTCAGGCAAGGGACAAAGTGGTGGCCGCCTATCGAGTGGATGTCATCTTTGTTACTCTAATCAGAGCCGCTCATCTGACAATCAATATAACATAGATGTTCCGCCTAAAAGAATGAGGCCCATCCAATGTCAGATAGTTGGAAAACTATGTTTCACGCGTGTGGCACTCGTATAGTTGGAAAACCGAGTGAAATGCTCTTCATTTGTGTCCATAAATATCCCTCACGCTCTGTTTTCCTGCACATCCCAACTCCCAATTAGCAATGGCTATCATCTCTTCTAAAAACCCATCATTTCTCATCTTCATCGTTATCTTGTGCTCTCTCCTTCTCCCATCTTCTGTGTTTGCAAATACCCAAAAATGCATCAAAGAACACTTCTCTGCTTTGCTCTACTTGAAGCATGGCTTTACCTTCTCTTACGCTGGCAATAACCTCTCTTCATGGAATTCAAAGAATACCGATTGCTGCTTTTGGGAAGGCATCACGTGTGATGGAGACACTGGTCACGTGATCGGTCTCGACCTCGGGGAGCTCTCTATCTCCGGTCGGATTGATTCTGAAAGCCTCTTTCGTCTTCGGAGCCTGCGGAGGCTCAACCTCGCTTACAATTACTTCGATGCCTCTCAAATCCCATCTGGGTTTGACCAGCTCACAAGTTTGACACATCTCAACTTCTCTCGGTTGAACTTCTATGGCCAAATCCCGCTGGAAATCTCCCGCTTGATCAATTTGGTTTCTCTCGATCTATCTTACTATTATTATATCAATAGATCTCTTTCTCTGAGACTTGAAAACCCAAACATCAGAGTGCTTGTCCAAAACCTGTCGAGTCTGAGAGAACTGTATCTCGACGGTGTTAACATTTCAGCTCAGGGTACCGAGTGGGGCAAGGCTTTATTCCCGTCACTCCCTCATCTCCGCAAGTTGAGCTTACAAGGTTGTGGTCTTTCAGGCCCCGTCCATTCTTCCCTTTCCCAACTCCGTTTCCTATCTGAACTCTACCTCAGTCACAACAATCTGTCAGGATCATTACCATCCTTCCATGTGAACATCAGCAAACTAGAGTATTTGGATCTTTCATTCAATAGTTTCAGCGGTCAAATTCCTTCTTCCTATGGAAACCAGCTTCTTAATCTCAAAGAGATCACATTATACACTAATTTGCTTAATGGGACCATTCCGTCATCATTGTTTTCACTCCCTTCATTAAAGAAGCTGGATCTCGGAAGTAACAAGCTGGGTGGTAGGCTGGACGTTATCCACAATGTTTCTTCTACACAGCTGGAGTACTTCTATTTGGATGGCAATGCCTTCCAGGGGAAAATACCGAGATTTATCTTCCAACTCACCAGACTTCAAGTACTTTACGTTTCTTTCAACAATTTTAGTGGTGTTGTGGACCTAGGATCATTTCAAACCTTCAAGAACCTTTCATTTCTCGAGCTTTCAGATAACAACCTGTCCATGGAAGATGGTGGTCATAATTCCAACTTTATGTCCTTCCCCCAAATCAGATGGCTATCCTTGCGTTTTTGCAACATTACCAAATTTCCAAATTTCTTACAAAATCAAGAGCAGATGATATATCTAGATCTTTCCAACAATAGAATCACTGGTGGAATACCCAAATGGATATGGAAGATTGGGAATAGGAGTTTATACTATTTAAATCTTTCTCACAATGCCCTGCAGAGAATAGAACCACCATTTCTCCATGTTTCGTTCAGTGACCGGGTTACTCTCGACCTCAGCTCCAACCAACTAGAAGGGCCACTTCCGATCCCACCACCCTCCACCTTTTTCTTCAATCTTTCCAACAATAATTTTAGTGGTGAAATACCTAAGCCAATTTGCAAAATGACATCCCTTGAAGTCCTCGATCTATCCATAAACCAGTTAAGTGGTGGGATTCCACAATGCCTAGGTGAAATCAGTGATGGCCTCAAGGTCCTAAATCTCCAAAGAAATGCATTTACCGGCACCTTTCTTCAAACATTTAAAAATGGATGTAATCTGCAAACACTCCATCTCAACAAAAATCAAATAGGAGGCCAACTGCCAAGGTCTTTGGCTAATTGCACAATGTTGGAGGTATTAGACTTTGGACATAATAACATAAATGACACATTTCCTTCATGGGTAGAAGCTTTTTCCCGGTTGCACATTCTTGTCTTGAAATCCAACAAATTTCATGGCCGCATTACACTTTCTCAAACAAACCAGAGCTTCCGAATGTTACAGATCATCGACCTATCTTTTAATAGTTTTATGGGTGATTTGCCATCTAATATGTTTAAGAGCTGGAAGGCAATGATGGAGGAGGACAAATCTCAATCTGAGATCCTTGGTAGAACCCTAACTTTACAACTAAAGGCGGTTGACTATCATGACACCGTGGCACTAATGATCAAAGGGCTAGAAAGGGAGCTGGTAAAGATCCGAGCCGACTTCACAATGGTCGATCTCTCAAACAATAATTTTCATGGGGATATTCCAGAATCTATAGGGATTCTCAAGTTGCTCCGTCATCTCAATATGTCGCACAACAGTTTCACAGGCCAAATTCCAACATCACTTGGGAACCTAATGGTGCTTGATTCGTTGGATCTCTCACATAACATTATCTCAGGGGAGATTCCTTTGCAGTTGACAAACCTAACATTCCTCTCGATGCTGGACCTTTCACAAAACCACCTTACAGGAAGCATACCACAAATTAACCAGTTTCCTACGTATGCAAATACATCATTCCAAGGGAATCCAGGATTATGTGGACCTCAAGTATCAAGAAAATGCATTGCACCAGCATCCATAATGCCAACCTTTGAATATGCAACTTCAGAATTGGACTGGAAATTCATGTGGATAGGATTTGGAGTCGGATATGGGGCAGGAATGGGAGTTCTTTTCTGGACTCTAGCACTTTGGACAAAGGGAGGAAAAACATACAATAAGTTTATAGATAAGATGGTTTTATTGGTTTTTTCCTCCATAATATTTGCTCTGAAGCGACGATGATAAGCTACTTGAAGTTATGTAAGGGCGAACAAACTGAAGGAAATTGAAGGGTAAGGTAGAAGTGTGGTGTCCCATGGTTTTATTTCTGTTGTTTGTGTGGCTTAGATTTGTCTAGGTTTATGTGATTGTGGTATGTTCCCTGTGCTGTTGTTTCTGTCATGTACTTTTGATTTGAAAACTTTCCAGTGCTAGGTATCATTTATATTGAAGCTTCTTCTACTCAGTAATCTGCTATGCTAATATACTATCAAGTTTGTGTTTAAAGAAAAAATGCTTTGTAAAGCAACATGGTTGTAGAGCCCTGTCCATCCAGTCGGCAACTTGGCATGCTTGCAAAGAAAGCACGTCTGAGATTTTCATTAGGTAGGTGACAATTTTAAATACCTATGGCGTGCGTGTGGGAGCGTGTGTGTGTTGTGTGTAAGCATTCTGGGCTGTGGCTGTTTCATGTTTGCTGAAAGCAAAGCTGAATGCAGTCCTGCAGGGCAGTGGATGTCTGGATGAGCTCTACCACGCAGCTCTGTTCTGTGTCTTGCTGCTTTAGCTTGTGAAATAAGATGGTGTGGTAGCATGATTGGGTGGCTTCAAATGTTGTGGTGGAGAATTTGGGTGTTCTGCTGCTCTAGGAGAGCAATTATGTTTGGATGAAGGTGATTGGGGTGCTGTTGCCCTCTTTTTCTGGCTGTGGTGCATGGTGGAGGCTTGCTGTGTGTTTTCTAATGAGCTTGGAAGGCAATGTCAGTGTACATTTTTTAGCAGTCTCGGGGGCCTTGCTGATGGTTTCTCAGCCCCGGATCTATCTGGGACGCAGTTTTGAAAGTAATTTACAGAAGTGTGGGCCTCCAGGATCCGACGGTCTACACGGTGAGAACTTTCGCAAAGCCGAGGATGTACAGTACGATCCAGCCGTCCGCTTATTTGCTACAGGAATAAATGGGTCTAATCACCCCTCTGATCCTACGGTGAAGATGGTCCTCAAATCAAATCTATGGCTCAGGTCTGATGGATGGACCAAATGAACTCTCGAAGCCTATTCCTCTCTTCTCTCTGTATATCACTTATCGTTTTCCTTTTTCATGTTTTGTATCGGAAGAGAACTCTCCCTTTTATAATACTCATACGAGAGATAAAATGGAGAAGATGGTGAAATGAGATAAGGTTTATCCTTATCTCATCTAACCACCTCCGGAATTTGAAAATCAAATTCTCGGAAGGAAAAAGATGCGGTAACTTCTTGTGGTTCCCGATCCACTCCCTATGGGTTCAAATCCACAAGTGATTGCTCATAAGTGGGCCCCAAAGGTCCACAACCAACATCTCCCACTTAATCACATTGTGGGATAGGCACATCATGAGAGTTCATCTAGCTCATCACATAACAATCAAAACCAAAGAATCACAATCAAAAGAATCAGAAGCGTGGGACCAGCTGGGACACCTTTATCTTCTCACAGGTGTTTGAGTACTAAGAGACCACCTATCTAGCACTCAATAACCGAAGCTTTGCGTTGCCTGTCCTAGTCCGCATGACCACACCGGATAGAGTTAACTCCCAATCTTGAGTACTCGGCCAACATAAGCACTTATCCAACTTATCGAGTTTATTCTGAAAAACTTGATTTTCTACAAACATCAATTTGAATTCTTTTTAAAGTAACATATATATATATATATATATATATATATATATATATATATATATATATATATATATATATATATATATATATATATATTTTGAAAGAGAATATCATTTGTAAAAGTCTAAAAAAACTCGATATTGTCGGCTGATAAGTCTTCAAGTGCGTATTTATAGTTCTAGAAACTTGGTGTAGCTGTCACGGGATCTTCCCAACGCAGATGTGTAATTTGGAATCGATCAAGCCGCTTTCCTAGCATATTCGAGTCTGACCAATCAAGGGCCTTTCGTCATTGTATACTGAAGTAGCGACACTCAATCTCATCCTCCTGTACACAAGAGGAGGTTAGCTGAGGACACAAGGAGTCACCTACGGGACTGGCTACTCGCACGTTGCAATGATTAGATCGAATCAAAGCAATCTGTAGGTAAAAAGTCCTAGCACGTGGTTACAATCCACGCCGTAAAGTAGACAGTACTAGGTATCTGTCGAGTCTACAATACGCAAGTCGTCTCACATGAGGTATGACTCATCTCATAACCTCACGACTTGGCTGTGATTCAGGCCATAACATTATTCGCATTATGAGTAATGGTGCAACTATGTTATTCGACTTTGTCAGTCTCATCTTCAATCTTATAGGACTGAAGGCGAATACAACTCATTCGCATCCTCATCCTTTATTATTTTCAATAAAGGGTGGTTCATACCTCAGTATATAAACATCACCCTAAGTGTACCTCTCTTGTACATTTAGGGTTGGTTAACCCGTGCGAATGGGTGACCGGCCTGCCGATAATAGTTGAAATCCTACTTGATCTTAAAGAAAATGCTAATGATCTACATACCTAGTCTAATAAGTGCTCAATACTGAATAAAAGGAAATTTATTATTCATGAAAGATCAAAGATACATGATACAAGCATATCAATCAAGCTTTCCTCAATCCCATCTGCCTGACGTGAACCTGAAATAAATCTCTAACTATAGGTTTTGTCATTGGATCAGCCATCATCTCCTTGGTAGGAATGTAGCTGAGGATAACCTTCTTTTCTTTCACTTGATCATGAACGTAATGATACTTTATCTCAATGTGCTTCGATTTCTGGTGGTGTTTGGGATCCTTTGCTAAGTCAATGCCTGGAACAACACCCAATCCTTGTAGGAATCTGCGAACCCATACACACTCTTGAACTGCAGCACAACATGCAATGTATTCGGCCTCCATAGACGAAAGTGTCGTGGATGTCTGTTTCTTGCTCGACCAAGAGATAGCTCCCCCTCCGAGCAAGAAGACATATCCTGAAGTAGACTTTCCCTCATCGGCGTCATTACCTCAGGCGACATTTGAATATCCTTTGAGCTCGAGACTCGTGCCTTCATAACACAGCATCAAGTCCTTGGTTCCTCTGAGATAGTGGAATATACGTTTCACGGCTTGCCAATGAGACTGTCCCTGGTTACTCTGGTAACGGCTGACTATGCCAACTGCATAGCTAATATCCGGTCTGGTGCAAATCATAGCATACATTAAGCTGCTTACTGCGCTTGCATAAGGTACTGAGGACATTGCCGATTTCTCGGCTTCTGTCTGAGGACACAATTTCTTTGTCTAACTTGGTAGCTTTATCCATAGGGGTTTCAACAGCTTTTGAATTTTTCATCCTAAACTGTTCTAAGATCTTCTGTATGTATGTGACTTGTGATAAGCTTAAGAATTTCCTAGAACGGTTCCTGATGATTTTAACCCCTAGAATAAAGTTAGCTTCACTAAGATCTTTCATCTCAAAGTTCGAGAAAAGCCAATCTTTAGACATCATCAACAGTTACACGTCATTACCAGTTAATAGGATATCGTCTACATATAGAGATAGTGTCAGAAAGGATCTTCCAGACCATTTCACATATACACAATGATCTTCTTCACTCATCGTAAATCCGAAAGTGGTGATGGCTAAGTGGAACCTCATGTACCACTGCCTTGAAGATTGCTTCAACCCATAAATAGATCGTAATAATTTGCAGACTTTCTTTAGATACTATTTGTCCACATAACCTATAGGTTGTTGCATGTATATATTTTCATCCAAATCACCATTTAAGAAAGCATTCTTTACATCCATCTGATATAACTCTAAGTTTAAACTTGCGACAATGGACAAGATCATGCGGATTGAGGAGAATTTTGTAACAGGTGAAAAAGTTTCCTCATAATTGTGTAAAACCTTTTGCAACTAATCTTGCTTTGTACTTGTCTACTGTACCATCTGCCTTTCTTTTGATCTTAAATACCCACTTATTACCAATTGCTTTGCGATTGGAAGGTAGGTCTACAAGTTCCTAGACTTTATTCTTCTCCATGGAAGCAATCTCATCGTCCATGACAGTTACCCAATCAGCCGAATTTGGAGATAACAACGCATCCTGATAAGAATCAGGTTCATCATCGTCAACTGCAACACAAGAGAAAGATTGACCATCAATATCGAAATATCTTCTGGAAATCAAACCCCTTTCACTTCGACGTAACTCAGGAGCCTGCTGAGATGTACTCCCATTGTCCTGATGAACTATAGGAGTATCTCCATTATCAGAAGCAGAACTCACACTCTCTTGAGATACATCGGGAATTTCAAAAAGTTCTGTAGAAACCTTTTGTTTCTTTCGGCTGGGATATCTGTCTTCGACGAAGGTGACGTCCCGAGATTCAATTTCAGTCCATCCTCCACGATCCTCATAAACTAGAACGTATCCCTTTGAGTGCATTGGGTACCTGATGAATACGCACTCAATAGTTTTACTATCAAGTTTACTTCTATGCTGAGCAGGGCATTGTGCTAATCAAAACATTACGGGCGGAGCGATTTTGTTTACGCCACTTATTGTAGCGATTCATCGCGGCCCTATGTTCACCTAGATTTTCATTTTTAGCCAATATGGGCTCCTCTTAAACCCCATCCAGAGTGTGCGAAATGTCATCCTCATCCAGAAGGCTTCGCACTGTGCGGGACCAGTCTTCGTAGTTGTTGCTGTCGAATTGTTGTCCTTTGAGTTGATCGGCGATCAATGCTTTAGAGGCCATCTCTACATCGTATCATGTATCACTACTTAGCTATGATCTAAAGTATTGGCATTTATCACCAGCATTACTATTGTTTAAACAAACTTTCAAGTATATAAAAGTATTAAATCCATCTTATAAGAGATCTGAAAGCCTACATACTTGTATGGGTGGTGCAGATCAATCAAGTTCTCTAAATAAGATGAAATTGTTACTTTTACGACTATATATTTGTTTAACCTAAAACCCACCATTATGGGTGAATGCATCATTTAGGGAAGTAATTAAAGTCCTGTTTAGGTTATGCACAACCTTAGGATATGAAATCTATATTCTAATGAAAGGAAGACTTAATTTTTAATCATATGAAGATTAAAGCCAAAATGAATAAATCATTAAATTTAAAGAAAACAATCATAACCATTGAACAAAGAAAAGAGGTTCTATGATTAAAAGAAAATACAATCACCACATTGATCGTGTCCATTCATGATGGATCCGATTATTACCATTAATGTTCACCATTGATGATGGATCCTCTCATCAATGTTGATCATCATGGTTGATGATGGTTCCGTTCACTTGTGGACCCGTGATCGTATGGCTATAATAATAAAAAATCTCATACATATGCACACATATATGTATTAATGCACGCACATGTACATTAAATAAATCATGAGATAAGTGGAAAAATCCATAATTTAAATTATATGCTTTCATTTTAATATATACATCAATCATCATGGTAATTTTAGATCTGGACCGTTTATCACAAAAATGGACCATACCATTGGTTAGATCTTGCCGAAAAACCCCAAGTCACTTCCCTTTACTTGGTCTAAATCAGTCCATAAATGACCGATTAAAGGCCCTTATACAAGATACACTTAATCTTGATATTAAGTGATTTGGGCTTCTTAGTCCGGCCCATCTCTATTTGAGCTTAATAATATTGGGATCCATATGGATTATTCAATTACATGTGAATAGCTCATAATGGTCCCTTAATTTTGTCCCAAATAATGAATATTGATGGTATTATAAAAAAGTTATAATAATATTCGATGGTTTTCAACTCAAATTTGGGCCCATTAGTGATTAGTGGCTAGATTTAGCACTTATTAATTATCAAAACTATAATCAACTCTAAGCCACCATTATATGGGCCCATATCTTTGACCCAATATTCTCAAGCGATGGCCCATAAGGAAATGCTCATTATCAATTTTCAAACCAGGCCCATAAGGCCCATTGCCAAGCCAGGCCATAAAAGGCTCATTTCTAAGCCGCCTTCAATTTTCAAGCCAGGCCCAAAAGGCCCATCTAGTCTATATCTTGACAAGAAAGCCCAAATTTTTTTTCCATATATGTGATTTTATTATGGCTTAAGCCCATAACCACTGTTTCTGTACAGTGATCCATCTCACTTTGGATGGACGGTGTGAATTTAATCATATACAGAACAGTACTGGTCCCACCCACTATGGTGGATCCCGTGTCAAACCTGATTCGCTTCCCAGATATGCCTTTACACACAATCCTTTCATAGGCATTCACGTGTTTCCATTTTGAAGATTAACGTAGGGGCCACTTTAAAGATCTCTGCTATATTGGATGGCATGTGTGTTGGGTATTTTTAAAGATCTTTTAGGTATCTTAGATGGCACGTGTGTTGGGTATTTTGGATGATATCTTTAAAGATCTCTTCTATCACTGTTATCTTTAAAGATTAACGTGGGGGCCACTTTAAAGATACACTTTAAAAATCTTTGTCGCTGCTGCTCATGGCGTAGGCGGCGGCAGGTGTCGCCGCTGCTACTTTGCGATGGCGGCAGACATTGCCACTACTGCTTGTGGCGATGGGTGTTGCGACTGCTGCCTGCAGCGGCGACGGTAGATGCCAGCAGCGCTGTCGCTGTCCCCGGCCATGGTTACAGAGAGAGAGAGAGAGAGTCATGAGAGTCCTTACGAAATCAGCGCACCTGAGATTGTGCAGCTGATGCTGCTGCAGGCGGCGGGGTGGCCATGGCTCCGGCGGCTGCTGCTGCTGCTGCTGGCCATGGCTGCCACTGCTACTGGTGGTGATGGACGGCTCACTGAGTCTTGTAGAGTCGAGCCTATGGGCTGTGAAGCTTGCCCGCCCGTTCCAAGTTGGGCCATAGCTGAACCGTGTGATCCGGGCTAAAGCCAAGGCCACTAGGTTCCTAAAGAGGAGGGCACTGCATGAGGCTGTTTTCACAGAGCAGCGAGAACTTACCACTGTCAACAGTGGAAGGAAAAACGGGCCAGTGCAGCCTTAGACCCAACATGCTTTCTGGGCTTAGCCCAGCTGGACCACCACTTATTTTTACGGGTTGTACCCAAATTAGATCTGGTCACCTTCCATTATCACTAAAAAATATCTACTCATTTATTTTAATTATTTTTCTGATTCTAAAATTTTTAATCTCCATATCTCAGAGATAAAAAATTAGAATAAATGCAATAAAAAAAAGAATATTTAATGGTGATTTTAATTTGATGATCGATTGTATTTATTAAAATAAAATCAATTTTAATTTATAATCCTAAGGTAAAGGCCACTTACCTTGATTGCGATTATTCATTTTTAAATTGGAGATCCGTCGTGCAATGCTCTGATACCACTGAAAGTAATTTGTGGAAGTGTGGGCCTCCAGGATCCGACGGTCTACACGGTGAGAACTTTCGCAAAGCCGAGGATGTACGGTACGATCCAGCCGTCCGCCTATTTGCTATAGGAACAAATGGGTCTGATCACCCCTCTGATCTTATGGTGAAGATGGTCCCCGGATCAGATCTATGGCTCAGATCTGATGGATGGACCAGATGAACTCTTGAAGCCTATTCCTCTTTTTTCTCTCCGTATATCGCTTATCGTTTTCCTTTTTCGTGTTTTGTATCGGAAGAGAACTTTTCCTTTTATAATACTCATATAAGAGATAAAAGGAATAAGATAGTGAGATGAGATAAGGTTTATCCTTATCTCATCTAACCACCTCCGGAATTTGAAAATCAAATTTTCGGAAGGAAAAAGATGCGGTAACTTCCTATGGTTCCCGATCCACTCCCTATGGGTCCCGATCCACTCCCTATGGGTCCCAATCCATAAGTGGTTGCCCACAAGTAGGCCCCCAAAGGTCCACAACCAACAAGTTTGGCTAGTGACCCAGCACCAGCCAGCTAGCTGGTGTCAAAGCTCTATGGTCCACACCATGATATTTGTGTTTTATCTGCGCATCCATTTAATTTTCCTGCTCATTTCAGGGTATGATCCAAAAAATGAGGCTGATCCAAATATCAAGTGGATCACATGACAAAAGTTTTGAATGAAGCTGATAGGTGTGTTTTCCCTTCATCTAAGTCTACGTGACCTTATTAGGTAAGGTGTCAACAACAACAACAAAAAATACCGTAGGTCCTGGAAGCTTTTGAGGGTTAAATTTTAATCAACAATATTTTCATGTGGTGTGGCCACTTGATATTCGGATTTACTTCATTTTTTTATATCATGTGTCACTACAAGAAAAAAGACCTTTACCAAGGACATTTTTACTAAGGAAATTTTTTGTTGGCACTGGTCAACTATTTACCGACAATAAATTAAATTTCATCGGTATATCTTTTTCCTGAGGGTGATATTTCGACAAAAGCCGTGACGAACATTTTCGTTGGTAATAACTTTTACCGAGGAAATTATGACATTTAGCCAGGAAAAATTTCCTAGGTAAAAGTCATATTTCTTGTTGTGTTAAGACAAGCTCGCAAAATGGATGGTTGGTATGAATAAACACATACATCATGGTAGGGTCTGCCCAGCTTTGACACCGGCTTGCTGGATGGTGTTGGGGTCAGTAGCCAAATATTCTATAACTGCCGTACTCTTAGTGTTGGGGGATTTCCGCGGAATGGGTCATCCATGGCAAAATCACCTTACCTTATAAACAGTTTTCATCACTAGACGATGGCCTAATTGTACAAACTGAAATCTGACGACAAAATGTACAAACTCACTGCCTAAGCAATGTCTGATATTTCATATAAATAATTCAGATAACGCATGAAAACCAAGAGTTTGGCCTCAATGAAATGTGAATGTGAAAACTTGTATTGGATTTCTGTAATTTTGGTTTGGACCTGACTATCCATTGCTTTTCGAATAAAAAAAATCGTCAACTTGAATGCATTCAATCAAACCATTCATATCAAATCAAATTTCTATTTTACTGAGGTCCCTTGTGGATAAGATCGTAGTTGAACATTTTTCTTATCCTTATGTTAATAAAAATGGCTCATGATCTAGTCCAAACATTTTCACTATACTTGTAGCGCTAATAAGTTGTGTAGGCTCGGCCATGATGTGTTCATGACATCTACTCTGACTATCATGGACGCCATCCTTTAACTGAGGTGGGCCAAACGATCAGGGACAATTGGAAAGGGGAGGGTGTTCCTTCTCAAGTGTTCCCTATGGCATGTGGTCCACCTGAGCCATGGATTGGCATGATTTTTGGGCCGATGGCCAAAGATGGGAGAGTGCTTAATGCAGTGAAAACATTTGCACCAAATTATTTTCAATTAAACATACAAATTTGGCTCTCTTATTTATCTTGAATCTTGGACGCAGTTTGGCTGGTGACCCATGGCTGGTGCCAAAGCTCTGTAGGCAACACCATGATGTATGTGTTTGATCCACATCATCCATCTATTTTTCGATCATAGTCCACCAAGTTTGGAAGATCTTAGCCATCCATTGTGGGGCCTTTTTTCAGTTGAAGTAGACAGTAGCTATATTCCTTTTCTTAACTTCCTTGTTGTAGGCTACAAATTGAAGGATTAGGATTTTGTATGTGGGGAGATTTTTGTGGCAAGCTCTTCGCAACAACATGGGTGCTGAATCAGATCACCGGTCTCTGGATCACGCATCCATTGGGTCCTCTTCTATAAATAGAGGATGTGAGGATGCTATACATACTCCCAACTCAGGAAAAAATGAAGAGGGGCCCACCGCGATTATCCTTGCCCAAATTCTGGTTACCCACTCATATATAAGGTGGTACACAATATGAGAAGTTTCTAGTTATAGTCCGTTCTTCTGATGCAGGACCATCTGAGAATGGTCCCGCACAACAGACCCACGGTGGGCCCACATGATAAACCGAACTCATCACCAAATACCAATCAATCACAATTTAGTACAATGCATTGGCCTGGATATGCGCAGCGATTTCCTAGCCAAGGAATAGGAATGATATGGTACATGGTCCTCTATCTTTGCACGAAGTACGTCTGTAATTCTGTAAGAAGAAGAAAAAAGTGGCCTAACATTGATTGTGTTTAGATGCCTAATTCTGCGGACTTCTTGACTCGAGAGTAAGAAGGGTTGATTTATGTATCAAATATGTACTTTAATAGTTGTTGGTGGGTTACATACTTAATCATTTGCATGCTATTTCATTTACAGTCTTGCATTAACTTTTCAGAGCTTTGCTAAGCCCATACTTGCATGCAAGTTGCTTGCAAAGGCTTTGGCCAAAAGTTCCTGTGTTGGGAAGTTAGGTGGGCCCCTCCATGATGTCTGTGAGAAATCCACTCCGTTCATCTGTTTTTCCAGCTCAGTTTAGGACATGAGACCAAAACTAAGGCAGATCCAAAACTCAAGTGGGCCACATGAGAGGGAAAAGTTGAAACCTTCCCATCCGAACTGTTTATAAGCTCATTCCTACTGGGATGAACTGAAAAAACCAAAAAAAAAAAACTTACACTTGTGTGGCCATTAGAACATTTCAGTGGTGGTCGTTCAATCCCCAATGTTTCCTCTTGTGTCCCACTTGAGTTTTGGATCTACTTGATTTTTTGTCTCACCTCGTAAAATGAAAAGAAAAAATGGATGTATTTCAGACAAATATCGTGGAGGGCAAGATCCAATCCATCCATCTGAAAGGCACCGCCATATTAGATCACGCACTTATTTTCCATGCTTGCAGTGTTGCTGTATATGAGCTTATTACATGGGCATATGGCTTAGGAAATGGAGCAGTGCAGCATGAATATTTCACCACTGATGGGTTTCGAAACTGAGACCCCTTGTTGAAACTCCACAGAGTCTACCAACAAGGCAAGGCTTTGAACCCGAGTGTTGCCCACCTAATGAATGAATATGCATGATTTTTATGCCTGTCTTTAAGGTGGGCCAAAAACATGGTCCAAACAACAATTGAGCTCCAGGCCCATTATTTTGTGTCTGACATCCACTGCCTAAACCAGGTGTGCCTGAAAATTCAGGGCATAAGACTAAAATTCATCTCTATCCACAACTAAGTTGGGCCTAAACACAAGAAATTACAAAGAGAGAACGCAGACCACAGGCTGTATGTGTGGCCCTAAATGGTGTATATATTCTATCCAATCCGTTCATCAAATTAGTCTAATCAGGATGAACAGATGTTCCAAAAGTCATCTTGATCCAAAATTAAGGCGGGCCACACCTTGTGAACTTAGATATTTTAGGGATGATTTTACATTTTCACTAGGCATCCAGCCCATGGGAATTTTTTAGCAGGTTGTAATTTGCACAAAGTTCATGCAAAACACAGAACTCTTGACAGAACTGAAGTGTTTCTACCTTTTGCATTTAACAGTAGAAGTTTCGGGTTTGTTTCAGTGTGAGTACAGGCTACATGTATTTGACTTATAAATTGAAAACAAGGATTAAATGTCATAAACAGCTGGGATCAAGCATGAAAACTAAGAGATAGGCTACAATGGGCTTGACTTACTTACATGGTGTGATTATAAATGGATTGCAAATATGAGAACTGTATTGGATATTTTTGAATCTGGCTTCAAACAGGCTAACCATTGCTTTGAATGAAAAGGGACCCCAAAAAAAAAACTCGGAAAACAAAATAAAATTGCGTAAAACTATGCAAAATCAAGCCTACACCAAGTCATACCCCAATCCATAGCTCAAGTGGTAGACTGAGTGAAGATAACCTTGTTTCAACACTGAGGTCTTGGTATCGATTCCCAAGTGGGGAGTGGTTAATATTGTAGAGTGACTAACAGGGGGTGGGTGTACTAACAATGGGGTGTGTGTACTAACCCAAAAAAAATAAAAATAAAAATAAAAATGAGATTACACCCATGTCCTGGTTACCAGAAACAGGGGAGACATTGCCAGAAAAGATAAAAGAGGAGATGAAATGGGCAAAACATTAGCTGGGGGCGTAATGCATCAAGGCCAACCACGCAGCTCCTATCACGTGCAACCCAGAAACGAAACACCATGCTAAGACAGAATCCCACCAATGCAAGGCAAGGCAATCAGCCCAAAACACCCTTGCCAAGGCAAAAACTCAACCAAAACTTAAATAATCAAGCAGCTATCAATTGAGACCAAGTTGATAGGACCTGCTCCAATCATTGCAGAAGAGAATTGCTGTGCCACCAAGCTGTAGAGAGCCTTGCAATACCAACACTGGTAACCTGACAGACAAGCTTTAAGGAGCAGAAAAAGGAAGCTGCTATGTCAGGGCTGCTCGGAGCAAAGAATAGAAGTCAACAGCCAGCGAGACTCCGAATTCGGCCAAGGATCCAGCATCTCTGAAATAGGCCATCTTCAATAAAAGCTGGACATCCCTTGGAACAAGAAACATTAACTCTCCTGTACCTCAGGAACAAAAATTCCCAGCCCAGCCATAGACTAAAGGGATCATCTCTGGAAAAGGATTGTGCTGCTTTCCTCACACACCATGCGCCTAATGTTTTCCTCATGCACTTTGCGCCTAATGCTTTCAATTCTCGCTTTATCCAGAACTAGCTCACCTTTTACCTATGCAGGGAGGTCTTCCCTTCTGCTAAAAATTCTGCCCTATGGGGTACTGCTGCCTACCTTTGCTAGACTGTCCATGACTTTGTTAGCCTCACGAAAAACATGTAAGAATTATGGAATGCAAAGATAAGATTGCCCTCTTGGTCTCTACACACTCCACCGCCTCCTACTATTCCTGGATTCCCCCTCAACTGACTGTCAGTATTCAGTTTTGCCTAGCCTGTCAAAGGGCACTTCCATTTTGTTAGAATTAACTTAGAATTTCTTTCATCCTTCTGGAGAGCACCAACCACTTGCCCCAGTAAGTGGACTGCAACCTCCTGAATCCATTTGTTTACCTTCCTGATTACTTTCTGAGTCACTATTTTCTTCCTCTTGAAAATCCTACCATTTCTACAGAGTCATAATTCCCATACTATGATGCTCGAGATTCCTCTTAAAGGTTTAAACTTAGATGATTGTCAGGCCAACCTACACCATTGCTGGAATCTCTGAGATATTAATTGGTTTTGAAAGAATCTAACATCAAAGATGATGCTGAAATGGCGGCAATCTATAGATGCCAGCTTCTCCCCACTAAAGAGGTGATTTATAGCCTCCACATCACTTCCCTCAATAATATACGCTTCATTGCCAGCAGTGTTTTTATCCACCCCCACTAAGTTACAGGAGGCATGTGATAATAATCCGAGCTGATGTTGCCCATGTCTAGTCCATTTGAGCCATAGAGTTCAGTTGATTCTCCATCCTGGATAGCATTCCTGCCTTCCAAATTAGCAGCATTGGCAGAGCCATGGGTACCGCCCATGCATCGTCCACCCTGAGTGACGCAACTCTGATGAATTAATATTTAGACAGCAGACGCACCTGGATGCCATAGGAATTCCAATTTTTGGGTCTGCAGCATCAATTGGAAGCGCATTGTTCAGTACTATCCACGCACAGACAGAAATCTTTGGCGGAAGGAACCTGCTCCAGATCCAAGGGGCCCATATCTCCCTAATATGACTGAATCGTATTATATTCCAAGCTATTTTTTTGTGGAAATTTTCCCTGTTAAAGATGCCATCCAAATCAGTCGGTCTGCACAATTAGACAACGAGATATCACTCTCCTTTAACTGACATGCGATTTCATTAGGCAAGATACCTTCCACTTCCAGGACTTTCCAGCCTCCACATTCAGACGATAACTCAGCTACTTTCATATGCTTCAGGTGTCCTGGAATTTGAATTCCTTCATTTTCTGTTATCCACCATAGTTCAGACCAACTCTGGTTCCATACAGTCACATTCCCTTCACCTATCAACCATCTAAAAATTGTTGAACTATCCGCAGGATTTTGAGGCTCTCCTTCTTTGGCTCGAGGGATTAAGAAAGCCCCCCTCTGGAAACCTAGCAAGCATATATTTGGCCCATTTTAACGATCAGATGGGGCGATAGCCGCCCCTGACTGCGTATTGCCAGGCCTGTACCCATTGAGGACACTTGACAAACAGGTGACGCCCCATTACCTTCACGCTGATCTGTCGCTTGTGATGCTGAAGCGACTTCTCTGCCCTGCTGTGGAACCTCATTTCTGGTATGTTTCGACTTCCACATCTTCGTTTCTCGAGCTGACACAAATTTGGAGAGGGGTTTGGGATTTTACCGGTTGGAAAAACACAGATTGGAAACGAGAGGCCATCTGCTTCGAGCTCCAAAAAACCGGCAGAGGTGAAAAGTACGAAAGAATTGTCGCTGGTTTGCTCATCCATTTCCAGGATATCCCCAAATTTAGCCGCAAGTTGAGGGGTTGCCAGCATTTTTTTTTTAGGATTATTAGCTACAATGAATGAAATTGGCTTTTAACAATGTAAAATGTTGATTGCAATTTTAAGAATAACCTCATGCAATCCCTAAAAGAAACACCCAATTATAAGTCCTCAATGATCCCAAAATCTTACATTTGTTGAGGAAGGCTTATCACAACTATTATTTTCTGTCTTGTTATCTACAGTCTACAAGAGTCATTGAACACATTGGGCGTGAGAATTGTTTAGAAGCAATTGATGACACATAAATACTCTACTCCTGTTGAAGATTGGGATCATTTGCAAAACTCCCAACTGGTCTGATCAGCTCGAACTGGCACCATTGACCAAAAAGCAAGCAGCAACCACAGCTTACGTTTTAATACCGGACTGGGTCAGGTGGTTGGATTGGCTTGGCTTGAAACTGTCCGCCAGAATGGGATAGATCACTAGAAATCCAATTCAATTAGATGGGCATCTGTTCACTTATGGAAAAGAAAATGCACTTATCAACGGTTGAAAACATGACATAAACCAGATGCCCAAGCTACAAATTTTAGGAGTAAATTGTTACCAAATCCTTCAATTTTTTTTTATTGTTCCAAGTTAGGAAAGTTTTCAATGTGGAATAATTCAACAAGGGGTCAACTGATTGAATTGATGGCTTAATGAATTTCCAACAAAAACAGATCTTGGTCCAGTTTGGGCCCCAAAATATTCACCACAATAAAGCGGAATGGAACAGCACATTGCGTTGCATTTTATTGTTGTTTGGCTCTAGTTAGTTATTATGCTATTTCACATGTTGTGGGAGAAGCAAACTTTTATTTTTAAATCATCATTTAGATGGTTGTAAGAACATGTAGTGGTCTTGTCGTGGGCTGGGCTCTGTTGGTTTGGGTTCCCTGCTGGAACGAAGGAGAAAAGCCGGAGGATCTCGTTACAAAATTTGACATAAACAGTATGACGCCGTCTGTGGGAACGACTTGATCATCAAAATCAATCGTGTTAACCACCGATCAAAATCCTTCGGTGATGCCTCCTAAAAAGACTGTTCATCCTTCAACTTCGAGGCAGGCACCACCTCCGCCCGGTGAGACGGAATCCACACCTGCCCTCCCACCTGTTCCGACGGATATCCCTCAAGGAGCCCCAAATATGCCATCAACAAATCCATTATTGGAGGCCTCTAGAAATCAGGATGATGTCCTACGATTCCTCGGGAACACTCTCCTAACTCTAAACGCCGGAGTTCAGGCACTGTCAAATCGGCTTGATCAGCACTTCCCTGAACCGCAAAGACAACCCTCCGAAGGGTTACCACCGCCACCCATACCAGTTGCTTCCAGACATTCTATGGATGAACCACAGGTCCCACCACTTGGCGGCCATCCCCCTGTGCCGTCTCCACATTCTATACATTCCAGTTCGTCTCGACAACCTCTACCACAAGGCTCCACCGCCGAAACGTCTAGCTATACCTTGCCATAGGAAGGAGATCTCAAAAGAATCCAAGACCGTTTTGATGTCATGGAGCAGAGATACCAGGCAAATCGGCCATCTGCTGTCATGGCGGCAATACATCAATCTGAATCTCCCTTCACAAGCGAGGTCATGGAAGCCCCGTTGCCCAGAAAGTATCGAACGCCTGTTATCGCTCCGTATACAGGCATTGGCGATCCTCTGGAACATCTGGAAACATATAGGTCCCTCATGGAGTTGGAGGGACATGGTTCAGAAATCATGTGTAGGGCTTTTCCCCTTACATTGAAGGAAGCGGCTCGTACGTGGTTTCGGGGGTTAAAGCCACTTTCCATCAGTTCCTTTTCCCAATTATCGGAGATATTTCTTTCTCAATTCATGGGAAGTATTCGCATTAAAAAGCCAGCCTCCCATCTGATGAATCTGAAACAGCAACATGGGAAGACAATAAAAGAGTTCACAGTACGATTCACTGCCGAAGCCGTTCAAACCGAGGGTTACACTGAAGAAAAGGGTCTCACTGCCCTCATTGCTGGAATAACGAGCGAGAAATTTAGGTTTGCCTTAGATAAGAGCCCGCCGAAAACTATGGCGGAATTCCAAGCCAAGGCTCAGAAATATATCAATGCAGAAGAAGTCGCATTGACACGCCATGGAGTACAAAGTAAGAAACGCAAGCCAGAAGGAACTTCTACAGATAAAAAATACCATCGCGATCAGCGCGATCGTTCTCCCAGGAAGCCTTACTTTGGTAAATATCATAATTACACTCCTCTTAATCGGTCTCCTGAAAAGGTTCTAATGGAGATAAAACACAAGCCATATGTGAAGTGGCCCGCAAAGATTAAATCCGATCCCGAGAAGAGAGATAAGAGTAAATTCTGTTACTTTCACAAAGATCACGGGCATAGGACCCAGGACTGTATCTCCCTACGAGACCATATCGAAGCTCTTATTCGAAAAGGCCATCTCCAGGATTATGTTGCTCATAAAAATCGGTCACCAGAAAGGGCGAAGACCTCATCTCGCCAAAAGGAACCTTCTCATCATCAAACCGACCAAGAGGATGCTGAGCCCACGGGAGAAATTCGCACTATCGTCGGGGGTCCAGCTTGCGGGGGTGACTCTCAAGCTTCAAGAAAGGCATACGCCCGAAAGGCGTCCAAAGAACCCCAGTAGATCTATTGGCTGGAACAAACGTCCAACTCTTCGAAAGCTAACCATACCCCAATTTCTTTCACCCTCGAAGATGCAGCGGGAATTCATTTCCCTCATGAAGATTCCATCGTAGTCACACTGAAGGTATCAAATTATCTGACTCATCGAATTATGGTGGATACAGGTAGCTCGGCCGATATTCTGTATTTGGAGGCTTTCGACAAGATGGCACTTGCCAGAAACCTCCTCAAGCCAGTATCGACCCCTCTTGTCGGCTTTGGAGGAGAAGTGGTGACACCTGAAGGAAGTATCGATCTCCCAGTCACCTTTGGGGAGAGTCCAGCGAAGACCACCGTCTTCGTAAACTTCCTCGTCGTGGATCGAAAATCAGCATATAACGCCATCTTGGGGAGACCGTCTCTAACTAAGGTTGGAGCGGCCTTGCACCCTTCATATTTATGCGTTAAATTTCTGACCCCAAATGGCATAGGGGTCGTGCGAGGAAGTCAGCAGGAGGCACGGTCCTGTTACCAGATAGCCCTCCAAGATCGAAAGAAGGCTCAAGCGACGCCTGTCATGGAAATAGTTCAAGGTTCATCCGACGTTCTCACCACCGCGTTGGATCCAAGGGAAAGTGCTCTGAAATCAGGAACTCCAGGGGAGGAAACAGTGGCGATCCGCTTGACCGAAGACGACCAGTCTAAGATCGTGTACATCGGTTCCTCCTTAAACAGTATCCACCGCGAAGATTTGATCCGTTTCCTCACTGAATACCAGGACGTGTTTGCTTGGTCTCATAAAGATATGCCGGGCATCGATCCTAATGTCATCGTACATCGTCTCAACATTGACCCGAAGCATAAACCCGTACATCAGCGTCGACGTGCCTTCACTGTAGAAAGGCAAATGGCGATCAAAACTGAAGTTGAGAAGCTGCTCGAGGCAAATTTCATAAAAGAAGTTGACTACCCACAGTGGGTCGCCAACGTAGTTCTCGTCCGGAAGGCTAATGGCAAATGGAGGATGTGCGTCGATTATTCAGACTTAAACAAAGCATGTCCCAAAGATAGCTTCCCGACACCACGAATCGACCAGTTGGTCGACTCGACAGCTGGACACGCCCTCCTCAGTTTTATGGATGCTTACTCTGGTTACAACCAGATTATGATGCATCCACCTGATGGCCAACATACTGCCTTCATCACAGATCGAGGACTATATTGCTACCAGGTAATGCCGTTTGGTCTCAAAAATGCAGAGGCCACTTATCAGCGTCTTGTCAACAAAATATTCGCTGCTCAAATCGGTAGGAATATGGAAGTATATGTTGACGATATGCTCGTGAAAAGCATCGATGAAGATGACCACATTCCTGATCTTCGAGAAGCCTTTGATCTGATGAGGAAGTATCAGATGAAATTAAATCCAGAAAAATGTGCGTTTGGAGTATCTGCAGGAAAATTTCTTGGGTTCATGGTTGGCCAACGTGGAATTGAAGCGAATCCCGAAAAGATTAAAGCATTGATAGAGATGAAATCCCCAGTGACTCTGAAGGACGTTCAGCGTCTAGCTGGTCGCATCGCATCATTGAACAGGTTCATCTCGCGAGCATCTGACAAGTGCCTGCCCTTCTTCAAACTCCTTCGTGCAACGGCCAAGTCTGATTGGAATTGGACACCTCAATGTGAAGAAGCTTTTCAACAACTGAAGCAATATATGAGCGCTCCCCCCATTTTATCTAAGCCTGTGGCACATGAGCAACTCATTCTTTATTTATCTGTGTCTTCCACGGCCGTTAGTGCCGCTTTAATAAGAGAAGATTCCGGGGTACAAAGGCCCGTTTATTATATCAGTCGAGCAATGGTTGATGAAGAAACTAGGTATTCTGATTTGGAGAAACTGGCCCTAGCCTTAATCACGGCAGCTCGAAAACTGCGACCATACTTTCAAGCCCATGCTATTTTAGTACCAACAAATCATCCACTACGTCAAGTCCTTCAAAAGCCTGAGGCTTCCGGGCGCTTAACTAAATGGGCGGTCGAGATCAGCGAGCATGATATTTCATTCTGTCCTAGGACCGCAGTCAAGGGCCAGGCCGTGGCTGACTTCATCGCCGAATTTACATATTCTGCTGAAGATAGCGTCATGAACAGCGACCAGCCTCCTTGGTCGCTCTTCGTGGACGGGTCGTCACGGGCCAGTGGCAGTGGAGCGGGCCTGATTTTAGTGGCTCCAAACGGGTCGCATTTTCAATACGCTCTGCGTTTCGAATCACGCGTCTCCAATAATGAAGCAGAATATGAGGCCCTTATTGTTGGACTCGAGCTAGCCGTTGTCCTCGCAGTCCAGAATTTGATAATTCATAGCGACTCCCAGCTCATTGTCAACCAAGTTCTTGGCGAATTCGAAACCAAAGAAGAAAGAATGGCCTTATACAAGTCTCGTGTCCTCATCCTGCTCGCCAAACTGAAGACTTACAAAATATTCCATATCCCTCGCGAGCAGAACCAACTTGCCGATTCCTTGGCGAAACTCGCTTCTGCACCAGAATCAGAACTATCACATTCGATCCCCATCGAGCACCGTCAACACTTGAGTATCGACCAAGTGACTCCCGAGCAAGTTATATCGGTACAATCGTCTCCATGCTGGATGGATCCTATCATCCTTTATCTTAGATGGATACCTACCAGAAAACAAGAAAGCTGCAAGACAAATTCAGCTTCGAGCTGCCAGGTACACCTTACAAGATGGAATCTTGTTGCGAAAAAGCTTCTCCTTGCCTTATTTGAGGTGTCTTCATCCAGAAGAAGCACATCGTGTTCTAGATGAAGTATACCAGGGGGCATGTGGTAATCATCCCAGGGGGCGATCTCTAGCATATAAAGCGATGAGGCAAGGATATTATTGGCCTACTATGAAAGCAGACGCCATAGAATTTTCTAAAAAATGCGACAAGTGTCAACGATATCAACCTATACCTCGTGTACCGTCTGAGCGGATGACCCCAGTCGACAGCCCTTGGCCTTTTGCTCAGTGGGGGATCGATATCATCGGTCCCTTACCTATGGGAAAGGGACAGAATAGGTTCGCGATCGTGGCGGTTGATTATTTCACCAAATGGGCCGAGGCAGAACCATTAGCCAAAATTACTGAAAAACAAACTACTAAGTTTATGTGGAGAAATATTATATGTCGCTTCGGACTTCCTCATACCATAATTACCGATAACGGAACGCAGTTCGACAACGCAGCCTTTGATGAATTTTGCGACAAATGGAAAATACGTAATCTCCGCACTTCTCCATATCATCCACAGGCGAATGGGCAGGTCAAGGCAGTGAATAAAATTATAAAGCATCATTTAAAGACCAAGCTAAGTGAATGTAAAGGGGTGTGGCCAGAACTTCTGCCAGAAGTGTTATGGGCCTATAGAACCACAGCTTGTACATCGACAGGTGAAACTCCTTTCTCCTTAGCATTTGGCGTTGACGCAGTGGTACCAGTGGAAATTCAAGTGCCCTCATATCGGATCGAACAGTATGATCCCGCGAGCAATCAGGAAAATATCCGACTTCATCTCGATCTTTTGGAAGAGCGAAGAAATGCTTCCCAAGTACGAGTGGCGGCATATCAACAACGTATTGCTCGTTATCGGAATGCAAAGGTTCGACCTAGATCCTTCCAGTTCGGAGATTTGGTTCTAAGGCGAAATCTTGGAATTCCTGTTCGTTCATTGGATCCGAATTGGGAAGGCCCGTATCGGGTTATTAGGGTTGTGCGACCCGGTACTTATTATCTTGAAGACATGCAAGGGAAGCCTGTACGTCGCCCTTGGCACGTGGAGCATTTGCTAAGATACTACCCCTAGATTCGATGTAGTTTATCATAACATTTTATGAATAAAGTGACAGATATCTTTTGGCCGCTACTCCATTTATATGGACCGGAATAGCCCTGAAGAGTGCTTACACGTCCTCTTGGCCAATTGCCTACCTTTGGTAGGATTGAAATCATTACTAGTTGGTCGCTTCTCCATTCTCATGGACCTGAACAGCCCCGAAGAGAATGAATACCATCTCTTGACCAACCTTCTGCCCTTGGTAGAATCAAAATCTCAATCGATAGATCAGTCTATCTCAACGTGGACATGGTCTCACGACCCCCGGATTGAGTCTAATTCATTTTTTCATGAGTTAGTTACTCGCGATTGATGAGAGGAGGAATCGCACTCCAAAACGCGAGCACCACAGCTCGTGCTCAAATTAGGGCAGCGAACGGGGTCACATCCTGATCGCGAGCAGCTTAGCTCATGCTCGAATTAAAGGGTCATATCTCTGACGAATCCATTCAAGATTAACAAGCAAAAAATGAAAGATGAAGGGAGAACAGCAACGAAACAGCGACACTTCCAAAAACATCTTTTCATTAATAATCAGATGATTACATATACATGAGCGCAGATACAGGGGAAGAAAATAAAAGGAAATCAATCGCTAGGAGGAGCCACGCTCTCGACTTCAGGGCCCATTTCAGGAGCCCCTCCAGCCTGCGTGGCTTCGGTCACCTCGTTCTCGGCAGCAGCTTGCTCTTCTGCAGCTATGATGGTCGCGACTCGACCGAATTCCCCCATATCGAAGGATGGGATCATTCGTTGCACTACTCTTAGTGCAAAGTCTCGACCAGCATCGTATGACTCGTACCGTTCATCGTCATACAGCTGCGAAGTCCGGAACTCGGAAACTGCCCGAGTACCTTCCTCCGAGAGCATTTTTACAAGGGCGACTCTCTCCTCGTCCCAGTGGATCGAGTCGTCCTTAAGCTGCGCAAGAGCGGTGCGCTCCCTAGTCAGGTTGTCGTAGGCCTCCTTGAGCTGCGACCTGGCTCCCGCGAATTGCTCCTCTAATGAGATCTTGTCCTGTCGGAAGATCTCCCTCTCCCTCTCGGCCTTCTCCTTCAGACCCGTGAGCTTAACGTAGTCTGAGTCCAAGGCCTGATACCTGTCGGTCAGGACTTGGATCTTCTCGATAAGGATCTTTTTCTCCTCATCTCTCTTCGAGATCACTGCCTCACGAGCCTTGAGCAGTTGATCTCTTCCTTGAACTGCCTTTTCCAAGGCGGTCCTCTTTCCCTCAGCCTCCTCTATCGTGCGACGGGCGGCAACGATATCACGCCTCGTTCGCAGAATAAGATCTAAACCCTGCAAAGAGACGAAAAATATAAGATTTCTGGAGATTTCTGGAACGTAACAACAGGTCGAAACAGATCTTGACGAAGTCTTACCTGAACCATCCTCATCCCCGCTTCAAGGATAAGGTTCTCAGGACTTGGCTCGGGGAGAGAGCCGAAGGCGTGAGGCGGGACGTTCTCGAACAAGAACTTACACACAGGGTGGAGGTGGCGTGGAATCGAGTACGTCCCGCTCCCAGACGGTTGGGCAACGACCAAACCGGCCTGCTCGCGAGGTGGAGGCATGGACTCGCGAGCAGGTCCCTGCTCGGTAGCTGGGACCAGTTCCCGAGCAGGAGTCTGCTCTTGAGGCTCTACCTGCTCTCGAGCCTCTTCAGCTGGGGGGCAGCTGGACCCCACCCCATCTGGGGAATTATCTGCAACGTTGATCACTGGTGGCCCAGGTGCGACCACCAGTGAAGGGATAGTAGGCCCAGCTGGGGCCCCCGCCATGCTCGCGGGAAGGGCAGGCTGATCGCTGCCCGCGCTGATGGAAGATTGAGACGGTTCGGCAGGGGTTCTCTTCTGCCTTTTGGAACCTGTGCCCTTCAGACGGGGCAGTAGGCCTCTCCTCTCCAGCCTTCGTCATTTCGACTTCTCTCCTGGATATGAGGCCTGCTGCTGCAAGTCGCGAAGGAGATAAGCAAGCCTCGATATGCCTATCTCCGACAGGCACCTTATACACTCTGACGATCTTCTCGTTGATCCCACCCTTCAAATTCGGTTTCCGCAATGCCGGGATACCTGCGAGCACAAATAATGGTCAAACGAAGCAAAACCCTAAAAATTATTCTAAGGAAACTACACAATACGGGATTGTGTCTACCTTCACAGAAAAACCGGGTCACTCCTGGACCCCTGGAGGAGGCAGACTCCCAGCTCCCGGAAGCATAGAACCATCGCTTCCTCCAGCCGGGATAGTTCGAGGAGGGCTTACCCAACACGAAGTTATCCCGGTGCCAGTAACATAAATAATACCAGCCTTCGCTGGATGGAGCTTTCTTCAGACGGAACATACGGAGGAACTCCTCCGCCGTGAGTTCCCCGTTGCCAGCCTGAGCCCAAAGGGCAAAGGAGCCCAAAACCACCCTCCACCCGTTCACAATGAGTTGCCCAGGGGCAATCTTGTAACACCGTAATACATCGCGAACAAAGGGATGGAGGGGAAGGCGTACCCCCAGGATGAGCTGGTACTCGTAAAATGCTACGCATCCTGGGGGGGGGGGGGGGAGTCGGGTGTTTCTCCACCTCCGGGCAAGCGGAGAGTTACAGAGTCAGGGATTTGGTATCTCTCCCGTAGCTCAGCCAGCCGGTCCTCCGATAAAACGGAAGGATATCCGGCTGCTGTGTATCTCCCCGCCGAAACCCTTGCACTGCTGGAGGCAGAGGACTCCGGGGTGGCATCGCCAAGGGGGACAGTAGTCTCGTCAGAGTTCCCAGCCATGGGGAGATGAAAATAAAAGAAGAAGAAAAAGGAAGTATACCGGGAAAAAGAAAGAATGAGCACCGGAAGAGGAAGAAGAATGGAAAGAAAGGGTTGCAGGATTCTTTCGAAAAAACTTCTGTAGAAAATCAGAGAAATGGCGGACTCCGTATATTTATAGGCAATCATTCCGCCGTATCTGATGGCACGTGGCAGTCCCTCGTTGGACACAGCGCTCGAGCAGGCACGCCCATTAACTCCTCAAACACGTGGCGAGCGCCCCTTCATTTTCCATCAGCGAAAAGGCTGCGGAAAGCTGGCGCTCATTAATTTCAGCCCATCATGAGGGGTGCCGTTCTCGATGAAGGTAGCGAGCGGTTTCGTGTGATAGTGAGCTAAGTCCTTTCCTTAAGAATTCTTGGCGGCAAGGACTTGGGGGGCATCTGTTATAGGCAAAATGATGGAGATAAGATTTCACGCGGAAATGCCCATAACGTCCATTCGACTCTCGAGATTATATGATCGAGAGTCGAATGTTGGATAGGTGCGAGACGTCCATTCGACTCTCGAGATTAGCTGATCGAGAGTCGAATGTTTGATAGGTGCGGGACGTCCATTCGGCTCTCGAGATCACCTGATCAAGAGTCATAGATTGAAAAATACGGAGCAGCTATTCGCAAGTCCCGAGTCTTCATAACCGATAGTCAAATACGGCAAAGCTCGATCCGCGAGCAGACCTTCTCACAAGTCATTGAAAGACATTACACCCAAAATATGTACTTGGACTCGCGACCACATTTTAACCTGCGAGCAACTTTACTACGGGCGTCTCCTTCCTTTTCGGAGGCCATGACTCCCAGCTACGGGCGTCTCCTTCCTTTTCGGAGGCCATGACTCCCAGCTACGGGCGTCTCCTTCCTTTTCGGAGGCCATGACTCCCAGCTACGGGCGTCTCCTTCCTTTTCGGAGGCCTTGACTCCAACTATGGCTTCCGGCCGGATCTAGCCGGATTTCAAGGGGTTACCATCTAGGGGCGCGATTGTTGGAATAAGTCATTGGGTTGGATCTGACTAAAAAGATAGGATCTTATCCCACGAAATCAGCGGATTCTCAGGATCGTATGCGACATCAATGGGATTTCGACATCTCACGTAACAGATTGGATTGCTTCAGATCTATATAAGGGGGTGGCTCCATTGAGAGCAGGTACGTACACATCATTCAATCTTGGTCCCGTTTCGCTTGGCTTCTCTTCTGTGGCCTAACTTAAGCATCGGAGGGCTAACGGCTGGTCCCCAGCCACCCTTATTCGCTGTCTTGCTTCAGGTCTGGTGGTGGAAATCCCTGTTGGAACGAAGGAGAAAAGCCGGAGGATCTCGTTACAAAATTTGACATAAACAGGTGGGCCTAATCAATTCTTTTCCACTTAGGCTTAGGCTTAGGCCTACTATGCTAGGGCCATATTGGGCTTAGGCTAGGCTAAGAACTTGGGTCTTAAATGTCGGGTTGGAACTGGCCCTGGAATGAGCTGGCCCAAACTTGGCCCATTGCCACCCCTTAACTCATAGTGCACTCAGTTTTATTGATTGACTTGGATAATCTTACCAATCAATCAACTATCCGTTAAATTCAGTACACATTCCATGGGCTACCATATTGCAACAACTATGCTGAGTAGATGATCCAATTTATGGCCCCATTTTTGTTTCCAAGCCATGGATGAGATAGTTACAACGATTTAATCGTTTGGTTCGAAATTTGATTGTTGATATGTGTGTGCAGTGCCAAGCGTATCAAAGTCTAATACGACTCGATCCAACTAGAACGCCTATGACTCCAAGCGCCAAGATAGATCAAGAGAATGCAATCTTAGCCACTTGTATTAAAGATCATGTGATTTGCCAATGCGAGGGTTGGTTATTCTTAGGAACTCTTTTTGCCTTTCAACCGAAAGGATTTTTTCTCATTGTGATAGCAGTTATCGAGCAATTAATGTAACATGAGAATAGAATATATAAAAAATTACATTTATCAAAGATAAACACTCATAAATAAGAGAGAAAATTTTTGACGACCTAGCGACCGTGGCGTAGATGACAAGGTCCTAAAACTAAGGTTTTCTTTGATAGTACAACTTTGAGCATAGATGAAGGAAATTACACTATGAGCTAAACTAAAATTGATCTAGCATAGCAATGTAATCAGACTAGATTACACTACTCCTAAGCTAAAGTTGGTTCAAAGTAACAACGTTGACAAGCTACATTATATTAAGGGCTAAACTAAGATAGGCAACATTATACGGTAGAGTTGTGTTGTGTCGGGTTGGCGAAGGCTTGGAGTTCTTCGATCTTCATCTTATTAGGTGGTAGCTAGAGAGAGATTTTTGTAGCCACTATTCATGCTTGTTGACGTGAAAATAATTTTCTGAGGCCATAAACAATTGTGGCATATTATGCTATGTGTGTTAATCATTTGTCATGGATTGACCGTTAGTTGTGCGGAAGTTCTATGTTCATTACATAGGAAAGATTTCTTTGTATGGCGTCATGTGTAGTCAATCATTATCTTTCCTTCCACTCGAATATGCATTATGTGTGATGAAAATTAGCAACTTGGCATTGCTTCATAACTTTTTAAAGGGTTTCAACTATGAGGGTTTTTTTTTTTTTTTTCCCTGTATAATGTTATGGTGCGTTGATCGAATCTGTCACTAGTCATGATCGTATTTTAATTGTTACTCATTGTCGGCCATAAGGCCATTAAGGTAAATTGTTAGTATGTGAGTATGATACGCGACATGCGTTCTATAATAATATTTAACTAAATTTACTCTTTTTGAGCTACTCATGACTTTTTAGATTATAATCAATTTTAACAATCAAAGAAGATATCACGTTTGTCTCTTATTGAAATTTTACTATTATGTGACATCTTCCATATCACTAAATTTGATGTATTTAAATAAAATATAAATACTAACAAAAGTAATTCTTTAGAATAATATGCATCGTATGATGAGTCCTAACAATAGATGGGTTAAATTGTTGATTGGACTTAAATTTTATGTAAGTGTTCTTGACCATCTACTTATATTAAGGGTCATTGATCACCGGGGGGGGGGGGGGGGGTGTTTAGTACACACACCCCATTGTAAGTCACACTTTAATGTTAGCCACCCCCACTTGGGAATCAATATATACTAAGACCTCGGTGTTGAAACAAGGTTATCTTCACTCAGTCTACCACTTGAGCTATGGATCGGGGTGTTGCTAACATGGCATGTGTGTGGTGGCAGTGGAGACACCCACCCCTCTGAGGCGATGCCGTGAGGATGTCTTCTCTTAGAAAATGTCTCTAGTCTCCTTTCTTTTCACCAAAGTACATGCATGTACATGTGCACATGTCGTCACTTGTATTGAGAGCCACTTCTTTATTTATTGTTTGTTTTTTGTTTTTCTTGTTTTGTTTTTGTTTTTGAACATAGTGGATTGGTGTGAATCCATGAATATACTATTTGTGTTGTAGTTTGCATCCTTTTTCTACTTTCTTTTTATTTTGATATTGCCATACATGTGAACGAGAATAGATCTTTCTACCAATACCTAGTCTTTTGAGGACTTTCGTATCTTATTTATTATAGCCTATATAAGGAGCATAGGTAAATGAAGATGATCCACAATATTTTTTTGGTGGAAATTCTTGTATAGAAAAGTGGTCAGAAGTTGTTGCCTATCGGAGTAGGACTCTGTGCTTATTCTCTCTTATTTTTGTTTATTTCCTTTGTCTTTTATACGTTGGTTTGGCTTTTTGATTTTTGTATTTTGATTTTACATTGCCTGCATTGATTGTATGCAAGTGTTTTTCCTCAACAATATGCATTCAATGATCCTAACCATTAGTTTATTGTCATGGACAACCATGATTGCAACATGTACCATAGCCTAAAATTCAAAGTGATTGGACACCGCTAACAATTTAAAAATGGTTTACAAGGATAATTAAAGTCCCATCAATGACTTCATGTGCCATTTACACATGGTTGTGATTGTTTGATCAATCCATGGTCCATTTATGGAACCTTTGTCATAGATGGATGGTGTGGGTTATCTTTAAACAAAATGGTTCGGGTTATGGCCTATTTCATGCTTCCTGCCGCATTAGATCTAACTCAATAATGTACGAAGGAGTGTTATAATTGATCCCAACTGTCCATCTTGATATCGCTAGCAAACACCACCTATTGGTAAAATAAATCCAACATGGAGTATTTGTCCATTAAATGGACGGTGTAAACTAATATGGGGAGTGAAATTATGGAGGCTGGTAGGCATTATATGGTCCCGATGCATCATAACATAAATATTCTCCTGATGCATAATCCATTTTTTTGTACAAATGAGGCCTATAGCTGATGATCCAGACCGTTCATATGATTTTTCCATCTTTGTTAGAGTTAAGTATTAGTTTGAACCGGAAGTATGATCTTTTCCTCACCGTTCAATTCCAGCATCATGATTCAGTGTTTATTAATCGTCAAATTAGTAAAATGTTCAATGCATTTCGTCCATCCATTATACGAATGTCTGGATATTAATGATGGTCCCACATGTAATAAGACCACAGACTAATATAGGCTAGCAAACACCACCTCATTTTCTCTGGGGCATGCAATAATATCATCCGCTTGTTATTGTTGAATCTTTTATGGTCATATGCTATAACTAAAACGGTCATGTGCAGTGCCCATGTTGGTGAGAGGAGACAGGTATAAACCCTAGCTAGTCACACTAGTGACATGTGCAGGATTGGAGCAGCTCATACGGCTATCTCCAATGGGATAATGCCACGCTTTGAAAATCAGGTTGATGTGGTGGTCATTGTAGCGGCTCCGTATGAGTACATAGTAAATGAACGGCTAGAGATGAATTGACCAATGGACCGAAGCAATTCCATGGCTGTGGCCTACTTGAAGATCATACCAGCACAGGGGTTGAGACACCACGGACCAACTTGGGAAGGCCTGATCATGGACCCTCCCAAAATTTCATCGGTGGGGATTCAACGAAAGCCATTTGTAAGAACATATCTAATCAAACAGCTAATGTCTACTTGGCCTACGGTTTTAAGGCTAAGTAACTCGGACGGACTCATTCGGTTCTCAGTCATGATCCATCCGAGTCAGGCTGAGTCACCCCCCTATTTACAATTCTGACTCGTGGTGTCGATTGGTATAAGGTCCTAGAGAGCCTGAGTTGACTTGGTGAGTGGTGTCTTAGTTCAATTGGCGTCCAATACTATCATCTCAACCCCAATCTCGAACCGCGTGGCAATGGATTGGGTACGGGTATGCTTTGTACCGGCACATCTACTCCCGGAGAAATGGGCGCGGATTGCCTGCGAAAGGCTTTCGGAGGCATCTCCTGCGCAAGGAATCTGGGTGGGGCCCACCGTGAGGTTTGTGAGAAATCTACGCCGTCCAAACGTTTTGTGAGATCATTTTAGGCGTTGCGACCAAAATTGAATGGAATCCAAGACTCAAGTGGGCCGAAAACATGACGATTGAACTTCCGCAGTTGAAATATACGTGGGGCCACAAAGTTTCGAATCAGGATAATATTTATTTTTTCAGTTCATCTCAGTAGGAATGACATTATGAACGGTATGGATGGCATATAAACATCACAGTGGACCCCATAGAGGTTTCAATGGTAAGAATTTCCCTACACACCTTTTTCTTTAGCGCGGCCCACTTGAGTTTTGGATCCCGTTCGATTTTGGTCGCAATGCCGAAAATGATCTCACAAAACGGTTGGACGGCGTAGATTTCTCACAAACCTCACGGTGGGCCCCACCCAGATTCCTTGCGCAGGAGATGCCTGCGAAAGCCTTTCGCGGGCAATCCGCGCCGGAAATCTGTGAATCCGCGCCAGAGAAAGAAGTCAATCCAAGCTCAGAGTGGGGCCCACAATCCGTGAATCAAAACCCGAGCTGACCCTACTAAAATATGCGCCCAGAATTTAAGACCGTGGCCCACCTAAATCGTGGGCCACACCCCAGCCAACTCCACCTATTTTACTTAAACGAGCCTCATTTTCAAGCCCATTAGTAGCATTTCAGTATGATTTTTTTTTTTTTTTTTTGGTTAGTACACACTCCCCCCATGGTTAGTCACACGCAATGTTAGCCAACCTTGTTGCGAACTCGAAGTAGAATCAAACGAGGTACTACCAACCGCACCAAGCAAATTAACACAAGAGAGTTGGAAAAAAGCACGGCATAAAGTGAATCACAGAAGTTTTGGATGAAGCTGATGTTTGTGTTTTCCCTTCATGTAGGTCTCTATGACCTTATGAACATAGAGGTTTCAATGATAGCGTCATTAGCACCGCTGCTTCCTATGGTGTGGCCCACTTGATACTTAGATCTACCTCACTTTTGGACTCGTAATCTTACATGACATGGAAAAATGCATGGACGGTGTGGATAAATTCATACATCACGGTGGCCTTCAAAGCCATAGCCAGTCCCGAGCTCCGGACTTGCAGGGTGGGGAAGTACCCAATCCGCGCCCCATTTGTCGAGCGTACATGAACCTTTTAGCACACGTGTGTGAACTTAGAAATGTTCATTTTTATTTACGTACGTATGTGCATAGACCTTAGATGTCAATGAAAGTCGGATTTGATTAAGGTACTGATGCATCTTCTTTGCACAAGTGGGGCCACTTTTTAGTGATCCAGACGCTTGATCTTTTTAGTGATGCATCTTCTTTGCACAACTCAGGATGCAATCCGATTTCGTACAATGGAGGGATGGAAAAGATCCATTGGTTCACAAATCCCGTCCACCAATGCATGTGGAGCCTAATGAACGGTCCAGATATTTGATGCGGGATTCAATGAATACAAATGCAACCATTAATATACACATGTAGTGTTCCAGTTACAACGTATTCTTATCCTAATACATATAGGCTACATGTGCACATTAGCCTATGTACACATTACAGTATATGTGCCACCATTTAGGAGTTCATTAATCGTGCTCTTTCAACCACTCATCATCCTATATCTCTGCATGCATGGTTCAATAGACTGGGCCAGCAAGTTTTCCAAATCATTCATTAATTTTTCTATTTTCATAGCATCAAAATGAAAAAAAAAAAAAAGAAAAAAAAGAAAAGAAAGTTGAATAGTTCAAATTTTTTGCTGGTTCTTCCCGACTACGGGCCCACCTGACTGAAACTATGTCTAATGTACCTTGCAGCTCCGATTGTTAGTTGATCATGACACGTGAACCTGATGTGAACCTGATGTGAAAAAGAAACAAGGGCTGTCAATCGCAAGGAAAAAGAGATGTGCATGGAATAATTGGTATTATGTGCTTGACCCTTTGGTCATCTTCGCGTGCTTGAGCTGCTGAGACAAGTGGTTCTAAATTGTGGAAATTAAAGTATGTTTGGCCATATCTAATGGCTACCGTGAAAGTCATGCATTTATTGTGTAGCACGTGTTTGACGAAGTAGTGCATTTTACAAAAATTGGATTGATGCTGTGGAAGAAATAGATGGAAAATGGGCCACTTGGTGCCACTTCTCATGAATGGACCTGGATTGGATACAACCCCACTGGTCATGAGCTCTAGCACAGGCAGGGGCTTACCGTGAAGTACAGGTTTTATCCATGCTGATAACCCATTTTGCCATATCATTTTAGGGGTTATGCAAAAAAATGAGGCAGATTTACCGCTTAAGTGGACCGCACCATAGGAAGTAGTGTTGATAATAACATCCACCGTTCAAACTTTTTTAGAGCCCACTGAGATATTTATTTGTCATCTTACTTGTGAACAAGGTCACATAGATCTGGATGAAGGGAAAACACAAATACCAGCATGATTTTTTATGCTCCCCCCCCCCCCAAATAAGTTTTAGTTGTGGGCATTCAATCACCATGGTTTCCTGTGGTGTGATCCACTTGAGATTTGGATCTGCCTTAGTTTTGAGCCCATGCTCTCAAATGAGCTTGCAAACTGGATGGACGGCATATGGATGGAGCACATTCATGTTGGTGAAGCCCACGGAACACTGTCCACTAGCAAGTTGCTACTAGTAGAGTCTGTAGGCAATTGCATCGGAGTTGGGCCCACATCTAATGGCCACTGCATTTAAAAGGCATTTATCAAAGCTCGTTTGAAAAAACAAAGCAAGCTCAAACTAGGGCAGTACCAGCTTGGCTCGGCTCGAAGCTTGATTTGATTCAACTTAATTTGATTCGGCTTGTAAATTGTAAGCACACTGTTTCCTTTCCTTTGGTGTGATCCACTTTAGCTTTGGATATGATTCCATTTTGGGACCATGTCCTAAAATGATATGTAAAATAGATGGACAGTGTGGATAATACATATACATGATGACATGGATAATACATAATACATATACATGAATGCACATCGTTTTCTTGCAATTGTAAAATTACGCTGTGTACTTTTGTTTGGAAAATACTCTTACATGTCTATTTTGAAGTTGGACACCTTTGAAGGATGTTAAACATTACATAGTAAGATATGTTTGTACCTTTTTTTCTAATTTTTTAAATTATTTTCTAATTAAATAAACAAGCAAAAAAAGAGCTGCCACTTGTTTGAACTCTGCTCGAGCTAGTTTGAAATTTTTGACCAAATCGATCCCAGCTCAAACCAAATCTTTTTGAAGCAAACCAAACTCGGGATGCATGGATCGACCTAAAACCCAAACCAAGCCGATCCACAAACTGAGTTGGGACAAAAACAAGCTAAACCAAACTAGGGCTAACTTGGCTCAGCCCGGATTGTTGCCCACCTCTAACTACAATGAATGTATTTGGCTTTTGAGAAATTGTTTCCAATTCTCAAAAAAATTATGATTGCAATTTTAAGAATAGCCTCATGCAATCCCTCAAGCAAACACTTAATTATTAAGTCCTCAATGATCCCAAAAAATATTATTTTTGTTGGGTGCATTGCACAAAACCTTAGGATCTCGCCCTCCAAACTACTTGAATTATGGAATATTATGAAGCAATGAACTAAATCAAAACATAAACCACACAACATAAGATATTTTTACGTGGAAAACCCTAGAAGAGGTAAAAACCACGGGACCTTGTCAAGATCAACAATCCACTATGAAAGAGAACTGCTACAACCGATCACAAGCACAGACCGCTTGGATCAAACCTTCTTCACTCACGTAGGAGCAGATAAACAATAAAAGAATATGAAAAATCGGAGAGATCTAACCGATCATGAGGACATAGAAGCGCTAAGACCTCGACTGCGCAGTAGATTACCTCTATAAGCATAAATCTTCCTTCCACAAGCTCTCTCTCTCTCTCTCTCTCTCTCTCTCTCTCTCTCTCTCTCTCTCTCTCTCTCCTTGGACGAAAAAACCTCATATTAGGATGACCTAATCCCAATTTGGAACCTCTTAAACAGAGCATCGGATGAATTAGAGCCAAAATAGGAAACTGCGGATTCGCAGTACGCACATGGTCAGGTGCCCGGCCCTAAGCCGTGGGGCGCCTGCCCAACCAAAAATCTGTCCAGAGAGTTAAGGGAGAATTCCGTCAAATTTCGGTCGCCTGATCCAACATGGTCGGGAGCCTGTTTAACAGACCATCGGATGCCCAACTGTTTCAAAAACAGTCCAGTGACTTTCTGTCTTTCCAGGTGAATTTCGGTCGTCCGATCAAAACCGACCGGTTGCCCGACCACCCCCGGGCTGCACCAATCTCTCCTTTATCCCTAAGGAGGAAAACCCCAACAATTTTCTATGTTGTTATATATAGTCTACATGAGTTGTTGAACACATTGGAGTTGAGAATTGTATTGGAGCAATTGATGACACATACCTACTCTAGTCCTGTTGAAGATTGGGATCATTTGCAAAAATCTGCGCTGGTCTGATCGGCTTGAACTGCCACCATCGACCAAAAAACAAGCAGCAACCAGAGCCTACGTTTTAATATTGGACCGGATCAGGTGGTTGGATGAATTGCCAACAAAAATGGATCTCGGTCCGGTTTGGGTCCAAAAATATTGACCACAATAAAGCAGGATGGAACGACCAGGATCTGCTGCATTTTATTGTTGTTTGGCTCTAGTTATTATGCTATTTTGGGACAACCATGATCTGCTGCATTTCATTGTTGTTTGGCTCTAGTTATTATGCTATTTTGGGACGACGATGATCTGCTGCATTTCATTGTTGTTTGGCTCTAGTTATTATGCTATTTTACATGCTGTGGGAGACACAAACTTTTATTTTTAAACCATCATTTAGATTGTTGTAAGAATAAGAAGTGGCCTTGTCATGGGCTGGGCTGGGTTGGGTTGGGCGGGCGTAACCAGTTCTTTTACACTTATGCTTGGGCCTACTGTGCTAGGCCAAATTGGGCTTAGGCTGGGCTTCGGCCTTGGGACTTAAAATGTCAGGTTGGGCCTGGCTCTAGCCTGAGATTAAGGTTGGGCTTAAATGTCAGGTTGGGCTTCATCTATATTAAGGGTCATTGATCAAATGGCTAATATTTGTCAGATTGTTGTACTATTTGTACAGTAGCCCATCTAATGTGCGTGGGACTTAATGAACCGTCTAGATCAATGCATTGGACTACCTATATATCCAAATGTAACTAGGAACACTATAACTTATAGTGCTCGCATCACACGAGACCATTTCTCTAAGACAGTGATGCAATTTTGTATTACTGCATTACCAAAGGGGAAAAATATGGGTGTTTATCAGTTAAAATGTGCTAGTAAAAGGTGGGTCCCCGTTGTTATTTATGACGCAGTGGGCTAAGTGCATATAGTTGCAAGTAGACTTGTTGGTAGGTCCCCTCTTTTATTACAGGGAAAGATCACAGCATTAACAGGGGCGGAGCCACATAAGGAGTTCAATCCTAACTGGTGGTGCATGTAGTGTGATCCAGTTGAGCCTTTGATCTACCTCTTTTTTTGGGCTCAAGTCCTAAAATGATCTGGCAAAATAGATGGACCGCGCCGATAAAATTAACATATAGATCACGGTGGGCCCTACAGAGCTGCTGACAGGACCGCGTCGATAAAATTAACATATAGGTTTCGAAGGAAGTTGCTGTCCAGGGAAGTTACGTGAGGCTCACCATATGATGTTGGTGATAAAAAAATGAAGCAGATCCAAAACTCAAGTGGGCCAGATGAGAAGAAACAATGGGGATTAAGCGAGCACCATTGACACATTCATATGGCAATAGAAATTTAGTATTAGGCTAAGTTTTTGTGTTTTCAGTTCATCTGGATGGAATATAAACATCAAGGTGGACCAGAAAGGTTTCAATGGTGGGCATTTCTTTTCTCAAATTTCCCACTAGTTGAGTTTTGGATCTGCCTCTTTTTTTGTCTCCTGTCCCAAAATAAGCAGGAAAAACGGATGAACAGTGTGGAATAATAAAAAATATCACGGTGGGCCCAGGTAACTTCCCAGCAGCAGCGCAGAAACTTCTTGCGATGTCTTTCCGGATTACGGATTAGGATCTGGCTACGGAAGTGACGTCACCAAGTTCTATGGCCCACAGCATGATGTATGTGTTGTATCCTCACCGTTCAACCATTTAGAGAGATCATTTTATGGCTTGAAACAAAGAATGAGGGCAGATTCAAAGCCCAAATGAACCCCATCACAGAAACAGTGGGGAGAGTGGCAGCAACCGTTGAAACCTTCCTAGGCCCCCTCTGGAAGAAAATCCTGTCTCCCCCCTGAGTATTAAGATATATAGTTCTAAACATCCGTGATAATTGGTCCTACCTTATATGAATAAACTTCTACATCCATTTCACATGCCAGTACTAAATGGACAGTTTGGATCCCTTGGACCTAATTGACGGTCCAGATAGGTTATGTGGATGCCGACGAAACAGAACTATACCTAGAGGTGGGCAACGATCCGGGCCGAGCCGAGTTAGCCCTAGTTTGGTTTGGCTTGTTTTTGTGTCACCTTAGTTTGTGGATTGGCTTGGATTGGGTTTCAAGTCGACCCATGCGGACGGAGTTTGGTTTGCCTCAGAAAAATCTGGTTCAAGCCGGGATTAGGTTGGTGGAAAACTTCGAACCAGGGCCAAGTTCAAATAGGCGGCGGCTCTTTTTTTTGTTTGTTTGTTTAAATAAAAAAGAATTTAAAAAGTTAGAAAAAAAAATATAAAATTATCTTACAACGTGATGTTTAATATCCTTTAAAGGAGGAGTGCAACTTCAAAATTGACATGTAAGAGCCTCTTCCAAATAAAAGTACATCAGCATAATTTTATAAGTGCAAGGAAACAGTGTGCATTCATGTATATATATTATGTATTATCCACATCATCATGTATATATAATATCCACATCGTCCACCTGTTTTTACATATCATTTTAGGACATGATTCCAAAATAGAATCATCTCCAAAGCTCAAGTGGATCACACCACAGGAAGCAGTGTGCTTACAACCTATGAGCCGAATCAAACTAAGCTGAGCTGAATCAAATATAGCTTCGAGCCAAGCCGAGTTGGTACTACCTAGTTTGGGCTTGGTTTGTTTTTTTAACGAGCTTGACTATGAGGCTTGGTTTGGTTTGAACTTCCATTCGAACCAATCCAAGCCAAGCCTTTTCAAATTAACCAATCCGAGCTTTCAAGCTGGGTTGGTTTGTGCCCATATATATGCATGGATATGTTCCCATGCATTTAAACCACTAGATAATTGATTGTTATTATCGAGTGTTTCTAAGCCCATACACGTGTGCAAAGGTAATATACACACCACACATTTTGCCTGTAGGTACAAGATCCAATCCATCCATCGGAAGGGATCTCCTACATTGATGCCCTAGCATAAGAATCAGGTTGGCCAAGGTTTGCAACACAAGTGTACGGCTATGAAAGACTTTGAGTGATGTTTTTTAACCTGTCCACCTGTGTATAACATTGGGGCCCACCTGCTGAGTGGATGAGATTTATTTTTGGGAAAATATCCTGAGGTCCGACTGGCCTGATGGATGGATAGGATTTGGGACCTATGTGCATCCTCACCGCATTTGTCGAGTGTGCAGCACACGTGTGTGGACTTAGAAATGTTCATTTTTATTTACGTAGGTATGCGCATAGACCTTAGATGCTCAATGAAAGTCGGATTTGATTAAGGTCCTGATGCATCTTCTTAGCACAAGTGGGGCCCACGTTTTAGGATCCAGATGCTTGATCTGATGGGCCACATCATGGATGGTGTATGCTGAAACATTACAATATTAGATGATTGTATCCATCCTATCTATGATCGTATCTTCAGATCTGTGTTGTGTTTTCCTCCTAGCTATTCAACGCCACTGATCCAAGGATTAGAATCATCAGATCTTGGAGAAATTTCAGCATCACCAATTCATCATGGACCCCTTCAGATCAAGGGTAAAGATCTACGAGTGACACTGAGAAAATTGTACCGACGGCTTTCACGGGACTACTTCGTGCAAATTGAAGGAATGGAAAAGATCCATTGGTTCACAAATCCCATCCAGCAATGCGTATGGAGCCTAATGGACGGCCCAGATATTTGATGCGGGATTGAATGAGTCCAAATGCAACCATTAATATACACATGTAGTGTTCCAGTTAATTACATCGTATTTTTATCCTAATACATATATAGGCTACATGTGCACATTAGCCTTATGTATACATAACAGTACACATTAGCCTTATGTATATATACCATCATTTGGGAGTTCATTAATAGTGCTCTTTCAACCATTCATCATCCTATATCTCTGCATGCATGGTTCAATAAACTGGGCCAGCAAGTTTTCCAAATCATTCATTTTTCTATTTTCGTAGCATCAAAATGAAAAAAAGAAGAAAAAAGAAAAAAAAAAAAGTTGAATAGTTCAAACTTTTTGCGGGTTCTTCCAGACTACGGGCCCACCTGACTGAGATTTGCCGTGTGAGGTAAGGTAATCATGAAACTAGGTCTAATGTACCTTGCAGCTCGGTTTGTTTATTGATCATGACATTAAGAAAGAAACAAGGGCTGTCAATTCCAAGGAAAAATTAGGAGAAGTGCATGGGACCCTTTTGTGCGAATAATTGGAATTATGTGCTTGACCCTTTGGTCATCTTTGCGTGCTTAAGCCGCTGAGACAAGTGGTTCTAAATTGTGTATGTTTGGCCATATCTACTGGCCACTGTCAAAGTCATGCATTTATGGTGTAGCGCGTGTTTGACGCGGAAGTGCATTTTACAAAAATTGGATTGATGCTGTGTAAGAAATAGATGAGAAGTGGGCCACTTGGTGCCACTTCTCATGAATGGACCTGGATTGGATACAACCCCACTGATCACAAGCTCTAGCGCGGGGCTTTAAGGGGCTTACCGTCAAGTACAAGTTTTATCCACATTGATAACTGATGTAGTGAGGCCTCCTCCCGATCGTGATGGAAAGAAGACTAAAAGGATTTGAAAGTGGGCCCACTTGAACTGGCAAGATGAAAAAAATCCCAAGTCTTAAGCCCTTCTGACCGGCTGGACGACTGGTCGAATGCTTCAGCCGGCTGGCCGGATGTTGCAATCCAGAGAGCAAAAACTCTCTGGACTGTCTGGACTATGTTCGGTCGGCCGGAGGCCTCTGACCGGCCGGAGGCCTCTGACCGGCCGGCCGGACACTGCGCAGAGTGCGCGCGAACTCTTTTATTTTTGGTATTTTTTGCTTCCATTTTGATTTAATTAGTTTCCTTTTGCAATTAGGACACTTATGTTGTGTTTCTAGGGTTTAGTTTCCTATAAGTACTTGTTTTATTTTTGTTTTGAGGGATGATTGATATATTTTAAATAAAACTTAGAGTTTTCTCTTGTTTTGCTTGTGGATTTTGGTCGTTTTTCGTGGATTCGAAGAGGTCTTGTGGATTCGAGATATCCTGTCGTGGATTCGACGAAGACAGATTGAGGAGTCCCTGTAGATCCGAAATTCAGATTATTTATTCCCGTGAGAGAGAGAGAGAGTTGCTCACTCTCACAACCTTCCACCCGCACCAATAATCCATTTTGCCATATCGTTTTTAGGGGTATGCAAAAATAAAAAATGAGGGTGATTTACTGATTAAGTGGACCGCAACATAGGAAGTAGTGTTGATAATGACGCTTATCGTTGAAACCTTTCAAGGGCCTATGTGATGCTTATTCACTATTCAACTTGTTCATAAGTTCACATAGACATGGATGAAGGGGAAACACAAATGTTAGCTTTATCAAAAGATTATGATGTAGAACGGGCCGCAGACATTTTCATGGCCAAAATGGATCAGAGAAAGCCTGACCGAAGATGGAAGTGATTCTGGCTGTCAGGACCGTAAAACAGTCCTATCTCGCAATCTGGGATGAGTTTTGGGACGTATAATATATGATTTTGGGGTAGCTCGAACTAGTTAAGCCAACCAACCCTTCTATGCTGAGTTGCCCATGCAAGATTTATGAGATTTGATCAGATTAACTGTCATTAGCTTAGTTCTATTTTGTTTTTACTATAAATATTAAGTTTTAGTTTGATTATAACTATTGATCTGATGAGTTTTAGAAGTTCTACCTAATATGATGAAAATGGCTTAGAAAACTTAGGCGAATAATGTGGTGAACTTTCTATTTTTGACTGAAAACCATGAAGTCTAGTAGGAATATGAGACGTCTATAAATAGTAAGTTTCCTATTTATAAAAAGTTCCATTTTTTTAGGAGTTTTAGTTGGATTATGAGTTTGATACTTCGTCTTGGGGTTTAATTTCCTATTTAAAGTATTGTAATTATGTTTTTAATTATTCAATCAATTATTACGAACTTTTTGAGAATTATTTCCTATTTTTTTATATCTTTTGTGGATTCGAGGAAGTCTAGTTGAGGATTCCTAGAAGCCTTGTGGATGTAAGGTATTTATCTGGTGAAGAAGATGGTGCTTGACCTTACCACAACCTCCCAGCGTCAGATTCTATGGCCCCTCGTAAGTTTTTCATGGTGGAAATTTAATCCCCACTTTGTGGTCCACTTAGCCTTGGATCTGCATCATATTTTTTCGTTATGTCCTAAAATGATATGGAAAAATGGATGAATGAGATGGATAAACCCATACATGAAGGTGGGCCCCACAGAGTACCTGCCTGGACCAATTCCCTCCCGGCGGGGCCAATACACAATCCACTCATTGAATGATCACTTCTGATTATACACGTTCATCACATCCATGTAAAAGTTTTGAGCAGAACGTGCAGTTTACATTATAGATACTGGTGTGGCGCTTTAGTTGATCCTCGACTGTGGGGCATATATACCTTGATCAATGCTCCTTACATCCATGTCATCAATCCACTTTTTACAGGTCGTTTTAGGGCATGATCCAAAAAAAATGAATCAGATCTAAATCTTAGGTGGAGCACACCATAGGAAACAGTGGTGATTGAATATCCACTATTAAAATCTTCTTGGGAGCCATCCCAATGTTTATTTAACATCCAACCTATTGATAAGGTCACAAAGGCCTGGATGAAGGGACTACTTGATTGAAAAACTTTTGTCCCATAGAAAAAAATTTTAATGATCAAAGAACCATTGGCTCCTAAGCTGAACACCTGAAATTTGGATTTGTTTCAAAAAGGGGACACACCCTAAAATGATATGTTAACATGGATGGACTGCGTGAATGTAAGGAACATACATCAAGGTGGCCCCACAATTAGGAATCGACCAAATGGGCCCCACTCTGTATATGTCTTGGTACACGTTGGGGGTTGATTTTTTCAAACAAGGGTAGTGACAAAGTCGTGGCCGCCTATCAAGTGGATCTCATCTTTGTGGATGTGGATTTCTTGCCAAAGGCTTTGCCAGGAAGTTCCTGGGCTAGGATGCTAGGTGGGGCCTATCGTGATGTTTATGAGAAATCCACCGGTCCATCCAGTTTGTGATCTCATTTTAGGGCATTCGACCAAATATGAGGCGTATCCAAATTTTAACTGGGCCACACAATACAAAAAAAGTGGGGATTTAACAAACACCCTGTTGAAATATTTGTGTGGCATATCATGCTAGGTATTTTGTGTTTTCACTTCATCCCGAACGAAGTTATAAATGGTTTAGATGGTATGTAAACATCAAGGTGGAGCTTAGGCAGATTTCAACAGTAGGAAACTCTTTCCCTAGTTTTCCCTTTGGTGTGGCCCACTTAAGTTGTGGATTCACCTTATATTTAAATGTATGTACTAAAATGAGATCATAAAACGGATGGGCAAGGTGGATTTCTCACAAACATCATGGTGGGCCCCACCTAGCATCCCAGTGTTGGAACTTCCTTGGAAAGGCTTTCACAGAAATTCGTGTAGAGCTATACACGAGTCGAGCTAGCTTAGTTAGCTCGCTCAATTCAGCTCGGAACAGCTCAATTTGAAAGAGGGCTTCGAATTAAGCCGAGCCTTTTTCCCCTACTTGAAATGAATTTTGAGCCGAGCATGAGCTAGCCTCGCTCGATTTGGCTCGGCTCATTCGTAGCTCAATTTGGCTCTGCTCAATTCATGTCTCCCTATTCCTTTGTCTGACCCAAGCAACCCCCCGCCCTAAACCCGACCTTGCCTGAGCCCCCCCCCCCCCCCCCCCCCCCCCCCTTGTTTATCTACCAGGCATCATCCGACCTCCAACAGCCCATCCCACTAAGCATAGTACAACCTCCAGAGGCATCGTCTGAGGTAAAAATGGTAAAAAAAAAAAATTAATTATTAAATTTTTTAATATTTTTTAGTTAATTCTTTAATTGTTAAATTTTTAATTGTTTATATTTTGACCCTTAGCTCAAATTCAACTCGAAAAGCTCGAGCTTGAAATTGGCTTGATTCGACTTGAAAGCTTGGTTGAGCCAACTCGAACATGAACTTCCAGCTCAATGGCCAAGCGAAGCCAAACACGAGCCAAGGTGGTCATTGGTCGAGCCTCGCTCAGTACAACTGTAAATCTGCGTCCCATCTTTGTTACCCTAATCAGGGGAGTAGATTGCCTGTGACCCTAGGCACATGGACTGTGTGGGGTCCTCTGTGCTCAGGGTTGTGTGGGGTCCATATTATCAACGCCATCCATCTGTTGTTAAAGAACACAATAGGATAGGATTATAAAAATAAGACGGATCCAAAACTTAGGTGGGCCACACCAACAAAATAGTGGGAATAGCAATGTCCATCATCGAAACCTTCCTGGAGCTGGCCATGATGTTTATTTGCCATCCAAACCGTCCATCGGTAGTGTCATTAGCACCACTGCTTCCTATGGTGTGGTCCACTTGAGCCTTAGATCTGCCTCACGTTTGGACTCGTAATATTAAATGGTATGGAAAAATGCACGGATGGTGTGGATAAAATTCATACATTATGGTGGCCGTCAAAGCCATAGCCTGTCCCAAGCTCCGGACTGGCGTGGAAGTACCCAATCAGCGCCCCATTTGTCAAGCGTACATGGACCTTTTAGCACACGTGTGTGGACTTAGAAATGTTCATTTTTATTTACGTGTGTGTGCATGGACCTTAGATGTCAATGAAAGTCGGATTTGATTAAGGTCCTGATGCATATTCTTTGCACTAGTGGGGCCCACATTTAGTGATCCAGATGGTTGATCTGATGGGCCGCGTCCATGATAGTGTATGGTGAAACATTACAATATTGGATGATTCCGTCCATCCTATTTATGATCATATCTTCAGATCGTTGTTTTGTTTTCCTCCTAACTATTCAACGCCACTGATCCAAGGATTATAATTGTCAGATCTTGGAGAATTTTCAGCATCACCAATCCATCATCGACCCTTTCAGATCAAGGGTAGGGACCTATGAGTGACACTGAGAAAATTGTACCTACGGCTCTCACTGGACTACTTCGTGCAAATTCGAAGTGCGATCTTTCAGAATGCAGTTTTGAATGGCGTGGTAATATCCTAGCTACAATGAATGGATGCAAGAGATCCATTGGTATGTACAAATCTCCTGCCCACCAATGCGTTTGGAGCTTAATGGACGGTCCAAATATTTGATACGTTAGGGCCATGCAATCCTAACGCAATCCTGTGTATGCATGGTTCAATAGACTGGGTCAGCTACTTTTCCAAATCATTCATTTTTTCTTTACACTGTAAAAAAAGAAAAAAGAAAAAAGAAAAAGAAGAAGCTGAGTAGATTCAACTTTTTGCTGGTTCTTCCAGACTGAGATTTCATTGCCGTGTGAGATAAGGTAATCATGAAACTATGTCCAATGCATCTTCAAGCTCGGATTATTTGTTGATCATGACACATGAACCCGGTAAGAAAAAGAGAAACTAGCGTGCTTGACCTTCTGATCATCTTCGCTTGCTTGAGCCGTCGGGACGAGTGGTTCTAAATTGTGGAAATTAAAGCATGTTTGGTCATATCTAGCTAGTGGCCACTGTCAAAGTCATGTATTTATAGTGTAGCGTGTGGAAGAAATAGATAAGAAGTGGGCCACTTGATGCCACCTCTCCTGAATGGACCTGGATTGGGTACAACCCAGCTGGTCATGAGCATTGGCACAGGCAGGGGCTCTAAGGTGCTTACCGTACTGGTTTATGGACACTGATAATCCATTTTGCCTCATCATTTTAGGGGATAAGCCCAAAAAATGAGGCAGATTTAAGGCTTAAGTGGACTGCACTATAAGAAGCAGTGTGGATAATGATGCTCACCGTTCAAACTTTTTTAGCAGCGACTGTTTTCTTTAAATTTTTCATCCAACTTGTTCATAAGGTCACATAGACTTGGATGAAGTGAAAACAGGGGGTCTTGGTTTTGAAACCCATCAGTGGTGAAAAGCCACGCTGCTGACAGCACCAGTGATTGGGTGGGTGTGTTGCACGATTGACTGGGTGGGTGCGTTGCGCGACTGACCAAAAAAAAGAAAAAAGAAAAAAGAAAAAAAGACTTGGATGAAGCGAAAACATAAATATCAATGTCGGCTTGATCCAAAATTTTTGTGGCCCTGAATAAGTTTTTAGTTGGGGGCATTCAATCACCATTGTTTTCTGTGGTGTGGTCCACTTGAGATTTGGATCTACCTTATTTTTGGGCCATGCTCTAAAACGAGCTTGTAAAATGGATGGACGCGTGGATAAAGCACATACATCTTAGTGAAGCCCAAAGAGCACTGAGGACTAGCAACTCACTACTACTAGATTCAGTGGGCAATTGCTTCCGACTTGGGCCATATCTAATGGGCACTGCATTTATGAGGTGAAACGTGTGTTGACAGAATGATCTTTGCGAAAATTAGATTGATGGTGTGGAAGACGATGAGAAGTGGGCCCCTTGATGCCACCTCTCAGTGCTACCCCTCTTATCCCAAGCTCGGCACAGGCAGGGGCTCTAAGGGGCCTACTGTGACGTATGGGTTTCATCCACACCGTCCATCCATTTTAACATATCATTTTAGGGTATGAGTTAGAAAATGAGGGTTCCAGTGGACTACACCATAGGAAGCAATGTTAATAATGGCATCCATCGTTCCAATTTTCTTACGCCCGACCATCATCTTTATTGGCCATCCAACTTGTTCATATGGTTACATAGACTTGGATGAAGAGAAAACACAAATATGAGCTTCATCTAACTTTTTTGTGGCCTTAAAGAAGTTTTTAGTTGTAGGCGTTCAATCACCATTGTTTCCTGTGGTGTGGTTCACTTGATTTTGCATATGCCTCATTTTTGGGCTCATGCTCTAAAATGAGCTTGCAAAATGGATGGACAGCGCGGATTTGGTGCTACCTCGCCTGTCCTAAGTTCAACACGGGCATTGGCTCTTAGAGGTCCACTATAGTGTTTATGTCTTATCTACACTGTTCATCCATTTTACCATATCATTTTAGGGTGTAACCTAAAAAATGAGGCAGATTAAAGGCTTAAGTGGAATGTATCAATAAGAAGCTTTGTAATAATGACGTCCACCGTTCAAGCTTTCTTATGGCCCACTGTCATCTTTATTTTGCCATCCAAATTAATCATAACGTCACATAGATTTTGATGAAAAAAATATCAGCTGGATGCAAAAAAAAATTTGGCCCCAAAAAGTTTTTAGTAGTTGGCCTTCAATCCCCTTTGCGGTTCACTTGAGATTTGGATCTGCCTCACTTTGGGCTCGCTCTAAATTGAGCTTGGAAAATGGATGGATGGGGATCAGTCCCTGCCGGTAGAGTCAGTAGGCAATGACATCAGATTTAGGCCCACATCTAATGGCCACTGCATTTTTGTAGCAGTGGTGCGTGTTTGCGAAGTGCTCTTTGTGGAAATTTGATTGATAGGCAGACGTAAACATGGTGCAGTTAACCTGAAAATTGAATCTGCTTCAAAAAGACCATAGCTAAAATGATCTGTCAACATGGATGGACGGCGTGGATGCAAGGAACATACATCAAGGTGGCCCAGAATCAGGGATCCACCGAAGCCACGCCCATGGATAGAGGGGAAGTGGGCCCCACTGTCCGTGTCTTGGTACACGTCTGGCCGCCTGATTTTTCAGACAAGGGGCAGTGACAAAGTGGTGGCCGCCTATCAGAGCCGCTCATCTGACAATCACTATACCATAGATGTGCCGTCTAAAAGAATAAGGCCCATCTGATGTCAGATGAGTGGTTCCCAATCTTTCACGAGTAGAAAAAGCACTTGTTCACTCTTGTCTATAAATATCCATCACTCTCTGTTTTCCTACACATCCCAACTCCCCCATTACCAATGGCTCTCCTATCTCCTAAAACCCCATCATTTCTCATCTTCTTCTTTATCTTCTGCTCTCTCCTTCTCCCATCTTCTTCTGTCTTTGCAAATACCCACAAATGCATCAAAGAACACTTCTCTGCTTTGCTCCACTTGAAGCATGGCTTTACCTTCGATGATTACAGCCTCTCTACTCTCCCCTCTTGGAATTCAAACAATACCAATTGCTGCTCTTGGGAAGGCATCACGTGTGATAGAGCCACTGGTCACGTGATCAGTCTCGACCTCAGTGAGCTCTATATCTCCGGTCGGATTGATTCTGAAAGCCTCTTTCGTCTTCGGAGCCTGCGGAGGCTCAACCTCGCTTACAATTACTTCGCTCCCTCTCCAATCCCATCTGGGTTTGACCAGCTCATCAGTTTGACCCATCTCAACCTCTCTCAGTTGTCTTTTTATGGCCAAATCCCGCTGGAAATCTCCCACTTGACCAGTTTAGTTTCTCTTGATCTTTTTTACAATTACTATTACAATGGTTCTGTATCTCTACCCCTGAAACTCGAAAATCCGAACATTGGAACACTCGTCCAAAACCTGTCGAGTCTGCAAGAACTGTATCTCTACAGTGTCAACATCTCAGCGCAGGGAAGTGAGTGGGGCCAGACCTTATTCTTGTCACTCCCTCGTCTCCGCAAGTTGAGCTTACCATATTGTGGTCTTTCAGGCCCCATCCATTTTTCCCTTTCCCAGCTCCATTCCTTCTCCGAACTTGACCTCAGTGGCAGCAATATCTCTTCTGTGCTGCCCAACTTTCCAGGGAGCCTCCGCAAGTTGAGTTTACGATCTTGTGGCCTTTCAAGTTCCATCTATTCTTCCCTTTCCCAGCTCCATTCCTTATCCGAACTCGACCTCAGTGGAAACAATCTTTCAGGATTATTACCATCCTTCCTTGTGAACCTCAGCAAACTAGAGCACTTGGACCTTTCATTCAATAGTTTCAGTGGCCCAATTCCTTCTTCCTATGGAAACCAGCTTCTTAATCTCAAAAAGATCATCTTATGGAGTAATTTGCTTAATGGAACCATTCCGTCATCATTGTTTTCACTCCCTTCATTACAGTACCTGGATCTTGAAGGTAACAAGCTGAGTGGTCGGCTTGACATTATCCACAATGCCTCTTCGACACGGTTGGAGGTCATTTATTTGACTCGCAACAACTTTCAAGGAACGGTGCCGAGCTTTATCTTTAAACTTATGAAGCTTAGAACCATTTCCCTTTCTTTCAACAATTTCAGTGGTGTTGTGGAGATAGGATCATTTCAAACCCTCAAGAACCTCTCATCTCTCGATCTTTCAGACAACAACTTATCAATCGAAGACAGTGGTGGTAATTCCACCTTTGCGTCCTTCCCCCAAATCAGATCGCTATCTTTGCGTTCTTTCAACATTAGCAAATTTCCAAATTTCTTACGAAATCAAAAGCAGATGGGAGATCTAGATCTTTCCAACAATAGAATCACTGGTGGAATACCCAAATGGATATGGAAGGTTGGGAATGCGACTTTATACAATTTAAATCTTTCTCGCAATGCTCTGCAGAGAATAGAACCACCATTTCTCCATATTTCGTTCAGTTACCAGGTTACTCTTGACCTTAGCTTCAACAAACTAGAAGGATCACTTCCGATCCCACCACCCTCCACCTCTTTCTTCTCTCTTTCCAACAATAGTTTTAGTGGTAAAATCCCAATGTCAATTTGCAACACAACATCCCTTCAAGTCCTCGATCTATCCAGAAACCGGTTAAGTGGTTGGATTCCAAAATGTCTTGGTGAAATCAGTGATGGCCTCATGGTGCTAAATCTCCAAGGAAATGCATTTAGCGGTGCCTTGCTTCAAACATTCAAAAAGGGATGCAGTCTGCAAACCCTTGATCTCAGCAAAAATCATTTAGAAGGCCAAGTGCCAAGGTCTTTGGCTAACTGCACAATGTTGGAGGTATTAAACCTTGGAAACAATCAAATAAATGACGCCTTCCCTTCATGGGTGGAAGCTTTGTCCCAATTGCGTGTTCTTGTCTTGAAATCCAACAAATTTTATGGCCAAGTCACACTTCCGCAATCGAATAAGAGCTTCCCAATGTTGCAGATCATTGACCTCTCCTTTAATAGTTTTATGGGTGATTTGCCATCAAATCTATTTCAGAGTTGGAAGGCAATGGCAGTGGAGGACAAATCTCAATCTGAGTTCCTTCGTAGAAGACTAAATGCATCACGGAGTATGGCATACTATCAAGACACGGTGACAGTAACGATGAAAGGGCATGAAAGGGAACTGACGAAGATCCTAACCATCTTCACAACAATTGATCTCTCAAACAATTATTTTCAGGGAGATATTCCAGAATCTATTCGGATTCTCAAGTCACTCCGTCTGCTCAATTTATCACGCAATGGTTTCACAGGCCAAATTCCAACATCACTTCGGAACCTAAGGGTGCTTGAGTCGTTAGATCTCTCACAAAATAATATCTCAGGAGAGATTCCTGGGCAGCTGACAGAGTTAACATTCCTCTCGGTATTGAACCTTTCACAAAATCACCTCGTCGGAAGCATACCACAAATTAAACAGTTTTCTACATTCACAAATGAATCCTTTGAAAGGAATTTGGGATTATGTGGACCTCCGCTATCGAGAAAATGCATTTCACCACAATCCGTAATGCCGACCTTTGAAGATGCAACTTCAAAACTGGACTGGGCATTCATGTGGATGGGATTTGGAGTCGGATATAGTGTAGGAATGGGAGTTCTTTTCTGGACTCTGACACTGTGGACAAAGGGAAGGAAAGAATACAATAAATTTATAGACAGGATGGTTTCATTTGTTTTTTCCTCTGCAATATTTGCTTTAAAGCGATAACCTAATTGGATATGAGTTATGGGAAGAGCAGAAGAGCTATCTTACCCAAATGGGGAGTAATGGTGTGGAAAACATGGTCTACAGATCGAGAAGTGTTCTTCCTCGGCAGGTGAGGGGGCTACTGACTTTGGATAACGCGGGCTTGGGGTTGGTTAGGCAGAGGTAGAAGGGATCTCTGTTTTTTTTTTGGCAGGGGGTTCTCCCGGTAGTAGCTTTGTCACGGCGTGTAGTTTTGGTTTGTTTGCGATGATTGGTCTTCGTCTGACGAGTTCTCTGGGCGAGCAGCGAGTGCTCTATTTGATCAGGCGGTGGAATGGGATCATCGCAGTTAGGATGCTTTCAGGGGCTGTTCATAGCTCGTGACTTGTCGGAGAAATGTTCAGGCATGTATGGTGTTGGATTGTGGTGATCAGATTTGCTTTTTTTTTTTTTTTTAATGTGTGTGTGTTGTGGTGGGGTAGATGGTTGGCCCTTACCTAGGATTGTAAGTTATTGTTTTCTATTCAATAAAATTACAGGCGGTTTGCTGGGGGGGGGGGGGGGGGGGGGGGTGGGGGGTGGCTGCCTAATTCTGCAGACTTCTTGGCTGGGGAATTATCATACTTTTGTATGATATTTCCTTTACAATCTTACATTAACTTTTCAGAGCTTTGCTAAGCCCATACTTTTGGTAACTTGCCTGCGAAAGGCTTTGGCCCGAAATTCCTGCGTCGGGAAACTAGGTGGGCCCTCCGTGTGATGTCTGTGAGAAATCCCCTCTGTCCATCCGTTTCATGAGACTAAAAATCGGGCAGATCCAAAACCCAAGTGGGCCACACGAGAGGGAAAAGTGGGAAAGAAATGCCTACCGTTGAAACCTTCCTTGGGTACACCTTGATGTTTATGTACCATCTGAACCGTTTATAAGGTCATTCCCACTGGGATGAACTGAAAACAAAAACCAAGAACATAGCTTGTTACAGAACTTCTGTGGCCATTAGAACACTTTCAATGGTGGTCGTTCAATCCCCAATGTTTCCTCTCTTGTGGCCCACTTGAGTTTTGGATCCACCTGATTTTTTGTCTCACCTCTAAAATGAGATGAAAAAAGGGTTTCAGACAAATATCGTGGAGGGTCCCACCTAGCGTACGAGCGCATCCCCATGCACATGAAATAAAGCTCATGTGCATGCCATATATGTGCCAGCTTTGCGTAATGAATCCAAGATCCAATCCATCCATCTGAAAGGCACCACCATATTCATTTCGTGGCCCAAGAATAAGGTTAATCCACTTTTAAGGTGGGCCATAGTTTAAGGATCTGAAAAACTTGGTTGACGTTTCCTGACCCCTCTACCTGATTGCAATCTAGGGACCACATGCTTAGTGGACCAGATTTATTTTTGGAACAACATATAGGGGGTCAGACCAACCTAATGGATAGATTGGATCTCACACTTATATTCCATGTTCTCAGCGTGTGTTACTGTACATGAACTTATTACATGGGCATATGGCTTAGCAAATGGAACCGGTTGCAACCATGGACACTATGAAAATTAACATGCAAAAATAATTGGCACTTAAATCAAACCAATCCATTCATCAGGTGGGCCACACTTGTATATTGCATGAGTTATTCGCCATTTATAGTTTTCTAGAGTGTTGCACACCTAATGAATGAATATGCATGATTTTTATGTCTGTGTTTAAGGTGGGCCTAAAACATGGTCCAAACAACAATCAAGCTCCAAGCCCACTATTTTGTGCCTCTAACATCCACTGCCTAAACCTGGTATGCCTGAAATTTTAGGGCATAAGACTAAAATTCATCTCTATCCACAACTAAGTTGGGCCTAAACACAAGAAGGAGAGAATGCCGACCACAGGCTGTATCTGTGGCTGTAAATGGTGTGTATATTCTATCCAATCCATTCATCAAATTAGTCTAATCAGGATGAGCAGATGTTCCAAAATTCAGGCCACACCTTGTGAACTTGGATATTTTAGGGATGACTTTACATATCTACCGGAAAAATGACTTTCCCCGATGGCCGAAAACCGTCTGGAAAGGTCATTTTTTCTGGTAGTGCATCATCACTAGGCATCCGGCCCATTTGAATTTTTTATCAGGTGGTTCGCACAAAGTGCATGCAAAACACAGAACTCTTCACAGAACTGAAGTGTTTTTACCTGCTGCATTTAACAAGTAGAAGTTTTCGGTTGTTTTGTTGTGAGTGCAGGCTACATGTATTTGACTTATAAATTGAGAACGAGGATTAAATGTATAAACTCACTGCCTGAGCAATGTATGATATCTCATAAACAGCTGGGATCATGCCTGAAAAGTAAGAGATAGGCTACAATGGGCTTGACTTATTTATATGGCGTGATTATAAATGAATTGCAAATATGAGAACTTGTATTGGAAAATTTTGAATTTGGCTTCGAAAAGGCTAACCATTGCTTTGAAACTAAAATTTTGTCTAATCCAATGCCTTTAACTAAACTATTCTTTTTTCTCTTTAGAAAGGTGGGAGCACACCACCCTAAACTTTGTTAATTGGAAAAAGTCATACATAATTCGGGCAGGCACCACAAAAAGAACCGGGCCACGCTATCATATACCACAACCTTAGGCTAAAGAAAAAAAAAATGAAAAGCGGGTCCCAAAAAAACCAGCTCAGACAACAAAATAAAATTGCACAAAACTACGCAGAACCAAGCCTACGCCAAGTCTTGGATACCAGAAACAGGGGAGACATTGCCAGAATAGATAACCTAGGGGAGGGAGATGAAATGGGGTGGTGAAATTTGGGGGGGGGGGGGGGGGGGGGGGGGGGCGGTGCAACCCTTCTTGACAGACACTCCAGAACAGATTGAACACCGAGCAGCTAAATAGCCCATCGCAGAGGATCAGAAACCAACCAAGATTGGGGCTCAGAGAATTTGGATCCACTGCTCCAGCCTAGAAACGAAACACCATTCTAAGACAGAATCTCACCAATGCAAGGCAACGCGATCAGCCCAAAACACCCTTGGCATGGGAGATCTTCCAAAGCGGGATCTGCCATCCACCAGGAAATATCATCCAAAGAATATAGAGCAGACCTCACCCATCTTTTCATGACCCAACACAAGGCAACCAGACCCTCCAAAATCCGACCACCGAGATACAACAACCACAAAATGAATACATCACCCAGAAGCCTCAGACAAAACCCAACCAAAACTTAAATAATCCAGCAGCTAACAATTGAGACCAACATGACAGGACTTGCTATCAGTCATTACAGAAGAGAATTGCCGGGGAGAGAGCAGGCGCCACCAAGCTGTCTAGAGAGCCTTGCAATATCAACATGACAGGACCTGCTATCAGTCACTACAATCAAGCTTTATGGAGCAGAAAAAGGAAGCTGCTATGCATGCCTGCTCGGAGCAAAGAATAGAAGTCGCCATCCAGCAAGACTCCACATTTGGCCAAGGATCCAGCATCTCTGAAATAGGCCATCTTCAAGAAAAGCTGGACATCCCTTGGAACAAGAAACATTAACTCTCCTGTGCCTCAGGAACAAAAATTCCCAGCCCAGCCATAGACGACAGGGATCATCTCTGGAAAAGGATTGTGTTGCTTTCCTTATGCACTATGCGCCTAATGCTTTCAATTCTCGCTTTACCCAGAAGTAGCTAACCTTTTACCTATGCAGGGAGGTCTTCCCTTCTGCTAAAAACTCTTCCATTTGGGGTACTACTGCCTAGCTTTGCTAGACTGTCCGCGACTCTGTTAGCCTCACGAAAAACATGTGTGATTGAATTTTCCATATCTAACAGTTCTCTGCAGATCTCTCCTATTATGTACCAGATTCTCCACACTGAGGAAGCACAATCTGACTGAAGGGAGTCGCTCATCACTTGAGAGTCTTCTTCTATATTCACCTTCCGCACTCCGTGCTCTTTATAGGGTTTTATTCTTTCCAACTAGGCTTTTGTTTCTTCCATTGTGTTTGAGGTAATTCCATAAGAATTATGGAACGCAAAGATGAGATTGCCCTCTTGGTCTCTACACACTACACCGCATCCTGCTATTCCTGGATTTCCCCCTCAACAGACTGCCAGTATTCGGTTTTGCCCAGCCTGTCAAAGGGCACTTCCATTTTGTTATAATTAACTTGGAATTTCTTTCATCCTTCTGGCAAGCACTAGCCACTTGCATACCCACCAAATCCTTAAAAGGAGTTATTATCAGGCCCTGGTAAGTGGACTGCAACCTCCTGAATCCATTTGTTTACCTTCAAGATGACTTTCTCGGTCACTGTTTTCTTCCTCTTGAAAACCCTACGATTTCTACATAGCCATAATTTCCATACTATGATGTTCGAGATTCCTCTTGTTTACCTTCAAGATGACTTTCCCGGTCACTATTATCCTCTGCTCCTTGGTCCGATCTGTCAATTGTAAGCTCATGTTCTCACTTCAACACCTCATCCTCTGCTCTCTGAATGTTTTTAAAGATATCCCCAAACACCTTTTTGTTCCGGTCTTTAAGTTCATGTTTCAGTCTTTTTAATTTGACAGCAACCACAGTCATAAAGGGGCATCAACTGAAACCTCCCAGCTTCTTTGCACAACCTCCATAAAAGTAGCATGTGAAGCCCACATGCGCTGGAACTTGAACGGTCTCAGGACCTTGTCATGGCTCTCCTCAATATAGATGAGAAGGGGGGAATGGGCAGAGAAGAGGTGAGGAAGGTGAACAACTTTGAATGAGGGAAATGCTGAGATCCACTCAATGTTCGTCATCACCCTATCCAGTCAAGCCCAAACCATCTTATTCCCTTGGCCGTTGTTGCACCATGTGAATTTGGATCCTCCATATCCTGTGTCTATTAGCCCGGCATAAAAAATTGCGCCTTTAAATTCCTCCATGGCACCTAGCTCTGGATCATTTCCTCCTAACGTTTCCTCTGGGTCGATAACTGCATTGAAATCCCTGCATACAATCCCTGGGAGCCTATCAAGCCCGTTGATCCACCGATGTTCCTCCCAAAGAGCTCACCTTTCAATCCGGTCACACTTTGCGTGGACTGTGGTAACCTTGACAACTTTGTTGTTGTCCTTCGCTTGCACCTTGGCCATTATGCTTTGATTGGATGTTTCCAAATCCCTAACTTGAATGAAGTACCTATAACCTCAAACCCCAATTTTCTAGGGCCGATGGACATCTTTGTGGAATTGACCATGGGCTCATGAATGGATAAAATGCTCACCTTGTGTCTTCTAATCAGTTTACGCATCAACCTAACCGTCGGCACATTACCAACACCCCTCGCGCTCCAAGAAAACATGTTAATCATCAGAAACCCAAGCAGGATCTTCAGCCTGTAGCTTACGTTGGATGTTCCTTTGTCCCAATTTCCGCCTCATACCAATTTTATTGTCCTTGACTTTTAACACCTCTCGTTGTTGGCCTCATTTGGGTGCCATCTTCACTTCTACTAGCTGAATGGAAAGATTGAACCTCTTCTTCATCCTTTTCATTTTCCACCTCCCCTCTCGGTTCTACCCAGAGGACAGGGTTGTCGATAAGCACCATATGCTGCTCCACAATCTGTAACTGGGGGTAGTTATTCTCCCTTGCATCTCTTTTTTTATTGTCTTCAACTATAGATCTATCCACAAGCTCTGGAATAGCTCATGCATCCCAAAATCATAGGACTTCACTCTTCTGATACCCATCTCCTCCCTGTTCGCTTTAGTTTGAAGAATCTGGAGCTCTGTCTCATCGGAAGCGCCAGCACACAGGGACTGAAAACTGAACCTTCTTTCAATCGTTTCTCAAACAGCACTCAACCATCTTCTAATCTGGCCTCCTAGCCGTTAACTGGCCTCTGATTTGATTCTGAGCATTCTCCTTTCTCCTTCTCGCTGGGGGTGCCTGTTAGAGGAATACAATGCTGCAGCGGAAGGACCCTTCTTGGTGTTCTTAGGGGGCGAGAGATGAGATGCCGGACATAAGGAAGTCTGGAATTGGATGGGTTCATCAGCTTCTCTGGCTTGCACTCTAGACTTCCTTGATTTCTCGGCCCTCTGTCCCAAACCAATGGCTTTAGTCCCTGAAGAGGTATTTTGATGATCAGATGGGGCGATAGCTACCCCTGACTGTGTATTGCCAGGTCTGTACCCATTGAGGACACTTGACAAACAGGTGACGCCCCATTACCTTCATGTTGATCTGTGATGCTGAAGCTACTTCTCCACCCTACTGTGGAACCTCATTTCCGGCATGTTTCGACTTCCACACCTTCGATTCTCGAGCTGACGCCAATTTTGGAGAGGGAATTGGGAGGTGGGATTTTAGCTGCCATGTTCATCACTGGCAACTCTGGAAAAAACACAGATTGGAAATGAGAGGCCACAAAAGTTGACTATACCAATAAAATTATAAGAAGATCCAAATCTCAGGTGGACTATACCAATAGAAAGAGTAATGAATAATCATGAAAAAAAAAAAAAAACATTTTTCAGGCCACAAAAGTTGTAGATCAAGCTGATCTTTAAATTTTACCTTCAACCAGACATTCTTGACATTATCAGGAGATTGGATTGCAAATAAACATTACCAAAACCTTACTATGGTCTCTTTGGAATTTTTAATGGTGGGGCACTCAAATCAGCTGTAAGTAGAAAAAGTAACTTATTCGGTGGTATGGACTGCTGTATGTGCGGATGGAGCCATATACAGGCCGTTGCCTGTGTTGCTTCCGGGGGATTCCAATTTTTCATGCACAATTTAAAAAGAGGATTGTGGAGGGTATGTTTCAATCATATAAATCTCAGTTTAGTGTTGTCCATCATGATTGAACCATGCCCAAAAATAATCCAAGGTGGTGACATCCTATCAACCCAGTCTTCACCGTATATCTCATTTTGACTGTGATTTGTATGCTAGAATTGAAAGGACAATTTTGGTGCCTGCTCCATACATGGTGATTGGTGGGGCACAATAATCCAATGGTCTAGATTACCAGATCAGAGGTTACAATTATCAGATTTGAAACCCCCAGATTTGTTCTACAAATCTATTCATGTAAGTGTATGATTTTTGTTCACATTAGTGTACAAGTTATTCACCTCCTTATTCAACTACACGTTTATTCACTGGCGTGTAAACGTTATTCACCTGATTAAACACTGTTCTTGCTTCTGTGGGTCCCACCGTGTTGTTGGTATGCCATGCAACTTGCGTGTTACCTAAGCCCCAACACGATGGTTGGAGGCCACAAAAATTAAGGACTATAAATCCTTAGGTGGGCCACACCATGGAAAACAAAGCATCACCATGAAAAATTCAATTGGTGGCCCACATGATGGTTGGATTAGACTGATTTTTAGGGCATCCAACTTTCAAGGTGGGGCAACCCTGATGGACATACTGGATGCCATACGTGGTGGGCCCCACCCACAGAGACTTGCAGAATAAGCTATTCTACAAGGGCAGCCGATTAGGTGTTACCCGGGTAACACATTAGTGGGCGTTACCCTTACCATGTGGGGCCCACCTTGATATTGTGTTGTATATCCATTCCGTTCATCCATTTTTTATCAGATAATTGTAGGATGTAACTACAAAATTTAAGCATATTGAAATCTCAGGTGGACCACACCACTAGGAACAGTGGTGAATTACAATTAAAAACTTTGTACGCCATGAAAGTTTTTGATCAAGCTGATATTTGTATTTTCCCTCCATCCAGGTCTGATTGATCACATCAACGGGTTGGATCGAAATTAACATTACGGTTGGCCTAGGAATTTTTAATGGCAGGCATTCAATTACCATTGCTTCCACTGGTGTGGTTCACCTGAGATTTGGATCTGGTTAATGTTTTAGACCATGTTCTAAAACGGGGCTGAAAACACAGATTGTAAACAACATGTGTCTCACCTTTTCCTTTAGTGCGGCTCACTTGAGTTTTGGATCCAGCTCATTTTTATTGGCTTGTCCTAAAATGAGCTCACAAAATGGAAGGATGGTATAGATTTCTCAAAAACATCACAGTGAGCCCCAGCTAAGTTCCCAGTGCGAAGGAACTTCCTTTCTGAGGAAATCCGCGTCCTAGGCAGTGGTCGCCGCTTGATGAGTGGATCTCATCATTCGCCCGAGGCGTGAGACACAACGTGCCGACAGCCCCCCGAGTGATTCCTACGTTTCACATATGAATCGCATATGGTTGCGAAACCGAGTGTAGACAGTGAATTCTATAAATCATCCACTTTCCACATAATTGCCTCATCAGCCCGAGGCGTGAGACATGTCATCCACAAAGTGCCGACAGCCCGATGAGTGGTTCCCATGTTTCACGCGTATGGCACTCTTTTAGTTGGGAAACCGAGTAGAAAAAGCACTTCTTCACTCGTGTCTATAAACATCCCTCACGCTCTGTTTTCCTATACATCCCAACTCCCCATTACCAATGGCTCTCCTATCTCCTAAAAACCCATCATTTCTCGTCTTCTTCTTTATCCTGTGCTCTCTCCTTCTCTTATCTTCTGTCTTAGCGAATACCCACAAATGCATCAAAGAACAGTTCTCTGCTTTGCTCCACTTGAAGCTTGGCTTTAACTTCGCTGATTACAGCCGCTCTACTCTCCCCTCATGGAATTCAAACAACACCGATTGCTGCTTTTGGGAAGGCATCACGTGTGATGGAGACACTGGTCACGTGATCGGTCTCGACCTCGGGGAGCTCTATATCTCCGGTTGGATTGATTCTGAAAGCCTCTTTCGTCTTCGGAGCCTGCGGAGGCTCAACCTCGCTTACAATAACTTCGATGCCTCTCCAATCCCATCTGGGTTTGACCAGCTCATCAGTTTGACCCATCTCAACCTCTCTTCTTTGAGATTTTATGGCCAAATCCCGCTGGAGATATCCCACTTGACCAGTTTGGTTTCTCTTGATCTTTCTTACACTTACTATAGCAATGATTCTGTATTTCTACCCCTGAAACTCGAAAACCCGAACATTGAAACACTGGTCCAAAACCTGTCGAGTCTGCAAGAACTGTATCTCTACAGTGTCAACATCTCAGTGCAGGGAAGTGAGTGGGGTCAGACCTTATTATTGTCACTCCCTCGTCTCCGCAAGTTGAGCTTACCATATTGTGGTCTTTCAGGCCCATCCATTCTTCCATTTCCCAACTCCGTTTGCTATCTGAACTTGAACTCAGTGGAAATAATCTCTCTTCTGTGTTGCCCAACTTCACAGGGAGTCTCCGCAAGTTGAGATTACAACAATGTGGTCTGTCAGGCTCCATCTATTCTTCCCTTTCCCCCCTCCATTTCTTATCTGAACTTGACCTCAGCGATAACAATCTCTCTTCTGTGGTTTCCAACTTCATAGGGAACTTCTCTTCTTTAACAGTACTGGGCCTCCGAAATTGCAGCCTGTCAGGATCCTTACCATCCTTCCTTGTGAACCTCAGCAAACTAGAGTACTTGGATCTTTCATTCAATAGTTTCAGCGGCCCTATTCCTTCTTCCTATGGAAAGGACCTTCTGAATCTCAAACAGATCATCTTATGGAATAATTTGCTTAATGGGACCATTCCATCATCATTGTTTTCACTCCCATCATTACAGTATCTGGATCTGGAAGGTAACAAGCTGGGCGGTTGGCTTGACGTTATCCACAATGCCTCTTCTACACAGTTGGAGGTCATTTATTTGGCTCGCAACAGCTTTCAGGGAATGGTGCCGAGCTTTCTTTTCGAATTTATGAAGCTTAGAACCATTTCTCTTTCTTTCAACAATTTCAGTGGTGTCGTGGAGCTAGGATCATTTCAAACCCTCAAGAATCTCTCATATCTTGATCTTTCAAATAACAACCTGTCAATCGAAGACGGTGTTGGTAATTCCAACTTTATCTCCTTCCCCCAAATCAGATCGCTATCTTTGCGTTCTTGCAACATTAGGAAATTCCCAAATTTCTTACGAAATCAAAAGCAGATGGGAGATCTAGATCTTTCCAACAATAAAATCACTGGCGTAATACCCAAATGGATATGGAAGGTTGGGAATGGGACTTTAAACTATTTAAATCTTTCTCACAACGCTCTGCAGAGAATAGAACCACCATTTCTCCATGTTTCGTTCAGTGACCAGGTTGTTCTTGACCTTAGCTCCAACCAACTAGAAGGGCCACTTCCGATCCCACCACCCTCCACCTCTTTCTTCAATCTTTCCAACAATAATTTTAGTGGTGAAATCCCTATGCCAATTTGCAAAACAACATCCCTTGAAGTCCTCGATCTATCCATAAACCAGTTTAGTGGTGGGATTCCACAATGCGTAGGTGAAATCAGTGATGGCCTCAAGGTCCTAAATCTCCAAAGAAATGCATTTACCGGCACCTTTCTTCAAACATTTAAAAATGGATGTAATCTGCAAACACTCCCATCTCAATGAAAATCAAATAGGAGGCCAACTGCCAAGGTCTTTGGCTAATTGCACAATGTTGGAGGTGTTAGACCTTGGATACAATAACATAAATGACACATTTCCTTCATGGGTAGAAGCTCTTTCCCAGTTGCACATTCTTGTCTTGAAATCCAACAAATTTCATGGCCGCATTACACTTTCTCAAACAGACCAGAGCTTCCAAATGTTGCAGATCATCGACCTCTCTTTTAATAGTTTTACGGGTGATTTACCATCTAATATGTTTAAGAGTTGGAAGGCAATGATGGAGGAGGACAAATCTCAATCTGAGATCCTTGGTAGAACCCTAACTTTACGACTAAAGCGGGTTGACTATCATGACACCGTGAAACTAATGATCAAAGGGCAAGAAAGGGAACTGGTGAAGATCCGAACCGACTTAACAATGGTCGATCTCTCAAACAACAATTTTCATGGGGATATTCCAGAATCTATAGGGATTCTCAAGTTGCTCCGACATCTCAATATGTCGCACAACGATTTCACAGGCCAAATTCCAAAATCACTTGAGAACCTAAAGGCGCTTGAGTCGTTGGATCTCTCACAAAATAATATCTCAGGGGAGATTCCTTGGCAGCTGATAGAGCTGACATTCCTCTCGGTGTTGAACCTTTCACAGAATCAGCTCGTGGGAAGCATACCACAAATTAAACAGTTTTCTACATTCACAAATGAATCCTTCAATGGGAATTTAGGATTATGTGGACCTCCGCTATCGAGAAAATGCATTGCACCACCATCAATAATGCTGACCTTTGAAGATGCAACTTCAGATCTAGACTGGGCATTCATGTGGATGGGATTTGGAGTCGGATATGCTGTAGGAATGGGAGTTCTTTTCTGGACTCTGATACTATGGACAAAGGGAAGGAAAGAATACAACAAATTTATAGATGGGATGCTTTCATTTATTTTTTCCTACGCAATATTTTCTCTAAAGCGATAACCTAAATGGATTTCAGTTATGGGAAGAGTAGAAGAGCTATCTTGCCCAAATGGAGAGTAATGGTGTGGAAAACATGGTCTACAGATCGAGAAGTGTGCTTCCACGGTAGGTGAGGGGGCTGCTGACTTTGGATAATGCGGGCTTGGCGTTGGTTAGGCAGGGGTAGAAGAGGTCTCTGTTTTTTTGGCAGGGGGTTCTCCCGGTAGTAGCTTTGTCATGGCTTCTAGTTTTGGTTTGTTTGTGATGGTTTGTTTTCGTCCGACAAGTTCTCTGGGTCGGCAGCGAGTGCTCTATTTGATCAGGTGGTGGAATGGATGTGTTTTGTAAGTTTTATCTTTAGATTGCAGCGGTCCGTCTGTTATGCGAAGGTGGTGCATGGATGCAGCTTTTGGTTGATAGGATTGCTGAAGGATCATCGCAGTTAGGTTGCTTCAGGGGCTGTTCATAGCTCCTGCCTTGTCGGAGAAATGTTCAGGCATGTAAGGTGTGGGATTGTGGTGATTAGATTTGCTTGGTTTGTTTTTGTTTTTGTTTTTAATTTATTTTATTTATTATTATTATTTTTGTGTGTGTGTGTGTGTGTTGTGGTGGGGTAGATGGTTGGCCCTTATTTAAGATTGTTAAGTTATTGTTTTCTATTCAATAAAAGTACAGGGCGTGTGTTCCCAACCTGTGGTAAAAGAAAGCAAAGCAAAAAAACGGGGACTAACTGTGCTCGTGTCTGGATGCCTAATTCTGCAGACTTTTTGGCTGGGGAATCCATATGTTTATCACACTTGAATGCTATTTCATTTACAGTCTTACATTAACTTTTCAGAGCTTTGCTAAGCCCATACTACTGCAACTTGCCTGCAAAAGGCTTTGGCCCGAAATTCCTGTGTTGGGAAGCTAGGTGGATCTCTCCGTGATGTCTGTGAGAAATCTATTCTGACCATCAGTTTACGGACATGAGACAAAAAATAGGTAGATCCAAAACTCAAATGGGCCACATGAGAGGGAAAAGTGGGAAAGAAATGCCTACTGTTGAGACCTTCCTCAGGTACACCTTGATGTTTATATAGCATCGGACCTGTTTATAAGGCCATTCCCAGTGGGATGAACTGAAAAAAAAAGGAAAAATAAGAAAACAGAAAAAAACCAACAACTTAGCTTGATACAGACATTTTGTGGCCGTTAGAACATTTCAATGGTGGTCGTTCAATCCCCAATGTTTCCTTTCTTTCTCTCTTTTGGATCCACCTGATTTTTTTTGTCTCACCTCCTAAATGAGATGAAAAAACGGATGGACAGGGTGGATTTCAGACAAATATCGTGGAGTGCCCCACCTAGCTTCCCAGTGCATCCCCATACACATGAAATAAAGCTTATGTACATGTCATATATGTGCCAGCTTTGTGCAATGAATCCAGGATCCAATCCATCCATCAGAAAGGCACGGCCATATTCATTCCCTGAGCCAAGAATCAGGTTGATCCACTTTTAATGTGCACCATAGTTTAAGGATCTGAAAAACTTGGTTGAAGTTTCCTGACCACGCTACCTGTTTGCAATCTTGGGGCCACATGCTTAGTGAACCAGATTTATTTTTGGAAAAACATGTAGAGGTCAGACCAACCTAATGGATGGATTGGATCTCACACTTATATTCCATGTTCGTAGCTTGTGTTGCTGTACATGAGCTTATTACATGGGCATTATGGCTTAGCAAATGGAACCGGTTGCAACCATATATGGACCCTATCAAAGTGAACATGTGAAAATAATTGGGCACTTAAATCAAACCAATTCATTCATCAGGTGGGCCACACTTGTATATTGTGTAAGCTATTGGCCATTTATAGCTTTCTAGAGCGTTGCCCACCTAATGAATGAATATGCATGATTTTAATGCCTATCTTTAAGGTTGGCCTATGAAGTTTTTAATGGTAGGAGGTCAATCACCATTGTTCTTATGGTACGATCCACCTGATAATTGGATCTGCTTCATTTTGGGGATAATAATCCTAAAATAATTTGAAAAAAAGGATGGATGGCGTGGATACATAATTCATACGTCAAGGTGGGACCCATATTGACCCCACGGTAATGGTTGCACGGTCTTGGTTGAGGCTGGAATTTCACCTCATCCTCTCGCAATACAAGCCGATTTTCTCTACCCCCAAGGTTGCGTAATCAACCCAACTTTTAGCACCTAAAATTTATATGGCCCCAATATGATTTATGTGTTAGATCCATACCATTCATCCATTTTTTTTAGATTATTTTAGGGCATGAATCCAAAAATGAGACAGATCCAAAGCTCAAGTGGACCACCATATAAAAGAATGGAGATTGAACGCCACCATTAAAAACTTCTTGGAGGCCACCAAGGTTTTGGATCAAGCTGATATTTGTGTTTTCCCTTCATCTAGGCCCGTGTGACCTTATGAACCAGCCAGATGGCAAATAAACATCATAATGGTCCCTAGAAAGGTTTCAATGGTGGGCGTCATTACCCCATTACTTCCTGTGGTGTGGTCCACTTGAGCTTCGTAGGCTCATGCCCTATAATGATTTTAAAAAATAGATGAACAGTGTGGATGTAAAGCATACATCATGGTAGGGCCACAAATCTTTACCACATCAACACAACATCATCGCAATCCGCCTTCAAAGCTTTACCGCATACTTGCTTGATGGAAAGCCACTTACTGCATTTCCGGGTTGCCACTAACCGTTTTCTGCACATATACCACCCCAGAATTAATTATGTGAAAAATTCCTATTTATGACTTATTTTAAGCATGTTAAACAAACACCCATATTAACTGGGTGAAATCTGATTTTCAGATTTCCATGGGTAAACAAACAACCCCTAACAGTAATCTCACCCACAATCATCCAAACGTAGTCATGGTATTAGAAACACTGGATGTTCGAATGTAATTCCGCATAATTCCATCTACACCCATGTGCCGAACGCCCCCTAAATGGATGGTTTGAATCCTTGCATCAGGATGATTTCAGCCTATGAAGAGTGCTTTGGACCTAGACGGTCTTGATAGTAAAGTGGATGCCAATCATGCCACAGAGTCCAAACAGAACTAACCATGTACATGAATATGTTCCCTTACATTTAACTAGAGGTGGCAATGGGTTGGGTCGGTCGGGTCAGGTCAGGTTGGGTCGGGTTCGGGTTTCAGGTCGAGTCAAGTTTGGGTTGGGTCATTTCCACCTCAACCCTAATCCAACCCAAATTGATTTCGGGTTGGATTTTGCCAACCCTTACTTAACCCAAATTAAACCGGGTCGGGTCGGGTTGACGCGCATTTTAATGATCAACTAACTAATTTGTAGATTAACTTAGATGCATATAACACTAGCATTCAATTGAAAACCAAACCATTTATGTTTAATAGGTAATGTAAGTGCCTATAAAAAAATTTAAAAAAAAAATCGACACTTTTTTATAGAGTATTTCTATTACGCAAATACTGAAATGCACTAATTTACCCTTTTGATTGAGCTAAATGCACAACTCAATACATTTTTAAAAAAAAATCTTAACTGCAAAGGAATTATATAAATTATAATCCTCAGCCCCATATTATGAATAGCAATCTCAGACCTTCAGTTCGAACAAGTGGAGCGCAAAAATTAATCCAGACCATTGGTTTAACAAGGGCTCAATTTTCTGTCTTTTTCTTTTGAATACCTTCGTTTGAGGGGGAGAATTAGAAGAGAGTTTGCAAAGGGGGTTAGCAATTTAGCAGCTCTCTCTCTCTCTCTCTCTCTCTCTCCTCCACAACAACTTCCTCTCTCTCTATCTCGTGCAGGCTAAAAGAAGCACGTCTCTTTGCAACCTGCACTTAGAGTTTCTGAAAGAGAGAATTTATAATGACTTTTTAAAATGCATCGTGCGGCTAAGAAAAGCCCTCTCTTTTTTAAATTGATATTTAATACTTCATCTGAACCATTCAATTAATTTCCAGCAATTCTATTTTTAGTTTTTAACCATTGGATCAAATCAACAAGACCATTTGATATTTATTTTTTTAAATAGTTAAATTGTAGACACAATTTTTGAAATGGAACCATTTGATCCTTTCATTTTAACCGTCCAATGAATTTCTATTAACAATCAAATAAATATAACCATTAAGATAATTTTATTAGTTTATTTTATGGGCCATTAGCTACCATTTCAGTTCTCCAATAAATGAGCACCACAAATAAAAGATATCTCAGGATATTTTAGATCTATATGTCATAAAATGTGATAATTGGTGTGCACATATTTACTAAATTGACAGACATGTGGACTGTTCCTAACAGGGTGTGTGAGGAAAACAATCCGAGTTAGGTCAGGTTAACTCATTATTGTGCACTATGTATTATTTAACTAATAAGAAAATCAATATAAAATAGGTTACTTAACCGCTATATGATTCGGATCGGGTCAAGGTGGGGTCACCTTTAACCCTGACCTAACCCATAAAAATCCGGGTTAGGTAAGGGCAACTCAAAAATTGAATTTGGTTCAAATTTGATAACCCTAAACTGAAAAAAACAGGTCGAGCCAGTCGGGTTAGCGGGTCGGGTTGAATTTTGCCAGGTTTACATTTGACCCACTAAACAAGACACATTACTCATGGTTGTCATTGAGTATCATGCACCCACGATACACATGAGTATGAGATCCAATCCATCTGTCGGAAGGGATCACTACATTGATGCAATAGCCCAAGAATCAGGATGGTCCACTGGTCAGGTTAGCCAAAGTTTGCGAAACAAATGTATGGCTGTCCAAAAAGTCTGGCTGAAGTTTTCTAAGCCGTCCACCTGTGTACAACATTGGGGCCCACCTGAGAAGAGTGGATGAGATTTACTTTTGGAAAAAAAAATCGCAGGGGTCGGAACAATCTGATGGATGGATAGGATCTTGGACCCACGTGCCATGCTGGCACATTGGTGGCGTGTCCATGACCTTTATACCCCACGCGTGTGGACGTAGAAATGCTCAATATTATTATTTACATGCTTGTGCATAGACCTCTTATGTCAATGAAAGTCGGGTTTGATTAAGGTCCTGATAGATCCTTTTTGCACAACTAGGGTCCACGTTATCCAGACGGTTGATATGATGGACCACATCATGGATGGAATATGCCAAAAACCTTACGGTATTCGATGACTCCGTCCATCCGGTCTAAGACTGTAGCTTCAGACCATTTTTGTGTTTTCTTCCTAACTATTCCACGCCACTGATCCGAGGGTTAGATTCGTCTGATTTTGGAGAATTATTAGGCATCACAAATCCATCATGAACTCCTTATCAACGGCAGGAATCTACGAGTGACACTGAGAAGATTGTAGCAATGTCTCACACTGGTCGACTTCATGCAAATTTGAAGTGGTACTTTCCAGAATCCAGCTCTGAAGTGGTGCAGAAATCTCCTGTCCAACAGTGCATGCGGTTAACACCAATTGGATGGAACGATTCAAATGTTGAATCCGTGCATCAGCTATCCTTTTAAGAAGGCAAGAAATGGGGGCTGATCCCGTGAGATGGGCCATATCCCAAATGTCATCAAATGTCATCCAGTAGCTGATACCAGCTATTAATTTAACTAACGTTTTGCAAATGGGTGGTGTAAATGGGTGGACTATATCGGACCATCAGCCATCTATGATCAGGACCAACTAGTTTGGATTATAAGAAAGTGGACCTCGACTTTCTAAGCATTGGACGGAAGATAGCCCTACTGTACGGAGCCACTCAAACGATGGACATTGCACCATTCTCTGTCTTAATGGTCTGATTGCTATTACAATATTTCCTATGTGGGAGATTTTTGCGCAGAAGCAATCGAGGTTGGGCCCATCATATAAATCCTTTGAAGTATCGAACAGTGGGCCCCAATAATCAATAACGTTGCAGTTTGCACTGTGTAATAGTTGTTGAAATACTTAAATTGGATAATGCATTAGTGTAGTCCAGTGGATCTTTACTCCGCCCACGCGCGTATACAAGGAAGGTCATGCATGCACTATATAGATGCGAGCATGGCACATTCGTACTGGATCTGAGCCATTCATCAGAGGGATATCAATACGTAGATGCTCTCTCTCTCTCTCTCTCTCTCTCTCTCTCTCTCTCTCAAGAATCAGGTTGGTCCACTTCTCAGGTATACCACACATCATGAAACAAATGTACGGATGAGAAAACTTGGGTGAAGTTCTCTTACCCGTTGAACTGTTTCTAACATTATCGACCTCCTCCTGAGTGGGCCACAACATCTATCCGATGGATCACTTGTACAATGGGGTATTTCTTTTCTTAACTACCTTGTTGCAGGCTACCAATTGAAGGATTAGGATTGTGTTAACAAGGAAGTTTTTACAGCAAACTCCTCGCATGGTGGGGCCGAATCAGATCATCGGTCTGGATTTGGACTTTCATCAGGTGGAGCCCACCGTGATTATGCCTTCGTAGAAAATCAGGCTGTGGTACACAATTTCGGAAGTTTGTTGTACTAGCCCATTCTTCTGATGGAGGACCACCTATAGAATGGTTCCTTTTAACTTGTTTACGGTGGGCCCCACGTGATGAACGGACCTGATCACCTGATACCTTCCCACAACAATTTAGTCCAATGCATTAGTCTGGATACGCGCAGCGATTTCCTACGCAACTAATAAGAAGAATATGATGCATGACATAATATTTTTGCAAGAAATTCATGCGTTTTCAATTCTGACAAATGGGGCTCAGGGATTTGTGATCCAGATCATTGATCTGTTTACAATAACCATATAACTAGCATATTGCACGAATGTATCAGATTAGAAGATCCCAGCCATCAAAATTTGAACTTTTTTCATTTGAACGTGGACGAGTGTTGTATTTCTCTCGTTGACAATCCCTCTATGGGCCACGAAGAGAAAGATTAAGATTGTCATGTGGAGGACATTGGCGGCAAGGACTGCTCTAGCTGTGAGAGTCTTCTCAGCATTTCAATGGTCTGGATTAACCCATGGACCCCACTTGTCAGAATAGTAGAGCCGTGTAGGCGGTCAAAGATTCGAGTCATGTATCGTATCGTTAGGCAATCCACGCAAGGAAACCTTTTAAATACAGTCTATATCTAACATTCCAAATACACTGTACACTAGGTAGACAACTCTCTGCTTTTACCACCATTTTCTGTGGTGGTTGTGGCTTATCCACTGTACACGTGGCAACTACGGAGGAATCTAAACCATCTATATTGATGGTCATCTTGTGAAAGGAGCAATAGCCAAAAACCGCACTGACCCAATTGGCGTGCTGACTAATAAACTTTGAACCGTCCATTTTACTATCTTACAATTAATGTATAATATTTCAGGATAATCTCCATTCAAGCCGACCCACAATCTAGACGGTGCAGGTTCGCGTACATGAATGTGCCCTAACTTCACCACCATTAAAAATTGGCTGGTAAATAATTATTGCATTCTTGCCCATCTGAATATGGTAAACGCATAATGTACATTTAATGGGCCACCGTGTATATATATATATGTGGCTGTGTCAATGTAAGGATACCGTTGATAGTGAGTGGGCATTGGAAAGAAGGGTCAAGATGGTCTGCTACTGGAACCGTCGATCTGTGGCGTTGATGGTGATTCTTGCCGCATCATTACTGTTCATTCCCATGGCCATACCAGCCGGAGCTACACAGCCGCCGTCCATCGCATTGATCTTACTCATACCGGGCTTGTTGGTGATCTGGTTATTCTTCCTAGATCGGTGTTATTTCCAGGCAGATGATGTTACCATTTGATCTCTCTCTCTCTCTCTCTCTCTCTCTCTCGTGTATGATCCTTCCATCTGATTGATAGTATTATCTGATCTTGAGCTCTCACACATGGGGCTCACACCTCAGCAGCCCTTCCAACCGTTGATTTCTCCTTGTTAATTGTATAACCTCAAGGTATCACACTCATATATAGTTTGATAGCCTGGTGGGTCGACTCAGGACTTGGCTGAGTCGAGGATAACACTCCAATCCTACATCCCCTCAATTTTTATTTTTTATTTTTCCCTTTTAATGTGCATCATCACACACACACCCCACATGGACACTTAAACTCATGATCTGACGGGGTCAGCTAATGCCAAGCCATTTATTAAACCATGAATTCTGGTTTCAATTAATTTATTTTGGATTTTGGGCTAGGATGAGTTAATTGATCTGGTCTAGCCAATCGAAAAGCAATATGGAGTGGTGTGGTAGGTATCATTCAACTCGAGCCTGGCCCAAACACATTATCCTAATCCTGGCTGATGGGACTATCACATTTGGAATTTTTGAAGTTTCTGGGTGGATGTCCACTGCATTTTGTGGTGTGGTCGCCTAATGATCATAATAGACCTGGATTTTTGGGCATTCCATCATCACTGTGGGACTCGTCTGACATGTGGGTTGGATGGAATACGCATTGTTAAAGCCCCATCCTCTAAAGCTCAAGCTTTTAGATCAATTGGTTGTTTGACATGGTATGCATGCTGAATTTTGAATGGTAAACCATTATCTGACTGCCCACGGTTACAAGACAAAATGACAGCAAAGAAATGTTTGAAAGCTATTATTTACACTATGGCCTAACTAATAAGTGGACCGGCTTGATTTTTGTGGCAAGCCATGGCAGGTTCCAACTCTAATAAGTAGATCGGCTTTATTTTAGTGGCAAGCCATGGTAGGTTCCAACTAATGAGCGGCTCAGATGTTCCACTCATATGCCACATTAGCAAATTCGGAGGCATGAGTTTCATCGTTTTGTTTCACATACTGTGCCCTAACTAATAAGTGAACCGTCTTGATTCTCGTGGCAAGCTATCCACATGCATGATGGGTCCAAGTGATGAACGGTTTAGCTGTTCCACACATATGCCACGTCCACACATTGGGAGGCATGGATCGGGCATTGGGTTCGGCTAGCTACAAAGGAATACGAGATTAGCCATATAACAACACTATAAATAAAACCCTAGGACTTCAATCATCTGGTACGTCGTACTCAAAATGGACCTGATCGAGGGACAATGGTCCATGATCCAGACCATTGATCAGATCTGTTCCAATATTCCCATTCATCATTGACCACTGTCCCAATTCACATTGATCGTACAATCATAACCATCCCAGTGGTGACCCTTTTCCCAATCTGACCACTCCCAATAATTTTTTTTTCCAACCCATTAATCTAAAGTAATCGATCAGACAGCTAAAGTATCAGATTGGTGATAATTTCATGATGTTGCCAATCCATTCCATGACCCACTAAACGAACGGTCCACATCATATCCACTGCAACACGTGTCCAATTAGATTATCCCCATATAAAGTAGGAGGAGAAAAAGAGCTTAAAAATCTGAGGAGCATATTCGTCATTTAACCATCACAACTCCCTCTGGGGATGCAGTGGAAGAGTGAGGGAAACATAGAGCAAGTATACAAGAAATACAGTGAGAAGGAGAAAGAAAAATAGGGGCATGAACTGCTGTAGGAATGCCAAACCAACCACCAAAACCACCATTGCCAAATAGAAAATGACTCTTTTGACCATCTCCATTACTCCTGTGTGTGAGAAAGATAGAGAGGAGATGTCAGATGTTTGAGCTTGGTTTATATAGGTTCAGAGAGGCAACGGTCAGATGGGCGTTTTCTTTTAGTACGAAATTTTGATACTCTGGAAAATTGTGACGGATGATACACGGGCGCTTAGAAATTGTATACTAGGCATAACAGTAAGTCAAATTAAACTGTTCACAATATGGTTACTGGTTTAGATATATCAGGAAAATAAAAATTACACTTATTTGATCATCTGGAGTATTGGATTTTGGACATTTATTGGCTGATTAAAAATGAAAATCATCCAAGGGCCTTATTTCAACAAACAAACGTCCCCAAATCAAAGGTTAGGATTCTTCAGCCAACATGATTTTGTGACTGTGATATGGAGACAGTGGGGTTTCTACATTTTCGTTGGTTTAATTTCAGTTAATGCATGCATGCCAATTGCCACGTGTACAATTTCTGAGTGCCTGCGTATCAAGCATCAAACGCTGCCTGAGTATCAGACATCCCCTCCTTTTTTAAGTGTACTGAATGTTTTCCATGCAACGTGGGACGTTTTTATTCAGGAGCTTTAAATTGTAAATGCACTGAATGTTTTCCATGAAAAATGGGACGTTTTTATTCGGGAGCATCTGTAAACCAATGTGTCAATATTAATACGTATGTGTGATCCGAGCATTCCATCATGTGGTCCATACTTTTTACATCTTCTATTCTAAGACTCAGGATGTTCCCAGGTCAGGTGGGCCATGGTATACAGAATAAGTGGAAGTCTGGAAATAAATGGTTGGGCCATCTACTTGTTTTGTATATCCGGTCCACTTATAGTAGTTAAATAATCAGATTTCCTTGTCTGAAGGTCTGAACAATGTGGCCCACCTGAGATTTGGATATGCTTCATTTCTTGATTCATTACTTAAAATTGATTTAGCAAACGATAGATGGTGTGGATGAGAAATCCATCCTGTCCATCCCTTTTTTTTACAAATTATGGGCAAAAAATAGGAAGATCCAAAACTCAAGTGGACCACACGACAGTAAAACGTGGGTAGAAGTGGACCACACGACAGTAAAACGTGGGTAGAGCAATGACTATAGTTGAAAGCTTGGTTGGACCCACTTTAATGTTTATATGCCATCCATACGGTTGATATAAGGCCCACTCTATCCTGCTTAACTGGGCCCCAGGTCTGGATGGGTTCTCGGGGGCTTTCTTCAGTTCGTGCTGGGATATTGTGGAGGAGGATTTCTTCGAGGCAGTCTCCTCCCTGTTCAAGGGGGGTAAATTTCCTCAGGCCTTAACTACTTCTCTTACTTGTCTCATCCCTAAAACTAGCACGCCTTTGAAATTCTCTGACTACCGTCCGATTAGATTAGCCTCTGTAATTGTATATATAAATTGTTTTCCAAGGTGATCAATTTCAGGTTGAACCAGTTGCTGCCTAAGCTCATCTCCAAAGAACAAGTGGCGCTTATTCCTGGAAGGTCCATAGCGGAATCGATTGCCCTGGCGCAGGAGCTTTTTAGAGATCTGGATGAGAAGTCTCGGGGTAGCAATCTCATCGTCAAGCTAGACTTGGAAAAAGCGTATGACAAGTTGGACCGGGGCTTCATCAGGGCGGTCTTAGAAAATTTTGGCTTCTGCAGCGGTTGGGTGGATTTGATAGAGAAGTGTTGGGCGAATAATTGGTTCTCAGTTCTGATTAACCATGAGTCTTGTGGTTTCTTTCAGTCATCAAGGGGCTTACGGCAGGGAGACCCTATCTCCCCTAGTTTGTTTATACTAGTGGCTGAAGCGCTCAGCCGAGGCCTCTTGCGGTTGGTCCAAAGCGGTCGGTGTCTGCCACTCAAAACCAGTCGGAACTGTCTTGCGATTTCCCATTTATTGTATGCGGATGATACAATCATTTTATGTAATTGTAGCATTAGATTCAATGAGCTGAACCATTTCCTACTCAAAATTCAAGCAGCGTCGGGCCTCAGTGCTAACAGAAGAAAAAGCTGCTTGGTTTTCATCTGCTGCCATGCCCGAAGCTAGACTCAGGGAAGTGGAAAGAGTGTTAGAGGTCTCGAGATCGACATCTCCCCTTTGCTATCTTGGTGTGCCCATCTTCAAAGGAAGAGCGAAGAGTTTCGCGGTAGCTAAGGTCCCTAAGAAAGTGATCAAAGCCATCGAGAAGCATTTCACAAATTTGTTCTGGGGCTAGTCTAATGGGAAGAAGAAACCCCACTGGGTGAGATGGGACCGCATGGTTGTGCCTAAATCAGAAGGCGGCCTTGGGTTTAGAAAGCTGGAGGAGGTCATGCGGGGGTTTAGAATGAAGATGGTGTGGACTATGAAGGCTGCGACCGACAACAGTGTGCAGTGTCATGAAGGGCAAGCACGCTACTGATTTTGAGTTTGGAGAGAGTGCAATCTAGAGGGGAATCAAATCTCGGCTTTGGAAAGAGGTTAGATAACTCACAATGGCTAGTGGGCCAGGGTAACTGCAATTTCTGACTACATAACTGGACTGGGCTAGGTAGGCTGGGCGAGATGACCACTGCTCCAGTTCCGCCAGAGCTTAGAGGCCTGAAAGTTTACAAGGACATGGGCCTAGAGGGTCTGCAATCCCTAGATTTGGTTATGTCACTTCTTCCAGGTCACGTCATGGATATTTTGAGGCAGGAAGGGATCTGTACGTTTGAGGAGGTTGATTCATGTGCGTAACACCTCACCTTCGGCTACAAGGCAGGTTGAGAAAACTGAATGGATGGAGGTCAGTGCCCCCAAATCCTATATTCAAACATAGTCAAACTCACCCTTGCAACCCCCAATCTATAGCCCAACTCAAGCTTAAACCCAGTCAACTCACCCCTAAACATCAGCCCAAAAAACCCCCATAAGAAGAACTAGTCCAAAAATTCTAAAAAAGTCAAATTTGGTGAGTCAACACGCTGAGTCAAATCACCGAGTCAACTCACTGGGTCACTCCAACCCTTACGCCTAGTCAACTCACCTTGTCAGTCCATCTTTTAAACCCAGTCAACTCACCTAGTTCCAAGCCACAGCTTAGGAGAACCTCGAACCTGTAGCTTTTTTGCTTCAGGTTCGGAGTCCGTATGCTCCGAAGCTGAAGCAGAGCGTCCATATGGGCGGCCCCCAAGCTTATTTACAGGAACTGTCATCCTTCGCAACTATAAATACCCCCGCTCCTTCTCATTTACAGCATCGACTTCTCACATCTCCAGTTCAAAAGCTCTGAGTCCATCTCCACCCCTTTTAACCCATTCCTCTACTAAGGAGAGCCCGAGTGTGAAGAGTATAGCCCTGGTCCAAGCCTCTCAAGCTACCTAAGTCTTGATCTTATCCGCTCAAAGAAAATCCTTACGATATCTCTGGCCATCCAGCTACTTATACTAGTTTCATCTCATTCGCATCCAGCATAATGCAACATTTATTATTCTTCTAACCCCCCCTGCTTATCATTACACCATGAACACTTGACCATGTCTTAGTGTCTGCTATGAGGTTTGTCAGCCGCCCGAAACTTACTCATCAGAAACTCTAACCGATCAAACACACATCATGCATCTCGCATAAAACACCTTTCAGTTCGAGCGTATGCTCTAGGCTTGCCTATCTGATTGGAACTTGCCCATCAGAAACTCTTATTATTCAGACCCATATTCATGCATTATATCATTTATGAGAATATATGAGGAATAATTCAAACTTTCGAGTATTAGTTAAATTCTGTGAATTAAAAATCATACTTTGGTACAAGCAGAGTGGGTGCCCAACACCTTCCCACCCTATAACCGTGATCCTTTACCTCGAATCTCTGACCGCAGATAAAAAAGAGTCATTTTAGAGGAAGGAACCTTCAGATTCCATTCTCGAACGTTTCTACGGGGTCTAGCCAACTATAGATTCAAGGTAACTAGCTAATGGTGACTCTGGTCTTATACGAAATCATCCAAACATATCCAGTTTAACCCAATGATAATATGATAACCAAAAAGCCATCAAGAGAGAGGCGAGCCAGTAGCAACGGTGATTCGTGCAACCCTTTTTTGAAAGGAGGGTTGGAAGCGTGGAAATGCAAGCGTCCACAGTGTCTTTGGTCCCTTGAGCTGTCGGGTAGATTCTTCGTCAGCACTGCTTCGAGCATTTGGCGGATAGAGGGGCCCAAGAAGGCTTGGGCGTGCTGGGTGTGGCATGAGAAGTTGCCCCCAAAAATCTCGATTTTCATCTGAAAACTGCTTATGAGTGTAGTTCCGGTTGATGTGAACGTTAAGAATAAAGGGGTGCATCTTGTTTCCAAGTGTAATTGCTGCGGGAGGGACTATAGCTTGGCTGAAGAATCACAGGACCATCTATTTGTTGCAAGGGAGCTTGCCACAATGGCATGGAAGTATTTCTCAGCAATTTTCGAAGTTTCCTTTATAGAGAGGCAGTCAGTTGCAGCTCGGCTATCCCAGTGGTGGAATGTGGCTATGACAAGAGGAGGAGATGGTCTTTTATGCGGGCTTCTTCCATGTTTGGTGGTTTGGGAAATCTGGTTATAAAGGAATAGTAGGCGTTTCAAAGGGGTTAGGGAGGCCAGCTGCATTGTTATTCAGCGGACTGTTAGAAGGTTGAGGATCCTTTACCCTCTCCTTTCGATGTCCATCAAGAGCAAGAGGCAACTGCGCTTCGCATTACAAGAGCTTAGGATCTCTCCTAGTGGGCCGCCCCAGCCCAAGGCCTCGATAGTGCCTTGGAAGCACTCGAAAGTAAGGTGGGTGAAGCTGAATGTGGATGGATCTACCTATTGTAACCCGGGGCCTTCTAGTGGTGGGGAAGTCTGCAGGGGCACTAGGGGAGAGTTTTTATTCGCCTTTATGTCTGCCTATGGCGTGGGCTCGAATGCTAGATCCGAGGCAAGAGCGTTAGCAGACGGTCTTCAGATGTGTTTAACTAGGGGCTACTTGCGGATTCAGGTGGAGAGTGACACAAAGTCTATTGTGGATTTGATCAACTGCGACAGCCGGTGCTCTTGGCGATTATGGTACTGGTTGAAGAAGATTAAATTCCTATCCCGTACGGCCCAGGTGAGCTTTCGTCTTCACACCGAGGGAATCTAATGCGGTGGCGGATGGGTTGACACGGCTAGGTAGTACTTCCCAAATAAACAACTTGTTTCTGTTAGCCTCGGATCTCCTGCAGATATGCAGAGGGGCCCTTTTATCTGGATAGGGTCGGCTTCGGCTCACTTAGTGAAGTGGGGAGGGATGGCCGCAAGGTTATTTTTGGTGTGGCCCAAATTGGTCAGGCCTGCCGACTAAGATTTGCCTATTTTTTCGATGTCTTCTTTCGTAGGTAGGGTAGGAAAGTGGTAGGTTTGATTGTGGTGATATGATAGGTGTGGCCCAATCTCTTTTTCTCTGGGCCTTTCCGAATGGATTGTATATTTCTTTCTTGCTATCTATAAAACTTTTGGTGGGTTACTCCCACATTTTTTTTTTTTTAAAAGGCCATCGATATCTGCTAGGATGAACTGAAAACATGAAAATATTCGCCTCATCTGAAACTTTTATAGACCACGTATGTTTTCCTATGAGCCGCAAAAGTTTTTTTATCAAGCTAACACACGCACACACACACACACACACACACACACACATGTATGTAGAGAGAGAGAGAGAGAGAGAGAGAGGAATGCACTTTTTGGCAGCTCATAACACGTGATGTGAGAGTTGAATATGAATCGTCCACGTGATGAAGAACCCCAAAAAACCCTAGGTCCCAACTTTTACATTGATCTAGAACTTTGGTGGGCCATAGCAAAAGAAAATAGTGTGTGTGTGTGTGTGTGTGTGTGTGTGTGTGTGTGTGTGTGTGTATCTCGACACACATAGACAACCTCATGGGAATCAATAGCTCAAGTGGTAGACCAAGTGAAAATAACCTCGTTTCAACACCCAGGTCTTGGTATTGATTCACAAGTGGGGGTGGGTGTACTAACAGCGGGGTGTGTGTACCCAAAAAAAAATAAAATAAAATAAAATTTCCACGAGGTCGAGTTGTGTGCTTCCATGAAACCTAGGTGTATTTAAATAAAGGGTGTGGGTTGTTTGTGTTGAAGGCACAAAAAATTTCAGTGTCGTGGATTCTCATTGGTCCACAATATGCTGGATTTCTCTCTCTTAGACAAATCATGTGCTACACAACACGACCTTTAACGTGTTAAACTTCTGTAGGCTCGACAATGATTTATGGTTTAGAACCGCACCGTCCATCAATATTTACATATCATTCTAGATCATGAGCCCAAAAATGAGGCACATCCAAAGATCAAGTAGACCACACCACTAGGGATTGAACGACTACCATTAAAACATTCCTAGGATTCATTGTGAGGTTTACAAAAAATGAGGCACATCCAAAGATCAAGCAGACCACACCACTAGGGATTGAACGACTACCATTAAAACATTCCTAGGATTCATTGTGAGGTTTACTCGCCATCTAACCTCCTCGTTAAGGTCAAACACACATAGATGAAGGGAAAACACAAATATCATCTTGTTCAGAGCCTTCTGTAGCCCCAAGAAGCTTTCAACAATAGACATCTAAATCCCACTGATTCTTAGTGTGGCCCACTTGGGCCTTGGATTTGCCTCTTTATTTGTCTCATTACCTTAAAATGGTATGAAATAATGGATGGATGGTGTGAATCTGATACATACCATCATGATGGGCCTACGAAAGTTCCACATGTAAAACACTTCTGTTTTCCTCTTTGTCGATTAGTGAGATTTGGCCACACTATTTTCTATCAACCCCATCCATATGTTTTTCCATATCATTTTAGGGCACTATCCAAAACATGAAGCAGATACAACTATCAAAATAATGGTGATTAACCACTAATGGGCCATAAAAGTTCTAGATCAAATTATATTTTTTATTTCCCTTCATCCAAGCCTGCGTGACCTTATAAATAGGTTGGATGGCAAATAAAAACTAAATGCTAAAGTTCTCCCTAAGAAGTTTTAATGATAGGGTGTTCAATCACCCACTCTTTCCTGGAGTATGGTCCACTTAATAATTGTAAGATCCAAATTTGTGGGTTTATGCTCCAAAATGATCTGAAAAAAATAGATGAAAGGAGTGAATACAAAATACACAAATCAAAGTTGGATTTATGCTCTAAAATGATCTAAAAAAAAAAAAAAGAAAAAAAAAAAGATGAATGGAGTGAATACGAAATACACAAATCAAAGTGAGCCCCACGGTAAGGGTTGCACCGTCTTGGGTGAGGTTTGGGTGAGGTCGGGCGTGGTCTCACCTAATTTGTTCTTCAGCCCCACACAGTAAGCAACGAAATTTCTTGACATGTGAAATTTACATAAGCCACTATGATGTATTTCTTAGATCTACATTGTCCATCCATTTTTTCATATCATTGAAGGAAACAAGCCCCAAAACAATGCAGATCCAACACTAAATTGAACCACACCATCGAAACCAGTAGAAATTGATGCTATTGTTGAGAACTTCTTAAGGGTGAAGGCTCTAATCAAGATGGTATTTGTAATCATGTGTGATCTTAGAAACAGGTCAGATGGCAAATAAGCCCCACGGTTGGCCCTTGAAAAGTTTCAAAGATAGTTTATTTAATCCTTACTACTTTATGTGGTGTGATGCACTTGAGCTTTGGATATACTTCATTTTTGGGCTCAAGCTCTATAACTATCTGAAAATTTTGATGTACGGTGTAGATCTAACACAAAAGTCATGGGGGCCAAGAAAGGTTTTATACGTTAAAAGTTGTGTTGAGTAGCTAGCGCATCTTGTTAGCTGAGTCATTGGAAACCAGAGTAATTGGAAACCACGTGGACCAATCATAAGCTACGGCACCGGAATTTCCTGAGCCTTCATCACAGCCGATCCGCACTCGTAGATAAAATAAAAAAAAAGCCCTAAACATCAAGATATCTCCTCGAAAAACTCTAAAAGGTTTGAGAACGTCCGAGATTTTGAAAATATCACAGTAACATCTCGATTAACTTCGTTTCATTAAATTTTCACGATAATATCATGATATTTTCAAAATCTCAGCTGTCTTGTCACAATGCTTTCAATCACACAAGGAGAACAAATGACCGAGTCTCCAACTCACCATTTTACTCATTTGTAGTGGTACATCAGTCTCTATAGCATATATCGTACCATATCTACTTATTTCTCATGCTAGACCATAGTCCATCACCGGCCAATTTCTAAATGATGTTGATTCAACCACTGTCACTTGGCATGCATATACTGCAATCTAGACCTTCCAAATCATGGCCACCACTGTGTTAGACCATATGCCAAAGACTACTCTAATTGGACAATCTCAACCATCTGATTTTGCATTTAAGTTCAGACGTACCAATTTATTTTGGTGGTCCATTTGATCATCCAATCAGTGTTAGTTTCCAGAATATGATTTAATCTATAATGGGGCCCTCGAAATGGATGGTCAGAATTGAAGTACATATATACCATGTAGATGGCGGATGAGCCCTCACCATTTTGAAAAAAAAGGTGGTGATTGCAGACCATAGTCCCATCTCAATTCCATCACTTGTAGCCGGTATAAGGATCATAGCCAGCCATGGCTACATGGGATGAGGTTGCACCCGATGCATCCATAAAACAACCAGCCATTCCTCCAAACAGACCCTGATGATGACCCATGTGGAAGGCAGGTGCATAAGCTGCTGATGCCAATGCACCCATACCTATAGCCCGCTTCAGCAAGGGCTCACCCCTCATGGAACCATGGTGGACGCCCTCAAGTTCACGGTACCGACGGAGATAAGCAATGAGTGGCTCAATGTAGTCATCAAACCCGAGCTTACTCATGGCCATCAGCACATCTTCAGCAGTGATCGTCTTGCGCTGCTCACCTTGGCACCGTTCGTTGGCCTCACTAGTGATGAAGCTTATGTACTCAGACACGCATTCCTGGATTGTCTCCTTGGAATCGTCGGATATCTTGGCATGGGTTGGTAGGACCTTTCGCATTATCCTGATCACGTTGGCAATCGGCATGAATCGGTCCTGCTCACGGACTGTGCACTCTCTGTCATGCCCTGGTTGTCATCAAATGTTGCATGGAGGTTTAAACATACGATCATATATAGAAGAAAACACACACACACACACACACACACACAAATGAGGCAGGGCTGAAGAATGCTAACTGTCATTCAACAATTATTAGACCAAATGCAAGTTCCAATACCTGGCAATAAGTCATGCATGCTAGAGATCTCAGTCATTCATCAATAAGAAACCCTGGTGAGAAGATAAAAAAAAATGGACAGCCAGAAAAAAATAATAACCAGTGGTGCACATTCCATTGACACGCGCAATGCACCTGAAGAGTGAGTGGCTAATGAACATTCTAGACCTCGCACACATTTTCCACATCAGCCTATGTGGGGTGCTTGAATTTGGTGCAAGAAAACATGTCGCTACAACCAGAATTCCTCATGGTGAGGCTGAGGAGCAAAAACTCTAAAGAAAATATTGGGAAAAAAAAGCATGCCTTTAGATTTATGATGTACAAAGGTTTTTTATTTTATTTTTATTTATTTTTTATTATTATTATTATTATTTGCAGATTAATAAATTTACAGGTGGTGTGCTCCCTAAGAAAAGAAAAACAGGTGGTGTGCTCCCACCTTTCAGTAAAAAAAGAAATGAAAAGAAAAGGAAAGAAATAAAATAAAATATACATTGAGCTTAACATACAACATGCGTCTAAATGCATTAAAGTGCATCTAAGTAGTTGCATTTAGAGGAACTTAGATGCACTTGGAAACTGTGTATAGACACTTTTTTTTTTCTTTTTTCTTTTGGGGAAAGGTGGGAGCACACTAAGCTTAGACACAGCCTTTTACATCTGTGTAGAGCACACTTAAATGCACTTAGACTCAGTCTTTTACACTAAGCTTAACGCAGAGTGCCTTTTGTTGGATCCGGGCTCATCAAAGAAATGCAAACAGGTGCAACGCACTAAATGGAGAGGTTGCTCCTTATGTTTGAGTTGGTTATATGACTTTGAATTGAAGTGGGGTGGTTTGAACTCAAATAGGGAGGGAAAGAAAAATGGAGGAATTGCAATAGATTAGACCTGAAAATCATTGTTGGAAAACATAGCAGGATAGGTCCAAAATCAGACATACATGACACTTGCATGTTCACATTCTTTTGACTATTAATTGGTTGGGCATCTGCGATTACTTTCCTACGTATGATTTGTCGATATATAGACATTATTCTTCAATATTTGATTCATGCTCTCTGTTTGCACCCCAATCCCACCATGCGTTCCAAAAGTCTCAGAAGGGTTTTGAAATCTGGCTGAGTGATTCCAGATCGGGCCTCAGAAGGTCCTCATTGATGATTTTGTTGCTTTTGCAATTGTTTTTACTAGGCTTTGGAGGTCCGAATTTGCAGATTTGAGGTTCTCGGTGGTTTTTGGTATGGATTTTGCATTTGAGGGATGTTTTAGGGTTTGTATTGTGGGTTTTGATGTTATGTTTAGATTTGAATTCTGTGTCTTGTGGTTTAGTTGATTGGAACTGTTTCTGTGGATTTTGATGTGCTTTTTCCACGAAAATCTGGGCTTGGAGGGCTGATTTCTGTCAACCCCAACCATCCTAGTGGGGGCAAGCAATTGGAATTGGGATTGAGGGAGAGACTTCAGGCGGCGATTGTGAAGAACTTCACCATCATCATGGAAAGAGGGATTCAGTCAGAATCATTTCTTCTTGGCTTTTGGGGATTCTTTTGGCAAAGCAGGGGAGGTGGTGGACATCTTCATCCCAAATATTGGAGGGTCTGGGAGAAGCCACGGTTTTGCCTTTGTGCGCTACAAGCAAAAGGAGCATGTAGAGGAAGTGATCAAATGATGCCAGGAAAGGAAATGGGAGGAAGAACAATCGTGGTGGGTAAAACCAAGTAGAGGGCATGGAGTGAAAAAAATGGTGGGAGTCTCCTATCATAGTTGGAAGATAGGTTGAACTCAAATCTAGTGGCATAAATCAAACCCAAGGAGAGGCCCAACATATTGGGGTCATCCAACTGAAAGAAAATCAGAGCTATGCAGAAGCCCTGTCCCCTAATATTGTTGTTGTAGAGGAAATTGAATTTTAGACAATCACAACTCAAGGTGATAGAGACGAAGGAAAATTCAAGAGGATTTGACCGCTCAGGACTTCCAAAACAGATTTGAGGAAGAAAATCAGGGTGGAATGCACTTAGAAGCAGATGATAGGGTATGCAATGAATCCCTAAACGGGTCAATGAGGAGGCCATATTTGTAGAGAACCCAGTGCTTTGGGTGGATCTTGGTTAGGAGCTAGATTAAGATGGTTCCAAATCTTTCCACTCAGCAAGTGACGCTAAAAGAGATGAGGGTACAGGGTGAGAAAGAGAAATCAACGAAACAAAGATAAGGGGCAGGTTGTAATGCAAGCAAAGGCTATGGGTTGTGCAGTCTGATTGGGTTTCCAATGATTAGTATGTTATCATGGAACATGAGTGGTGTAGGTAATGCTTCAATGATCCGGTATGTACAGAAATTGGTGAGGCAACGCAAGGTCTCCGTGACAATTTTACAAGAGGCTAAGCTGGATGGCTCAAAGCTTCCTCGAATTACTTCGAAGTTGGGTTTTGAGAATTTGGTGAATGAATTTGCATTTCAAGGAAAGGTATGGTTATTGTTCAAAAGTTTTATGCACGACAGCAGCATAGAAGCAACAGGACAATGTGTCACATTCGAAGGTCAGGCGGAAGGGAGCCATAGAGAGGTGGCAATCTCGGTCGTGTATGTGAAATGCGACTAAGGGGATAGACAATCATCATGGGAGGAGTTGAGATGAATGGGTGGTCTAATCACATCACCATGGCTGATATGTGGTGATTTTAATGTCATGTTGGATTTAGATGAGAGGTTACACCGAAATCCACTGGATGTTAGAGCGATGGAAGACAATGATTTGGCACTTATTGATGCTGACTATGAAGGTTCAAAATATAGTTAGTGAAACAACAGACGGACAAGGAAGAACATGGGTCAAGCTGGATAGGGTCCTTGTTAACATGGACTGGATTTGAAAACTTCTTCCTTCAATGTTGTCCACCTATTGTCTCTTCTTGGACCACTCTCCATTTCTAGTGACAGTGGAAGATGTCGATGACCGTACCCCCAAACCTTTAGATTTCAAAGGATGTTGATGGCTCACATAAGGTTCAAAGAGGTTGTGAATAGTAGTTGGGAAGCAAAGATTGAATGGCTAAAGTGTTTCTTAAAATGAGAAGACTAAAATTTGTTCTTAGAGAATGGAGTAGGAAGGAATTTGGAAACATTTTCCAAAACATCCATGAGGCAGAAGATGCAGCCATGATAGCATAACACGATCTTATCTATCCAGATCGGAAGAAGGTTGCGTAGCTCTTACAGAGGCAAAATCCAAGATTGCATCAGCGCATCTTGGGGAAGTTAATTTTTTGGAAACTGAATGCCAGGAACCAATGGTTGGAAAAAGGAGACCACATCACGTGATTCTTCCATGACTTGGTCATGAAAAGGAGGTGTCATTTATCTATAAACAAGATCAAATCAGATTCTAGAGCTATCTTGGAGTCAGAATCGGAGGTGGAAGCAGAAGCAATTAGGTTCTATAGCTCCTATTCTTCGGAAGGAGCCGAGTATTCGAATGTTATTTCTAGGAACTATCCCATGCTTTTCGAAGTGGTTTTTTTTTTTTTTTTTTCCCATTCTCTGTGACAGTGCCCCAGGTCTGGATGGGTACCCGAGCAGGTTTTCATGTCTTGCTAGGACATTATTGGAGAAGACATTCTCAAGATAGTTAGAGAGTTCATGTCCAGGTGATCTATCCCAAGATCTTTTGGGAGCTCATTAATCGAAGCATTCGAAGACGGAAAAAATGGCAGATTTCAACCAGTTCGCCTTTGCAGTGTGTTTATAAGGTCATCTCCAAGATTCTAGCCAATAATGCATCCAAGGTCCTGCTGAATCTCATCTCCAAGGAGTAGGAGGCCTTAGTAAAGGGTTGTAGCATCATGAAAAGTATAGGGCTAGCAAATGAGATAGTGGGAGAGATTGACTGTAAAGTTAGAGGCAGAAACATCGTGGTCAAACTTGATGTAGAAAATGTTAGACGAGATGGGCTGTACGGCCCATGTGTCGTCATGGTGGGACCCTCTGGCCCTCTATGGTGTGTATTTAGTTATTTCCATGTATAGTAGATCCAAGATATTCCTACTATGTATAGCATGATTCTTAGGTTGTATATCTCTATATGTTTCCCTTTCCGGGCTAAATCAATATACATAAAACAGAGGACAATTCTCCACATCATCCTGTGTTATCAGAAAAAGCTTATGATAAGATGGAATGAGAATTTATCATGTAGGTTCTGACCAAATTTAGTTTTGCTCCTCAATGGGTAGGTTTAATGGAGGGTTGCTGGAGAAGTTGTTGGTTCTCCATATTGTTAAATGAAAAAGTCTCGGTATTCTTCAAGCCATCAAGGGGCTTATGGCAAGGAGGTCCCCCTGTCGTTAGGTTTGTTTATCTAGAACAGAAGTGTTAAAAAAAAAGGATTAAAAGGCTTGTGAAGAGTGGAGCTTGTCACCCTTTTCACCTTCCCCGTGGATGTCCAACTATCTCACATCTTCTTTTCCCCAACGCTACCATCCTCTTCACAAATTGAAGAATTTTCTCTATATGGAATTTGATGGCCTTTCTTAAGGAATACGAAAAGGTGTCTAGTCATTGAACAAATGCATCCAAAAGTTGTTTTGTTGCATTGTCAAAAGAGCCTCCAACTCGCATCTACATGGTAGAGCAACTAAACAGATTTAATCAAGCTGATCTTCCTTTAACCTATATAGGATTTCTGATTAGAGAGGGCCATTTAAGGGCAGTCCATCTTCACTAATAGTGAGGTCGTGAACAAAACAGTTGGGTGGAAGAAGTTACTTTCTATGGCACACTATCTAACACTCATTAAGCATTGTCTAGCGAGCTTGCCTATCCACACCATGGCCACTCTTGAACTCCCAATTTGCATATATCAGAAATTGGAGGGAAACTTTGTGAACTTCTTCTGGGGGGAAATGGGAACAAACTCATGATGCACCGGATTAGATGGGCAAAACTTTATCTCCCCACTTCGGAAGGGGGGTCTAGGTTTGAGGTGGATGAGGGATATAATGAGAAACCTTAGAATGAATCTGGGCATTTTCCTTCTTAAAGGCAAATCAATTTGGGCCAAATACATGAATGAAAGATTTCTTGCAAGGTACCTGTGAAGTCCATCCAACTATAGGATGTGTGGGCTGAAGCTTTAATGAAGTATTGCTCAATGCACACCGTTCATAATCCAACATTCTACATAGATGATTGGTAGAGGGAGTGTGAACTTTTGGTTCCATAACAAACTAGGCACAAGCATGATTTTGGAGTTGGAAGGCATTCAAGTCCTGGTGGAGTTGAGATTGGCCTTGGCGTCTGATTTTGTGTCAACTAAAGGTGGAAAGAAAAAAAGAAAAAAAAAAAAAAAAAAAAAACTAAAGGTGAATGGGATCTATTGAGTGTGGAAGGATTTCTTTCGACTGAGAGCTTCTCCAACGGTTTAAAGAAAGTGAGGTTAAAACTATCAATAGAGAAGATCGCTTAATCTGGTTTTCATTGGCTTTTGGGTCCTTCTTGACTAAATTGGCATGGAATCAAATCCAAGAATCAGGGGTCACTAATCTGTGGGCCAAATGGGTTTGGCTCAGGTTTATCCTGCCCAAGATTTAAATATTTGCGTGAAAGTCCTTAGCGGTACAGTCATGGTGGTCTAGCAAGCAGGTATTTGACTCGCATCTCAATGTGTGTTGCAGGGCCAATGGGGAAGCGAGTCTAATCCTTTTTTTTTTTTTACAAGAGGCCAGAGCCCCGCCTATTATAAGCAAACATACAAAAAACTTATTCCCTCCCTATGCATTGAAATGTCTAACATTTCCAACCCTGGCGTTATCGAGGACAAGAGAACCCCGAATCAGTCTAGGAAGCTCTGTGCAGTTGGTAAAGACTTTGTTCGGGCACCCTTCGCTAGCAAGTTTTGCCAGACCGTCTGCTACTGTGTTCCCTTCACGGTAGGTATGTGCAAACTGAAGGTTAAGAGGCCAGAACTTTTGGAAAATAGAGCCCATTTTTGTACCAAATGCTCCAAGGGGGCATCATATGGGGGTTTGAGGCCGCCTCCGCTATGATGCGCGAGTCTGTCTCGACTATAATATTCGAGAGGCCCATGTTCAAGGATATTTCCAGCCCATCTACCATAGCCTGAGCTTCAGCCATTGTATTCGTAACCCGGCCATATGACTTGTGAAATGCAAAGATCAGCCTTCCATTGTGATCTCTACAAACAATGGAAGTAAGAGAAGCTCAAGGCCAGTAGACACACCAAGGGAAAGAATCATCAGAAAATAGGGATAACGAACATCAACCTAGATTATCATTGCCCACCGTATGGCCAGCATCAGTCACCAGCATCAGGGAGGCAGTAAAGAGGGGCAACAATGAGATATCTCGATTTGGTAGTAACAACGGAGATCAAATTCAAGGCCTCTTCTTATGCTTTCTTCAGGTGCCGGCAGCATCCTCCCCAAATTTTGGTTGGACACCCCCCCCCACAAGTGCAAGATATCGTTCATCTTTTCAGCCACAACGCCCTTGCATCCAAGGTCTGGGATCATTTTGGGAAGATTTCCAATGTTCACTCTCCAAATAGATAAAACGTACATCAACGGATTTTTCATTGGTTCAATTGTGCTCATCGAACTTCTGGAATCAACCATTCCATCTCTCATGTATATAGAGAGAGCAACAGAGTGGCAGATCGCTTGCTGTGGTTGGGTAGTTCCACGTGTGGCCTAAAGGTGTATAGAAGAGGCGTGGATCTTCCGAGGGAAATAACGGGCTAGCTGCTCGGTGATGGACAAGGAAAGCATTGACAATCTGTGGTGTAGCAATCTCCCCCACTAGTGCAAGGGTGACAAATTGGGCCAGCTATAGCTTGCATTCAGAGTTTTGGTCAAGATTGGTGATGTTGCTTGTGGATCAGCCCCTAGTATGATGAGAAATTGATCAGGTTTTGACCAAGCTAGGTGTTTGTTCTGTGCAGATTTATTTCAGCCTCAGGCAAGAGCATTCCTGCTGCTTTGACCCATTTGTGTATCCTAGATGACTTGTTTGGCTATATTGTATTATATAGCAGTAATTCCATCATGGTCTGCTCAATTTGTTGTGCATAATAGGCAAGTTGAATGCTCCTGCAGTGGCCCGTAGGGACTGATCATGTCCTGCATCCCATAGGTGTTTGGATCAGATTTCCTAGGTGTCGTTGGTTTTCATGTCTGCCAGTTCTGCAGGTTGTGCCACCAGTGATATTTTGTATTTCTGTAATTTGTAGTAAGGTTTGAATGTTTGCCGGGGCGTGGTTTGTTTCTTGTTATCGTCCCCGCGTGTTGGATGTATAGAGAATTTCTTCAGATTAATAAAATTACAGGTGGTGTGCTCCCACCTTTTGGTAAAATGGAAAAGTCTAACCAACAATCGTTGATGAAATACTTGGATCAATTCTCAAACAATGTAGACCATTGTGATGACTGCACAATTTGACTACTGCATGATTAGATATACAAGTACATGAGAGATGTAGTTCTTCCAAGATCTATTGTGAGTTCAGGACAAGACACCACTTGGACCAGCCCATCGAAAGGGAGCCTTTGGTACTGGTGGACCCGGGTTGCTAACTTAAAAATAGGAACTCAGATTTGGATCCAATATATTCCTAGGGAAGCTAATGGGGTGGTTGATGGCCTCACTTGTCTGGGCAGCAGTAACCAGGTAGAAAAAAATTTCCTTTCTGATGCAGACTTCCTGCCTTTGATCCATGGGAACCTTTTCCTGGACAAAGTGCCCTCAGGGAGGCTGGCAGGCTGGATTAAGCCATCAGGAGTTTTGTCTTGTCTTTGTTTTCTTAACAGGATAGGTGGGTCCAACTTTTTTTGGGCAAGGGCCCACCCTAATGTAGAGAGAGAGAGAGAGAGAGAGAGAGAGAGAGTGGGGGGGGGCAGACAAGACACCACTAAAATTGCACAACCCACTTCATACTCGCCAACATCCTATAGCTTATGATTAGAAGTGGAGGTAGATCACTGGCTGATCAATGCATTCCGACATGATGGCCACATATAGAATGATTGCTTGATCAATCACAGGATGATCAGGGAGATCTTACATGATGACCACATATAAGGGAGAGCTTACATGATGAGACCACATATGCAACAATCACTAGATCAATAGAATGTGCAAATTAATCCACGTGTATAATGAAACTATTTTCCTAAAGCAACGAAATAATTTCATTGATGTCTTTGAACAAATATGCTTGTCTCGTAGGTGATTTGAGTGCCCTCAACTCCAATCTTTAATGATTTGGGTGATTGCTCCCGTAACAGTTAAATGCACCAGAACAAAGTGTACTCGGATGGAAGACTGTTTCACAAAGTTAAATGTTGATGTCTTGGCGAGAGGTAACTTAAGGCAGGGTGGGGGTGATGGATGCTGCAAGGACTGGTGGGGTAATCTCATCTTTGCCTTTCATCATTTTTACAGGGAAGTGTCAAATTCTCTAGCTGAGATCAGGATATCCTTGATGGACTCCAGTGTTGTGAGAGCATTGGTATTGATAATAACAGAGTTGAGAGGGACTCAAAAGTGGTTTTAGATAGTATCCATTCCAATAACACTGTCTTGGAGTTGGTCACAGTAGATTGGGGGTTTCACTAGAAATTTAGATGCTTCCTTCTCCCATATAGGTAGAGAAAGTGATTAAGAAACCTTAAAACCATCTCTCTCTCCCTCTCTCTCTCTCTCTCATGTTTGAGTGTGAGGGGGAATTCTCTCAGCTCTCTCTATGGGCCCGCTGTGATGTCCATGTGACATCCACTCTGTCCATTAGTTTTACAAGGTCCTTTGGGACGATCCAAAAAACGAGGCAGATCCAAACCTCAAGTGAGTCATACCAGAGAAAATAGTTGATATGGAAACCACCACTTAAACATTCTCGGGGACCACTATGGTGTTTACATGCCATCCAAACCATTGGGAAATTCATTCTGTTTGGATTTTTATTCCATGCCTACACGCCCAAGCATAAGTAGGATCAGATGCAATAAAAAAAAGGATAATGAAGAAGATAGAACCATTAATATAGAGTAAATGGCATTTTTTAATCTTAATGCATATGGGCTTTAGGCTACAGTCCTCTCTTAATGCATATGGGTCATCATCAATCACTTGCCTAGGAAAAGTTTTCGTACACAAACTCTGACCCTAGCGATATATAATATCTTACATCTTTCCACATCATCATCACCCCTCCATCATATGGGCCCAAGCCCCCAACATGAACCCGACTTGATGAAGATGAAGATTGACCATTGAATTTTTTACAAGTTAATTTTTAAATAAAACATATATACTTAAATCATGTAAAAGCATTATTTTCTCTTACAAAGCCATTTAAATCAAAATCATTTTTATCCAAAAAGACTATAAGAGCTCATAATTAATTAAGCTTATCAATCTAGATGATCTCTCTAGTGAAACAGTCTATATAATAAGACCATATACCGTTGATTTCTCATTGGATTGTCATGGGACACACATTTCCATCAAAGTAGCCCAACCACATGTTTATGTCATCTTCGGTCGCAAAATTCACAGCATCTATCAAAATCACATATACTGATAAAAGTCTCCACAAAATAAGCCTTAGGTCTAAGGACTATAGGGCGTACACTCCCCATAGGGGACCTAAAAATATTCCTAACATGATCCATTGTTCAATCTGTACATACTCATGTATGTGAGTCCTAAACTCAAATTGCTCGAGACAATGTAACACTGCTAAAACAGTCATCAAATCACATTACATCTGTAAAAATATGCTAGTCCAAGCACATAATGGTTGTGAGCACTAGCTAGTTTCTATGAATAAGGTCCCTTCACCCACATCTCTCTTGCGCTATTGGCTTTGTCATATGCACTTGGCCCAATACAATTTCCACAAGGGACTACATGGTTTCAATCAACTCATATTGTGCACTTAAGCACCACTATTAAGATGTATGATAAACATACATACTCTCCCATCATATTCATGTCGCATTTATAATAATTATAGTAGTAACCATAATGGTTTAATTAATGTGCAGATTGGGTTTCAATGACACAAAACCCAGCACATTACCACCAGCATCAAGGGAAAACACAAATACCAGCCTAGTCCATTACTTCTTTGGGCCCCAAGAAAGTTTAATGATAAGCCTTCAACACCACTGTCACTTGTGGTGAGGGTCACATGAGTTTTGAATCTACTCAATTGTTTAACTCACATCTAAAGATGACTGGAGCAATGGATGGACAAAGTGGATGTAACACATCGCATGGACCCCATTGAGCTTTCGGAATAGTGATGAGGTGACTCAGCCTGACTCGTTGGGAACGACTTCTTGGGACTGAACGAGTCAGTCCTGAGTTGCCAAGTCTTTTAAACATGGTCCAAACCATCCTTGATGTCTTGGCATCCTAAACTAGGGTCCCGATCCTTTGTTGGCTGCAAATAGGAAAGCCCTGTTTGCAGCTTTTAATTGGTAATTGGTCCATGTCACACTGCATGATGTCAGTGTGATGAGGTTGCATTGAGGATGTGATGTGGTTGCAAACCTATGTCATGTGATGTTTGCAACCACATCACATCCTTAGTGAAACCTCATCACATCCTCAGTGCAACCTCATCACACTGACATCATGCAGTGTGATGTGGACCAATAAGAAGGCTTGCAAACAGGGATTTCCTGTTTTGCAGCCAACAAAGGATCCAGACTCCCTAAACTATCACCCAATGATTTAGCTTTGGTATCTGCGTTGACTACCATTCTTCATGTGTCCCAACTTACAATATGTCACGACACATGATTTTATAAACCATAATTATTTGGATTGACCTTCGTAATTTTTCTCAACAATAGCTTGTTTGGATGCACCCTTGGAACATTTATGTCCATCTTGTTGACATTGTCTCACAAACAATTTAAGGCTATTTCCGACAAAATTAAGTTTCAAAGGGATTTTTTTTTTGTTTTTTTTATTTTTTTTTATTTTTTTATACAACCGACCTGCACATGTGACAATTCGCATGGTTCGAGATCCAAACCATCCCAAAGGAGTGCCATAAAGTGACCATACCCTAACTAGAAAAATCATGTCCATTATCAAAACTGTAGGTCAAGTTTCTGACAAGAACTGGCATATCTATCAATGGTTAAAAGATTCACCGATTCAGATATACTCATTTAGTCATAAATCGTGTCAACTCAAACTGAATCGCCCCTATCACTATAAACGCTCTATGGGACCCATTGGGATCTGTATTATATACACACCATCTATCCATTGCATCAGAACATATTAGGACATGAGCTAAAAAATTAGGTAGATTCATAACTCATGGACCACACCACAAGAAATAATGAGACTGAAAGCCCACCATTGAAACTTTCTTGGGGCCCACAAAAGTTTTAGACTAGGCTGATATTTTTGTGTTCCCTTCATCCTAATGGGAATGACCTTCTTAATAGGTTAAATGGCATATAAATACCATCGTGCGCCCTAGAAAGGTTACAGTGCTGGGAGTTTCCATCTCCACTGCTTTCTATGTTGTGCCTATTTGAGCTTTGGATTCTCATTTTTGGGCTGCCTAAAATGAGGTTGCCAAACTGATGCACATAGTAGATGTCACACAAACATGGTGATATGCCCCACAAAACGAGCATCCTGATGATTTTTTTTCCAAGATTGCATATCATATATGTTGAAGGCACACTAAATTCCTGTGCTGTCACTTCTCATTGGTCCATGTCATTGACTATGACAACAGGTCACAAAACACATCGATTTTCTCACACCTGAATAGATTGCATACTACACAATACAAAGTTTAAGCGTGTGAAACTTCCATGGCCCCACCATAATTTATGTGTTAGATCCACAACATCAATCAAAATTTCCAGATTATTATAGAGAATGAGCTCAAAAATGAGGCACATCCAATGCTCAAGTGGACCACACCACAACAAGAAGTGGGGATTGAATGAACTATTTTTGAAACCTTCCTAGGGCCAACGACGACGTTTATTTGCAATCTAACCACTTCATAAGGTCACAAAAACCTGGATGAAGGGAAAACAGAAAATATTAGGTTGTTGATCGGAGCCTTTATGTCCCCAAGAAATTTTCAATAGTGGGCATCCAATTCCCACTGTTTCGGGTAGTATGGGCCACTTGAAACTTAGATCTACCTCTTTTTTTTGTCTCATGCACTAAAATGATTTGGAAAAATAGATGGACGGTGTGGTTTTGACACATACATCATGGTGGCGTCCACATATGTTCCACATGTTAACACTTTCCGTTTTCTTCTCTCCTGCTACACCACACAACAAGCAACGGAAATTTCTTACGGCATCAAATTTATGTGGGCCCCATCATGATGTATGCGTCAGATCGACACCGTCCATCCATTTTCCATATCATTTTAGGGCATGAGACCAGAAATGAGGCAGATCAAAGGATCAAATGGGCCACACTATAAGAAACAGTGGGAATTGGACACCAACCATCGAAAAATTCTTTGAGCAACATAAGGATCTGGTCCGAGTGATATTTGTGTTTTCCCTTCATCCAGTCTATGTGACATTATGAAGCAATTAGATCACAAATAAACCTCACAGTTGGCCTTAGGAAGGTTTCAACGGTAGTCATTCAATCTCCATTTCTTTCAGTGGTGTGGTCCACTTGAGCTTTGGATGTGCTCCATTTTTGGGCTCATGCTCTAGAAGGATATGAAAAAATTGATGGACAGTGTGGATCTAACACATAAATCATAGTGAGGCCACAGAAGTTCCACATGTTAAAAGTTTTGTTGTGTAGCATGTAATCTATTTTGAAGAGAAAATTGGTGTGTTTTGTGAGCTGGTGTGGTCAGCAATGACATGGCCAATGAGAAGCAATGGCACAAAAATTCCTTGTGCCTTCAGCACATAAGATCCACACTCTACAATTCCATTATCCAAGGATGATGTGGCACCGTGCACACAGACACACACACACACACACACGAGAGAGAGAGAGAGAGAGAGAGAGAGAGAGAGAGACCCAACTTTGTGTATAGGTTTTCAAACATGCAGACTCACTCTCACACCCGATTATGTGTAAGTCTTCATACATGCATATGCCAATTTATATGTACGTTCTTAGATGTTCTAGTTACCATACTATCTACCAATCTAAGAATGTAAGGCTGCATGCATAGGTGTTAGCACCAACCATATATAAACAGCCTTTGTTGACATTTTCAGGTAAATATCTACAGACACAAAGTGCACCTGTAGTTTCCCATTCTTCATTTTTTTCTTGGAAGAGAGAGATTTATTAATGAGGGGGAAATACACCACTTCGGGCATAGTCCATGCCCAGAAACTTGAGGACCCTACCCATCATTTCAGCCCATGTGCAAAAGAGAAAAACTAAATCCTTAATATCCACCCTACAACTAAATCCTTAATATCCACCCTACCATCTCCTTTCCTTCCTGAAGGGCCAAGACCTTCCTGAAGGTGTATTATATTGGCCATTTCCTCTAGCCAGCTAGATACTTTAAACATAATCCTATTTGCCGCCATCCGACTGCCCTCAAATCTGGCTGCATTGAGGCTTAATCATATTTCCCAAACTATGAAACAGGGCACAAAGCCTCTGAGAATATAAATTCTAGACGTTTGGTCAGCAGAACTGGTCGACTGCATTATTCTACCGGCTATCGATTAGTTAGCAACCATTGGAAAATCAAAGAGAGATGCAAAGTAGTGTTGGAGGAAGACACAAACTTTAGGATCTCTCATCCCAACTACCATGAATTATGAGATATAATAATGCAGAAAAACAAAAAACCAATCAATCACCACGACACACAAGAGTTTTACGTGGAAAATCCTCTAACATAGGTAAAAACCATGGGACCTCGTCCTGATGAACAAATCCACCTTGTAAAGAAAGATTACACAATGATAATAAGCTAGATACACTCTGCTCAAATCTACATCACCTCTCCAAGGGCGGATTACAACCAAAGAGAATAGATAACAAAGAGATCTCGCCGATCTGAGGACGTCGAAGACACTGAGGACGAACTGATGATGTGGATGAATCATCATGCACCTGAATCTCTCTCTTCCTTCGATCTTCCTCTCTCTTCTTCTTTTCCTTTCTCTATAACTTTCTCTAAACATGGTAATCTCTAATCAATAGCCTAATCGCAATTAAGAAGTGTTTATATAACATTTTGTGAGAATTAGACAAAATAGGAAATTGTGTAATGCAGTCATGCACGCCGTCAATCAGCCTAAAACTATCCAACAAGCTATCCACAAGAAACTCCTTAATTAGGCTAGCCGACGCTTAACTATTGGTCGGCCAATCATGGCCATCGGCAGGCCGACGCTCAATTGTCTGTTGGTCACAACTGTTCGAAATAGTCTAGTATGCATGGGCCATCTACGGGCTAATTCGGTCGGCGGCTGATGACCCCAAAACCTGCACTTCTCTCCTCTGCTCCTAAAGAGAAAAACTCCATCAAGTAGGCCCATACCTTACTAGAGGTAACACTAATAAAAATGGTGATCTAGTGACTCTATTTTGTGTAAATCTTTGACATATGGAGGCTGCATTCCCAGGGAAGGAGGATCGAGGCTCTGACCTTGAGCACTCCTGTGAATCAGAGTGACTGATGCATCTGAGGATAGACAAACCTAGTTAGAACCACTGTCGTGGATAAAGGGAGCGCATTCCAATTTCCTCTACTATTAGACTCTTGCTCAACAGAAAACTGAAGTTGATAATCATCATCAGACTGGTGTAGATTATAATCAGCTCTCATCAGAATGCGCTTTTGTATGTAAACAACCAATTGTACGTACACAGCTTGTATATTCTTGCGCCTTATTGTCAACCGAAGATTATTTTATTTTATTTTTAACTGTCGGCCAAGAAATGTATGTGTGTGTGTGTGTGTGTGTGTACACACACACACACACACACACACACACACATAATACAGACACACACACACACATAATACACACACACACACACACACACACACACACACACAAAAACGTAGAGTTATTATGTGTATAGGTGTTAATATACATACATATCTACCTACCATACTATCTATCTATGTAATTAGAATGTACATTTGTATGTATAGGTTTCTGATACATGAATATCTACCTCTCATACGGTCAACCTATATAAGTACTGTTTTTAAACATACATGTCTTAACAGCCCTTTCCTAGTGTCCAAATTATATAGACTCTGCTAGATATAAGGTTCGTTAATCCTTAAATAATATTTCAAAGGGCTGAAATATTTTAATCTGGGAGATCTTTTTGGTGTAGTGCATCTACTACATGCCCCACCATATGAACAGTTTGGTTTATTAAAAGAGAGCCCGATCTAATGGCTAAATACATAACAATGCATCCCATTTCAACACTCCTATTCTAGCTAAAACCATACAGGCATCTATCAAAATATGCACCTCCACATGTGGACACATGCCAAACTTGTGTGCCATCTAATCCGTGCAACAGGGTACCCATTTTGAAAATTATCCGTCTCGGACATTTTGCTGTCTGCAAATGAGGGCTGTTAAACCGTACGTTGAACGGACCGATGGAATTTTTTTTTTTTTTTTGAACTGTCCAATTACTTTGTACAAATATCCTCTACATGAAGCATTTGTGGACCTGGTTTTTTGGCTGGGGCAGGTATAAGTAGACCCCAACTGTTGCGTCACTCAGATAACCCACACAGATTAGCAGGTTGGCATGTGTGCCACTTGTAGAAGTGTGTACAACTACCCTCGAAAACTTGTGCCTCCGAATGCAGGAGTACGTAAAACAATGCAATTCATGAATAAAATTCAAGCGGACATTTAAGAAACATGCAATAAAAGATAACGTAAAATAGATAAGAAAATCGTAGAGATGATGCATGCAACCGTGTGTGTCCGATGCAAAAGAATGCAAAAACACAGCTTGAAAGAAAGAAGCAAATAATTAAAATGAGGCAATTCCATATATCTGCTTGCTTAGGTGGCAGCTGATAAACGGGAGTGGATTGGGCTCGGATTAGGTACTACCCCACAAGGACGCTGAGGAGACCGACGGGGTGCGTGTGGCACCTTGTCATTGGTGGAAAGCCACTCGGGCCCACACCGATGTGAGGGTGGTGTGCTGACAGCCCTGTCACATTGGTGTGGCCCCACTGCTCTCCACCAAAGACGAGGTGCCAGGCAATCCGTCTGTCTCCTCAGCTTCCTAGATAGGGTAGTACCTAATCTGAGCTCGAGTGGATTTCCTCCACAAAGATGCCCATAACAAATCCACTCCATCCATCCATTTTAAAAAAATCACAATAGGACAGGATTTCAACAATGAGGCAGATCCAAAACTCACTCCATCCATCCATCCATTTTTAGAATCCTGATCTATTGTCGTATTTCAAAACAGATGGACTGAGTGGATTTGTCATGGGCATCTATATGGGCTCCACATAGCCCTGGGCACAGAGATAATGCGGTGCCGGGGTCACACTCAATCCGCTACCCAAGAAATGAGCATTCAAATGGGACCCTGATATACATTTGGACTCTGTATGTGTTATATGTGTCCAGTCTCAAGACTGTACATCCATTTTGCTAGATCATTTTAGGGCATGAACCCAAAAAAAGAGGCATGTCCAAAGCTCAAGTGGACCATTCCACATAAAGTAGCGGGGGACGATGAGGCCACTGTTGAAACCTACCTAGGGCCCACCAAGATGTTTATTTTCCATCGAACCAGTTCACAAGGTCAGACAGACCTGGATGAAGGGAAAACACGAATATCAGATTGATCCAAAACTTCTATGGCTCCCAAGAAGTTTGCAATGGTAGTCGTTCAATCCCCACCGTTTTCTGTGGTGTGATCCACATGGGGCATTCGATCTGCCTAGGCAAGAGACCTTTCTTTAGGTTCAATTGGACTAAGTGATGTTTGCATGCAACCCAAAAAAAAAAAAAAAAAAAAAAAAAAAAAAAAAAAAAAGGAAATCTGAACGATTGAGATTTGAGAAAGTGGCTTTGTTGCTTGGCCCATCCATGATGGAATGTGTGCCCGCTTGGATGATCCTTGCCAATCTATCTGTACAGATATCCATCAATCGCATGGTATCAGTCCAACTGGAGATCGTCATTCGGACTGTTACAAACAAAAATCAATCCTATAATCTTCTAACATTCGCCAATCAACTCAATATCATCTTACCATGCAGCAACCAATGGACCACAAGCGCGACGGATAAATAACCAATAAAATTGATATTTTAGGTCCAAAATCAGTTCGTCGTACCTACACACTACCATGCAAACGCACTGTAATGGCTACCGAGTACCAAGCACTTCAACATAAAAGAATAAAAAGGGGGCGTTCTATCAAAATAGCAGGGCTAGATAGTCAAATAAGTGGGTGTATTACTTTACCGGAGCTGGACTTATGGTGCCTTTGGTAAGCATGAAAACTGCCACCTCTACGTTCCATGTCTCTCTTCTGTGAGAGAGTAGGTTGGAAAGAGGGCTGTGTGTATATTTTTATATCTTGAGTTTTGCTCTGATACATCTCGAGGTATTACAGTAAGATATGTCGAGACTTTAGCCGTTGTATTTGAATTTCCTGGAATGATCCAGACCGTTTATTTCATAAGGCTCCCTTTGGGGATTTTATGCACAAAATGTCCATCCGATTGAATGCTTCAGCCGTTTCATTATGCAAACTTGTGGTTACCGTTCAATTTTCAAAGGAAGAAAGGAAATTTATCGAAGGGTTGAAACCATTCACGCTTTTTTTTTTCTACTGTAAAAAAAGTGAGGCTCGTCATATAAACGGTTTGGATCATTGCAAGATCACCCAGATTTAAAGGCAAAATTCTGCGACGTATCGTATTGTAATACGTGGAGATGTATCAGAACATCATTAGGTGTTACCCGGGTAACAGTAGTGGGTGTTACCCGTACACTGGGGCCCACCTTGATGATTTTCTGTATATCTACACTGTCCAACCGTTTCTCCAGACCCTTTTAGAATGGGGTATCGAAATATACACAGATCCAAATCTCAGGTACACCACACCACAGTAAACAGTAGTGATTGAGTGATTCACCGTTAAAAATTCCAAAGAGACCATAGTAACGTTTTATTAATGTTTATTTGAAATCCAACCTTTTGATAATGTAAAGAAGATCTGTATGAAGGTAAAATACAAACATAAGATTTATAAAAAAAAAAAAAACTTTTGTGGCCCACAAAAGCTTATTAATGGTTATTCATCAATTTTTATAATGGTATGCATGGTCCACCTGAGATTTAGATATTCTTAAGGTTTGGGATCCCATCCTAAAATGAGATGGGAAAACAGATGGACGGAGTGGATATATAAAAATACATTAAGGTGGGCCCCACACGGTTAGGGTAACACCCACTAAGCTGTTACGAGGGTAACAGCTAATTCGCTCCCCCTATAATAATACACTCCAGGAATGAGAGTCCACGTGGCAAAACACCGGCGTTGGAAACGAAGAACCGAATACGCCAGGGAAAACGCATGCGTGACCAGGACGTAGTCATGCGTGGTGTGCCTATGCTCTTACGTGGATGGAGAAGTTCATGTAGATGAGATCCAATCCGTCCATCAGATGCGTCACCTCATTTTAGACGTTGAAACCAAACATCGTACTAACTAAATACTCACGTGAAATCTTCCTAAAACTTCTAAATTCACACTGTGTGGTTCACCTGAGTTTCAAATTGGCCCACTCATAACTACCGGTGAGCGTTTTAGCCCAAATATTCCTAATGCTGTGGCCTACCTGGGTTTAGGACCGACCCAATTTGGTTAAGTGAATATGAGAGGCAACGGAACTGATGGACGGCTAGGATCTCATGCATGTTCTCCCCCACGTAGTGCTTGGTAGTCAGTTGAGCGCGATTTATACGCCGGTGAACGGTCAGAGAAATACCGGATACAGCGGCTGCATTATAAGTTATTATACAGCCATTTTCCCTCCAGCGTGTCATATTTCTAGAAGATCGTATACGTAAAAAATGTGGGACACACCATCATAATCAGTACATTTTAGAGTCAGGACAATCAGCTTATTAAGTAGTCCACGCCAGAACACTAAATCATTTCATCGGCTGTCCATTGTACTGGTTTTTTGTCCCTCTGTATAGGTGGATCAGCCTAATTCTCATTTGAAGAGGTTACAATTGCTTGGCCTACCTTTTTGATGGATGAGATATTCTACATATAAGAAATGTTGGCGGGAAAAATATGAATGGTTTAAACCCTACGATACAGCCGCTGTACCTTGATCATTTCCTGAACGCAACGCAGCTGGCAGCTCGTCTGAACGTAAGAAGAATGCTAAGGGCGATACTACCAACTAAGTTACTTTTCGGCTGAACTTAATACGTTAGGTTACTTTTGGCAATTAAGTTCGTTGGATAATAATAACTGAAAGGTAACTTATCTCTTAGAAGTTATTTATTTTAATAAGTACTTTTTTTTTAAGCTTTTTGGCTTTTGACTTTTCTAGTCCCCCACCTTTTTTTTTTTTTTTTTTGGGTTAGCACACACCCACAATGTTAGTCACTCTCCAATGTTAATTAGCCACCCTCCAAATTGACTTTTCTACTTATCTCTTTTAGGTAAGGCTACATATCAAAGTTCTCTATCATGGTTCACTCAATTAATTCTCACATACCGTCCATATCAAAGGAGGCCCCACATGATGGACTGTACCATCAAAGGTGGGGCTCACACAGTAGACGGCACACATCAAAGATGGGCCTGCAATAATTGGTTCAAGATCCAATCCACCAATCAGGTTGATCTGATCTTCTACATCTTTCCCAAAAATGGTTCTAGTCCACTTACCACGTGGACCGACTATTGGAAACAAGTGAATGGGTTAGAAAACTTCAGCCAAGTCTTCTAGAGCCGTACATTTTTTTTGCAGACCATGGCCCACCTAACCAGTGGATCAACCTGATTCTTGTGTCAGGGCATCCATATAGTGGTCTCGTTCTGATGGATGGAATGTATCTCAGACTAATGTGTTATACTAGCACATGGGCATGTACATGAGCTTTATAGCATGCACGTGAGATTAGAAAAGCTCATTATGTTAGGAAAACTGCCTCAACGCATAGTTTTTTATTTTCATGTCAATATGTTGCCTATTACATGTAGATTTGAAATTTTCTTTCAAAATGTTACTTATCAATGTGTTATTACCTCTCATACTTATTTACTTATTGGCTGGTAAGTATGTTATTTACCAAACATACTTATCTGCTTAATAAGTAAAAACCAAGATAAGTAACTTATCTAATAAGTAGCTTAAGTAACTTACAATCCAAACGGGCCCTAAGGGACTGTTTGGATACAACCAAATAAGTTGCTTTTCTTGCTGATGGCAGCAGTTCAGCGACTTATTTGAGATAAGTTAGTTTGGTTGTGGAATAATTATTGTTACTTATTTTATGAAAATTGGTTCGGTACTCCAGCAATTTCTTTTTTTTTTTTTTTTTGCTTTTTCACTTTTTATCCACCAACTACAACGAGAGGTGGTGCTCATCCTTAGCGGTCAACGATGCTAGTTTTTGTGGTAACTGATGTTGACCATCCAGCTTGTTGGGGCCCACTGTGATGTATTTGATATGCGCCGTCCATCTAGCTTGGATGTGAGTGGGGCTAGCACGTGAGGCAGATCTAAGCCCCAAGCGGACCCCACATCAGGAAGCAACAGTAATAATGATCACACCGTTGAAACCTTCCTAGGCCCAACATTATGTGTTTTACTTGTGCCATTCATCTATTTTTCCAACTAGTTTTGGATGGCCTACTGGGTAGTGGGGCCACATGCCATGCACATGAAATCCACATCGTCCACCCTTGTTGGTCCAGCCCAAAAATGAAACAGAATCCAATCTCAAGTAGACCGCACCTCAGGAAACAATGGTCATTGACGCTCACCATTGGTAGGCCCTAATGATGAGTGGCCCATATCCAAGGCGGCCCCCGCATGATGGATGGCCCACATAAGAGGTGGGCCCCTCATTTTGGAGAGTTATGCATTAAAGGTGGCTCCGCATGATGGGCAGTGGATATTGATGGTGGGCCCACTTGATGGATGACCAACATGAAAGGTGGACCCTACATCATGAACGGTGCACGTTAAAGGTCGGGCCATAATGATGAATGGCCCACATCTAAGGTGGGCCCCACATGATGGACTCCCTGCATCAAAGGCGGCCATGTTAGGCCGTATGGTTGACACATTGGGATGTAACGACCCGAGATTTTCGACTCTCGTATATAACACGACGGCCGAATTCCCAAGTAATTTATGGAATAACTAATTTGTCAAATAATAAAATATAGCATTCAAGCACAATGGCGGAAACCATTATCATCTTATTCTATCAACCTTACTACGTCATCATCAATGTTTAAATAAGGGAACCAACAAATATTCATACTAATCAATCAAAATATCAAACCATGTCTTATCTGAAAGACTTATTACAATTTCCATAAATATAACTACTAATCAAAAGAAATGTCTAATAAATGAAAATATCAACTAAATCCCTTCAACGTCTTCATCCGCCATGTGATCGTACGAACCATCGAACTCTTCACCTTGAAAGTCGAGTTCGATAACTGGATCTTCACCTGCATCATCTAAATTGCGATTGGGATAGCGTTAAACGCTATCATAGTGGGGAATATTCCCTACAAGACAATCATGAATAATAATGTACAAAACTCAGAGTAACGCAACATAATGATATCTTTATTCAAACAAAACAATCAAGTAATAATCTTTGTTAATGCGATGCATGGAATGCATGATCTAACTAAGGCACCCTGGATAGAAATCATAATACATGAAGTGGGAGACTCCCTGTTATGACTTCACGCTAGCCACTAGTCACTAGAGGTTATTAGGACGGACAAGCCCATAGTTTTACCTAGAACGGGATAACTTCGCGCATAAGAAAGAGGCTTATTAATGTGGAGTACTTAAATCACACTATTGGTCCATGATAAAGACGATCCAAGTCACTCATATGAAGAGAAATATTCGACTACGACTAACCATCTACTTTTCTCACTCGATGGATATGAAAATCAAAGGTTAAAGGGCTGATTTGATAATTGGACCACTTCTACTATGATTTAAGGGCTGAAATTTGACATGTATGGTTAATATGTGCCCAAAAGCTTAAATCCATGGTTTTGCGTGAAAGCGATCGTCAGAAATTATAATACTTAAAAAAGGGATCTTAACTTAAGTTTAACTAATGGCATTTTCGTAGTTATCTGAAAAGTGTGTGATTTTTGAAATCTGGTCTTTCTACGATGTTTATGGGATCATTCTAAACAACTTTTGTAAAGGGTCCCCTATCGGATCTCCTACGGATGTCCCGCTATTCGCAAATCAATGGTAAATGTACGATAATTAATAAAAAAAATAAATTAAAAATGAATTTTCAAAAAATTTCAAATAAATCTCGAAAATCTGGGGCGTTACATGGAAGTACCTATTGATGGAAGAGAGGCTCTAAGCGATCACGAACGAAGACGTGTTGAAGTGAAAGCCCCAGGGATTATTGAACGTAAATCTGTGCACGAACCTATGCAAACAGGGTTAAAAGCTGTGGATAGCCTGGTTCCTATAGGCCATGGTCAACGAGAACTTCTAATCGGGGACCGACAAACTGGAAAAACAGCTATTGCTATCGATACCATATTGAACCAAAAGCAAATGAACTCAAGGGGCACCTCTGAGAGTGAGACATTGTATTGCGTCTATGTAGCGATTGGACAAAAACGCTCGACTGTGGCACAATTAGTTCAAATTCTTTTAGAAGAAGCAGCCCATGAACTCGTAAGAGATGACTTCTTTTACGATTCGCCTGAGGCGAATGTCCCAGTCCTGAAAGACTTTCGAAATTTCCTCCACGACCAAAATCGTACTAAGTCATGGGAAGGCCTCGAGCACATGCGCAAGCACTTTTTATATGATGACATACAATTTTTTAATAATAATAATCAAGACTAATTTGGTTGTGTCGACTCGATTTAATATCCGTTACATAGAATTTCATCCATTTTTTTATATAAAGAATGATGACTTCTGCTTTTGTGGTACGACGCGTCATCATTCTTGTTCTTGTATAAAAGGAGAAAAAGCGGATCCCTCTCCCTATTGGTCGAGTGACCTAAAGTAAAGGTCCCTGTCCCAGAAAGAAGGATCGATGAATCACATTGACGGAACCCCAAAAAGTGCTCTTATAATTGTCAGCTGTCCGAATCTGACTGAGCTACCGAAACGGATCAGTCTGGGTAAGGTCGATGTCAAGCTCGTGACTGATGTGCGTCGACGATGAGACTGAGTGGATCGCTCTTGGTGGACTCAGGTCAAGGTCAATGCCATGCTTTCTTAACCACAGTTGGGTGCTTTACTAACGATGATTTGAGGGTCTCACTTCCGACATCTCCCCACACAATGAACAATTCACACCAAAGTTTGGCCCCAAATTATGGATGGTGGATGTATGCAAGGACCAAACAAACTTGAGGGATAATTACTTAGGAATTAGGATGTTGGAAATAAACATGCTTTTCTACTTTTCGGTTAATAAGGATGTTGTTTACCTAACATACTTATTTGCTAATTAAGTAGAAACCAAGATAAGTTACTTATATGATAAGTAGCTTATCTTAAGTAACTTACAATCCAAACAGGCCCTAATTGTGCTTACTGGAGTGCAATTTGGAAGTATGCTAATGTCACATGTGGAAAGAAGACATATGCGTGAGTGATCAGAGCCGCTCATCAAGCAATAATAACTGTATAGATGGAATTGATAAAAGCAGGCCTATCGGATCGACAAGGATGAAGAATGTTATGGTCAGCCTAAGGATGAAGCTAGCTTGGGTAGTTCTCTCCTGGTAATAGCATCTGGTCAAATTTTATGACGGGTAAATACAACATAAATTTGGCTGAAAGCAGATCGAGTAACCCCAGCCCCAACCCATATATCTCCCTTTTGGAGAGGTTTTTGCCATCTTTTCTCGGTCCTTAAAGACCATGTTCGCTTGCTGGTTGGCAAAGGAGACTGCAATTTTTGGACTGTTGACTGGACGGTTTACATGCGAAGAAGCCCATTCGCCCGAGGGCCTAAGTATTTGTCCTTAGCTCGTCTACAACTGCAAAAAGTAGAGCATGACCATAGCTCGGTCGTCAACTAAGGCTGAAGATCAACGACCTATCGACATCACTCCGCTCAGGAGGTGCACACCACCGAGAATCTCGTTTCACCCGAGGTAGGTTTCTAGTCTGACACGAATCAAAGTGAATGAGCTCAGACACCGAGCTCATTGAAAGGTCGGACGATCGCCTTTCAGGGTCGTTCTGAAATACCCGCAAAGATCCGAATATTTCGAGATCTTTGGGATTTACCATCATACTTAGCAATACCTCTCTGACACGATCGAGGGACAATCCTATTAAAACTGAGGCTCTCCCAAACGTATCCCAGCAAGATCCGATACTCCAAACTGTTCGCTCGCCTCAAGTGCAAGGCTGCGATGTAGTAATAATTCTCGATAAGACCGAGGTCGATCCATAGGGATTGTCGTAACAATTCTAAACTACGTAACTATGATGAACTAAATTCAGATTTATATCGAATGATGAAATTTAATAACATAAAAACTATCTACTTTAGAGTTAAATCAGGGAAATAAACACTAAAGCGCTTAGAATTCACGAATAATCATTCACAATGCCAATTCAAACCATTCAAGCCAATAACTGAATTGGAATCAGAATTCTATCCCTATCCAATCGAAATATAGAGCAATCAAATCATCATAATTTATCTAACATAGATGGATCATCCACTGATATAGTTATCTCATAAACAATTAAGGCATTGGGTGTATTCAATCACACAACCCAATCCTTCACAAAACAAGCAAGATCACATTCATTATTCTTTCTCAAGTTTTGTCACTAGACTTGATTTAGAAGTATGAATTGAACTTATATTGAACCAAAATTAATACATAAACAGCTATCTCAGATTAAATAGAAAAATAAAAATTTCTTCTAATTTAGTTCTAGATAAGCACTTAGGAAACTTAATTTGTAAGATCCCTAGCATCCAATATATCATGATGGATCTAAAATCTCTAGATCCCAAAATCCTATCAAACAATACTCCCATTAAGCAATCTCAGTAATCAAAACATCCCATGTAATAGCAATCATAAGAGATAGAAGATTAACTAAAAATACTAATTTTATTTCAAACTAGAATTAGAAGTGTTCTTCATAAAACCCAAAAGTACTTGAAATAATTCGAATTAGACATTGTAAATAATTAAAAACTCCACATCTTAGCCATAGCTAAGAGGTTTAACCAACCATTAACAGATTGAACTAAAACTCAAGAGAAAAACTACTAAAAATATATTAAAAAAAACCGATTCGAAGGAGTTGCAGACGCTCCACAGTGATCCTCTTCACCTCCCATGATTTTTCAAGCCTTTTATGATGCCTTGGGAATGAACCGTAGGTGTCCTTTTATAGGTTTGAGGCTCCACAAACTCAGAAATTTCGAGAATTTGCGTAAAACTTACGCACTGCATAGAGAAAATTGGAGCCATACTTGAAAATTTCTAAACTGGGTGCATGGTCGATTAATCGATTGGGCTAGACAATCAATCGCACCTACGATTCAATCGTAAAAGTTGTATTCTGCGATCGAGCGATCAATCTCAAGTGGTTGGGCTATTAATCGCTAGATCTAAAAAGTGTTCAGAGAGTTCCAGCAGTAATTCTTCAAAATTTTATATTCTGTCGATTGATCTACAGGTTGGGTGATCAATCGCTCAGGCTGGGAGATCAAATCGTAAATTTGCGTCAATCGCTCAGGTTAGGTGATCAATCGCTCAAGTTTTCAACAATAAGTACCAATCCCCCACTATTTTCTTGTGGTGTGGTCCACTTGAGATTTGGATGTCTCATTTTTTAGATAATGTCTTAAAATCATATGGAAAAATGGATGGAGGGCCTAGATAAAGCACATACACCATGGTGGGGACCACAGAGCTTTGAAACCACCCTTCTGCATATCTGTGCTAACCCAAGAGTCCAAGACGAATCAGATTGCGTACTTAGTAACTCAATGCGCTTGGCGTACTGAGTAAACTTTGTGGGGCCCACGGTGATTTATTCATTTTATCCACTCCGTTCATCCACTTTAAAAGATAATTTTATGGCTTGAGCCCAAAATTGAAGTGTATACAAAGCTCAAGTGGCACACAACAGGAAACAGTGTGAATTGAACCTCTATCATTGAAAAATTATTGTAGGCCACAAAAGTTTTGAATCAAGTTAATATTTGTGTTTTTCATTCATACATGTCTACCTGACCTTACGAATAGGTTGGATGACAAATAAGCGTTACTGTGGGCCCTATGAAGGTTTCAACTATGGAAATTATTATTCCCACTATTTCACGTGGCATGGTCCACCCAAGTTTCAGATATGCTTCAATTTTGGGTTCAACAGCTAAAATGAGCAGGTAAAAAGAATGGACGGTGGTGTAAACCAAATGCATTCAAAGTGGGCCCAATTAAGTTTAATCAGTACCACAAAAGCGTACTAACTTAGTACGCAATCTCTAAAGTTTACTCTTGTGTGGGGCCTACCTTGATGTATTTTTTGTATATGCATTACATCCATCTAATTTTACGTCTCATTTTAGGACATGATCCAAAATTATAAGAAGATCAAATCTCAAGTGGACCATACCAAGAGAAAGAGTGATGAATAACCATTAAAAATATTTTTCAAGCCTCAAAAGCTTTGGATCAATACGATCTTTCCAATTTCCATGTATGGATTAGTTATTATGCATATGTTTTCAGAAGTATTTCTACTAATATTACTATTTGAGGTACTATAAAATTCAAACCTACAAAACTTGTAAGTTTTCAATTTGCATTATATGAAAAATCGAATCGAATTGAATTGAATCGAAAAATTCATCAATTCAATCTCAATTCAATTCCAAAAAAATTGGAACAATTCAATTTCAATTTGAAGTATCAAAATTAAGATCAATTCAATTTCAATTTCAATTTCAAAAATTTAAGATCAATTCAATTTCAATTTCATCCAAAATCGAATTGATCGAATCGATGTGCTCCGCTACATGCATATATTCAGCCGAACCAGTCCATTTCCTAAAGAATCATTTAATGGTCCACTAGGACAGATAATTCTTCAAGATGTAAAATGTTAAGGGGGCTTGCCCCAGCCTTTGTTATGTGGGAGATTTGCTTGGAAAGAAATATGAGAAGGTTTGATAACAAATCCTCTAGCATGACGGCGGTTATTAGCAAGACTTATAGGGGGCTACAGGAAATTGGTAGCAACTTACCACCGGATTGCTTCGAGTCCCTCACAGACAAGATTACTCTTTGGGCTTTGGGGTTGGAAGACCCGACAGAGGGGGATGATGGAAACGTTCGTATTATCAAATGAACCCAACCTCTGGAGGGCTAGTTGAAACTCAATGTGGATGGATCGATAAGGGGAAACCCGAGAGATGGGGGTGGAGGAGGTGTCTGTAGAGAGCATGGAGGAAAGATGATCTTCGCCTTCCATAAGTACTATGGGAGGGTGACCAATAACATGGAGGAAGCCCATGTGATGGTGGACGTACTATTTAAAGATTTGCACCAGTATGGAGAGGTCCAATATCATTGTGGAGTCAAATTCTAAGATTGTTGTTCATGCTGCCTCATTCACTCACTATGTCGCCCTATGGAACATATGGTATAGTCTGGGCACCATCCAATCCCTAGTCGATTTCTCAATGCGGTCATTTCCCATACGTTGCGAGAATTTAATGTGGTTGCAGATGTTCTTGCCAATTTAGGGAGTGGGAGGCAGGGCGACAAAACCTATTTTCTCATATCGGAGTTTCCCAAGCATGTGAGAGGTCCCAACACCTTGGATGGGGTGGGACATGGGCTCAGTTAGAAAGAAGTAGTTGGGCCTTGGTTTTTTAGGTGGTTTGGCTTCCCCTTCTCCTTTCTAGTCGTGTTCGACCATTTCTAAAGTCCTAGTAGATGATAAGTGTGGTTGCTTTACTAATTGTGGCTCCCGCCCGAATGTAGATCTTCATTCTCCATCAATAAAGTTTTTAATCTTTCTTTAAAAAAAAAAAAAAAAAAAAAAAAAAAAGCTGTCATATGTTAAGGGTCTAGGTAGTCAAGGTCGAGGTTTCATGTTTTAAGGGTCGAGGTTGTCATGTGTTCAAGGTCTAGGTTGTCAAGTCGAGGTTGTCATGTGATAAGGGTTTAGGTTGTCAGGGTCGAGGTTGTCATTTATTAAGGGTCAAAGTTGTCATGTGTTAAGGGTCGTGGTTGTCAGGGTCATGGTTGTCGTGTGTTAAGGGTCAAAGTTTTCATGTGTTAAGGGTCTAGGTTTTCATATGTTGAGGGTCTAAGTTGTCAGGGTCGACATGGTCTTCTTCTTTTTTTTATGCTACCTTTTTTTTGTGGGAAGAAGAGATATTATTGAGCCATCAGGGAGATATACAGAGCATACAGATTCAGGTAGTTCTAGAGAACAAAAAAAATCTCCCGAAGGCTACCTATCATGAACTCCCTAAAGCCCAACCTAGTGGAAAACGGCCTAGAGGAGGCCTTTCTCCCTTCTAATGGAGCCCAACCCCACTTTGTCTAAAACTATATTACCTTTAATAAAAGCTAGAAGCTCTCTGACCAAAGAAAAGGAAGAGCAACGTTGCGAGCTGCTGTCCATTTTAGCCAAACCATCAGCAACCTTGTTAGCTTCTCTCAAGGCATGAACAATTTTGACATCAACAATAGCTTTTAATGCCTCGAATCTGGCCAACCAGAACCACATCTGCCACGGAACTGGGAACCCTTTCCTAAACATGTCTGCCACAAATTTCAAGTCTATTTCTATAATAACTTTCGAGAAGCTGCATTCCACGTAGTGAGCTAAGCCTTCCACTAAGGCTCTAGCTTCAGCTATAGAGTTAGTACCCGTGCCATAACCGTTATAGAACGTGCTGATGAAACTGCCATCCGAAGTCTCTACACACTCCACCACCACCTGTTAAGCTCGAGTTACCAAGGGAAGGTCCATCTACATTGAGTTTCACCCAACCAACCTATGGCCTACTCCACTTGATCACCTCATATCTTGGACTCCTGACCTCCTTAAAATGGATCTGCAGAGTCGACATGGCAAGCATTCTGGATCGGCTGGGGTTGCGAGATGAAGGGAGCTAGGTTGGCGCTGATGACCTACAACTAGGCTTGGACATGAGCAACTACCCTACCCTCATTTACAAAAATCCCATCAAAACGGCATCTTTTCCTTTCCCTCCAAATCTCCTAAATGATGAAGTTGGGTAGCATACCTCTAAGCAGCAGGAAACTGTCAGGAGATGTGGTAGCTTGCCACCATTGATAGAGTCTGGATATTAGCGATTGAGCTTCCATGAAGTGAACATCAAAATCTGCTCTAAACCGGGACCACACCCTTTTGGCGAGGAAACTAGATGCAAAGAGATGTTCGATGGACTCAGCGGACGAACTAATCTGCATTGGGCAGCAATTGCATTTGGAGGCGAGAGTGATTCCTCTACTCTGAACCCTAGAGTCGACTGGAATTCCCCTCAGGATCATCTTCCAAACAAAAACCGATACCTTCAGAGGCATTTTAGCATGTGTTAAGGTACGATTAGACCCCATCTGTGGGGCTTCTGTCCATTCTTGTCATGTGTTAAGGGTTGTGGAGCTTAGTTTAGACACCATCTGTGGGGCTTCTGTCCATTCTTGTTAGCTTGAATACTGCAGGAAGCAGAAAGAGAAAGGACCTTAACTATCCTATAACTGAATATATATATATATATATATATATATATATATATATATATATATATATATATATAAAGGAAACAAAGCTATGGCATAAGGAAATGACAAGAGCAGGGTCGTAGTACAACACCTCGACATAAAAGCAGAGCATTTTGGATCTAATATACCGAAATATATGAGAAAATCAAGAAAAATAAAATTTAAAATAATAAAATAAGAATTTAGAGAGTTGAGGTTACAGGCATTGTCTTAAAGACGAATTTTCCCCCACAAGAAGATGGCCCCTGATGCACTAGGTCCAGTAAGTCTACCCCAAGGAAAAATAACTCTCCTCAGCTTAGATCTAGTGCACTCTCGATCTCTGCCACACGAACTCAAGAATGCCCATACTGATTTGCCCATAGAGAAGACAGAAAAGGAAAACCAGAGAAGAGAATTTTTTTGGGATGGATTTGTAGAGGGAGAGAAGATGTCTTTATGGAAGAAAAGTCGATAGTCCTGGTGCTTGGGGCACATACGAGCGGCATAATAAATGCATGTTGACACATGCCAACTCTTTAATTACAAGGTAGGTATGCAATGGCTCTGTCTTCATGTGCATGAAAAAGACAAAACATGTGTAGAGAAAACCAAAAGTACCCGATCAAAGATACACCGCATAGTACCTCGCCATATCCACAACCACAAAGCACATGCGAGGTTGCTCCTATGGGATACCCTTATTTTCCAATACAAAGAATTAGTGGAGAATTTTAACATAAATGCTTAGTTTTCTAAATAACTTTCCAATGTGAGATTATACTAAACTCAATTAAGAAAAGTGGGTTAACGATGGTAAGAAATAATTTTCTTGATTTTTCAAATTCATTTTTTTCTAATTGAGCATTTTAAAAATAAGGAAGCGGGAAATCAATACACAAGATGCTGACCGGCTGGGGCAAAAAAACCCTTTTCTTCAACTGGGACAAGCTTTGAAAATGATCACCTCTACCTATTTGATTGGCTGGTTTGGATTATCCAATTAGTATGACTTTTTCAAGTCACGGTAGAAATTGAAAACGGAGCATTTTACGTGGTCCAGATATTTGATGTGGATTCCAATCAACCCAAATGCAACTACTCACATGTAAAAATTTCTGTATACTTAGCCCACTAGATCATTACTCAATCAGATATATTAATAGCATTATAAACAGGTTATATTAGGAGCAACCGAGTTCATCCCTTATTTCTAATTTTATATTCCAATATAGAGGTTTTCTCTTATTTTATGGAATTAAGGATTTTTTTTTTTTTTTTTTTTTTTTTTATGAAGGAGATGTCTTCTTCTTCCCTATTCCACCACATCCACTATGCCATTATCCAACCCACCTAGACATCATGTCAGGTTTAGTTTTTGAGCTTTTGAACTATGAGTTTTTGAGCATTCCAGTTGGATCGTAGACAGGATATTTTCTTATCCTAATGCGTGTGTAGGCTGTGTACCATTGCCTGCAGTGTGCATTACCGTCCTGTACATGTAACGTGTGTATAGTTCAATTAATAGACACAGCTAGCTACTTTTCCAAACTACCCATTGTTTGTACACTGTGGAAAAATAAAATAAAATAAAATAAAAAGGGATCGACCGGCCTAAAATTTTTTGCTGGTTCTTCTAGATGATGGGCCGCACCTGACTGACAATTCGTTGTCAAGAAAAGAGATACGAGGGCAGTCCATAGCATCAAGAAAATAGTGAATGAGACCCTTTTGCAAGAATAAATGGCATGACGTGTGTGACTTGCTGATGGTCGTTGCTTGTATGACCCGGTGAGATAAGTGATTATAAGCTGTGGAATGTCTGCCATTATCAATTTCAGATGAGTGATCATAAACCGTGGAACAAATGAACATTTGAGGGTCTATCATTATTAATATTATCCTGACCATCTATTACTTTTATACAGCTGTAACCAACCTTGGCAATCTAGAGCCAACATCATGAACTGATTGAAAAAAATAACCAACCTTGGCAATCTAGAGCCAACATCATGAACTGCCTGAAAATTGCTTAATTCTCAGTTGGTTCTTGACATTATTGTGCTTCGAATTCAAAGAGCATTCGGAAATTAAGGCGAGTTTGCGCCGCATCTAATGGCCACTGTCAAAGTCATGCATTTGTATTGTGACCCGTGTTTGACTCCAAGTGCTCCTCTTTAAGAAAATGAGTATTTATAAATTCCTACCTAATTAGTATGTAATTTTAATTCCAATACCTTCTTTAGAAGTTTTTCATTAAGTTTTTTTCATTTTTTTATAGGTGCGTACACACATTCCACTGTTAGTACACCCACCCACCCACCCACCCACCCACCCTATGAGCCACATTTGCAATGTTAGTCACCCCCACCTTGAGAATCGATACCATAACCTTAATGTTGAAAGGAGGTTGTATATATATCTTCACTCCCTCTACCACTTGAGCTATGAATTTGGGTGTTTTCCATTAAGCTAAATCAGTAATTTAATGATTTTTAGTAAACTACTTTTCATCCACATTTTTAACCCTAATTGGAATAACAAGGTTATTTTTAGTTAATGATAAAATTAACCTTCTTGCAGGAAGGGCATCTCACAAAACAGGTGTCTACTAATCAAAGGCCTCTTGTTTATCAATTCACCTCACAACTTCATAGAGCATCATGAGGGACGTGTGAGATCTAGGACACTCATATGCTGGCCCAATTCAGTGATCATGACCCCACTGGCTGATGATCCAGAAAATATTGGGTGATTATGACCATCCTCTTGAATTTATACTGAAAATGGATGTTTTAATTAGAAAACTGGTCGCTTGTACAAATTCAGTGGCTGTTATTGAACGGTTAAGATCTCCTGATTAGTGTGATTTTTGGACTGTCCTCCGTGAACAATGAGGCCCATGATTTGGACATCCCAGATTGATAATTATACGCCAAGCGTAGGTTAATGAGCTATGAGGTATGAGCACACGGCAAATGAAAGGCCCAGACAGCATTGTCCGTTGTGCCATCTAGGCTATCTAAATCTTAGGGAGTTTTTAACGAGAAAATTTTAATGGTGGAGATCAATCACTACTGCTTCTTGTGGTGTGGTCCACCTGAGATTTGGATCTGCCTCATTTTTTGTCTCATGCCCTAAAACGAGCTGAAAAAATAGATGAACGGCATGGATAAAATAAATAAATCATGGTGGGGCCCACATCACCGACTAGTTACTGTAGAGTCAATACCGAATCCGCATCCATTCCCAAGATGCCTTGTCTCAAAGAACCGGGTTCACATATGCGTACAAAACGGGTTTATCCAAGTCTTATCAGTAGGAAAGCATATGAAAGCTCTTCACTTGCGTCTATAAATACCCTTTCATGCTTTCTCTTCTTAAACATCCCAACTCCCAATTATCAATGGCTATCTACTCTTCTAAAAACCCATCATTTCTGATCCTCTTCCTTATCTTCTGTTCTCTCTTTCTTCCATCTTCTGTCTTTGCAAGTACCCAAAAATGCATCCATCAACACTTCTCTGCCTTGCTCCACATGAAGAATGGCTTTGACTTCACTCCATACAGTCTCTCTACTCTCTCCTCGTGGAATTCAAACAATCCTGATTGCTGCTCTTGGGAAGGCATCACGTGTGATGGAGCCAATGGTCACGTCATCAGCCTCGACCTTGGTAGCCTCCATATCTCTGGTCGGATTGATTCTGAAAGCCTCTTTCGTCTTCGGAGCCTCCAGAGGCTCAACCTCGCTGACAATTACTTCGATTCCTCTCCAATCCCTTCTGGGTTTGACAAGCTCATCGGTTTGACCCATCTCAACATCTCTCGGTTGTATTTTTATGGCCAAATCCCTCTCGAAATCTCCCTCTTGACCAGCTTGGTTTCTCTCGATCTTTCTTTCAATTATTATTTCAATGAATCCGGACTTCTACCACTGAAACTCGAAAACCCAAGCATTGGATTACTCTTCCAAAACCTGTCGAGTCTGAGAGAACTACACCTCGACAGTGTAAACTTCCCAGTGCAGGGTAGCGAGTGGGGCCAGGCTTTATTCTCGTCACTCCCTCATCTCCGCAAGTTGAGCTTACAATATTGTGATCTTTCACGCCCCATCCATTCTTCCCTTTCCCAACTCCGTTTCTTATCTGAACTCGACCTCAGCTATAACAATCTCTCATCTGTGATGCCCAACTTCCCACGGAGTCTCCGCAAGTTGAGCTGTCGAAACTGTGGTCTTTCAGGCCCCATCCATTCTTCCCTTTCCAAACTCCGTTTCCTATCTGAACTCTACCTCAATGGAAACAATTTGTCAGGATCATTACCATCCTTCCATGTGAACCTCAGCAAACTAGAGTACTTGGATCTTTCATTCAATGGTTTCAGTGGCCCTATTCCTTCTTCCTATGGAAACAAGCTTCGGAATCTCAAAGTGATCATATTAGGGAGTAATTTGCTTAATGGGACCATTCCATCATCATTGTTTTTACTCCCTTCGTTACGGATGCTGGATCTTCAAGGTAACAAGTTGGGTGGCCGGCTTGACCTTATCCACAATGCCTCTTCGACACAGTTGGAGTTCCTTTATTTGGATGACAACAACTTGCAGGGAATGATGCCGAGCTTTCTCTTCAAACTTACGAAGCTTAGAACCATTTCCCTTTCTTTCAATAATTTCAGTGGTGTTGTGGAGCTAGGGTTGTTTCAAAACCTCAAGAATCTCTCACTTCTCGATCTTTCAGATAACAACTTGTCAATCAAAGATGGTGGTGGTAATTCTCACTTTTTCTCCTTCCCCCAGATTATAGATTTATCATTGCGTTCTTGCAACATCAGAAAATTTCCAAATTTCTTACAAAATCAAGAGCAGATGCAATCTCTAGACCTTTCCAACAATAGAATCACAGGTGGGATACCCAAGTGGATATGGAATGTTGGAAATGAGACTTCGTACTATTTAAATCTTTCTCACAATGCTCTACAGAGAATTGAACCACCACTTTTCCATGTTTCGCTGTGTTACTGGGTTGTTCTCGACCTTAGCTCCAACAAGCTAGAAGGGTCACTTCCGATCCCGCCACCCTCCACCGCTTTCTTCTCTCTTTCCAATAATAATCTTAGTGGAGAAATCCCTATGTTAATTTGCAACACAACATCCCTTCAATTCCTCGATCTATCCAGAAACAGGTTGAGTGGTTGGATTCCGCAATGTCTAAGTGAAATAAGTGATATCCTCAATGTGCTAAACCTCCAAGGAAATGCTTTTAATGGCACCTTGCTTCAATCTTTTAAAGAGGGATGCCATCTACAAACACTTGATCTCAGTGAAAATCAATTAGAAGGCCAAGTGCCAATGTCTTTGGCTAATTGCACAACATTGGAGGTATTAAACCTTGGTAATAACCAAATAAATGACACTTTTCCTTCATGGGTAGAAGCTTTGCCCCAATTGCGCATTCTCATCTTGAAATCCAACAAATTTTATGGGCCCATTACACTTTCACGAAGAAATCAAAGCTTCACAATGTTGCAGATCATTGACCTCTCTTCTAATAGTTTTATGGGTAGCTTGCCATCTAATATATTTCAGAGCTGGAAGGCAATGATGGAGGAGGACAAATCTCAGTCTAAGATCCTTGGTAGAACCGTAACTTCGACACAGAATACGGTATTCTATCAAGACACAGTGACAGTAATGATCAAAGGACTAGAAAGGAAACTGACGAAAATCCTAACCATCTTCACAGCAGTTGATCTCTCAAACAACTACTTTCAGGGAGATATTCCAAACTCCATAGGGATTCTCAAGTCGCTCCGTCTGCTCAATATGTCGCGCAATGGTTTCACAGGCCGGATTCCAACATCACTTGAGAACCTAATGGTGCTCGAGTCATTGGATCTCTCACAAAACAATATCTCAGGGGAGATTCCTTGGCAGCTGACAAAGCTAACGTTCCTCTCAATATTGAATTTTTCGCAAAACCATCTCGTTGGAAGCATACCACAAATTCAACAGTTTCTTACATTCACAAATGAATCATTTGAAGGAAATTCGGGATTATGTGGACCTCCACTATCAAGAAAATGCGTGACACCATCATCGATAATGCCAACATTTGAAGATGCAACTTCAGAATTGGATTGGGAATTCATGGGGATTGGATTTGGAATCGGATATGGAGCAGGAATGGGAGCTCTTTTCTGGACTCTAACATTGTGGACAAAGGGAAGGATTGAATACAACAAATTTATGGATAAGATGCTTTCGTTGATTTTTCCTTCTGCAATATTCACTCTAAAGCGACGACCATAAGTGCATTTAAGTTGTGGTTATCCATGGCTCCTGGCTTGTCTGAGAAATGTTCAAGTAGGTAGGCAGTTATATTTGTTTGGTTCTGCATTGTCTTTGTTTGGAGTTTTTCTTCTTTTTCTTTTTCTTTTGTCTGAATTTGTTGTGGTGTGGTGGAGGTAGATTTTTGCACTTATCTAAGACTGTAAATCTACATGGTTGTTTTCCATATCAATAAAATTACAGGTGGTGTGCTCCCACCTTTCTGTAATTAAAATAAAAAAGTTGCTAATAGAGAGTACTAGGTCTTGAAGTCATTTGTAATACTGATGTTTGTTTGGACACCTAACTCTACAGGCATGTTAGATCGGCATAAGGGAAAAAGAAGTGTTGCTTGATGTATCGAATATGTACCTAAATAGTTGTTGGTGGGTTACATATCATTCTTTCGCTATCCCATTTACAATCTTGCATAGTGTGTCCGATAGAATCCCTGTACATGCCATACATGTGCTAACATGGCAGGATGAATCCAAAATCCAATCCATCCATCAGAAAGGCACCACCGTATTCATTCCCTAGTCCAAGAATAAGGTTGATCCACTTTTAAGGTGGGCCACGGTCTACGGATTCGAAAAACTTGGCTGAAGTTTCCTAACCCCTCTACGGTGCGCAGATTGGGTACTACCCCACCAGGACCTAACCAGAGATGGAAGGTCCTATCAGGGGATCAGAGGGGCCCACCATGATGTATATGTTTTATCCACGCCGTCCATCCATTTTAAAAAATCATTTTAGGCAATGAGCCCAAACATGAGGCAGATTGAATGCTCAAGTGGACCACACCACAGGAAGCAGTGAGGATTGAATTCCTACTGTTGAAAGCTTCCTAGGGCCCACCGTGATCTTTATATGCCATTCAACTTGTTTGTAAGGTCACATAGACATGTGTAAAGGGAAATCATAAATATCAGCTTGATCCAAATCTATTGTGTACCTCGTAGAAGTTTTCAACGGTAAAGCTTTCAATAGTGTGGTCCACTTGAACCTTCAATTTGCCTCCTTTTTTGGCTTGTGGCCCAAAATGATCTGCTAAAGTGGACAGACGGCGTGGATAAAACATATACATCACAGCTGGACCAACCTTGTCCATGTTAGCAACATGTATCTATCGTTGTACATGAGCTTATTGCACAGTCATGAACTCTTTTAGAGCCAACGCTCAAAAATAAAGGCATGGATGCTTATCTCATAGTTTGGAATTTTTTAATTTTCCTACCATCTGGAGGATGTTTCCGTCCACTTAAGAATTTATTTTTGCTGAAGTGATAGTGCATATGGCACCATCCCTTAAAAGAAGGTCCCACCCTAACTAAGCCATTCATCATGTGAGCACATTTGTACATTGAGCAAGTTATGGGTCATCCATAGTTTTCCAGTGCTGCCCACCTGATGTCCATATGCATGTTTTCTATCCCTGACAAGTGCAGAACAAGGTTTAATTATCTAGGCCGTTCTCCTGTCAGATGCTAACCATGGATGGACCATGCACCAAAACTCTACTGGATCCAAAGATCCTCGCTTACAATCTTGGGCCTTTCTTCAGTCGAATGGGGACTGTAGATTCTCTCTTCAATTTTCCACAGTAGGCCACAAATCTAAAGGTTTGGATTTCCCTACCACGGAGATTTCCAAGGCAAAACCCGACCATGAATGGACTGAGAAGACCAATGGTCTGGATCACTGAATGACTGGCTCCACTTGAACCTTGAGTGTTAGAAAAACTTCGAACTCTTCAAAACTCAATAAAACTAGGAAAAACGCATGTAATAGGAAGGAAGAGCATACACACACTATTATTAGAGGATTTGCCTGTTGATTACAGAGTGTGTGGGGGAACAATTACGAAGGAAAAACAAGCATGGCTGCATGGTCCACTTAGTTTCAATCCAGTCCATCATACGCTTCTGCTCCAGAGCGCTTCACTCTCCTAAATACAAAAGAAAGACACTCCCATCAATTTCAGTGATTAAATAAACATCAGTCTAGCTACTGGACTATGCATGTTAGCTGCAATTCACTAGATCATAGAAGCTCATCCACAGGAAAAATCACATACATGCAAATGCCCATTGTGGATGAGAGTAGGCTGAAGATCACATTGATCAGACAATTCTAACCGTCAGCTGACGGGCAATAATGTTCAGAAAACAAAAAACAAAAAAAATAGCCCGTTATCTGATTTCAAAGTGTTGATTTTTTTCAGCCATTGTGTTTGTTGAATCTTAACAACAACTAGAGTCTGTCTGGGTAAGGAATGGCACAAAATTGGGATTAAACTAACCCTGGTTTTAGCGGGCTCCATGCCCTCCACATCAGAATCGCTGCTCCTTCCTCTGCTTAATTGCAATCACGAATGTCCTAGGAAAACAAAACAAAACAAAACAAAACAAAAAGACCTATTAAGTGGGAAAAAATTTTGCCTCTTTAGTGAAGCAAATTTGATGTGCAGGGCATGGGGCCCACTAAAATCAGGATTAGGCTTCATCGCAATGTAGTGGGATCCCCTGTACCCAACTGGACCCAGTAGATTCAGGAAATTGCAAAATAGAGACTAAAAATCAAGTGAGTTTGAGCTGGTGGTAGTTAAATCATGGTACTAATTGGTGGTAGAAGACATCCCATAGTGAGTGGGAGCAAAAAGCTAAGGGTCAGATGGATCCCCACCATTTTGTAATTTATTCTGTCATGTCCGCTGTAAACAATGGAATACATGCGAATACATCCAGATGGTCTGAATCGCGAGGCCCATTATAGACGAGCTATACTGGGCTAATGATCCAAACCATCGTATTATTGGCTACTGAATGGATGGCTAAAGTTAAAACACCTAGCAGTCCAAGTTCAATGAGTGAAGTAAGATGGTTAAGAGAGACAAAAATCAATGAGAACTTGGCTATGCTTTACCCATAACAGGGTCCTAAATTTGGATGGCCGAGAATTTACTTTATGCTGCATGTGTGGTGAGTGCCACAACTTGAGAAATGGCGTGGAGCTTTCACCGGAGTCCAGCCCCTGCTGCTGTGCTTAGACTCTGTCGTGCAACTGCCACAAACAACTAAAATTTGACGACTCATACTGCACAGGCTGCATATGTGTCCTGTTTTTGTCAATCCAGACCATCCAAATTGTGGGTCCCACAATGGGTGGAGTACAGACCAAGAATCATGGATTGGATGATCCCAACAATCCAGTTGGTGGCAACAAAGTGGACACTTGAAAAGACAAGGATCAGCAATCCAAATTTAACAGGAAAATTACAATGGCTAAGAGGAGTCATCAGTGTCATTTTCAGGCTACTATCCAACCAGAATAGGGCCCATGATTTGGACAACATAGTCCTGCGCAACTGTGTATGGTAGACAAATTGCCCACAACTAATAGATTATGATGAACACACCGGCTCTAGGCCCGACTGCAAAGGTGGAACTCATGATCATTAATGAAATTCCAAAGAGTATTTCCGATAGTTGTAACTGAGGAAATATATTTTCAATCATAGTCACAGCTTCATGACTTCAAAGGGATAAATCATAAATGTCTTCTTCATCTAGGTTTGTTGTCTCGAGTCTATTCAAGTTCGGTAAAAAAATTGACCAAGTTGAACTGACTTTTTTCTTTTTCCTATTAGTTTTCACATTTTCATCAATTCACGCATTTTATAATAGTTATTAATTAATCAAGCTTTAACTTTAAAGTTCAGCTTCGGCTGAGTCTTCAAGCCAGCCAGAAGACTTTCGAGTTGAATCACATCAATTTTCTGGGTTTTTAAACCATAGGAAACAGTCCGATGAACTCCCAGAAATAAACAGGTGAAAATCACGACAGTAACTGATTACTTCAAAAGAAGATTTCCAAAGAACAGCTACTGAAATAACTCTTTTCTGGGTTGAGATCTTGGTGACATGGGAGCATGCGTTAAAAGAACAATAACAACAGGCATAAGCAAGCACGAAATTTCAAGGTGTACAGGATTCTTTACACGTGGGGCCCATGGTTTGGTAAACAGAGCCACAGATCTGAAAAACCCACTGTAGATGCAGAACTCTATTAGATCTTCCAGGTGGAAAGTCCCTAGCCCATTGATCAGTGGACTAATTTCTGTTGAATGTGTGCCCTGTCTGTAATTTCTTACTATTTTGGGCTGTTGATCCAAGGGTAAATGTCTTCCTTGCTAGCATGAATGGGATCGCATGTCAGAAAACTGTACATTTGCTAATTTGAAGGACCCTATAATACCCTCCCAACTAAAACCAACAGAGCAAAGAAATTACCTTTTTGCACGATAGGCATCCCCCACAAAGCTTTGTATTCTTCTGTCCAACCTTGGCCGTCATGAGGCATTACACCATCCTGCTATGTGCATCAAAATCGCCACCTATGATAGCTTTTGCTGCCGAGGTAAAAGAACTGAAAGAGGAGATTGAGTTTTCTTTCTTCAGTCTAGTAGTCGCTATAAAACAGACATAACAGAATTCAGGATGATCACCTTCACTTAATCTGGAACATCTTTCGCGTAGAAAAATTTCAGTCGGATCTATATGTTTAAGGGAGAATAGACTTTGAACCACGCATTTTCCCCTGCAGGAAATCGGTGTCACAACTTCATTACTGGAAATTCCTAGTAAAACAATTCCATGAATAAAAGAAATATTTTAAGGTAGGTGTATATCCCTAAAATGAGGATCTGTGCAGCCCCTGACCCAAGGATAAGTGGAGACTTGTGCAAGTGGGGCAAAGTTCAGCAATCAGAACACTGGTAGAATGGGACCAATCCTGGATGAGTCATGCCCCAAATATCCCAGATCCCAAGATCTTACACAAGTGAGGCCAAGGTCAGCAATCAGAACATTGGTAGAATGGGACCAATCCTGGATGGGTCATGCCCCAAATATCCCAGATCCTAAGATCTTAACCCTCCAAGCTTTGGTCCCTTTTTCTCAGTTCAATGAGGATATTTGCTAGCAACTTAACTGATTATTTTCTCAGCCACAGATTGAAGAATTAGAATGGCCAGTCTGGTATATCTTCAGGGCATGGTCCATCCACTATGCGGTTCATCAGATCACCAGTCTGGTAAATAAATATCGGCATCAATCATGTGAACAAAGCAGCCGAGGATATTATGCATACCCTTGGGTCAAGTCATATGATTCATTGCTAGAAATATGTGTCCAGTTGTATTGAAGCTATCTAGAATGTCATACATTCATGATCTTTCAGATACTTGGCAGAGATTATTTACAAGAAATTTTGGTTTTCACCTGGCCCACAAAGGGATACATTTCTTCTCAGCTATGTCATTGTCAGCGTCTTCTTCTTCTTCTTCATTGTCTGAGCCTTGATATGGAGAAATTACATATGACTCCAGTACCTTGCTTCCTTCAATGAACGAGATGCCATCTTCGGTTGCCTTATGTAAATTATCTGACATGCTGACCACCTACAAAATCAAGTACCAAGAAATGTAAAATAAGAAATATATAAAACGTTCAGACATGGGGTGCTTACGCAAAAGCCCCTCTCTCAAGCTCTTTCCTTTTTTCTCCTTTCTCTCTCATTTTTTTCTTTTAATCCCAACGAGGAGATTATCAGTAACTGCTTAGGATGGCAAAAAATAACATTTTGGATCTGGTGGACTTCTCAAGGTGTTCTAACCAAATGGGCACACATGCCTGCATGATACAATCGTGTGATTGGTAACCACTTGATGATTGGCCTTGCTTCACTTTTGGGCTGCATATCTTACGAGTTGGTTCCATCAATGAATGGCCCCAAATCTCATATGAGTTTGATGTTTCAGTGTCTGTGCAAAATGCTTCCTTCATCTAACATGAAGGATAATGTCAGCATTGCTCTTTCATAAAAGTGTACTCGATAATGGATCGTCAGCCACGATACATACATGGTGAGGCCACCTCTTGAATGACTTGAATCTTGCACAGAAATTTGTGCACATGTATCTTTATGCCGCCAGGGTTCATGTAATTCCGTACCATCAGTTAGTATATGCCTGTAAAGTAAAATGTAGAGTTCTACAAAACTATGAAGAGGTGATGCTGCAGGACATATTCTTGGGATCACCACCAGTTTTGTAGCCTTCTACGTCCAATATGATTCTGAAACCATATAGAGGTATGCAGAATATCAGGAAGCAATGATTAATCATTGTGGCATATTCTAGGAAGCCATGCTCACTGGTTATCCAACACCTGCTCAAAATAACTTCTGGAGGACATGAATGGCAAGATTTGCTGAGCCCACACACTCTCAAAGGTGGCAACCTGGCACGTGCACGGGACGTCCATACAGTAACTCATTTAGATAACCTGACACAAATAACAGGCTGCTGTGCTCATCAGACATGCACACATGTATGTTGAATATGCACCATTGGGATTTTTATTTTTATTTTCACTGCTCCATTGTTTACCTGCTTTTGATGTCCGTGCCTCATTTTTTGTCCTGGTCACCACCAAGATAGACCACCTAATGCATGACTGGATGCACCACACATTTAGAACGGTGGCTGCATGCGTGAAGGTGTGTGAGGGCTTAGTAAAGCATCATAAATAATTCCTTATCTAACCCTTATCCCGTTATTGGTGACTACAGAATCCTGTACATCTTTTTTTCTAAATCTTTACCTTTTTAATCACTGATCACACAGTTACTGATCAATACTAAGCAAGTTAAAATCATCGGTAATCTCTTACCTTTTCAATATGATTAGGCTCCTTAAAAGCCTTACGATCTTCTTGACTACTGCTTCCTTGTATGGCATTTCCCATTATGACATTGGCAAGCCTTGCTTCAGATACCATCTTTTTTGTACACCCGGCTCCTTCCCTTCCTTTTTTCTCTTTTCTGCTGTTTTCTTGCCTCTTCTGCTAATTCTTTCCTCTTACGCTTCTCATCCTATAGAAAATAAAACGGTAGTCAAACATACAGTACAAATTGGGGGGGGCTCAACATCAATAATTTTCTTGTTGATGGAGAAAAAGATCTTACAGCAGCAGCTTTTTGATGCAGCTCTTTCTCATCTTTCTCGGCCCGTACTTTCTCCTCTCGCTCTTTCTGCTGCTTCCGTGCTTCTTCGATACACTTCCTTTTCCTTTCTTTCTCCTTCCTTTCTTCTTCTTCCCTCTGCCTCTTCCTTGCTGCCATATCTACTTCTTTTTCTTCTTTTCCCCCTCTTTCTTCTTCAGCTCCAATTGTTTAACAATTTCCTGCTTTTCTCTCTCAAGCTTAGCAGCTTCTTTCCGCATTTTACGTTCAATCTCTCTTTTCTCTTCAAGACGTTTTGCAGCCTCGGCAGCCTCCAGGGCTTTCACTTTAATGTCTCTCTTCCCTATAGAAGAAAGTAAAAAAGTGTCAAGCCATCAAATTACCACCAAAAAGCACAGCTTCATATTCGACATCTGTACGGTATGCCCAGCAGCCCAAGCTAATCCATCAGGTCAGACATAAAAGAAAGTACTCCAAATATATGTAGATGTGCAAAAGATGCCCAGATAGGCAGACACTTGTGTCTACTTAGTGTACTGGTTTCAACACGGCACACAGTTAAAACTTAAAACCAGAAAGGGTCATCCTAGGATGTGTTTCATCTGAATCCTGTTGTATTAGCTTCAGTGTTTTCAAACACCTAAGGATTTTTTATATGATAGTCATACAAATAAAAAATAAAATGGATGCTGTAAAGCGCCCTATGGAAATAAGTTCTGTATGACATGAATACGATAGGTGTAACCATGTGCTGTCCAAAAATTTTGGAAATGGAGCATCATAACCTCGTTTAACATAACATGTCCATAGCTGGGCATCATAGTCACGCACCCAAACAAGCAGCAAACTTGAAACCTCATACAACTTGCTAATATTGGATAATAACAAACTGAACGAAATATAATGGTTATGAATTATGATTTCTATTTCAATATTGATATGGTGTAATATCACTACCGATATGAATGCATTATGGTTCTAGAACGTTACAGAATCTCCCAAGAACCTATCCATGGCTCTCACTTCGTATTTGAGATGATTATGTGATCCATATAGGAAGCAATGGAAGACTATTTACCTTCAACATATTAGAAAATAGAGACGAGAGAGAGAGAGAGAGAGAGAGAGAGAGAACTTGAGATGGTTATGCGATCCATATAGGAAGCAATGGAAGACTATTTACCTTCAACGTATTAGAAAATAGAGACGAGAGAGAGAGAGAGAGAGAGAGAGAGAGAGAGAGAGAGAGAGAGAGAGAGTACAGCTCCATGTCTATTTTTCTTGCCTCTTTGAAACTGATTCGCCCAAGTTGTTGTGTATCATTGTTTCCTTTTCATAAAGGTATTTAAAGAACTGCTAGTAATATCTTCTACAACAGGATTTACTGTATCCTTGAAATGAAGAAGAAAAGCTAATCTTCCAAATAGAAAAGAAAATTTTACCTGTCAAAGCTACCGCTGTTTGTTGTTTTAGCTGAACAAGTGGGATGAATGATGAAATGTTAGAAACAATGTTCATAGGCTTGCACCCCTTCTCTGAGAAAGTTTGGCTTCCCTTCTTCTCACTTGCTTTCCTTGATAATTTTGGTCTACTGAACCTGTTCGGATGATGTTCAGTGGCCTTTCCTGCACCATTTCCAATTACTGAAGGACTTCGGTTCTCCTTATCCTCATTCTTATATTTTCTACCATTTTCGTGGCCGTTTTCAAGGTTTTTCCTGACACCCTTTTGTGTCCCAAGAGAGTTGAGTTCCATGTTCATGGAATCTAGACGCCCCCTGTCAAGAAATTTCCCAGCAGCAGAATCCAATTTCGGTGAGTTGTGATATTTTGAACTCACAACAGCAAGCACTTCTCTCTTGCTTGGAATATTCTCTTTCCTTGAGCTGATTCCTTTCTGGAATTGATTCACCAGCTCATCTAGATGCATATTTTCCTGATTAATGCAAGTATCTTCATCGATCTGGAAACAAGTTCGTTCTGGATTTCTATTGACATGTTTCCCCGAACTAGTACTCGGGCAAAGCTTCCCAAGAGGAGGGCTATAAGGAGGTCTAATATCATCGCACCCATATTGAGCACTAGAAGAGGCCATGCAATTAGAATTAGATCTTCCCAGCAAAGAACCGTCTATTTCTGCTCCAACGCTGGAATAGCCATCAGTAAGTTTACCATCTTCACTGCCATTAGGTTGCTTAACATGACCCAAATTGAACAAACACGCTTTCCTCAAATCTGTGTGCTCCAAAAGCCCATTAGGTAAAGATTGGCAGACATCTGGCATTGTTTGTATTTTATACATTGTTGAAGGATCGGATATTGGGGTAAGCATACAAGTAGATCTGCACAGCTGCTCAAGAGCGCCAACGCGTTCTTTTGTTTTGCTTGAAAGATATTGATCATAAAAGTTAAATCCTTCACAAACAACTGAGGGTGGTCTATTCTGTGGAGGCACACCAACACTAAACCCCTCGGACTCTGGCACAGTTTTGTCAACACCAAACAAATCTAGATCTTCATGATACAAGGACCTTGCTGCAAAGGATGAAGACAAATCGAGCTCTCCAAGGGTGGATTTGATCTCGTCCATGGTTCCTTTGGGAGAATCAGACATTTTTGGCCCTTCCTGTCTTAGCACACCACCATTGAACCCCTGAACTCTGGAATGGCTTTGTCAGCACCAAGCAAATCTAGATCTTCAATATATGAGTTAACTGAATAAGATGAAGACAAACCATGCTTTCCAAGGGTGGATTTAATCCCTTCCAGGGTTCCTTCACTAGAATCAGACATTTTCGGGCCTTCCCCTCTAAGCCTACCATCAAAACACAGAAAATATAGAGCATCATTTGAAGTGTGCTGTCTTTTTGCATCGAGAACAGTAGCAGGTTCAGCTGTTTCCCCTACATCCTTTAAGCAACACAGCGAATCTCTATCTGCTCGACTTCTCACACTAGTGTCAAGGGAAACCTCTGCATGGGTCCCTTTAGATGCCACAATTCCACTTTGATCTTCCCCTTTCATCTCAGCATCACCCTGTCGAGCACAATTTTAAACCATAAAAACCTGAATCTGAGTTGCTTTAATAGCGGTAGGAAAATATTCAATTCAAAGAAGAAGAATGTTTTGGCCATACAATAAAGAGGTTAAATAGAAAAGAAGGCATACTAATAAATATTTGCAATAATCTAACAGAAAAATACTTTAAAACTGTTAGGGCCCGTTTGGTTGGCATCTGGAAACTCGTTTCCAGTTTAAAATCCGGATTCCAGCAGAATCCGATTTTAACTGGTGCGGTTGGTGGCAAGTTCCAGCCAAACAGGATTCCATGTGGAAACCTAATTTGGCTGGAACCGGGACTAATGGAAACGGTGTAGGGAACCGTTTCTACAGAAGGGAAAAGAGGTGGAAGTGAGCGTCACCCGCCTCCATGTATGCGTTGTGCATCTATGATGTATGTGTTTTATATCCACACGGTCCATCCGTTTTGAAAGCTCAATTAAGGGCATTAGACAAAAAATGGGGCAAATCTAAATCTCAAGTGGACCACACCACAGGAAAACAATGTTGATTGAACTTCCACCATAAAAAAAACTTCCTAGGGCCCACTATAATGTTTATTTGCCATCCAACCCAGCCATTTGTCTTGCAGGACAACTATAGGCCAGGGGTCAGGTTCTCAGGCGGATCCGAAGCCCAAGTGGGCCATGCCACAAGCAACGGTTGGAACAAAATCTGAATTACAAAATTTTCAACCAAACAGCAAGTTCCAGATGGAACTTGGTTTCCCGTCTAGTTTCTGCAATTTTGCATTCCAATAGTGGAATCTTGATTTTCTCTAGAATCTAGATTCTGCAACCAAACAGGCCCTTAGGCATGCTTAGAAAGAAGAAATTCATTTTGAATTTAAATGGCGAGAAGTATAGACTTCTCGTACTTTGGCGTTGTTACATACTTAACATTGTACTCACTAATAAGAAGACTGTACTTTTGATTCAACAAAAAAAAAAAATCACTTATAACCAAATCAGACAGTTTCCTTGGGCCCATTTAGATGCACTTACGGAAAAGGGGGTTTTGAGCCTGCTTTTTGGGCCAACTCGGCATCTT